>CM029023.1:96147336-96875669 GCA_016801055.1 Panax notoginseng | reverse complement strand
AGTAGTAACCGGTCAAAGTAGCTAAGTAGTTCATATTTACGATTTTCTGGGAAACCCAGAAAATCTATGAACACGGATTCTAACAAGATTTGACCAGTGTATATCTAGAGATTTTGTTGTTGATTTATGTGTTTTAGGTGTTAGATCTCTTCATTTACATTGGTACTACAAGCTGGAACCGTTAAATCACCATAAAATCAACTAGAAATCGATTAAACCAAGGCACAAAGTAGCTATCAAGCACTGCCTGGGTTTCTGGGTAACCTAGAAAACCCAGGAAGGGCCTGATAGCTACTTTGGACCTCCTGATCTTTCAATTGATGCATGTTATGATCATTCTTGTTGCTGGATCGTGTAGTCTTGTATGAGTACTACATGATCTAATCAACAACATGTCCAGAAACACTTTGTCTGAAGAATGATTCTTGGTCAAACTAGGTCACTCAGTAACTGACTTGATTTTCTGGGTTTGCATGAAGAACATGAAGAACACCTATAGCGACAGTTCTGTCACTATAGGTTGTCTTTAGCGACAGTTTCTATATAAAAATAATATTTTTATTAAATAATTATAGAAAATTAGTTTTTAATTATTAAAAGCACAAAATAAATTATTAAAAATTATTTTAAATTCTGAAAATTAGTTTTTAATTATTTTGAATATATTTCATAAATATTTAATATTTTTGAAATATTAAAGGTATTTAATTTATTTAATTATAATATTAAATAAATTATTTAAAAATGATTTCAATACTTGAAAAATTATTTAAAATTATATTATGATATAAGAAAATATTTTAAGTTATTTTTAATGAATTTTAATATTTTATGATGAAATTCATTAATAAATTAATATTAATGATAATTAAGTTATTTTACTAAATGAATTAAATAAATTAATTAAAAATGATTTTATTATATTAAAAATTATTTTAAATAATAATAAGGTATTTAAAAATATTTTAAGTTATAAAATATAACTTTCAATATTTAAAGGTAAATTTCATTAATTAATTATTATTAATGATATTAAGGTTACTTAATAATTATATTAAATTAATTAATTTTAAAATGATTTTATTATTATAAAAATTATTTTAAATGAAAATAAAGTGTTTAAAGATATTTTAAGTTATAAAATATAACTTTTAATATTTAAAGGATAATTTTATTAATAATTTAATATTAATTATTATTAATGATTTTAAATTTATTTAATAATTATATTAAATAAATAGTTTAAAAATGGTTTTATTAATTTAAAAATCATTTAAAAAGGATATAAATGAATTAAAAATATTTTAAGTTATAATTAATGACTTTTAATATTTTGATAAATAATATATTAATATTTAAATATTAATGATAATTATTTAAAAATAATTTTAATTATTTTAAAAATCATTTAAGGGTAATATTAATACTTTAAAAGTATTTTGTGTTATTATAAATAACTTTAATATTTTGAAAATGATTTCGTTAATAGTTTAATATTAATTAAATATTAATGATAATAAAATTATTTAATATTTAAATCATTTAAAAATAATTTCAGTGTTTAAAAATTATTAAAAGTCATTTAAAAATAATATGACTGATACTTATGGATATTAAGTTGCAGAATAGAGTCTTAGACTCGATAATTACTCGATAAAGCCGTCGGTAGACCGACATGTTTCAGAAATTGATCTGAACTTAGATAATTTAATTAGATATGTGTTTATTTGTGATTCAATGGTTGTTAAACATATGTTATATTGTGACTAGGTTATGTGCTGACTGTAATAAGCAGTTTTATGTGTTGAGATATGTTATTCTAATCAGTAAAATGATCTTATTTTTGATAGGTGGTTATTTAAAAGATAAAACTAAGTTGCGAATTGTAAGCAGCGTACCAGGCAAGTATCTTACCTTCGCATTTTCTTTATGTAATGGACAAGAGTAAGAATGTTTCTAAATTATATTATTATTGTACAGATTATTAACCCTATACTATATACGGTCATTGATTATCAACACGTTAGTAAATGGTAATTCAGATATATATTATGTTCATTAATTTCTATAAATGGTTATACAAATGTCCCCACTTGGATAATCATTGTATTTAATCACATGTTGATACACCTTTGTTAATTATCCGTGTATATATATATATATATATATATATATATATATATATATATATATATATATATGTTGAATTATAGATTATTGTTGAACAAGATAAAACCTTTGGTTTGGAACACCGACAAGTATGAAAATCACGTACACGAAAAAACTTTTTATGCACCCAAGGTGGACAGAGTGAACGATAACATCGTTCTTGCATGTAGTATTGATCAATACAGGGTACAACGGGCTGATCACCCCCGTGCCCGTAAGTTATGACGATTTATAGATGAAGTTCTGTTTAACCTATTCAAAAATTGAAAACAATGTTCATAGTATGTCACTTTAACCCTAATTATAGTCATTACGTAGTTTTAAAAATTTGAAAGAGGGTTGTTATGTTATTATTATCGGTTTAGATTACTTTACAACTATTGATTTGTTGTAGAAGGGTAGTATAAAGAAAACATTTAAATTCTTTCAGCTTATATATATAATTGATATTACTTGCTGGGCACTCAAATGCTCATCCTTGCTTAATTTAAATGTTTTCAGCTAAATGTGAAGAACCAGAAGGCTCATGCAGAAACAAAGGAAAAGGAAAGCTAATAAAATAAGATTTGTGGTATTCTATGTAATAGTTTGATATTTTTGAGACAATGATATATATTATCTGTCATGTTATGTAAGGAATGTAGTAAAGGTTACGTTCTTGGGACTTAGACTCTGATAATTATGTAAATTAAGTTTAATATTTATATTATTGTTATTATTATTAGTATTATTTCGCTCATAGAAATGGTATCGTGAAGCACCGAGTTTGGGTTTCAAGTACCTGGATTTGGGGGGGACTTTACACCTGAAGTGCTAGAAGACTTGATCTCTTTTGACCTCCAGCAGTACATGGGCAACCGATGTGGCAAAGTCTATCTTATACCTGACGACTTATTCCCCCATATTAAGATAACAAATCAAACCTTGCAGATCAAATCAAACTCGGGTGAAGTCATCACCAACTAAGCTGAGATCTTTGGGCCAATTTATTGGAGTCTGAAGGCCTCTCGACATGAATCATCAAATTTAAAACAACAACAGAATGATATATCAGGCATGATCATCTGCAAGGACATTCAAAGAGCCGAAACCCTGAATCACAAGTCTTCATCAAATCAGAAGAAAATCATCAAGGCCAATTGCGCCAACAAGTCAGAAATAATGATTGATGGCATCCAAGCATCAAAGCCCAAATCCACTACCTGTTCACCATATGGTCCAGAGGCAAAATCCTCTTGCGAACTCGGCATCTTATCATCTTATCTGTTAAAGCAACTATCCTAGACGACAAGTAAGGCTAGGGCAATTTTAGAATCAGAGACAACCCGATATTGGGACCCTTACATCGAACAAGCCTGGGGCAATGTTGGAAACAGGGACAACTCAACACTGGGGCATTCATCGGCCATCCTAAAAAGGAAAATGCACCAGTTGGCATCATCAACATGGTCTATCATCATCAAAGTTTCCCTTATATCATCTCACTGGCAATTCGGTATGATCATTTGGTCTTTTCCAATCATACTATTCTCAAAATGAATAATCCACATGTGAGGTATGAATCTTTCATCTCTTTATAAGCTTTCAGTCTCCATTTACATGCATTAGCTATAATATACATGTTAAGTATTCTTAGAAAGAGGTTTTTGCTTAACTTGTTAAGCATTGGATTAATTCTGATAATCGTCCATGGAGCAAGAATCACGGGAGTGATTAGATAATTAAGATTATTCAACCTTTTTAATTAGGCATGACATCCTAGTTCAAAGAGCTTTTTGGAACAAACTTGACCTTTTATGTATGTCTGCACTTTGCGATTGCCCTGACTCTTAGTTGTGGGGTATGAAGCTAAGGTAAAAATAATGGCAATTATGAAAAGATAAAAGATGTGACAACCGACATTTTGTAATTTAATTTTAATATTTATTGGATTGAATAAATATTTTTCGATGAATTAATTATTAGATTAAACAATTAATTGATGAAGTTGTGTTAAATTAGTTTAATTATATGTGTCATATTTAATAAATTAATGTGGAGAATTATTATTATTCGAAGTATGTAATTATGTGAGCTTATTGAATTAAAAAGGAATATTTATTGAGCCTAATGTTATTTTAATTAATTTAATGATTAATTAGAGATTTAATAATTTGACATTATTAATAAATGAGAAATTTAATTATGTGACTAAGTGAATTAATGAGAAATCATTATATGTTATTTAAAATAAATTAAATTAGATGTTTGATTTATTATCTGATTGGGTGAGACATAATTTAAACTATAGTATAAGAGATTTATACAATTAAATAGTTTTGAAACCTATTATTGCTAGCCAAACAAAGCCCTAAAGGGAGTTGATAACAGCTACCCATGATTGGGTAACTGACCTCAACGCGTCAGTTCTTTTCTAGTATTATATACGTCTTCTTCTTCTTCATTTTTCTAAGTCTGGCATAGCATCACAGAAAGAGAATGAGAAATTTTTGAGGAGATTGTGAGTGTGTGATTGAAGAAGAGTTGAGAAGGAATTCATTTCCTACTGATTTACACTTTACACTTTGGGTAAATTCTTCAACCCATTATTATTACGTTGTTAAAATTTTTATATTACATGGCTCTCAAATTTCTGTAAAATCTCTGTAGTTGGAGATTGTTTTGACTATGTGAATTTATACGTGATCTTATGTCATGGTAGCATGTTTTACTATATATATTGTGACGCCCCCAAAATAGGTATACAACACCCATTCTGAGTCGCCAAAATACATGGTACAGAAACAACTACATCTTTACTGTTACAACATAAGAACTGTGAGTTTAAATACAAATATTGTCATCTAGACAATATCCACACTCAAATAAGTCCTCGTTACAATTATTGATACAGTATTTCACAAAATGGTGAGGACTACTAAAATAACTTCTAGAACCATCATTCCATACCCCGACTAGTACTCGCTACATTCTCGCCTCCTGAGAAAAATGGAACAAAAAGGAAAAGGGTGAGCTCAACTAGCCCAGTAAAGAACATTATGACTAAGATAATACAGAACAAATTATCGTTACTCTTCAACAGGGAAAAATCTAATAGAATACAATAGACAATAAGTTTTAAATCAATAACTGCAGCGGAAACAGCAAACCATTAGAAGAGTCAAGTAGAGAATGAGTTCTACTATCTTCTGAGATTTAAAAGTCCTTCATCAATATTTTATCCCTGTAACAACAATCAATAACCATCTTTAATCAAATATTCATCTTTGCACTACAGGCCAAAGATATTCATTTGTATCACCAGTCGGTCATGTTCATCTCAACACTTGTTCATCTTTGTACTACGGGCCAAAGATATTCATCAGTTAATCATTCATCTTTGCACTGCAGGCCAAAGATATTCAGTAATATCATCATTTAGGACTGAGGATGATGAAAAATATCTTAAAGAAAACGAATCCAGTGAAACAAAATAACAAATATTAAGGATTCATATTTCGATTTATCCATGTCCAAAAATACCTTATAATTATTCATAGTGAAGTAAAATTCAAGAATGATCAAAATATGGATACAATCAAAGCTAGTACCCAGAATAGATATTTTGGACGAAAAGAAAAAAATTTATTTTTCGGTGAATAGTAACTCGTGAATAGTAACTCATGAATAGTAACCCCGACGTGAAAAGTTCTAAATTTGATAAAAATTTCCAACCAATATTTCGGCATAATGATATTGAAGAAATAATATCATTTTCGAATAAAATAACATCCCTTACCTCGTAAAGACAGTACTTCTAGTCGGAATACCGGTATAAGGCTGAAAGAAACTTGCTCTGATGAATAGAAACTCTCAAAGTATCTAAATACTCACAAAATACACTCAATAATCTAGAGAGAGAAAGCGAGAAAACTTGTTTCTGGTGTGATTTTCAATTCTAACTTAGCCCTCTATTTATAGGAAAATGTTAACACACCGAAGCAGACTTAACCTGTAACCTGATGGCTTTACCTGCTACTATTTAAGCCTATCATATTTGAATAAAAATCTCAACACATTTCTTCACCAACCAAGAGTGGGGCCCACCAATTCTAGAATTTTCCACCAAAATGATAAACTCCGAAAATTTAACAATTCCTGAACCAGTCATCTCGTAAAATTCATAATAAATCATACGTTCATTTTTAACGGTTCAAAATTTGTGGACATATACTCAACTTATATATGTATAACATATCCAAAAATTACCACGATCCAACAGTCGGTTTAAAAATTATAACCCCCGCAAAATATCTCAAAAACCTTGATTTTTAATACCTCCATTCCGACAAAAATACTGATAAAAATCTCAACATTAACTCCTTCATTTTTAACCACAAAAATATGTCCCTCATTTATATCCACATAAAATAAATATTTTCTTATCATATGAATCAATAATTAATTATTCATAAATAATATTACAGAATCACATTTATGACAACCAGGCCGTTCTCAGGAAAGAGGGGGCTTTCCAATAAGGATTTCTCCTTACTGGCGCGCAATTAGATGACCAAACCTCTCCTTAGACAGAACTTTCTAGATATTGCCAATAATGTTATCTAATAATATTATTCAAATAATATGAATTATTGATCTGTAAAAGGAAAATACTGTGTAGTGACAATTTTTGAAACTACAGTAATATAAAATATCAACGCAGCAATTATTGAATCAATAAAATAAAATACTGAATAGTAATTACTGTAACCATTATTAAGTAGTGCCTTCTTACGTAAGAATCAATAATTGGTGCAATACAGTGTGCTACTGTGCAACAACGCGTATTACTGTGTTTTAACCACCGGGTATTCCAACAGCATTAACGGTAACAATTACGCCGTTATTTATAAACAACTTATACTTGTCGTTTTCTTCATCCAATCGCTTTCCGTTATGCGGTCCACAAAAGACTGCGCCGTCGTACGAATATTCCCCGACAGGAAGAATATTCCACGACCAAACGAATATTCTCCGACAACAATGAATATTTTATAACCACCTGCTTATTTGAAATATTTGTGCATTTTACCCATAACTAACCTCATTAATCAATTTAACCCTTACTATTTCAAAATAATAAATAGAGGGAATTTAAATTTCATTTATTAATAATTTTGGGTCTTACAACCTCCCCTCATTATGAAATTTCATCCTCGAAATTGACGTACGTACCTGGTATTTCAAAAAGATGAGGATACCTCGCTTTCATTTTCGTTTTCAACTCCCAGGTCATTTCCTCAATAGCATGGTTTCTCCACAAAACTTTAACTTGTGGTATGACCTTCGTGCGTAGGACATGCTCCTTTCTATCCAAGATCTTGATAGGTACCTCTTCGTACGTTAAGTCTTCAGCTATCTCATCTGGTTATAACTCAATAACGTGGTCTGGGTCTTTCACATATTTACGTAACACAGATATATGAAAAATATTATGAACACGAGACATACTTGGAGGTAACGCGAGTCTATAGACCACATTTTCTACTCGGTCAAAGAATCTGAAATGGACCAATAAATTGTGGATTGATCTTTCCTTTCTTCCCAAATCTTGTAACTCCTTTCCATGGAGCCACACGCAACAATACATGATCCCCAATGTCAAATTTCACATCCTTTCGATGAAGATCCGCATAACTCTTTTGTCGATCATGTGCCGTTTGTATACGTTGTCGAATCGTTTAGATCTTCTCTGTAGTCATTCGTACTAACTCTGGTCCTAGCAACGTTGCTTCTCCCACCTCATCCCAATATACTGGAGAGCGACACTTTCGTCCATATAATGCTTCAAATTGGGCCACACCTATACTTGCCTGATAAATGTTATTGTACGAGAATTCCACCAATGGTAGGTACTTATCCCAACTCCCATTGAAATTTAGGACACAAAGTCTTAATAGATCTTCAAGAGTTTGAATAATCCTCTCTGATTGTCCGTCCGTTTGAGGATGGTATGCCAAACTAAATCGTAAATCTGTGCCGATAGCTTTTTGCAAGTTAACCCAAAATCTTAAAGTGAATCTTAGGTCACGATCCGAAACTATGGATACTGGCATGCCATGCAGTCTCACAATCTCATCTACGTATATACGAGTAAGACGTTCAAGGGAATAAGTCTCCCGTATCGGCAAGAAATGAGCAGACTTGGTTAATCTATCAACAATAACCCAAATAGCATTTATGCCTTGAGAAACCGTGAGAAGACCCGTAACGAAATCCATGGTAATGTGTTCCCACTTCCATTTCGGAATCTCAAGTGGTTGCAATGGACCCTTTGGCACTTGATGTTCTGCCTTTACACGTTGACAAGTTAAACACCTCGAGATATACTTTGCAATCTCTCTCTTCATATTATTCCACCAAAATGTATGTCGAAGATCACGATACATTTTGGTACTTCCAAGATGGATTGTAAATGGTGTATTGTGTGCTTCCATCATGACCTTGTACTTCAAATTAGAATCGTTAGGAACACAAAGTCTGGAGTGGACTCGAAGTATTCCTTCTTCATCGATTCTTGCTTCTGGAATAGCACCTTCTTGCACTTTCTTCTTCATACGCATCAGCTCCGGGTCTGTGGTTTGAGCAACTTTAACATTATCAATTAAAGTTGGTTCTATGCGTATACTTGACATCATCGCACTCGTTCCTGCATATGATCTTCTACTCAACGCGTCAGCTACCACGTTTGCTTTTCCAGGATGGTATTGAATAGTGTGGTCGTAATTTTTCAACAGCTCGAGCCAACGTCGTTACCGCATGTTGAGTTCTTTTTGAGTGAAGAAATATTTGAGGCTTTTATGGTCTGAATAAATCTCCACTTTCTCCCCATATAGATAGTGCCTCCAGATCTTTAGCGCGAAAACGACTGCTGCCAACTCTAGATCATGAGTAGGATAATTTCTCTCATATTCTTTAAGTTGTCGCGAGGCATAGGCTATAACTTTTCCACGTTGCATGAGAACACATCCTAGCCCTTTTCCTGAAGCATCGCTGTAGATAACAAATCCATCCGAACCAGATGGTATGGTCAAAACAGGTGCGAAATGAGTCTCCTCTTAAGCTCTTGAAAACTCTTCTCGCATTCCTCGCTCCATACGAATTTGATATCTTTCTGAGTCAGCTGAGTTAACGGGATAGCGATTCGAGAAAACCCTTCCACGAATCTCTGATAATAACCAGCTAAGCCCAGAAAGCTACGTACTTCGGTCACCGTCTTTGGTTGCTCCCAACTTTGTATTGCTTCAATCTTCACCGGGTCAACAGATACTCCATGTTTTGACACCACGTGCCCTAGGAATGCCACTTCCTCAAGTCAGAACTCGCATTTCTTCAACTTAGCATATAACTTGTTTTCACGCAGCCTTTGGAGTACCAGCTTCAAATGATGCTCATGATCTTCACGGCTTTTGGAATATATGAGGATGTCATCAATAAAGACAACAACGAACTGATCCAAATAATCCTTGAATACTCGGTTCATCATATCCATGAAAGCCGTGGGAGCATTAGTCAATCCAAAAGACATGACTAGGAATTCATAATGCCCGTACCGAGTTCTGAAGGCAGTCTTTGGAATATCCTCAGTTTTAACCTTCAGCTGATGATATCAAGAACGAAGATGGATCTTTGAAAAGAATTGTGCTCCTTGTAACTGGTCAAACAGGTCATCAATACGAGGTAGCGGATACCTATTCTTAATAGTGACATGGTTTAATTCCCGGTAATCAATACAAAGTCGCATACTCCCGTCTTTCTTCTTTACAAATAAAACAGGAGCACCCCAAGGAGATGTACTAGGACAAATGAAACCGATGTCCTACAACTCTTGTAGTTGGACCTTTAACTCCTGAAGTTCAATAGGAGCCATTCGATATGGGATTTTAGAAATGAGCTTTGTACAAGGTTCAAGATCAATAAAGAATTCAATTTCACGTTCCGGGGGTAGACCGGAAAGTTCTTCAGGAAATACGTCAGGAAAGTCAATAACAACAGGAATATTATTCAAATTTGACGTGTCTTTATTCAAATCCATAACATGGGCTAAGAAATCTTGACATCCGTTTTTTAATAAACGAATGGCTTTATGGCTTGATATAACAGTGATTGATTTTAATGGCTTAGTTGCTTGAATTCGTACAATAAGTTGGTTAGGAATATGAAAACTAACAACCTTACGAAAACAATCAATTTTAGCATGATGAGTAGTTAACCAATCAATCCCTAAAATTACATCGAAAGCAAGTATCTTTAAAGAGATATGGTCAACAGGTAATGTGATGGTGCCAACTTGGATCAAACAAGATTTATCAACAGTGGATGTGATGAAAGTTTCTCCTAACGGAGTCTCCACAGATAAATCAAAGTCTAACTTCTCCGGAGTCAAGTTTAAACGTTAAGCACAAGCAGGAGAGATAAAAGAATGGGTAGAACCGGTATCTAATAAGGTATAAACTTCGCATGAATTTATGATTAGCTTACCCGTGATCACCTCGTTTGGGTTCCTCGCATGTTGACCAGTCACTACAAACGCTCTTTCAGGAACCGTTGACTTTATCTTTTCTGGGACAACTTTTTGAGTCGCCAACCTCGCTGGACTTGGTTTTGCTATAGTGCAATCTCGAGCGATATGTCCTTCATTTCCACAATTATAACATACCTTAAACTGTTGTGGGCAGTTTGGGCTGATATGTCCTTCTTTTCCGCACTTATAGCATATAACCGGTGGTCGTTATCCTCCCTTGGAACCAGTTGCTGCTGGTGCTGACGTCTTCGTATTGTCATTGTTGAATCTCCTCTTTTTAAAATCTCCTCCCGACTCGCTTCTTCTATTTTTATAGCCACGATTACCACCAGAGTGGTTGACGTTCTTGTCTGTATTTTTCTTTTTCCGCTGGTTATCATTGTTCTGATGACTGTTGTCACCGATATGATCCTGGTTATGGTCCCTCAGTTGACCGTACTCGTTATCTCGCTCTAATAATTGAGCCCTGTTGACAACATCTGAATAGAGAGAAAATTTATGAGAAATGAGATATTGACGTATGTCGGGTTTCAAACCTCTCAGAAACATCCTCATCATACGTTCCTCATTCTCCACCAAATGAGGTGCAAACCTGGACAACTCTGCAAACTTCGCCTCGTACTGAGACACCGTCATGTTATTCTGCTCCAGTCTAATAAACTCTACCTCCTTCATATGACAAATACTTTCAGGAAAGTACTTATCATTGAACAGTTTCTGAAATGTCTCCCAAGACATGCTGAGTGCGGCTGGATGGGTACGCTTCACAGACTCCCACCAGTAGTCTGCCTCGCCACGGAACATAAAGGTGGCGAATGGAACCTTCTGTTCCTCCGTGCATCCTAAGACATCGAATATCTTGGAAATTTGCTTGACCCACGTTTCCGCCATGATCGGATCCGGCTTTTCCTTAAATTCTGGTGGTCCCAATTCTTTGAACTGTTTGGCTGTGACAAACCATGAATTGCTATCATTTCCTCCTGTATTTTGAACACGAGTCTCCCTCGTCTGGTTTTGCATGAATTGTAAAAAACTTCTAAACATTCCATCGTTCATCATCTGCTCATTGGTGTTGTTCACAGGAGGAACATTGCCAGCCTGTTGCACGTTCTCCTCATTGGTAAGCACCAGTGTCTCCACGGTCTCATTTACTCCACTGTTAACATTCCCAGTCGACATTCTCAAATACTGCCATAAAACAAGGGTTAATTAAATAAATTAAGAAATCACATATTACCCCTATATTATGACTGACCAATAAATAAGCTTAGGTAGGACACACTAGCGAAGGATTTATTTGTCTCTCCCCTCCTAGTTCTATTCTCTGATCTCCGCCAGAGATCATATCCCTAAGCTCTGATACCAACTGTGACGCCCCCAAAATAGGTATACAACACCCATTCTGAGTCGCCAAAATACATGGTACAGAAATAACTACATCTTTACTGTTACAACATAAGAACTGTGAGTTTAAATACAAATATTTTCATTTAGACAATATCCACACTCAAATAAGTCCTCGTTACAATTATTAATACAGTATTTCACAAAATGGTGAGGACTACTAAAATAACTTCTAGAACCATCATTCCATACCCCGACTAGTACTCGCTACATTCTCGCCTCTTGAGAAAAATGAAACAAAAAGGAAAAGGGTGAGCTCAACTAGCCCAGTAAAGAACATTATGACTAAGATAATACAGAACAAATTATCGTTAATCTTCAACAGGGAAAAATCTAATATAATATAATAGATAACAAGTTTTAAATCAATAACTGTAGCGGAAACAGCAAACCATTAGAAGAGTCAAGTAGAGAATGAGTTCTACTATCTTCTAAGATTTAAAAGTCCTTCATCAATATTTTATCCCTGTAACAACAATCAATAACCATCTTTAATCAAATATTCATCTTTGCACTACAGGCCAAAGATATTCATTTGTATCACCAGTCGGTCATGTTCATCTCAACACATGTTCATCTTTGCACTACGGGCCAAAGATATTCATCAGTTAATCATTCATCTTTGCACTACAGGCCAAAGATATTCAGTAATATCATCATTTAGGACTGAGGATGATGAAAAATATCTTAAAGAAAACGAATCCAGTGAAACAAAATAACAAATATTAAGGATTCATATTTCGATTTATCCATGTCCAAAAATACCTTATAATTATTCATAGTGAAGTAAAATTCAAGAATGATCAAAACATGGATACAATCAAAGCTAGTACCCAGAATAGATATTTTGGACGAAAAGAAGAAAATTTTATTTTTCGGTGAATAGTAACTCGTGAATAGTAACTCATGAATAATAACTCATGAATAGTAACCCCGACGTGAAAAGTTCCAAATTTGATAAAAATTTCCAACTAATATTTCGGCATAATGATATTGAAAAAATAATATCATTTTCGAATAAAATAACATCCCTTACCTCGTAAAGACAGTACTTTTGGTCGGAATACCGGTATAAGGCTGAAAGAAACTTGCTCTGATGAATAGAAACTCTCAAAGTATCTAAATACTCACAAAATACACTCAATAATCTAGAGAGAGAAAGAGAGAAAACTTATTTCTGGTGTGATTTTTAATTCTAACTTAGCCCTCTATTTATAGGAAAATGTTAGCGCACCGAAGCAGACTTAATCTGTAACCTGATGGCTTTACCTGCTACTATTCAAGCCTACCACATTTGAATAAAAATCTTAGCATATTTCTTCACCAACCAAGAGTGGGGCCCACCAATTCTAGAATTTTCTACCAAAATGATAAACTCCAAAAATTCAACAATTCCTAAACCAGTCATCTCGTAAAATTCATAATAAATCATACGTTCATTTTTAACGGTTCAAAATTTGTGGACATATACTCAACTTATATATGTATAACATATCCAAAAATTACCACGATCCAACGGTCGGATTAAAAATTATAACCCCCGCAAAATATCTCAAAAATCCTGATTTTTAATACCTCCATTCCGACAAAAATACTGATAAAAATCTCAACATTAACTCCTTCATTTTTAACCACAAAAATATATTCCTCATTTATATCTACATAAAATAAATATTTCCTTATCATATGAATCAATAATTAATTATTCACAAATAATATTACAGAATCACATTTATGACAATCAGACCGTTCCCAGGAAAGAGGGGATTTTCCAATAAGGATTTCTCCTTGCTGACGCGCAATTAGATGACCAAACCTCTCCTTAGACAGAACTTTCTAGATATTGCCAATAATGTTATCTAATAATATTATTCAAATAATATGAATTATTGATCTGATAAAGAAAAATACTGTGTAGTAACAATTATTGAAACAATAATAATATAAAATATCAACGCAGCAATTATTGAATCAATAAAATAAAATACTGAACAGTAATTACTGTAACCATTATTGAGTAGTGCCTTCTTACGTAAGAATCAATAATTGGTGCAATACAGTGTGCTACTGTTCAACAACGCGTATTACTGTATTTTAACCACCGGGTATTCTAACAGTATTAACGGTAACAATTACGCCGTTATTTATAAACAACTTATGCTTGTCGTTTTCTTCATCCAATCGCTTTCCGTTATGGGGCCCACAAAACACTGCGCCGTCGTACGAATATTTCCCGACAGGAAGAATATTCCACGACCAAACGAATATTCCCCGACAACAATGAATATTTTATAACCACCTGCTTATTTGAAATATTTGCGTATTTTACCCATAACTAACCTCATTAATCAATTTAACCCTTACTATTTTAAAATAATAAATAGAGGGAATTTAAATTTTATTTATTAATAATTTGGGGTCTTACATATATTGTATGATTCCATATTATCAGTTTCATAAAATATGTTGTATATAATTGCTTCAAAATTTCAGAGTGTTGAATTATGACCATATGGCCCTTACGCACAAATTTAATGCGTCAATCATATATTATCCCTAAATTTTACACTGGTATATGATTATGCATGCTAAAACGAAGAGAACAAAAATTGAATGGATGGATTTGATGTTATAACGAATTCGTGGCGTTGAATTTTATGATTTATGTTCAAAACCTTCAAGAACATCAAGAACAGTGAAAATTACATGTTTTAATTCAGTGATTATGTGTTTTAATGGGTTAAAATCACTCTATAAATATTGGGTAATGATTATGTATGAGTTCTAGCATGTGGGTATGCTAAATTGGTGAAATTAATGATCATGTGGTGTTTATTTCGCTGAACTCTGTGTTCTTCGCGAACTGAGAATCAAAATCTAGAGTTTTGTGCCGCGGCGCCAACTCCAGAACTGAAGTCCCGTACCGCAGCGCCACCGTGCTGCAACGCCAAGTATCCGGCCGCAGCGCCACGACGCCGCAGCTCCAAGACATAGTACAACAATGGCGCCGCAGCGCCACTTAGCAGAATGGTCCAGAAATGAGTTTTTAAAATGTTCAAGTCTAGTAATGTGTTGGTAACTTAACCTAATGAATATAAAATTAGGTTAAACATATAATGAGATGTTAAAGTAAATTCTTAACATGTCAATAACACAATTACATGTGGATTGAATTATTGAATGCATAACTAGCTTATTAATTGTGAAGTGTAAATGGTATGTCAATAAGTATGATAAATTGACTAAGAATAGTCATAACCAGAGTTTAGACCAAAGAATGAGCGTATGTTGATTAGTTATGTTATTATTAACTGGTATTGTGAACGTAAATGATATGTAGGATTTAAATCAAGGAACGAGTTTAATTAAAGTGTAATCTACGCACGAGGCAAGTTTCCTAACTCTACTTGTTATCGTTATATAAGTGATGAATTCACCTTTCTACATTGAGCAAGTTCTCATTATTATTGATCAAGCCTGTTTTGTTATATTAAAGTCTATTAATCTTTCAAGCATGATGTTGTTATACAATACTTGTTCTATTGTATACCTTTTGAGATTTTATTCAAGTTAAATATTCAGTAACTGTTAAACCTTGTTAGACTAGCGAACCCTTAATGATTCGACTAGTCCATAGTTGATGAGCGTTCTAAATTTTAGAACCCTTGATGAATTATCCAAACCAAACTTCTTTTGGTGCGGACTCAACTGTCAAACTGAGATGAACAACCCTGTATAAAGGATTACTTATGCGTTAGCGTTAAGATATTGTGCACAGTATGGTACTAAGGGCTGATCCCCCTAAGTACGAGAAGAAGAGTCCATAGTCTTATGACTGTTAAAGGTTTCAAGTATAACCCTTGATAACCTAGGACATAGTTCAAGGTCTTATGACCCTCAGAATTCTTTTGATTCTTGGTCATCATTTTTGGTTCAAAAGTTGAGCTTTATTTCAGAAGTCTTTGATTCACTCGCATGTTATTATATTGTTATTTCATTATTATACTTGTGGGCAATCATGCTCACTCTTGCGTAATAATAACATTGCAGTTAAGGACGAAAGAACCGACGAGCCTTCTTCTAGCAAGGGCAAGGGCAAGGGCAAAGCTATTAAGTGATGAAGACTTGTTATTAAATTTTAAGAATGTTATAGTCAAGACTTGATGTTGTTTAAGACTTATTATTTGTTTATATTTACGCACAGATGTTTAAGGTTAGTATGACCTGGGATTGTATTTATTATTCAGATGTTGTAACCCCAAAAGGGGAGGATTTATTTCTATCTATTGCATGGTTTGCATTTTTTATGGGTAGATAGATATATGATGTTGTATAGTGAACACCAAATCCTGTGGGAATGGAAGTATCCGGATTTGGGGGTGTCACAGGTTGGTATCAAAGCTGTAGGTTATGAACCTTAGGTGGGGGAACAACCTTAGGTAATAGCCTTATAGGAAGAACATAGTGAAGGAAAACTCTTATAGAGTTCTAAGAGATGAATTTCTTAATTTATTGAAGATAATAAAAGACTTTATGTGTTTATGTTTTTAATTATGTGCTCACTAGTACGACTTAGTAACTAAAACTTAAAAATATGTTGTCAGGATGTCAGATGTTAGAGGAGCTAGTCGAGCTGGGGTGGAGGAACCCCGAGTGCCTATTGAGGAGGAGCCCTGAGACATTCATGTTGTCAGGGAGCAGTTGATTCAGAGGGAGCCACCTCCGTTGATCACTGTTGTTGGTCAGGAGCATGAGCCTGAGACTGATCCAGAGGAGGATCCTGAGGAGGAAGAGGAAGAGGAAGAAGAGGAGTTTCCACCAAACTCCATCGATGCTGAGATGTACGACAAGTTATATGATTGTAACGTAGAGTTAAGTGACACTGTTCAGGATTTGACTAAGAGGACGATTATTCAGCAGATTACCATTGAGCAGAAGGATAGGGAGATTGTGACTCTTCACACACGTGTGGGAAACGTGGAGTGGGATTTGGTTCACGAGAAGGGTCAAACCGAGGAGAAGTCCGAAGAAATAGAGAAGTTAAAGAAGGAACTGAAGGAAAGCTCAGAGAGGCTGATCATAGCAGAGAAGGGCTGGGTAAGAGAATCACGTCGTGCTGATCTTGCAGAAAGGGATTGTCATGTAAAGAAGGCTAAGCTTGGGGAGACATACTCTACACTGAATAATGCAATGGATGAAGCCCAAGATCGAGTTTTGAGGTACCCAGTCCAGTTTGAAGGTCTACCATCGTACATGCTGGATCACAAAACGATGTCTCGCATCATAGAAGAGGAACGTAGCAAGGCTATTCGGCGCCTTAACAGGCAGTGATAGTATCTGTTTAATTATGTGAAAAACTTATCTAGTTTTTAGGTGTAAATTCAGACGTGTTTATGAACGAATGAATATTTTAATGTTTTAAATCCTGTAGATTCTTTATCTCGGGATAGTTGATGTAAATAGTAGTGATGCTATCGTTTGATGTTAAAACTTTTGATTTGAATAAATATATCAAGTTGTTTGAGATAATGTGTTAAGTGATTATGTTAAATTGTTGAGTTAAGCTTTAACTATTTAGAGAATTTAATAAAGATCTAATAAGTGTATATTTTAACAGAAATATGCCGCCGAGAAGAAGACAAAATCGTCAACCAGCTCAGGAAGAGTCAACGAATAATAACAATAACGCCAATGCTAATCCCGTCCAACAATTAGTGAACTTACTAGCTAGAGCAATGAATAATCAACCTCAAGCTCCACCTAATAAAATGTTCAAAGATTTCAAGGCGGTGGGACTGCCAGAATTTAAAGGCTCCATGAACCCGATCGAAGCTCAGACTTGGGTTATGGAGATGGAAAAGGTTTTTGAGGTCGCAAGAGTTAGAGAGGACTAGAAGACCGCTTTTGCAACGTTTATGCTGAAAGCTGAAGCCAATTTTTGGTGACAAGCAAACAAGGTCCATGGAGGAGAAGGTATGATTATCTGGGAGAGGTTTAAGGAGATGTTTTTCGAGATGTATTTCCCGACTAGCTTGCAGAACCAATTGGAGGTTCAGTTTCTGGAATTGAAGCAGGGGAATATGTATGTACCAGATTATGCATCTAGATTCAACGAATTGGCAAGGTTCGCCACATATCAAGTGCACACGGACGAGAGAAAAGTAAGAAGGTTCGAACAAGGACTAAAGCCTTGGTTGTATAGTAAGGTATCGATGTTTCAGTTGAAGACATTCGCCGGGGTACTAGAGAAAGCCATACTTGCTAAAGGTGGAAGCGATGCGGTGACCAAGTACAATCAGGATCAGAAGAAGAAGAAGAGTGAAAGTGAAGGAAATAACAAGGCTAGTGGAAGTAGCACAGGAGGTGGTAATATTAATCAGAAGAAAAGGTGGAATAACAACTTATCACCGGGGAATCAGCAAGGAGGTCAGAAGAAAAGAATCGAAGCATGCCCGACCTGCGGGAAAGCTCATCTGGGAGTTTGCATGAAGGGAAAAAGAGTGTGTTACAATTGTGGTCAGGAAGGCCACATAGCACCTAACTGTCCTAACCTAAAGAAGGGTGCCTGCTTCACTTGTGGTTCAAAGGATCATTTGGCAAGAGACTGTCCTAAGAAAGGATCTGGAGGGGCAGGATCAGGAGGAAATTGGGGAAATAGCAGTGGAAGCGCTCTGACCATCATCACAGGACCAACCGCAACCAATCGACCGACCTCTAGGACTTTCAATATGACGGTACAGGATGCAGTGCAGTCGCGGGATGTGGTGTCAGGTATCATTCCGATTAATAGAGTTAATACTTACGTATTATTTGATTCGGGTGCTACTTGTTCATTTATATCCGATGACTTTGCTAAGAATTTAGAATTGTGTAAGGATGAGTTAGAATACCCCATGAACATAAAAATCGCGAATAGAGAAATAATTCCTGTTAAGTACGTACATAAGAACTGTAGAGTGGATATTAAGGGTAATATCATGAACGTAGATCTTATCCCTATTCGACTTGGGGAATTTGACGTTATCTTGGGAATGGACTGGTTATTCAATTACGGGGCGATAATTGATTGTCAAAAGAAGCGTATTAACCTTATGACTCCGTCAAAGGTTGTGTTTTATGGTAGCAAGTTGCCTAGACAAGCGAGTTGTCTGATGATGATGCAGGCCAGGAAGTTGTTACGACAAGGATGTGTAGGATATTTAGCTTACACAGTCGATAGTCGTAAAGAGAATCCGTGTAAGACCCTGAATTTTATGAAATAAAAGTATTCAATTTTTCTTATAATTACTATTCAGTAAATGGTTAAATTGATAAAAGTTAAAGTTAAGGGTGATATATGAAATTTTTTTTCAAAATACGTAAGTGGCAATAAAATATTCATTGTTGTCGGGGAATATTCATTTGGTCGTGGAATATTCTTTTTATCTGGAATATCCGTACGATGGCACAGTCATTTGTGGGGCCCATAACAGAATAACTGTCGGATAAAGATAACGACAAAATTGAGTTTTTATAATTAACGGCATAGTTGTTACCGTTAACACTGTTGGAATACCCGGTGGTTAAAATACAATAATACTCGTTATTGCACAGTAGCACACAGTATTTTTGAATTATTGATCCTTACGTAAGAAAGCACTACTCAATAATTGTTACAGTAATTACTGTTCAATATTTTATTTTATTAATTCAATAATTACTGCATTAATTTTTTTATATTATTGTCACTCAATAATTGTCACTGCACATCATCTCTATTATCAGATCAATAATTCATATTATTTAGAATAATATTATTAGATAGCATTATTGATAATGTCTAAAAAGTTCTGTCTAAAGAGAGATTTGGTCATCTAATTGCGCGTCAATAAGAAGAAATCCTTATCGGAAAGTCCCCTCTTTCCTGGGAACGGCCTAGTTGTCAGTACTGTGATTCTGTAATATTATTTGTGAATAATTAATTATTGATTTATATAACGAGGAAAATATTAATTTTATTTGGATATAGATGGAGAAAATTTTTTAAGTGACAATTGTTGAAAAATAATATTTTTTCTTTTCTGATAAAATAATTTATTATTATATTTAATAATATAATAATGGTGATAGTTTTACAATGAATGTGGGATATATGAGTATATGAGGAGGAAGATTATTTTTATTGTATTAAATGATTAACACATGTTTTGTGTGTCGGTGGACCCCATTTCTTGACTGAAATTTGATTATAGCCTGTAAAATCGCTCGTTTATGGATTTCGGTTAATTTTTGTTTGGAATTTGAAAAAACTTTCTTCTGCAAAGTTGTAGAGAATTGAATTTCCTATAAAAAACCGCAGGATTCGAATTTTTCTGATAAAAAGGCTATTTTCTATGAATTATTGAAGTTTCGGAAAATAAAATGATTTTTATTAAATTATAGGGTGGGACCCACTTTGGTTGGTGTTAATAACATGTGGGCTGCTATATTTTTTTAGAATTGGCATGCTTGGATGGATGGTCTTGGATGGTTGGTGTGTAGAAAAGAAAAATAATATTTTATTATTTTAGTCTTGGCGTTCTAGCATTTTCCTATAAATAGGTGCTTATGTTAGAATTAAAAATCACACCAGAAATAAGTTTTATTTCTCCCTATATTATCAAGCATATTTTTATGAGTATTTAGATATCTTGAGTGTTGCTCAGCGTTATATCCGATATTCAAGTCAGAAGTACTGCTCTTTTGAGGTAAGGGATTTTAAGGGTTATTATGTTTTTCAGTTCGTACTTCTTCCGACCTTCAGAAAATTTTGAAAAATTTTGAAATGATATTTTGATGAGTTTTATTGATTGTGTCCAAAAATGGTGATTTTTGGATGTATAGATTAAGAGTTATGAATTTTACGGAAAAAGACTATTTTTAAAAGTAACCGCTTAATAACTCCTTGTGGTTAACTCCAAAATTGATAAAATTTTTATTGGAAGTATATCTATATAATATCAGTGTACTCTGTGAATTTTGAAATGTTTGGATAAAATTATAATTTATGATAAATGTCTAAATATTCGGCTGTTTTGGCCATATGAAAAATAGTAAATGAGTTTTAAAAATTCTGAGGAAAAATATATGTTCAATATGGGACTATATTCTACTAAATTCCAGAAAAAAAATATTTTTGGAACTGATTTGGTATTTTTCATGAAAATAGACTAGTTATGAGTAAATGAATTAAATATGTAAGTAAGAAAATTAGAAAATAGGATTTTATGGCTTGAGAATCCTATATGAGGTATATGCAGATTTTGATGAGGGTTTTGGTTATTGGTAATAAAATCTTATGAGTTTGGCATTTTAAGATGATTAAATGCATTATTTAGTAAAGTGTAAACAATTAAAATAAATTGTTTATAAGCTTAACAAATATTATTCTTTCAATATCATTATACCGAAATATTGGTATAGATTTTATTGTAGAATTTCTACCTTTTTCATGTCGAGTTACTATTCATGAATTACTATTCACGAGTTACTATTAATGAGTTACTATTCACGAGTTACTATTCACAACAAAATTGGTTTCTTTTTCTGACCAAATTATAGTTGATTTATGAATATTACTCTTGAAATTAAATCTATATGTTGATTATATTAATTTTATTATTGTATATAACATTTTTATAACCCTAATGATGATATTTCTCTTTAACTTGAGTGTAAAGATGGGTAGATTTTTGGTATAATCATGACTATGGGTTTCCTTTGGTCAGTAGTGCAAAGTTGAATTGTTGACTGGTATGATCATGACCATTGAATTTATAATTGAATATCTTTAGCTTAAGTGCAAAGGTGAATTGATCAACATGGTTATAATTATTATTTATATAAATTCTGAAATGATTATATATTTCTTTGAGATATTAATATATTTGGCCTATAGTGCAAATGTGAACTGTTGATGAATATGTTTGGCCTGTAGTGCAAATATGAACTGTTGTTGAATATCTTTGGCCTGTAGTGCAAAGATGAACTGGTGATGAATATCTTTGGCCCATAGTGCAAAGATGACATGTGGTTGAATATCTTTGGCCAGTAGTGCAAAGATGAATTATTGATGAATATTTTTGGCCCGTAGTGCAAAGATGACATGTTGTTGAAAATCTTTGGCCAGTAGTGCAAAGATGAACAGGTGTTGAGATGAACATGACCAACTGGTGATACAAATGAATATCTTTGGCCGTAGTGCAAAGATGAAGTTATTAGTATGATTATAAACATGAACTGTGATTTGGTGTAACCATGATCTTTGATGTTTCAGGTAAAGATAGGTGATGAAAATTATCTTCGTCCTGGATGAGAAGAGGAATTTAGAACTACAATTATGATTATGAGTTATTCATAGGATTGTGGACCAGAATTGGTTATTGATATTACAGGGATAAAATATTGTTGGTGAATTTTTAACATGGAGAAGATAATAGACTTTGTAGTCTATTTGACTCTTCTAATGAATTGCTCGTTCCACTGCAACTATGGTTGAAATTTTTATCATCTACCATATATTCTAAATCTCTGATTTAATTCTGTTGAAGGCAATTGATAACTTATTTATCTTTAGTCATGATATTCTTTACTGGGCTAGTTGTGCTCACCCTTTTGTTTCACAATTCCTTTCAGGTAATAAGAGTGTAGCTGGGTCGAGCGGGGGTAACAGGGAAATAGAACGGTGGTCATCATTTAGTAGTTATATTTGGTGAATCATCTAGGGTGAAGCGAACCCAACGTTAGAAGGGTGTTTTGCCACTATCATACAAGATGTCTAATGACATACAACCTCGTGTCATCATAAGACAGGATTGTGCTCATCCACTTGCTGAGTATATTTACGAGCACTACCTATATAATCTTGGTGTTTGTTTGAAGTATAATTCTCAATTAGAGACAGTGGAGATAATGATAAGTCAAGAGAAGACTCACCATTGGGAAGAATATGATAGTAATCTTCTCATTTTTCTTTGGGGTATATTGGGTCAACCAAGGATAATTCTGTGGCCATATGATATCTATCACAACCTAGAAGCACGGTCTCCCATGTACAAAGATTTCCTTGAGCACTTCCCAAAGATTCTAATTTCTAAAACAGTTTTTGACTATACCTTTATGTAAGGTGTCATTGTGAGGTGTTGTCCACGGTTGGGACACGAGTCACATTTGGTATATATTTGTATCCAAACTCACAGCATATGTGTTGTAGTATTTTGCACGACAATTGTTGTAATAAAGTTGTAGTTATTTTCTATACCATGTATTTGGCGACTTAGAATAGGTTAAATGGAATGGACCTATTTTGGGGTTGTCACAATCCGAAAGTAGAGGAGATACCAGTAGTGAGAGACTTTGCCGACGTATTTTCAGACGATTTACCAGGACTTCCGTCAGATAGAGAGATCGAATTTTTGATCGATTTGGCACCAAGAACGGCTCCAATATCGAAGGCACCGTACCGAATGGCGTCGGTGTTGCCTCTTTTATAGTTCTTATAAAAGAGCTCTAACTCATGCAAGTATACACGGGTCAACAAGTAATACAGAGTAAGTAAAGTATCAATCCCACAGAGAAAGTTGTTAATATTAGACTACTATGCATTAATTGACTCACTATATTTATATGCTAAGACTGTGGACTTAATGGATGATTTGAACTAAATATGATTACCCACTACAAATAAGAATATAAATTGACAAAATATAATGTGGCAACAATGGGATCCTAACTTCATTCAATATTTTGTTTAATCACCATATGTCATGCAAGAAGTGTTCACATATCACAGGATAATAGCCAAGGGCACAAAGCGAGTTATAACCATTTTCCAATGCACTATAACCAACTCACATATCATCTACAAATGTTAGAATCTATGTAATCACCAATACTATCACAATTACCATATTCCTATGCGCAATTGCAATCCTATTGATTTTAAGCACAACCCTTATTCTAGCTCATACGGTGAAACAGTATATTCCTATCTGATTCACAAAACATGAAAGACTTACTCTTGCCCCATATTCGCATGCTATCATGATTTCACTCCATATTCATATGTTCATTTCCAATCCCATACAAATACTAACACGAATGATTATCAGTCATTCATACATGCACACCAACTATGATAGATAATCCATATGATATACAAAACAAATCGAACACTTAGATGTACAACCGAACTACATATTGCAATCCGTTAGAATCCCATAATGGAGTTTAGTTCATAATTGAACCAAAAACCTTTATGGGATCAATGTTAAGCATGATCAATAAACAAGCAATCAAAGTAAGAAGGACAGAACGATCAAACCCAATCGCTGAATAGAAATCAAAGATTAACTATTAAATCCACAAAGAAATCCAATAAACAATAATCAATATCTATGATGGTGAAGAACTCCACGAAGAAGAAGAGAATAAAACGTTGTGGCGTCGTTCTCCGTTGGAATCTCTCCAAGGTGTAAACCCTAATTGCTACTATGAAAATTACGTAAATAAAAGTCTCATCCTCATGTCTGACACACGTCAGAATCGTTTTATATCAAATTACACATCATTAAGTTGAGAAATAAAAATTAAACAAATTACAACATCAGCATCGCGCGCGGCCGCGCGCGTCCCTAGTGTCTCTGGCTCGCGGCCGCGAGACTTACAGTAAGCTCAGACCAAACCAGGCGACCTCTCGCGCGGTCGCGCGCTCATGCCTCGCGGGCGCGTGCTGAGTCTCTCGCGGGCGCACGCTCATGCCTCGCGGGTGCTTGACTTGCAGAAGGTTCCCCATGTAAAGCCCTGCATTCGCGCGGGCGCGAAAGTCTTCACTTGTTCTGCCGCATAGCCACGCGGCCTGTGTTCTGCAGTTCCTGAGTCTGGTTTTCGGTTGCTGCTGTTGCTACTTGTTTATTCTTGCTTAAACCCTCTTGCTTACTTGATTTCCATGCCTCATTGTACCCCCATGCCGTGCACATCCTCGGCTTGCAACTAGCCTTCATGCATCTGCTCACCGATACCTCAGTTTCCACCAAAATGATGCCGATTCCTGCACTTATTCACTAAAAGGAATTTTAAGTTTATGCAATGCATAATAACATGAAATGCAACTAAAACACAATGAAATGTACTTGAGGTGGGCACAATTTGCCTAGATTAATATACAATAAGTGAGTAAAAATATCACTTATCAAATACCCCCAAACTTGAACTGTTGCTTGCCCTCAAGCAATGCATATGAATGAACACTGAAAATGTAACTACTAAACTATACACTACTCTATGATGCAAACTAGTCTCACATAATCTTAGCCATAACAGAATTTCAGCCCACATTGCCTCAGTGAATTATCCCGATTCCAGAACATAGTTTCAAACCAAACCATAGACGTAGCATCATACACGCAGATAATTCATGAATGCTATAGAGATGTTGTGTGTGTGTGTGTGGTGTTCACAAAAACTTGATCTAAGCAAAGATTATATATCATACACTGCTCCAAACAGAAAATTATAGTCTAAATCAAGATTCATGTATACCCATGTAACATAGACTGTTTAAACATATCACCGCAAACTAAAGTTCAACAATGGGTTAATTTCTTTATTGCTACTCACGAGGGCGATTTCACACTTTCCCGTGGTGTTTATTGCTATTGTTTCTTTTCTCTTCTTTTTTTTTCACATGACTGTGCAATGTCTCAATCCATTAGGCACACTGCTACCCCTTAACGAGCTTTCAACCAACGACTCCCAAACTATGAAAAACCTTAGGGCGCTAGGTGTAGAGACAATCCCCTCAGGCGTACTTACTCAAGTAGCCAGGGCCCCGAATTAAGACTAGTCACGTTATTGCATATATATATATAAAATATATATATATATATATATATATATATATATATATATATATATTATACAGTATACCCATGTTTCCCCAAAATTTGCACGTCAATGACTCATACAATCTATAACACCTTCCTCATGTTTCTCTTTTTAACACTACATGTTCTATTGAGCAATGCATAACATACATCTTAAACTTACAAGTGAATGTGAACACAATTGTGCAAACCGAAAGCATATAAATAGCAACATGAATCGCATTGTGTAAAAAATTATATCCAAGTTGTGCTATGCAACATATTCTGAAATCTTCCACAATTCACTATCCTCATTGGCTTAAGCAAAAATTTCTATTTATAAGCAAAACTTTATGTGAGACATTGAACTAGAACATACTAAGAATGAATAAAAATAAAAATTTTATGCTAAAATTTAACTAACACATATTCATGCAAAATTAAACTAAACATGCGAAAATAAAATGCAATCTAAACTACTATGCAAGTACTCTGATACCCCCAAACTTGAAATGCTCAATGTCCTCATTGAATGAAGGTAAAGGGTACGAGAAAAACTCCCCTAATGATCGGCATGACCACCCTCCTCGGGTGGTGAATCTAGTGGTGGATACAGCACGGCGGTCCCGAACTGGGGCCATTCAAGCATGGTTCCTTACTGCGCGAATGCTTTGGCTAAAGCCTTGGAGAGTCCCGTAGAAAATGTCCCAAGATTTTCATACAATGCGTCGACTTCGCTCTCCAACCTTCGAAGGTGTCGATCGCTAGAGAAAGGCTGCGCACGAGTGGATGGACCTACTTCATCAGGCTATGGGGGCTGCTGGGGTGGCTCAAAAAAGGTGGGTCAGAGAATGAATCCTCGTCCTCGTGGATGTGGCTCACCACCCGTCCAAGCCTGGAGCCTAGCGATTGTGGCCGACGTAATGTCATGACTCGGCTTCTGCCGTGTCCTGTCAGTCCATGGGACTCCCTGCTGCATACAAAGTAATGTTGCTGCCGCTGCATGCGGGATGCTCCCAGTCGTGTTTCCCCGCCAATATCGTTGCATGTTGTGATGAATAATGTGGCCGACGTCTATATATTTCCCTTCAACAAAAACCCATAAAATGAGGGCTTGCTCCTTCGTGACGACATGCTTATGAGTGGACAGTATTAGTTTAGGGCAGATAAATAGATGCCATGCTTGGGCGTAGCGATTCAAGGTGGAAGCTGGAAACGATAGAGGCTCGGCTGTTCCGACCTTGCAGGTCCACTTAATGCCCGGGATGCACAATTTCGAAATCAATACATCCAAGTCTGTCGTTAAATGGGCACCCGTGACCCAGTTTGCCGACCCAGGTGGTGGTGCATCAGTTATTTCGTACACTGCTCGGATAGCTGAGGGGCGAAAGTCCACTTGCACATGCCGAACGAAGGTTAATCCGTGCTGCTCCATCTCCTTTCCGTTGGCGTAGAACTCTCGAACAACCTCCATTGGGATAGGCATAGGTGTTGCAACAGTCAGTCCACCCCATCCTCGTTTGCGAATCATAACACATAGTTCCCTATCCTGGCCTTCTGGCCTAAATCCTCTTTCCTTGATGAATGTCTTCGCGACAATGCGATAGTACTCCTGCTGGGCCTCCAAACATGGAAATTTGCTATGGTCGACAATATCCTCCTCATGACCGCCGGAGGAAGATGAAGAGGAGGAAGCTTCTCGTACTCTCTTTGGACCCATTGGAGATAGAGATAGCAAATGAACTTACTGAAAGAGAGAATGTATTTGTGAATTGATAATTTTCACTCTTGCTTGTGTTATCCCAATGTAGAGCCCTAGCTTTATATAATGGCTGAGATGTGGATGAGCATTGAATCGTGAAAGAACTCGTGGAGATTTGATGGAGAGAAATATGCCTCAATCTGTAACTGATAGAGAGATAGAGACGTGAGTTATGGGGAGTGAGAGTTTCTCACTTCTGTTGATATCGCAAATAAGAGTCCGAATGATTCCAACTTCTATTTTAAAATGTTTTTATCTAGCTGGATCCGGTGTCGCGCGCGGTCGCGCGATGATATAATGCATTAGGCGCGTGGGCGCGAGACTTGCAGAAAGGTTCGTGGATTAAGTGGCTGAACGCGCAGGCGCGCGAGTTGATACTGCTTAGGCCGCGCGGCCGCGCGACCCCAATTACTGCCATTCTGCTTTGATCTCACTCTTCCATCCGTGATGCTCTCTAATCATTGTACCTGCACAGATATTAATTCCCATGAATAAGACATACAATAGTGGTTGGGTTATGCGAAATTAATGACATGCATATACGCTCGCTTATCCCATAACTTGTTATCACTGAATTTGAACTACTACCTAAATAATCAAAAGGAAATAACGACAATAAATGAATTCTTGGGTGAAGAATTGAGGGGTTGCCTCCCATCCAGCGCTAAGTTATAGTCAATTAGCTTTACTGTCTCGAAATTTTCACGTCACATCAATAATTGTGGTGCCTTCCTTGATGTCCTTGGCACCCTGAAATTTGATCACTTCGGCTTTCATCAACGGCTCCACCTTCAACTCTTTATTTTCACTCGTTACATATCTCTGTGATTCATCTGTTCTTAGGTTGTGTATCCAATCCTTGCGATTTCCATCTTCCAGATCAACTAGAAAACACTCTTCGTCATCAGCTGGGAGCTTTATTGCGTTGAAGACATTGAATATGACCTCCTGATCTTGTACACGCATAGTTAATTCCCCTTTCTGAACATCTATAGAAGTCCTGCCCGTGGCCAGGAATGGTCTTCCTAGTATGATCAAAATATTCTTGTCCTCTTCGAAATTTAGAATGATGAAATCAGCCAGAAAGATGAACTTATCCACTTTAACCGATACATCTTTAGCAATTCCCCGCGGATATGTGACAGACCGGTCTGCTAGCTGTAATGATATGTTCGTTGGTCGTGGGGCCGATAATCCCAACTGGTTGAATACTGACCATGGCATCAAATTTATACTTGCTCCCAAATCACATAAACACTTGTTAAACTCCATCTTTCCAATGGTGCACGGAATTGTGAAGCTACCCGGATCTTTCAACTTTGGCGGTAACTTGCGTTGGAGCACTGCACTGCATTCCTCTGTAAAGGCAACCGTTTCAAACTCATCTAATCTTCTATTCCTTGACAAGATACCTTTCATGAACTTTGCGTAGCTTGGCATTTGTTCCAATGCTTCGGCAAAAGGTATATTGATTTGTAGCTTTTTGAAGACCTCTAAAAACTTGCTAAATTGTTTGTCATCATTCTGCTTTGCTAACCTCTGCGGATATGGTACTCAAGGGTGCAGTGGTTATAGTGGACTCTTGACCTTCTCTTCTGAACCTGCTTTATTCTTTTCTTCTTACTGAACCTCAAAATTTTCCAGATTTTTCTCCTCCTCAGTTTCTTTCTCTGCCTCGCGCGGCCGCTGTGACGCCCCCAAAATTAGGTATACATCACCCATCTTGAGTCGTCAGATATATAGTACAAAATACAAATACAACTTACTAATACAACTGTCGTGTACAATACGACAAAATATAAACTGTGAGTTTGAATACAAATATTATCTTCTAGAGAGTATTCATACTCAAAAGGAGTCCTCATTATATTTATTAACACGCTATTACATAGAATAGTGAGGACTACTAACTAATACTATCATTCGAACCATCACTCCGTTCCCCGACTTGCCCCAGCTACGTTCTCATTTCCTGAAGAGAACAGTGAAAGAAAGGGTGAGCTCAACTAGCCCAGTAAGAAATATTATGACTAAGATAATGCAGAATAAATTATCATTAGCCTTCAACAATGTTAAACTGATAAAATATAATAGACATCAAGTTTAACTGCAGCGGAAAAAGCAATCCATTAAAAGAGTCAAGTAGAAAATAAACTCTACTATCTTTTATGATTTAAAAAGTTTTTCAACACTGTGATCGCTGAGACTCAGCTTAATAAAATAATCCACATCATCGAATCACCCCTGCACTACGGCCAAGGATATTCGTATATTCATTAATGGTCAAGATCATGCCAACAACTGTCCATCAATGCACTACGAGCTAATGAGGACTTTTACCACATCATTTGTAACATTACGGTCATGATTATACCGAATAATCCCTGGTCATAATCATACCAAGTCCATCTATGCACTACAGGCCACAGATGACTTTCAACATTTTATAAACATGAGGATGATGACAATGATATAAGAATTCAATAAAACAAGTTCAAGAATTAATTTATCCAGGAATTAATAACGTCCAAATTGTCAACATGATACTGCTTTGTGGAGTAAAATTCAAGAATAATCAGGAGAATATTTTCATGAATAGATACTAGATGAAACGCAAATGTCAAGGATATTCCACAAATTTCATGGAGTATAGAAGTCAAAACTTAACCAACTGAGTATAATAAAGAATGGAATAACAAAAGAAATCACCATGCATGCGATAGACCGCACAGACAGGTTATTCTAACAGAATAATAAATAATGGAACCAGGTCCGGCGTAAACGCACAGACAGGATATTCCGACAGAATAATAAATAATGGAACCAGGTCCAGCATAAACGCACAGACAGGATATTTCGACAGAATAGTAAATAATGGAACCAGGTCCGGCGTAAACGCACAGACAGGATGTTCCAACAGAATAATAATAAAAACGGAATCAGGTCCGGTGTAAAACACACAGACAGGATGTTCCAACAGAATAATAATAAAAATGGAACCAGGTCCGGTGTAAAACACACAGACAGGATTTTCCAACAGAATAATAATAAAAACGGAACCAGGTCCGGTGTAAAATACACAGACAGGATGTTCCAACAGAATAATAGAAGAATGTCACCAAGTATAGGGTAGACCGCGTATACAGGTTATTCCAACAGAATAATAATAAATGGAATAACAACAGTTCTCTTCATGAATAAGAAAGAATAACACCCCTTACCATTTTAAAGAAGAGCTGAAGTAAGGAAGTAGTTAAGTAGCAGAATACTCTTCTTCTCTCTCTCTATAGTTTCTCTCTATAGTTTCTCTCTCTAGAGTTCAGTGAATTCGTAAGAAATAATGAAGGAATGAGCTGCTATTTATAGAAAAATAGAATGCATAGTAACTAATCCATGAACGGTCCAGACTGATTACTTTAATCTGACGGTCCATATCTAAAGAAAAATTTTTTAAATAAAATATAATATATTCTATTTATAGAATAACTTTAATAAAGTATTTTGTTTTATATAAAAAGATATTTCTGTTTTATTACGTTAATAATACGAATAAAACAAAACGTCATTATCGCTAAATAATTCATATTATTAACTGACAATAATGGAATCAAACTGAGTGACTTCTCGCATAAGCATTAATAATCAATACCGTGTGCTACTATGCAACCACACGTATTACTGTACTTTTACTACCGAGTAGTTCAACAGTAACAATGGTAAAACTTCCGCCGTTATTTTTAATAAAATATTTTGTCGTTTTCTCAATCCGACAATAATTCCGTTGTGGGGTCCACCAATGATTGTGTCGTTGTACGAATATTCCCTGTTAAAACGAATATTCCCCGACCAATCGAATATTATATAACAACTTGCGTACTTTGTAAAATTTATAAATATTACCCACAACTATAACATTATATCAAATTAACTCCATAATATTCAAAAATGATATTTATAGAAAATTCATCTTTATTTATAAAAGTTGGGGTCTTACAACCTCCCCTTCTTATGAAATTTCGACCTCAAAATTAGGGTACGTACCTGGTATGTCGAAGAGATAAGGATACCTTGATTTCATTTCAGATTCTAACTCCCAAGTCATTTCCTCAACATCGTGGTTTCTCCACAAAACTTTGACTTGAGGTATAACCTTGGAGCGTAGAATATGTTCCTTCTTATCCAAGATTTGAACAGGAACTTCTTCATACGTTAAATCCATCGCTATTTCGTCTAGTTCTAAGTCAATAATGTGGTTCGGGTCTTCCACATATTTGCGTAACATGGATATGTGAAAAACGTTATGAACACGAGACATACTTGGCGGTAAAGCGAGTCTATAAGCCACAGTTCCTACTCGATCGAGGATTAAAAATGGACCGATAAATCGAGGATTGAGCTTTCCTCTCTTTTCAAATCTCGTAACTCCTTTTCATGGAGTAACACGTAAGAACACATGATCTCCTACATCAAATTCCACGTCCTTTCGATGAAGATCAGCATAACTCTTTTGTCGATCTTGTGAGGTTTTTATACGTTGTCGGATCGTTTGAATCTTTTCTGTAGTCATACGTACCAACTCCGGTCCCAACAACGTTGCTTCACCCACCTCATCCCAGCATACTGGAGAACGACATTTTCTTCCATACAATGCTTTGAATGGAGCCATGCCAATACTTGCTTGATAACTGTTGTTGTAGGAAAACTCCACCAATGGTAAGAACTTGTCCCAACTTCCCTTGAAGTCAAAGACACAGAGTCTTAATAAATCTTCTAGAGTTTGAATAGTCATCTCTGATTGTCCGTCCGTCTGAGGATGATATGCCGAACTAAATCGTAAATCCGTGCCCATAGCACCTCCATCATGATTTCATACTTTAAATCAGGGTTGTTAGGAACACAAAGTCTGAAGTTGACTCGAAGTATTCCTTCTTCATCGATTCTTGCTTCTGGCATAGCACCTTCTTGCACTTTCTTCCTCATATGTATCAGCTCCAGGTCTGTAGTTTGAGCAGCTTTAACCTTATCGATTAAAGTTGGTTCTTCTCGTATATTCGACATCATCACATGGGTCCCTGGAGTCTTTAACTCTATCTCCATCCTTTGCAAGTCACACAAAATGGGCATTTGCGTTGTTAATATTGCACTTGTACCCGCATATGATCTTCTACTCAATGTGTCAGCTACCACGTTCGCTTTTCCAGGATGGTATTGAATGGTATGATCATAATCTTTCAACAGTTCAAGCCAACGTCGTTGTCGCATGTTGAGTTCCTTTTGAGTGAAGAAATATTTAAGGCTTTTATGATCCGTAAAGATCTCCACCTTCTCCTCATACAAGTAATGCCTCCAAATTTTAAGTGCAAAGACAACAGCTGCCAACTCTAGATCATGAGTAGGATAATTCCTCTCATATTCCTTGAGTTGTCTTGATGCATAGGCTATGACTTTTCCATGTTGCATGAGAACACATCCCAACCCTTTGCTCGAAGCATCACTGTAGATGACAAATCCCTCCGAGCCAGATGGTATTGTTAAGACAGCTGAAATGAGTCTCCTCTTAAGTTCTTGAAAACTATGCTCACATTCTTCGCTCCAACCGAACTTTGTATCTTTCCGAGTTAGCTGAGTTAATGGAGTAGCGATTCGAGAAAATCCTTCCACGAATCTCCGATAATAACCAGCCAAACCAAGAAAGCTACATACTTCGGTCACTAATTTAGGTTGCTCCCAGCTTTGAATAGCTTCAATCTTTGCCGGGTCAACCGATATTCCACGACTTGATACTACGTGCCCAAGGAATGCTACCTCTTCCAGTCAGAACTCGCATTTCTTCAACTTGGCATAAAGTTTGTATTCACGAAGCTTTTGGAGTACCAACCTCAAGTGTTGCTCATGATCTTCACGGCTTTTGGAATAAACAAGGATGTCATCGATAAAGACGACCACAAAGTGATCCAAATATTCCTTGAATACCCTGTTCATCATATCCATGAAGGCAGCAGGAGCATTAGTCAATCCAAAAGACATAACTAAGAATTCATAATGCCCATACCGAGTTCTGAAGGCAGTCTTTGGAATATCCTCAGTTCTAACCTTCAGCTGATGATATCCAGAACGAAGATTGATCTTTGAAAAGAATTGTGCTCCTTGCAACTGGTCAAACAGGTCATCAATACGTGGCAATGGGTACCTATTTTTGATGGTGACATGATTCAACTCCCGATAATCAATACAAAGTCGCATTCTCCCATCTTTCTTCTTCACGAACAGAACAGGAGCACCCCAAGGAGAAGTACTAGGACGAATAAAACTAATGTCTAACAATTCCTGCAGTTGGGTCTTTAACTCCTGAAGTTCAATAGGAGCCATTCGATATGGGGCTTTGGAAATGGGTTTTATACCGGGTTCAAGGTCGATACAAAATTCAATTTCACGCTCTGGGGGTAGGCCAGGAAGTTCTTCGGGAAAAACGTCAGGAAATTTATTAACAACAGAAATATCATTCAAAGCTGACGTATTTTTGTTTAGATCTGTGACATGAGCTAAGAAAGCTTGACATCCGTTTTTCAATAAACGAATAGCTTTATGGCTTGAGATGACAGCGATTGATTTTAATGGTTTGGTTGCTTGAATTCGCATAATAGGTCGATTAGGAATATGAAAGCTAACAACCTTACGAAAATAATCAATTTTTGCATGATAAGTAGTTAACCAATCAATCTCTAGAATCACGTCAAATGCAAGTATTTTTAATGAAATAAGATCTACAGGTAATGTGTGGGTACCAACTTGAACCAAACAAGACTTATAAACCGTGGATGTAATGAAGGTTTCTCCCAATGGAGTTTCAACTGCTAAGTCAAAGTCTAATTTCTCTGGAATCAAATTTAATCGATGAGCGCAAGTAGGAGAAATAAAAGAATGGATAGAACCGGTATCAAATAAAGTATAGACTTCATTAGAGTTTATGATAAGCTTACCCGTGATGACCTCATTCGGGTTCCTTTCTCTTTGGGAGTTCACAACAAACGCTCTCCCTTGCACAACCGGTTTTGACTTTTTTGGGACGGCCTTTGGTGCCTCCATCCTAGCTGAATTTGTCTTCGGTAAACGATAAAATCGGGCTAAATGACCTTCTCTTCCACAATTATAACATGCTTCGGATGGCATCGCGCAGTTTGGACTGATGTGTCCCTCCCCTCCGCATTTGAAACATATGATAGGTGGTCGTTCTCCTTCCTTAACGACAGGTGTTGGTGCTGACGTCTTTCCATCATTGTTAAATCTCCTCTTCTTGAAATGCCCATTCTTATTGTTTTGGCCCTGATTACCACCGAAGTGGTTACCATTTCTAGCCTGTTGATTCCCTCCACGCTTGTTGTCACCGCTTCGATGACTGCTCTCACTGGTATTATCATTTTGTCGACTGCTCTCTTTTGGTTGCGTTGACTCGTTATCGCGCTCCACTAACTGAGCCCTATTCACAACATCTGAATACAAACACAGTTTATGAGAAACAAGATGTTGACGTATCTCCGGCTTCAAACCTCTTAAAAACATCCTCGTCATTGTTTCTTCATTATCCACCAGGTGGGACGCAAACCGGGATAACTCTGCAAATTTTGCCTCGTACTGCGACACGGTCATATTATTCTGCTCCAATTTGATGAACTCCACCTCCTTCATGTGACGAATACTCTCGGGAAAGTATTTGTCGTTAAACAGCTCTTGGAACTTCTCCCAAGACATCTTCAGTGCGGTGAATCAATAATCGCATGTGCTCCATTGCTATTCTCAACATTCTCAGATGCCATTTTCAGATACTGCCACAAAATAAAAGTTAATTGATGTGTCATATATTATCCTTATATTATGACCGACCAATTAAATACCATGCAAATAAACTTAGGTAGGACATACTAGCGAAGGAATTCCCCGTCTCTCCCCTCCTAGTTCTATTCTCACATCTTAGCCAGGGATCATATCCCTAAGCTCTGATACCAACTGTGACGCCCCCAAAATTAGGTATACATCACCCATCTTGGGTCGTCAGATATATAGTACAAAATACAAATACAACTTACTAATACAACTGTCGTGTACAATACGACAAAACATAAACTGTGAGTTTGAATACAAATATTATCTTCTAGAGAGTATTCATACTCAAAAGGAGTCCTCATTACATTTATTAACACGCTATTACATAGAATAGTGAGGACTACTAACTAATACTATCATTCGAACCATCACTCCCGTTCCCCGACTTGCCCCAGCTACGTTCTCATTTCCTGAAGAGAACAGTGAAAGAAAGGGTGAGCTCAACTAGCCCAGTAAGAAATATTATGACTAAGATAATGCAGAATAAATTATCATTAGCCTTCAACAATGTTAAACTGATAAAATATAATAGACATCAAGTTTAACTGCAGTGGAAAAAGCAATCCATTAAAAGAGTCAAGTAGAAAATAAACTCTACTATCTTTTATGATTTAAAAAGTTTTTCAACACTGTGATCGCTGAGACTCAGCTTAATAAAATAATCCACATCATCGAATCACCCCTGCACTACGGCCAAGGATATTCGTATATTCATTAATGGTCATGATCATGCCAACAACTGTCCATCAATGCACTACGGGCCAATGAGGACTTTTACCACATCATTTATAACATTACGGTCATGATTATACCGAATAATCCCTGGTCATAATCATACCAAGTCCATCTACGCACTACAGGCCACAGATGACTTTCAACATTTTATAAACATGAGGATGATGACAATGATATAAGAATTCAATAAAACAAGTTCAAGAATTAATTTATCCAGGAATTAATAACGTCCAAATTGTCAACATGATACTGCTTTGTGGAGTAAAATTCAAGAATGATCAGGAGAATATTTTCATGAATAGATACTAGATGAAGCGCAAATGTCAAGGATATTTTACAAATTTCATGGAGTATAGGAGTCAAAACTTAACCAACTGAGTATAATAAAGAATGGAATAACAAAAGAAATCACCATGCATGCGATAGACCGCACAGACAGGTTATTCCAACAGAATAATAAATAATGGAACCAGGTCCGGCGTAAACGCACACACAGGATATTCCGACAGAATAATAAATAATGGAACCAGGTCCGGCGTAAACGCACAGACAGGATATTCTAACAGAATAATAAATAATGGAACCAGGTCCGGTGTAAAACACACAGACAGGATGTTCCAAAAGAATAATAATAAAAACAGAATCAGGTCCGGTGTAAAACACACAGACAGGATGTTCCAACAGAATAATAATAAAAATGGAACCAGGTCCGGTGTAAAACACACAGACAGGATGTTCCAACAGAATAATAATAAAAACGGAACCAGGTCCGGTGTAAAACACACAGACAGGATGTTCCAACAGAATAATAGAAGAATGTCACCAAGTATAGGGTAGACCGCGTATACAGGTTATTCCAACAGAATAATAATAAATGAAATAACAACAGTTCTCTTCATGAATAAGAAAGAATAACACCCCTTACCGTTTTAAAGAAGAGCTGAAGTAAGGAAGTAGTTAAGTAGCAGAATACTCTTCTTCTCTCTCTCTATAGTTTCTCTTTATAGTTTCTCTCTCTAGAGTTCAGTGAATTTGTAAGAAATAATGAAGGAATGAGCTGCTATTTATAGAAAAATAGAATGCATAGTAACTAATCCATGAACGGTCCAGATTGATTACTTTAATCTGACGATCCATATCTAAAGAAAAATCTTTTAAAAAAAAAATATAATATATTCTATTTATAGAATAACTTTAATAAAGTATTTTGTTTTATATAAAAAGATGTTTCTGTTTTATTACGTTAATAATACGAATAAAACAAAACGTCATTATCGCTAAATAATTCATATTATTAACTGACAATAATGGAATCAAACTGAGTGACTTCTCACATAAGCATTAATAATCAATACCGTGTGCTACTATGTAACTACACGTATTACTGTACTTTTACTACCGAGTAGTTCAACAGTAACAATGGTAAAACTTCCGCCGTTATTTTTAATAAAATATTTTTGTCGTTTTCTCAATCCGACAATAATTCCGTTGTGGGGTCCACCAATGATTGTGTCGTTGTACGAATATTCCCTGTTAAAACGAATATTCCCCGACCAATCGAATATTATATAACAACTTGCGTACTTTGCAAAATTTATAAATATTACCCACAACTATAACATTATATCAAATTAACTCCATAATATTCAAAAATAATATTTATAGAAAATTCATCTTTATTTGTAAAAGTTGGGGTCTTACAGCCGCGCAGCCTCCTTAGTGGTATCATGCGCGGGCACGTAACTTGCAGACTCTGTCAAGTCTTTCCCAGATCGCAATGTTATTGCTTGACACTGCTCCTTCCCATCTCTTCTAGGATTTGCCTCTGTGTTACTTGGCAACGCTCCTTGGGGCCTATTAGTAAGCATGTTCGCCATTTACCCCATTTGCGTCTCTAAATTCTTGATAGCCACTGCTTGGCTTTTGATCATGACCTCGATGTTTGCCATGTATTTCAACATCATCTCCTCCATTTCTAATTTCTTCTCTGAATGTGATACAGCCGGAGTGGGGTGTTGTTGTTGTTGAGTAAATCCCGATGGAAATGGTGGTTTTGGTGTAAACTGTGGCTGTGCTGACTATTGTTAAAATTGTTGATTCGGCTGGAACTGATTTTGTTGTTGTCCTTGATTGTTAGACCAACTGAAGTTTGGATGATTGCGGTTGTTTGGATGGAATGTGTTCTGGAATTAGCATTGGTCCTTTCTGTAATTGCTTACGCACTGTACTGATTCTGAGCTGATAGCACATTGATCCGTGGAGTGTGACCCCGCGCAAATCTCACAAACAAAAGCAACCGTTTTCACTTTGCTCTCTGCGAAAGTATCTATTTTCTTAGCCATGGCTGCCATTTGTGTCGACATCTGTGTAATCGCATCCACCTCCAACACACCTGCAACTTTGGGTTGAGACATCCAAGCTGTAGGATTTTGATAGTCATTCGAGGCCATAGTCTCGATAAGCGAATAGGCTTCATCATAGCTCTTTGCCCATAATGCCCCTCCTGCGGCTACATCTACAATCTGTCTGGATTGCCATCCCAAGCCATTATAAAACGAATTAATTACCAGCCAGTCTGGCAAACCATGATGTGGACATTTCCTAAGCATCTCCTTATACCTTTCCCATGCTTCATATAGGGTTTCGCCATGTTGTTGCTCAAACTGAGATATCGATGTCCTCATCTTTGCAGTTTTAGCCATTGGGAAGAACTTGGCTAAGAATTTATGTGCTAAGTCCTCTCATGTAGTGATCGATCCAGCCGGCAAGGAATGTAGCCAACTTCTTGCTTTATCCCTCAAGGAAAATGGGAATAGCCGTAGTCTGATGGCATCCTCCGTCACACCATTATATCTGAATGTGTCACAAATTTCAATGAAACTTAATAGGTGTTCATTCGGATCATCCGTAGCAGCACCCCCGAACTGTACTGAGTTCTGCACCATCTAAATAGTGCCCATTTTTATTTCGAAGGTGTTTGTTGCTATCGCTGGCCTGACTATGCTAGACTGTAATTCATTTATGTTCGGCATGGAATATTCCCTTAGAGCCCGAGGCCCTTCTCTTTGCTCAATCCTTTGTTCTTCTGCCATATTGACTGTAATTCTTTCTAACTGCTCTTGCAGATTCCTCTGCACACTCGCTTTCCAACCCTTTCCGTTAATATTAGCTTGAGCTAGTGTTAACTCCGAGTTGGATGATCGCGCGTGCATAAAAGTTTACAAGTACCTGTAATCAAAACAAAACAAAAATAGAAATGAGAAATGAACAGATATGTCTAACTCATACAATACAGCTTTAAACTAATGATAATTATCTAAATTAACGCCTTTCCCCGGCAGCTGCGCCAAAAGCTTGTTGACTCTTTTATAGTTCTTATAAAAGAGCTCTAACTCATGCAAGTATACACGGGTCAACAAGTAATACAGAGTAAGTAAAGTATCGATCCCACAGAGAAAGTTGTTAATATTAGACTACTATGCATTAATTGACTCACTATATTTATATGCTAAGACTATGGACTTAATGGATGATTTGAACTAAATATGATTACCCACTACAAATAAGAATATAAATGGAATAAATATAATGTGGCAACAATGGGATCCTAACTTCATTCAATATTTCGTTTAATCGCCATATGTCATGCAAGAAGTGTTCACATATCACAGGATAATAGCCAAGGGCACAAAGCGAGTTATAACCATTTTCCAATGCACTATAAGCAACTCACATATCATCTACAGATGTTAGAATCAATGTAATCTCCAATACTATCACAATTACCATATTCCTATGCGCAATTGCAATCCTATTGATTTTAAGCACAACCCTTATTCTAGCTCATACGGTGAAACAGTATATTCCTATCTGATTCACAAAACATGCAAGACTTACTCTAGCCCCATATTCGCATGCTATCATGATTTCACTCCATATTCATATGTTCATTTCCAATCTCATACAAATACTAACACGAATGATTATCAGTCATTCATACATGCACACCAACCATGATAGATAATCCATATGATATACAAAACAAATCGAACACTTAGATGTACAACCGAACTACATATTGAAATCTGTTAGAATCCCATAATGGAGTTTAGTTCATGATTGAACCAAAAACCATTATGGGATCAATGTTAAGCATGATCAATAAACAAGCAATCAAAGTAAGAAGGATAGAACGATCAAACCCAATCGCTGAATAGAAATCAAAGATTAACTATTAAATCCACAAAGAAATCCAATAAACAATAATCAATATCTATGATGGTGAAGAACTCCACGAAGAAGAAGAGAATAAGACGTTGTGGCGTCGTTCTCCGTTGGAATCTCTCCAAGGTGTAAACCATAATTGCTACTATGAAAATTACGTAAATAAAAGTCTCCTCCTCTTGTCTGACACACGTCAGAATCGTTTTATATCAAATTACACATCATTTAGTTGAGAAATAAAAATAAAAATAATTACAGCATCAGCATCGCGCGCGGCCGCGCGCGTCCCTAGTGTCTCTAGCTCGCAGCCGCGAGACTTACAGTAAGCTCAGACCAAACCAGGCGACCTCTAGCGCGGTCGCGCGCTCATGCCTCGCGGGCGCGTGCTGAGTCTCTCGTGGGCGCACGTTCATGCCTCGCGGGCGCTTGACTTGCAGAAGGTTCCCCATGTAAAGCCCTGCATTAGCGTGGGCACGCGAGTCTTCACTTGTTCTGCCGCGCGACCTGTGTTCTGCAGTTCCTGAGTCTGGTTTTTGGTTGCTGCTGCTGCTACTTGTTTATTCTTGTTAAACCCTCTTGCTTGCTTGATTTCCATGCCTCATTGTACCCCCATGCCGTGCACATCCTCGCCTTACGACTAGCCTTCATGCATCTGCTCACCGATTCCTCAGTTTCCACCAAAATGACGCTGATTCATGCACTTATTCACCAAAAGGAGTTTTAAGTTTATGCAATGCAGAATAACATGAAATGCAACTAAAACACAATGAAATGTACTCGAGGTGGGCACAATTCGCCTAGATTAATATACAATAAGTGAGTAAAAATATCACTTATCAGCCGGTAGAAATGAAAGAATTGATGGTACAACTACAAGAATTACTGGATTAGAAGTACATTCAACCGAGTGTATCGCCGTGGGGAGCGCCGATGTTGTTTGTAAAGAAGAAAGACGGGACGTTACGGCTTTACATCGATTATAGAGAACTGAATAAGGTCACAATTAAGAATAGATATCCATTACCGCAGATCGATGATCTGTTTCATCAATTGAAGGGAGCGAAATATTTTTCCAAGATAGATTTGAGAAGTGGTTATCATCAACTAAAGGTGAGACCAGAGGATGTTCCGAAGATAGTGTTCAGAACACGATATGGTCACTACGAATTTTTAGTAATGTCGTTTGGTTTGACGAATGCTCCTGCAGCATTTATGGGACTAATGAATGGTGTGTTCAAGCCGTTTTTGGACAAGTTCGTAGTGATATTTATAGATGATATTTTGGTATACTCGAAAACCAAGGAAGAACATGAAGAGCATTTGAGATTAACGTTAGAAGTGTTGAGAAGAGAGAAGTTGTATGCCAAGTTTTCAAAATGCGAATTCTGGATCGAGCGGGTACAATTTCTTGGGCATGTGATCGATAAAGACGAAATTTCGGTAGATCCATCCAAAGTCAAAACCGTGATTAACTGGGATCAGCCGAGGATGCCATCTGAAGTACAAAGTTTTCTTGGATTGGCAGGTTATTACAGAAGATTCATTCAAGATTTTTCCAAGATCGCAACTCCGTTAACGAATTTGACTCGAAAAGCTGTGAAGTTTGTTTAGTCGGAGAAGTGTGAGGAAAGCTTTTAAGAATTGAAGAAGAGGTTGAGTACAGCACCCGTGTTGTCTCTTCCGGACGATACAGGAAATTTTGTTGTTTATAGTGATGTGTCGCATAAAGGACTTGGCTGTGTGCTAATGCAAAACGGCAGAGTCATTGCGTATGCATCACGACAATTGAAAGATTACGAGAAGGGGTATCCGACCCACGACTTGGAGTTAGCTGCAGTAGTTTTTGCTTTGAAAATCTGGAGGCATTATCTCTACGGGAAAAAGAGTGAAATATATATAGACCACAAGAGTCTGAAATATATTTTTACACAGAAAGAATTGAATATGCGCCAAAGAAGGTGGTTGGAATTAATTAAGGACTACGATTGTGAGATTTTATACCATCCGGGTAAGGCGAATGTGGTTGCCGACGCCTTAAGTAGAAAGGGTCGGGAGAAGTTGTTAATGCTGACTACTCAAAAGGAATTGATTTCAACAATAGAGAAGTTGGAGTTAGAAGTGAATTATCCTATGGAAATAGATGAGAAACTGTTTCAGATGCAATCTGGTACAACCCTACTGGATAAAGTTAAGGAGGCTCAACTTTCAGGACGATGAATGCAAAAAGGTGATAAGGAAGATATCTGAAGGAACTGAACCGAGATTTAAGATGGACAAGGAAGGAATACTAAGATTTGAAAGTAGAATTTGGGTACTGTGATGCCCCCAAAATAGGTATACATCACCCATTCTGAGTCACCAAATACATGGTACAGAAACAAATACAACTTCATTATAATAATTGTCGTGCAAAATACGACAACACAAATACTGTGAGTTTAAATACAAATATTGTCTTCTAAACAATATCCACGCTCAAATAAGTCCTCATTACAATTATTGAAACACTATTTTACAAAATAGTGAGGGCTGCTAACACAACTGACCGAAAACATCACTCCACACCCCGACTAGTTCCCGCTATATTCTCGCGTCCTGAGAAAAATAGAACAAAAAGGAAAAGGGTGAGCTCAACTAGCCCAGTAAAGAATATTATGACTAAGATAATGTACAACAAATTTTCGTTAGTCTTCAACAGGGAAAAATCTGATAAAATATAATAGACAACAAGTTTTAGATCAACAACTGCAGCGGAAACAACAAACCATTAGAATAGTCAAGTAGAGAAAGAATTCTACTATCTTCTAAGATTTAAAAGTCCATCATCAATATTTTATTCCTGTAACATCAATCAATATACATCTTGAATCAAATATTCATCTTTGCACTATAGGCCAAAGATATTCATTTGTAACACCAGTCGGTCATGTTCATCTCAACACATGTTCATCTTTGCACTACGGGCCAAAGATATTCATCAGTTAATCATTCATCTTTGCACTACAGGCCAAAGATATTCAGTAATATCATCATTTAGGACTGAGGATGATGAAAAATTATCTTAAAGAAAATGAATCCAATGATACAGAAGGACAAATATTAGGGATTCGTATTATAGTTTATCCAAGTACAATAATACTCCATAATAACCAATTGTGAAGGAAAATTCAAAAATAAAGATCAAACCATGGATACAATCAAAGATAGTAGCCATAATAGACATCTTGGAAAAAAAAGATAATTTTTTATTTTTTGATGAATAGTGCCGTATTCGTGAATAGTGTCGTATACGTGAACAGTGTCGTATACGTGAATAGTAACCCCGACACAAAAAGTTCCAAATTTGATAAAAAGTTCATATCAATATTTCAGCATAATGATATTGAAAAAAATAATATCATTTAAGAAGAAAATAATATCCCTTACCTCAAACGAACAGTACTTCTGATCAGAATATCGTATATGAGGCTGAATGAAACTTGTGTTGAATAGCAACTCTCAAAGTATCAAAATACTCACAAAATACGCTCAATAATATAGAGAGAGAAAGAGAGAAAACTTATTTCTGGTGTGATTTTTAATTCTAACTTAGCCCTCTATTTATAGGAAAATGTTAGCACGCCGAAGCAGACTTAACCTGCAACCTGATGGCTTTACCTGCTACTATTTTCACCCACCACATTTGAATAAAAATCTCAGTACATTTTTTCACCAACCAAGAGTGGGGCCCACCAATTCTAGAATTTTTCACCAAAATGATTAATTCCGAAAATTCAACAATTTCTGAACCAATCATCTCGTAAAATTCATAACAAATCATACGTTCATTTTTAACGGTTCAAAATTTGTGGACATATACTCACCTTATATATGTATAATATATCCAAATGTTACCACGATCCAACGGTCGAATTAAAAATTATAACCCTCGCAAAATATCTCAAAAACCCTAATTTGATTTTCAATACCTCCGTTCCGACAAAAATACTGATAAAACACCTCAATAGTAACTCCTTCATTTTTAACCACAAAAATATATCTCTCATTTATATCCACATAAAATAAATATTTCCTTATCATATGAATCAATAATTAATTATTCATAAATAATATTACAGAATCACATTTATGACAACCAGACCGTTTCCAGGAAAGAGGGGGCTTTCCAATAAGGATTTCTCCTTACTAGCGCGCAATTAGATGACCAAACCTCTCCTTAGACAGAACTTTCTAGACATTGTCAATAATACTATCTAATTATATTATTTAAATAATATGAATTATTGATCTGATAATGAAAAATATTGTGTAGCAACAATTATTGAAACAATAATAATATAAAATATCAACGCAGCAATTATTGAATCAATAAAATAAAATATTGAACAGTAACTACTGTAACAATTATTGAGTAGTGTCTTCTTTCGTAAGAATCAATAATTCTAAAATACTGTACAATCCGTGTGCTACTGTGCAACCACGCGTATTACTGTATTTTAACCACCAGGTATTCCAACAGTGTTAACGGTAACAACTACGCCGTTATTTATAAAAACTCAATTTTTATCGTTATCTTCATCTAATCGTTTTCTGTTATGGGACCCACAAATAGCTGCGTCGTCCTACAAATATTCTCCGACAGAAAGAATATTCCACGACCACACGAATATTCACCGATCAAAAATGAATATTTTATAACTACTTGCTTATTTGAAATATTTGCGTATTTTACCCATAACTAACCACATTAATTAAATCAACCCTTTCTATTTCAAAATAATAAATAGAGGAAATTTAATTTCATTTATTAATAAGTTGGGGTCTTACAACCTCCCCTCCTTATGAAATTTCGTCCTCGAAATCGACGTACGTACCTGGTGTTTCGAAAAGGTGAGGATACCTCGCTTTCATTTCTGATTTCAATTCCCAAGTCATTTCAATAGCATGGTTTCTCCACAAAACCTTAACTTGTGGTCTAACCTTCGTGCATAGGACATGTTCTTTCCTATCCAATATCTTAACAGGCACATCCTCGTACGTTAAATCTTCGGCTATCTCGTCTAGTTCTAACGCAATAATATGATTCGGGTCGTCCACATATTTACGTAACATCGATACGTGAAAAATGTTATGAACACGCGACATACTTAGCGTTAAGACGAGTCTATAGGCCACAGTTCCTACTCGATCGAGGATTTCAAATAAATCGAAGGCTTGAGCTTTCTTCTCTTCATCGACTCTTACTTCTAGAATAACACATTCTTGCCCCTTCTTCTTTATATTCATCAGCTCCACGTCTGTAGCTTGAGCGGCTTTAACGTTATCGATTAAAGTCGATTTTACTCGTATATCATCACGTGGGTCCCTAGAGTCATTAACTCTATCTCTATCATTTATAAATTATACAAAATAGGTCTTTGTGGTCAACAATATCGCACTTGTACTCGCGAACAATCTTCTACTAAATGCGTCAGCTACCACGTTCGCTTTTTCAGGATGGTATGGTCAGAACAGGTTCCGAATGAGTCGCCTCTTGAGCTATTGGAAAATCTTCTCGCATTCCTCGCTCCATACGAATTTTGTACCTTTCTGAGTCAGCTAAGTTAACGGAGTAGCGATTCGAGAAAATCCTTCCATGAATCTCTGATAGTAACTAATTAAGCCCAGAAAGCTACGTACTTTGGTCACCGACTTCGGTTGCTCACAATTGTGATTTATATCCCAATCTTGGATAGCACGTCACAATGGTACCTATTGTTTTATCACCACACAAATATAGAGTCCCTTACGGAGAGTCTGGCTTTGGTGCATTCCACAAAGGAAGTCACCAGATAGAGGCTTGGTTAACAACTTCTATAGTTGGGTTTTTAACTCCTGAAGTTCAATAGGAGCTATTCAATATGAGATTTTAGAAATGGGTTTTGTATCGGGTTGAAGATCAATACAAAAATTCAATATCATGCTCTAGGTTAGGCCAGGAAATTCTTCAAGAAATACGTCAGGAAATTCACTAACAACAGAAATATCATTCAAATCTGACGTATTTTTGTTCAAGTCCATGACATGGGCTAAGAAAGCTTGACATTCGTTTTTCAATAAATGAATGGCTTTATGGCTTGGTATGACAATGATTGATTTTAGTGGTTTGGTTGCTTGAATTCGCATAACAGGTTGGTTAGGAATATGAAAACTAACAACCTTACGAAAACAATCAATTTTGGCATGATGAGTAGTTAACCAATCAATTCCTAAAAGCAAATATCGTTAAAGAGATAAGGTCAACAGGTAATGTGATTGTGCCAACTTGGATTAAGCAAGATTTATAAACTGTAGATGTAATGAAAGTTTCTCCTAACAGAGTCTCCACAGATAGGTCAAAGTCTAATTTCTCCGGAGTCAAGTTTAAACGTTGAGCACAAGCAGGAGAGATAAAAGAATGGGTAGAACCGGTATCTAGTAATGTATAAACTTTGCAAGAATTTATAATTAACTAACCCGTTATACCTTCGTTTGGGTTCCTCGCATTTTGGGCAGTCACAACAAACGCTCTTCCAGAAACCGCCGACTTTATTTTGTCCGTATCCGCCTTTGGTGTCACCGTCCCAGCTGGACTTGGTTTCGCTATAGTATAATCTCGAGCGATATGTCCTTCCTTTCCACAATTATAACATACCTTGAACTGTTGTGGGCAGTTTGGACTTATATGTCCCTCTTCTCCACATCTGTAAAATCTAACTGGCGGTCGTTCTTCTCCCCTAGAATTTGTTCCTGGTGCTGCTGTCGACGTCTTCCTGTCATCGTTAAATCTTCTCTTCTTAAAATTTCCACTTAACTCAGCTCTCCTATTATCATGGCCACGATGACCACCCGAGTGGTTACCACTTTTGTCTGTATTTTTCCCTCCTCGCTGGTTCTCATCGCTCCGATGATTGCTGTCATCAGTATGACCTTGGTTGTGGTCCCTCGGTTGAACATACTCATTATCTCGCTCTAATAATTGAGCCCTGTTTACAACATCTGAATATAAAGAAAATTTATGAGAGATAAGATATTGCCGAATCTCGGGCTTTAAACCTCTCAGAAACATCCTTGTCATTCGTTCCTCATTCTCGAGAAAATGAGGTACAAACCTGGATAACTCTGCAAACTTCGCCTCGTACTGGGACACCGTCATGTTATTTTGCTCCAGTCTAATAAACTCTACCTCCTTCATATGACGAATACTTTCAGGAAAGTACTTGTCATTAAACAGTTTCTGAAACGTTTCCCAGGACATGTTGAGTGCGTCAGGCTGGGTACGCTTCACAGACTCCCACCAGTAGTCTGCCTCACCGCGGAACATAAAGGTGGCGAATGGAACCTTCTGTTCCTCCGTGCATCCCAAGACATCGAATATCTTGGTAATTTGCTTGACTCACGTTTTCGCCATGATCGGATCCGTCTTTCTCTTAAATTCTGGTGGTCCCAATTCTTTGAACTGCTTGGCTGTGACAAACCGCGTGTTGTTATCATTTCCACCCGTATTCTACACACGAGTCTCCCTCGTCTGATTTTCCATGAACTGTAAAAAGCTCCTAAACATTCCATCATTCATCGTTTGCTCAGTAGCGTTATTTACAAGAGGAACATTGTCCTCCTATTGCACGTTCCCCTGGGTGGTGGTTAAAGGTGTCTCCACAGTCTCATTCACTCCATTGTTAACGTTCTCTGCTGCCATTCTCAAATAATGTCACAAAACAAGGGTTAATAGTCATGTCATATATTATCCCTATACTCTGACCAACCAAATAAATACAAAATAAACTTAGTCAGGTCATACTAGCGAAGGAATTTCCCTTCTCTCCCCTCCTAGTTCTTGTCTCACATCTCAGCCAGGGATCATATCCCTAAGCTTTGATACCAACTGTGACGCCCCCAAAATAGGTATACATCACCCATTCTGAGTCGCCAAATACATGGTACAAAAACAAATACAACTTCATTATAATAATTGTTGTGCAAAATACGACAACACAAATACTGTGAGTTTAAATACAAATATTGTCTTCTAAACAATATCCACGCTCAAATAAGTCCTCATTACAATTATTGAAACACTATTTTACAAAATAGTGAGGGCTGCTAACACAACTGACCGAAAACATCACTCCACACCCCGACTAGTTCCCGCTATATTCTCGCGTCCTGAGAAAAATAGAACAAAAAGGAAAAGGGTGAGCTCAACTAGCCCAGTAAAGAATATTATGACTAAGATAATGTACAACAAATTTTCGTTAGTCTTCAACAGGGAAAAATCTGATAAAATATAATAGACAACAAGTTTTAGATCAACAACTGCAGCGGAAACAACAAACCATTAGAATAGTCAAGTAGAGAAAGAATTCTACTATCTTCTAAGATTTAAAAGTCCATCATCAATATTTTATCCCTGTAACATCAATCAATATACATCTTGAATCAAATATTCATCTTTGCACTACAGGCCAAAGATATTCTTTGTAACACCGGTCGGTCATGTTCATCTCAACACCTGTTCATCTTTGCACTACGGGCCAAAGATATTCATCAGTTAATCATTCATCTTTGCACTACAGGCCAAATGTATTCAGTAATATCATCATTTAGGACTGAGGATGATGAAAAATTATCTTAAAGAAAATGAATCCAATGAGACAGAAGGACAAATATTAGGGATTCGTATTATAGTTTATCCAAGTGTAATAATACTCCATAATACCCAATTGTGAAGGAAAATTCAAAAATAAAGATCAAAACATGGATACAATCAAAGATAGTAATCATAATAGACATCTTGAACAAAAAGAAAAATTTTTAATTTTCGGTGAATAGTGTCGTATTCGTGAATAGTGCCATATACGTGAATAGTAACTCCGACATAAAAATTTCCAAATTTGATAAAAAGTTCATATCAATATTTCAGCATAATGATATTGAAGAAAATAATATCATTTAAGAAGAAAATAATATCCCTTACCTCAAACGAACAGTACTTCTGATCAGAATATCGTATATGAGGCTGAATGAAACTTGTGCTGAATAGCAACTCTCAAAGTATCAAAATACTCACAAAATATGCTCAATAATATAGAGAGAGAAAGAGAGAAAACTTATGAATTCTGGTGTGATTTTCAATTCTAACTTAGCCCTCTATTTATAGGAAAATGTTAGCACGCCGAAGCAGACTTAACCTGCAACCTGATGGCTTTACCTGCTACTATTCCCACCCACCACATTTGAATAAAAATCTCAGCACATTTCTTCACCAACCAAGAGTGGGGCCCACCAATTCTAGAATTCTCCACTAAAATGATTAACTCTGAAAATTCAACAATTTCTGAACCAGTCATCTCGTAAATTCATAACAAATCATACGTTCATTTTTAACGGTTCAAAATTTGTGGACATATACTCAACTTATATATGAATAACATATCAAAATATTACCACGATCCAACAGTCGGATTAAAAATTATAACCCTCGTAAAATATCTCAAAAACCCTAATTTAATTTTCAATACCTCCGTTTCGACAAAAATACAGATAAAACACCTCAACATTAACTCCTTCATTTTTAACCACAAAAATATATCCCTCATTTATATCCACATAAAATAAATATTTCCTTATCATATGAATCAATAATTAATTATTCATAAATAATATTATAGAATCACATTTATGACAACCAGGCCGTTCCCAGGAAAGAGGGGGCTTTCCAATAAGGATTTCTCCTTACTAGCGCACAATTAGATGACCAAACCTCTCCTTAGACAGAACTTTTTAGACATTGCCAATAATGCTATCTAATAATATTATTTAAATAATATGAATTATTGATCTGATAATAAAAAATACTGTGCAGCAACAATTATTGAAACAACAATAATATAAAATATCAACGCAGCAATTATTGAATCAATAAAATAAAATATTGAACAGTAACTACTGTAACAATTATTGAGTAGTGCCTTCCTTCGTAAGAATTAATAATTCTAAAATACTGTGCAATCCGTGTGCTACTGTGCAACCACGCGTATTACTGTATTTTAACCACCGGGTATTCCAACAATGTTAACGGTAACAACTACCCCGTTATTTATAAAAACTCAATTTTTATCGTTATCTTCATCCAATCGTTTTCCGTTATGAGGCCCACAAATAGCTGCGCCGTCGTATGAATATTCCACGACCACACGAATATTCACCGACCAAAAATAAATATTTTATAACCACTTGCTTATTTGAAATATTTGCGCATTTTACCCATAACTAACCACATTAATCAAATCAACCCTTTCTATTTCAAAATAATAAATAGAGAAAATTTAATTTCATTTATTAATAAGTTGGGGTCTTACAGGTACCGCCTGTACCAGAGATTAAGGAAGACATTTTAAGTGAGGCTCATAGCTCATGATATTTGATTCACCCTAGTAGTACCAAGATGTATCAAGATCTTCGACAACACTTTTGGTGGCCGAATTTGAAACGTGATGTTGCATAATGTGTTGTCAAGTGTCTGACCTGTTAGAAAGTAAAAGTAGAACATCAGAGACCAAGTGGGTTGCTACAACCGTTGGAGATCCCAGAATGGAAATGGGAACATATTATAATGGACTTCGTGGTTGGCCTTCTGACGACTCAAAAAGGCTACGACGCAGTATGGGTTGTCATTGACCGACTGACGAAATCCGCACATTTCCTTCCGATAAAAATCAGATTCAACTTAGATTAGTTGGTAAGGTTACATGTAAAAGAGATTGTTTTGAGGCACGGAGTGCTGGTATCAATTATTTCTGATAGGGATCCGCGCTTTACATCGAACTTCTAGAAACATTTATAGGAATGCATGGGTATGCAATTGCGAATGAGTACAGCATATCACCCTCAGACAGATGGACAGAGCAAGAGAATGATTCATACATTAGAGGATATGTTAAGAGCTTGTGTAATGGACTTCAAAGGTAATTGGGACGATCACCTACCGCTTGTAGAGTTCGGCTACAACAACAGTTACCACGCTAGTATTGGCATGCCGCCTTATGAAGCATTATACGGCAGAAAGTGCAGAACTCTGCTTTACTGGGATAAAATGGGCGAAAGATAATTGTTAGGCCCAGAATTGGTACAGCAGATAGCAGAAATAGTCAAAGTGATCCGGACATGACTGGTAGTAGCTCAAGATAGGCAGAAGAAATATGCCGATCCACATCATAAAAATATTGAGTTTGAATCAGGTACTTATGTATTCTTGAAGGTATCTCCCTGGAAGAGAAAGATCAGGTTCGGAAAGAAAGAAAAATTAAGCCCAAGATTCATTGGACCATTTGAGGTACTGCGAAGAATTAGAGAAGTTGTGTATGAGGTAGCCCTACCTCCAGCACTCGAGAATATCCACAACGTCTTCCATGTTTCTGTATTACGACCCTACAAACCCGATTACAAGCATGTAATTGAATACGAACCCCTACATTTTGAAAAGACTTATCTTATGAAGAAATTTATGTTCAAATTGTCGATAGAAAAGAACAAGTTCTCAAAAATAAAGTAATACCTTCTATTAAGGTAATTTGGAGGAACCACAACGCTGAAGAAGCAACATAGGAACTCGAAGAGAATATGATGAATAATTATCCTCATTTATTTACTTAGATTAGTATAAGCGATTCTGGGGATAGAATCTTTGTAAAGGGGGGGAGAATGTAACGAGACGAATTATTTAAGTTGTGATTCTGAGGACAGAATCCTTTTAAGGGGGGAAAGATGTGACAACCGACATTTTGTAATTTAATTTTAATATTTATTAGATTGAATAAATATTTTTTGATGAATTAATTATTAGATTAAATAATTAATTGATGAAGTTGTGTTAGATTAATTTAATTATATGTGTCATATTTATTAAATTAATGTGGAAAATTATTATTATTCGAAGTATGTAATTATGTGAGCTTATTGAATTAAAAATGAATATTTATTGAGCCTAATGTTATTTTAATTAATTTAATGATTAATTAGAGATTTAATAATTTGATATTATTAATAAATGAGAAATTTAATTATGTGACTAAGTGAATTAATGAGAAATCATTATATGTTATTTAAAATAAATTAAATTATATGTTTGATTTATTATCTGATTGGGTGTGACATAATTTAAACTATAGTATAAGAGATTTATACAATTAATTAGTTTTGAAACCTATTATTTCTAGCCAAACAAAGCCCTAAAGGGAGTTGATAGCAGTTACCCATGATTGGGTAACTGACCTCAACACGTCAGTTCTTTTCTAGTATTATAAACGTCTTCTTCTTCTTCATTTTTCTAAGTCTGGCATAGCATCACAGAAAGAGAATGAGAAATTTTTGAGGAGATTGTGAGTGTGTGATTGAAGAAGAGTTGAGAAGGAATTCATCTCCTACTAATTTACACTTTACACTTTGGGTAAATTCTTCAACCCATTATTATTACGTTATTAAAATTTTTATATAACATGGCTCTCAAATTTCTGTAAAATCTCTGTACTTGGAGATTGTTTTGATTATGTGAATTTATACGTGATCTTATGTCATGGTAGCATGTTTTACTATATATATTGTATGATTCCATATTATCAGTTTCATAAAATATGTTGTATATAATTGCTTCAAAATTTCAGAGTGTTGAATTATGACCATATGGCCCTTACGCACAAATTTAATGCGTCAATCATATATTATCCCTAAATTTTACACTGGTATATGATTATGCATGCTAAAACGAAGAGAACAAAATTTGAATGGATGGATTTGGTGTTATAACGAATTTGTGGCGTTGAATTTTATTATTTATGTTCAAAACCTTCAAGAACATCAAGAGCAGTGAAAATTACATGTTTTAATTCAGTGATTATGTGTTTTAATGGGTTAAAATCACTCTATAAATGTTGGGTAATGATTATGTATGAGTTCTAGCATGTGGGTATGTTAAATTGGTGAAATTAATGATCATGTAGTGTTTATTTCGTTGAACTATGTGTTCTTCGCTAACTAAGAATTAAAATCTGGAGTTTCGTGTCGCGGCGTCAACTCCAGAACTGAAGTCCCGCACCGCAGCGCCAAGTATCTGGCCGCAGCATCACGGCGTCGCAGCTCCAAGACATAGTACAACAATGGCGCCGCAGCGCCACTTAGTAGAATGGTCCAGAAATGAGTTTTTAAAATATTTAAGTTTAGCAATGTGTTGGTAACTTAACCTAATGAATTTAAAATTAGGTTAAACATATAATGAGATGTTAAAGTAAATTCTTAACATGTCAATAACACAATTACATGTGAATTGAATTATTGAATGCATAACCAGCTTATTAATTGTGAAGTGTAAATGGTATGTCAATAAGTATGATAAATTGACTAAGTATAGTCATAACCAGAGTTTAGACCAATGAATGAGCGTATCTTGATTAGTTATGTTATAATTGACTGGTATTGTGAACATAAATGATATGTAGGATTTAAATCAAGGAACGAGTTTAATTAAAGTGTAATCTACGCACGAGGCAAGTTTCCTAACTCTACTTGTTATCGTTATATAAGTGATGAATTCACCTTTCTACATTGAGCAAGTTCTCATTATTATTGATCAAGCCTGTTTTGTTATATTAAAGCCTATTAATCTTTCAAGAATGATGTTGTTATACAATACTTATTCTATTGTATACCTTTTGAGATTTTATTCAAGTTAAATATTCAGTTACTCTAATACCTTGTTAGACTAGCGAACCCTTAATGATTCGACTAGTCCATAGTTGATGAGTGCTCTAAATTTTAGAACCCTTGATGAATTATCTAAACCAAACTTTCTTTGGTACGGACTCAAATGTCAAACTGAGATGAACAACCCTGTATAGGGGATTACTTATGCATTAGCGTTAAGATATTGTGCACAGTATGGTACTAAGGGCTGATCCCCCTAAGTACGAGAAGAAGAGTCCATAGTCTTATGACTGTTAAAGGTTTCAAGTATAACTCTAGATAACCTAGGACATAGTTTAAGGTCTTATGACCCTCAGAATTCTTTTGATTCTTGGTAATCATTTTTGGTTCAAAAGTTGAGATTTATTTCAGAAGTCTTTGATTCACTCGCATGTTATTATATTGTTATTTCATTATTATTCTTGTGGGCAATCGTGCTCACTCTTGCGTAATAATAACATTGCAGTTAAGAACGAAAGAACCGACGAGCATTCTTCTAGCAAGGGCAAGGGCAAAGTTATTAAGTGATGAAGACATGTTATTAAAGTTTAAGAATGTTATTGTCAAGACTTGATGTTGTTTAAGACTTATTATTTATTTATATATTTCAAACGATATTTATAATTAGGTTAGAATGACCTGGGATTGTATTTATTATCAGATGTTGTAATCCCATAAGGGGAGGATTTGTTTCAATCTATTGCATGGTTTGCATTTTTATGGGTAGATAGATATATGATGTTGTATAGTGAACCCCAAATCATGTGGGAATAGAAGTACCTGGATTTGGGGGTGTCACAGACCCATCTTCCTAGATTCAGAAAAGGGCAAGCCCTATGTCATTGCGTAGCTCTTGGAAAGAGATTTCCGGAATGGAATGGCACGCCTCCATCAGACTCCCGAATTTAAAGTTATGAAGGTTCGAGTAGACAATGCGTTGATCTGAATAAACGTACTTCGAGACGACGGGACCCACAGGCCCGGGTCCACCCGAGTAGTCACAGGTATACTCACAGCTGCTGCGGGTAAACCCGCGGCTATTTTGGTCTATAAATAAGACCCCCATTAGCCATAAAATGTAAGAAAAAAAAAGAGAAAAAGAGATAACACTTTGTTCATTTTAGCTCTTAACCCCTTCTATAGTGTTTCAAATTTCAATATTATTCTTTCTAAACACCTGTATACATATATTTTATGACATAAAAAATTTTAACAGGTGGAAACCGAGTTTTCAAGCTCCAAAAGCGGTCTGAAGCCTTCTTCGCATCACATTGTAAGATTTTTTTCATATTTAAAGCTTTCTACTGCTTTAATATATATATATATATATATATATATATATATATATTATACACATTTAATAAATTGTATTACTACGGTTAAATCTTTTTTTAACTACTCGTCAATGTAAAAATACTACTAAATCATTGTAAACAGATTTAGTAAAATATCTAATCTATCAATCTATAACTGTTCATAACTGTTGTTTAAAAAAGAATCGTTGAGCTAGAATGGCTAAGGTTTATTTAAATCTAGTTTTCTTTCTAGTTTTTTTTTTTGTAAATATTAAACAATCATGTGAGCCTAGGAGCCATGGGATCTAAGATTCAGCTGACGGATCTAGATCTAGTTCCCATGATGGACCTTTTTCAGCTGTACAGCCAGCTTGTAAATTACTTATGGTGTTTGGACATCCTTAGATGACTTTCATACCCATATGGAGCCTGACACTACTATATATATTATTTTGTCAAAGATGCTTTGCATCTTAAAAATAAAATCAAATCAAGCCGAATACGAAATTAAATGGAAGTATCAAAAGCCTCAATTACTATGTGAGCATAAGGGTTTGAAAACCTATTTTCAAAAATATCATCCCGACACATATTGCTTAAAATTGAACTTTTATACAAATCAAACCTTTTGTATATAGGTGCAAACAAGGCATAGCACTACCAAATAATGCACTTAGGCCCAATTAATACACACACACATTTATTGCAAGTTTTCCTAACTCAACTTGAGTTATTATTTTTCAAAGCATGATTAGTGGATAATTATTATTGATTATTCACATCCAAAAATATTATTGTTATTCACACATAGTGTAATTGATTTCCTGTTTTATTATTTGAATTGTGAAATAAATTTAAAGTTCTTTTATTCATGGACTGTTTATGAACCATGTCTCAGGTAATTGTTTTGGCTAGACTAACAATTGATGACTTGTTCTATTATTTGAACTAAGTTGTTATTGAAAGATTTAAGCCATTTATGTCGACTAGATCAATATTAATATTATATGTTGAAATCATAACATTTCTTTAAAAGCAATCCAAACCATATTGTTGTGGTACGGACTCATGATGTAAGACTAAGATGAACAACCCTTATAAAAAGGGAAACATTATTGTCGGGCATCTTACCTTTGCGCTATTATTGAGTATTATGCATAATCACGGGTACAATGAGGTTGTCCCCTAACGTACTTGCAAAAGGGTATGATTTAATCTTTACGGTTAACTTATACTCTTGAGGTATTTAATCATTAAATGAATTGATAATTCCTTGAGAATTTCTTGATCCATTAGTGATCACTCAGTATGAAATCTGGGAATATCCCATGTCACAACCCCAAAATAGGTCCATTTCACCCAACCTATTCTGAGTCGCTAAATATATGGTACAGAAAACAACTACAACTTTATTACAACAATTGTTATAAAAAATACAACAATACATATGCTGTGAGTTTGGATTCAAATATATACCAACTGTGACTCGTGTCCCAACCGTAATGTGACAAATGTCCCATCAGTGGACAGCACCTCACAGTGATACCTACATAAAGGTATAGTCAAAAAAACAGTTTAAGAAATTAGAATCTTTGGGAAGTGCTCAAGGAAACCTTGGTACATGGGAGGTCATACTTCCATGTTATGATAGATATCATATGTCCACAGAATTATCCTTGGTTGGCCTAATAGACCCCAAAGAAAAACAAGAAGATTACTATCATATTCTTTCCAATGGTGAGTCTTCTCTTGACATATCATTATCTCCACTGTTTTTAATCGTGAATTATACTTCAAACAAACACCAAGATTATATAGGTAGTGCTCGTAAATATACTCAGCAAGTGGATGTGCACATCCCTATCTTATAATGACACGAGGTTGTATGACATTAGACATCTTGTATGATAGTGGCAAAACACCCTTCCAACGTTGGGTTCGCCTCACCCTATTGGATTCATCAAATATAACTACTAAATGATGACCACCGTTCTATTCCACTGTTACCCCCACTCGACCCAGCTACACTCGTATTACCTAAAAGGAATTTTGAAACAGAAGGGTGAGCACAACTTGCTCAGTAAAGAATATCATGACTAAAGATAAATAAATTATCAATAGCCTTCAGCAGTAATAAATCAGAGATTTAGAACATATGGTAGATGATAAAAAATTTCAACCATAGTTGCAGCGGAACGAGCAATCCATTAGAAGAGTCAAATAGACAATAAAGTCTATTATCTTCTCCATGTTAAAAATCCACAAACAATATTTTATCCCTGTAACATTAATCAACAGTTCTGGTCCACAATCATATGAATAACTCATAATCATAATTGTGGTTTTAAATTCCTCTTCTCATCCAGGACGAACCTATCTTTACCTGAAACATCAAAGATCATGGTTATACCAAATCACAATTCATGTTCATAATCATACTAATAAATTCATCTTTGCACTACGGGCCAAAGATATTCGTCAACAGTTCATCTTTGTACTACTGGCCAAAGATATTCAACAACAGGTCATCTTTGCACTACGGGCCAAAGATATTCATCAACAATTTATCTTTGCACTATAGGCCAAAGATATTTCTCAACGGTTCATATTTGCACTACAGGCCAAATATATTCATATCTCAAAGAAATATATAATCATTTCAGAATTATACAAATAATAATTATAACCATGTTGATCAATTCACCTGCACTTAAGCTAAAGATATTCAATTATAAATTCAATGGTCATGATCATACCAGTTAACAATACATCTTTGCACTACAGGCCAAAGATATTCCTTAGTCATGATCATACCAATAATTTACCCATCTTTACACTCAAGAGAAAGAGAAATTCAACATCAGGGTTATAAAAATGTTATATATGATAATAAAAATAATATGATCAACAACTGCATTTATTTTTAAGAGCAACAATTATAAATCAACGATAATTTGGTCAGAAAAAGAAACTAATTTTTGTCGTGAATAGTACTATAGTGAATAGTAATGCATGAATAGTAACTCGTGAATAGTAACTCGTGAATAGTAACTCGTGAATAGTAATTCGTGAATAGTACTCCGTATTCATACATAGTACCATATACATAAATAATATCATATACGTAAATAGTGTCATATACATGAATAGTGCCGTATACGTGAATAGTGTCATATACGTGAATAGTAGCCCCGACTCAAAAAGGTATAAATTCCGTAATAAAATCCATACCAATATTTCAGTCTAATGATATTGAAATAATAACATCATTACGAAGAATATAACATCTCTTAATATCCCTTACTATCCCTTACCTCAAAAGAGCAGCACTTCTGACTGGATATCGGATATGACGCTGAAGAAAACTTACACTGATGAATAGTAACTCACCAAGTATCTAAATACTCACAAAATATACTCAATAATCTAGAGATAAAAAGAAAGAAAACTTATGAATTCTGGTGTGATTTTCAATTCTAACTTAGCCCTCTATTTATAGAAAAATATTAGCACACCGAAACAGACTTGACCTGCTACCTGATGGCTTTACCTGCTACTATTCCACCGACCAAAAATCAGCCATCTTCCCCAACAACCAAATATGGGGCCCACCCATTTCTAGAATTTTCCACCAAAATCATTTATAAGCCTAATTTCCGAATCAGTCACCTCTTAAAATTCATAACAAATCATTCGTTCATTTTTAACGGTTAAAAATTTGTGAACATATACTCAACCTATATATGTATAACATATCCAAAAATCACAACGATCTAACGGTCAGATTAAAAATTATAACTCACACAATAAAGCTGTAAGAACAGTGATTTAATCTTTTAATACCTCCAATCCGATAAAATACTGATAAAATACCTCAACATTAATTCCTTCATTTATAACCACATAAATAGTGTCATATACGTGAATAGTAGCCCCGACTCAAAAAGGTATAAATTCCGTAATAAAATCCATACCAATATTTCAGTCTAATGATATTGAAATAATAACATCATTATGAAGAATATAACATCCCTTAATATCCCTTACTATCCCTTACCTAAAAAGAGCAGCACTTCTGACTGGATATCGGATATGACGCTGAAGGAAACTTACACTGATGAATAATAACTCACCAAGTATCTAAATACTCACAAAATATACTCAATAATCTAGAGATAAAAAGAGAGAAAACTTATGAATTCTGGTGTGATTTTCAATTCTAACTTAGCCCTCTATTTATAGAAAAATATTAGCACACCGAAACAGACTTGACCTGCTACCTGATGGCTTTACCTGCTACTATTCCACCGACCAAAAATCAGCCATCTTCCCCAACAACCAAATATGGGGCCCACCCATTTCTAGAATTTTCCACCAAAATCATTTATAAGCCTAATTTCCGAATCAGTCACCTCTTAAAATTCATAACAAATCAATCGTTCATTTTTAACGGTTAAAAATTTGTAAACATATACTCAACCTATATATGTATAACATATCCAAAAATCACAACGATCTAACGGTCAGATTACAAATTATAACTCACACAATAAAGCTGTAAGAACAGTGATTTAATCTTTTAATACCTCCAATCCGACAAAATACTGATAAAATACCTCAACATTAATTCCTTCATTTATAACCACATAAATAATTCATCATTTATATCAACTTCAAATAAATATCTCCTTATCATATAAATCAATAATTAATTATTCATAAATAATATTACAGAATCATAATAATGACAACCAGACAGTTCCTAGGAAAGAGGGGGCTTTCCGATAAGGATTTCTCCTTACTGGCACGCAATTAGGTGACCAAACCTCTCCTTGACAGAACTTTCTAGACATTACCAATAATGCTATCTAATAATATTATTCAAATAATATGAATTATTGATCTGATAATGGAGATACTGTGCAGTGACAATTATTGAAACAACAATAATATAAAATATCAACGCAGCAATTATTGATTTAATAAAATAAAATATTGAACAAAAATTACTGTAACAATTATTGAGTAGTGCCTTCTCACGTAAGAATCAATAATTAAAAAAAATACTGTGCAATACCGTGTGCTACTGTGCAACTACGCGTATTACTGTATTTTAACCACCGGGTATTCCAACAGTGTTAACGGTAACGATTACGCCATTATTTATAAAAATTTAAATTTGTCATTTTCTTTATCCGACAGTTATTCTGTTATGGGGCCCACAAATGAATGCACCGTCGTACGAATATTCCCCGACACCAAGAATATTCCACGACCAAACGAATATTCCCCGACAACAATGAATATTTTATAACAACTTGCGTATTTTGAAAATTTTCATATATTACCCTTAACTTTAACCTTTTATCAATTTAATCATTTACTGAATTGTAATTATAAGAAAAATTGAATACTTTTATTTCATAAAATTCAGGGTCTTACAATCTCCCCTCTTTATGAAATGTCGTCCCTGAAATTTACGTACCTGGTATTTTAAAAAGTTAAGAATACCTTGCTATCAATTCAGATTCTATCTCCCCGGTCATCATGATTTCTCCATTGCTCATCTCCCGTGTTTCAGATATCATTCTAGAATACAGCTTCAAAACAAGGGTTAATTGAACAAATTAACATATCACATAATATCCCGATATTATGACTGACCAACAAATAAGCTTAGGGAGGACACACTAGCGAAGGATTTACTCATCTCTCCCCTCCTAGTTCTATTCCCCAATCTCCGCCAGAGATCATATCCCTAAGCTCTGATACCAAATGTGACTTTGGACACCAACTTGTGTCAGCACCTCACCAGGGTACCTATCAGTTTTCCACCGCAGAACGGAGTCCCCTACGGAGAGTCTGGCTTCGGTGCATCCCCCATTAACAGGAAGTCACCAGCGAGAGGCTCGGGGCTCTTTACTTATAGCTCTGATACCAAATGTGACAACCCCAAAATAGGTCCATTTCACCCAACCTATTATGAGTCGCAAAATACATGGTACAGAAAACAACTACAACTTTATTACAATAATTGTCGTACAAAATACAACAACACATATGCTGTGAGTTTGGATACAAATATATACCAATTGTGACTCGTGTCCCAACCGTAATGTGACAAATGTCCCATCAGTGGACAGCACCTCACAGTGATACCTACATAAAGGTATAGTCAAAAACTATTTTAGAAATTAGAATCTTTGGGAAGTGCTCAAGGAAACCTTCGTACATGGGAGGCCATGCTTCCAGGTTATGATAGATATCATATGTCCACAGAATTATCCTTGGTTGACCTAATAAACCCCAAAGAAAAACAAGATGATTAATATCATATTCTTTCCAATGGTGAGTCTTCTCTTGACATATCATTATCTCAACTGTCTTTAATCGTGAATTATAGTTCAAACAAACACCAAAATTATATAGGTAGTGCTCGTAAATATACTCAGTAAGTGGATGTGCATAACCATGTCTTATAATGACACGAGGTTGTATGATATTAGACATATTGTATGATAGTGGCAAAACACCCTTCTAACGTTGGGTTCGCCTCACCCTATTGGATTCATCAAATATAACTACGAAATGATGACCGCCGTTTTATTCACCTGTTACCCCCACTCGACCCAGCTACACTCGTATTACCTGAAAGGAATTTTAAAATAGAAGGGTGAGCACAACTAGCTCAATAAAAAATATCATGACTAAAGATAAATAAATTATCAATAGCCTTCAGCAGTAATAAATCAGAGATTTAGAACGTATGGTAGATGATAAAAATTTTCAACCATAGTTGCAATGGAACGAGCAATCCATTAGAAGAGTCAAATAGACCATAAATTCTATTATCTTCTCCATGTTAAAAATTCACCAACAATGTTTTATCCCTGTAACATCAATCAACAGTTCTGGTCCACAATCATATGAATAACTCATAATCATAATTGTGGTTTTAAATTCCTCTTCTCATCCAGGACGAACCTATCTTTACCTGAAACATCAAAGATCATGGTTATACCAAATCACAATTCATGTTCATAATCATACTAATAAATTCATCTTTGCACTACGGGCCAAAGATATTCGTCAACAGTTCATCTTTGTACTACTGGCCAAAGATATTCAACAACAGGTCATCTTTGCACTACGGGCCAAAGATATTCATCAACAATTTATCTTTGCACTATAGGCCAAAGATATTTCTCAACGGTTCATATTTGCACTACAGGCCAAATATATTCATATCTCAAAGAAATATATAATCATTTCAGAATTATACAAATAATAATTATAACCATGTTGATCAATTCACCTTTGCACTTAAGCTAAAGATATTCAATTATAAATTCAATGGTCATGATCATACCAGTTAACAATACATCTTTGCACTACAGGCCAAAGATATTCCTCAGTCACGATCATACCAATAATTTACCCATCTTTACACTCAAGTGAAAGAGAAATTCAACATCAGTGTTATAAAAATATTATATATAATAATAAAAATAATATGATCAACAACTCTATTTATTTTCAAGAGCAACAATCATAAATCAACGATAATTTGGTCAGAAAAAGAAGCTAATTTTTATCGTGAATAGTAACTTATAAATAGTAACTCGTGAATAGTACTCCGTATTCGTATATAGTACCGTATACGTAAATAATGTCATATACGTAAATAGTGCCATATACATGAATAGTGCCGTATACGTGAATAGTGCCGTATACGTGAATAGTAGCCCCAACTCAAAAAGGTAGAAATTCCGCAATAAATTCCATACCAATATTTCAGTCTAATGATATTGAAAGAATAACATCATTATGAAGAATATAACATCCCTTAATATCCCTTACTATCACTTACCTCAAAAGAGCAGCACTTCTGACTGGATATCAGATATGACGCTGAAGAAAACTTGCACTGATGAATAGCAACACACCAAGTATCTAAATATTCACAAAATACACTCAATAATCTAGAGAGAAAAAGAGAGAAAACTTATGAATTCTGGTGTGATTTTTAATTCTAACTTAGCCCTCTATTTATAGGAAAATGTTAGCACGTCGAAGCAAACTTTACCTGCTACCTGATGGCTTTACCTGCTACTATTCCACCCACCAAAAATTAGCCATCTTCACCAACAACCAAAAGTGGGGCCCACCCATTTCTAGAATTTTCTAGCAAAATCATTTATAAACCTAATTTCCAAATCAGTCACCTCTTAAAATTCATAACAAATCATTCGTTCATTTTTAACTGTTCAAAATTTGTGAACATATACTCAACTTATATATGTATAACATATCCAAAAATCACAACGATCTAACGGTCAGATTAAAAATTATAACTCACACAATAAAGCTGTAAGAACACTGATTTAATCTTTTAATACCTCCAATCCGACAAAATACTGATAAAATACCTCAACATTAATTCCTTCATTTATAACCACATAAATAAATCCATCATTTATATCAACATCAAATAAATATATCCTTATCATATAAATCAATAGTTAATTATTCACAAATAATATTACAGAATCACAATAATGACAACCAAGCAGTTCCCAGGAAAGAGGGGGCTTTTCGATAAGGATTTTTCCTTACTGGCGCGCAATTAGGTAACCAAACCTCTCCTTGACAGAACTTTCTAGACATTGCCAATAATGATATCTAATAATATTATTCAAATAATATGAATTATTGATCTGATAATGGAGATACTGTGCAGTGACAATTATTGAAACAACAATAATATAAAATATCAACGCAGCAATTATTGATTCAATAAAATAAAATATTGAACAGAAATTATTGTAACAATTATTGAGTAGTGCCTTCTCACGTAAGAATCAATAATTAAAAAAATACTGTGCAATACCGTGTGCTACTGTGCAACTATGCGTATTACTATATTTTAACCACCGGGTATTCCAACAGTCTTAACGGTAATGATTACGCCGTTATTTATAAAAATTCAAATTTGTCATTTTCTTCATCCGACAGTTATTCTGTTATGGGGCCCACAAATGACTGCGCCGTCGTACGAATATTCCCCGACAGCAAGAATATTCCACGACCAAACGAATATTCCCCGACAACAATGAATATTTTACAACCACTTGTGTATTTTGAAAATTTTTATATACTACCCTTAACTTTAACCTTTTATCAATTTAACCATTTATTGAATTGTAATTATAAGAAAAATTAAATACTTTTATTTCATAAAATTCGGGATCTTACATTTTTGATATGTTGTTCAACATGGAATACAAGAAAATTCTTGATATTGAAAATGAATTATTATTCAGCTACCTCGAACTCTTTTGAATATTGTTGACATTCTAGAAAGTTAGACACTTCTATATCCTTTATTGAACGCTTTAACTTGCGGAGCAAACTAGTTGATCACCCTTTCTTTAAACAAAATATTTCAGCTAAAGCCGAGGTAGTCGAAAGTTCCAAGGAGAGCAAAGGAAAAGAGAAGGCGACCGAGTAGGGTCTTTGAAGTACTGTTTAATTATGTTATCTTATGTAATTAATTATGTAAACCTTTTGTGTATCTAAGGTTATGTATTTAAGTTTAAGGTTAGATAAACCTGGGATAATGTTATGTTTGTATTAAGAAATGGTATGAATGATATAATTCATATTAAATAGGTAGTTAGATGTGATGTGACAACCCAAGAATTTATACGATTTATAAAATCTTAATTGATTAAATATAGGTTGAAAAATAAGACCTAGACTGGAAATAAGATATGAATTTAAGAATTCTATGAAGGATTTGTATGGATTTAAAATTTTTGTGCAGAACTTATAGGGTTAAGTGTATGAGTGTACATGATTTGGTGTATAGTGATTGTGTATGTGCAATATGTGTTTAAGGGTCAAGTATTGAGCAGGATAAGTTATAACGTTGACAAACCCTAATGTTATGATAACAACATCAATGTTCAGTGAGAAAACCCAAACGATTGTTTAGAAACCCTAATTCCAGTTTTGGAAATCCTAATTTAAGTTTCGGGAATCCTAAACCATAATCGGGAATTTCAAAACCCTAAATTGGGAACTCAAATGCTAATTATAAAGACTTAAGGGTTAAAAGTTATGGGATATATGTAAAAAGACCAAATTACCCTTCAAATTGTAGGGGAAATGATCGAAATACCCTTAGTGAGTGCGAAATGACTAAAATGCCCTTTTACTTAATGTTTAAGTAAAAGATTTGCCAAATCTTGTTGAGTCACCAATTTGGATAATGGCATGTGCTTAAAATAGACACCAATTAGCCAACTTGTGCCACCTAGCAAATAATACAAACATTGAATCAAGACTTAGCAAATTAAAGTAAGAAAAGTCTTACTTTTATGTTCACAAGCCAAGACCCTTCTCTCTCTCTCTTAACTCTTGAAAATTTGAGAGGAAATAAGTAATAAGTTAAGCCCATATCATTCCATACACAATCCAATATCAGATTCAAAGGGAAGAATCAAGAATTGAAGCATAAAAGGTATAAACCCTAAAGCCTTACTAGATCCTTATGATTTATGTAATCTATGTGATTTGTTGTTTACAGTAGTGTTATAAAATGTTATTTAGTGATCCATGATATAGATCCATAACATCTAAGTGCATGAAAATAGGATTTTTGAAACTGACTATGAACTCTAATTTTATGGCCTGACAGCCTAATGTCAGGGGCCATAGATCTTTGTGTGTCAGATGTTAGGTTGGATTAGTGTATTCTTCATGTTATATGCCATGAGGATAGTAGACTGGAAGTGGAATCAAGTCCATAGCATGTCTAGATCTCAAGATATTGATGGTCAAATATGGTTCACCAAACACAGAATCTGGAAATCTGGACAACCCAGAAAACCCATGTTTGTCTGACAAGCTTTAGCATGCCTTAGATCTTGCTATGGTTAAGTAGTCAGTCCATGTAATTGTATAGGTTTTGTAGACTAGCATATAGACTACACAACCAAGACAATAGAACACCAAAATCATGCACAGAATCAAAGTTAATCATGTTCAAAGTAGGGTTGACAAACTGACTGGGAAGAATTCTAGAATACCCAGATTTCTTCAAGAACAGGTTTCTGGAAAGATTTGACTGGCTTAGATCTTTCATTTGTGATGTTGTTAAGCTACAAAAGTGTATTACTTTTGTATCTTTACATCTCTATTACATAAGTGTTACACTTTAACACTTAGAGTAAGCCCATAATCCAAGTTATGAAGATCCAAAAGTGATACCTTGCAACTGTTCTTATTTTCTGGGTAACCTAGAAAATGAAGAACAACCTCTGACATGATTTTGATGCCTTATATCTTCCTGTTGCGATGTAGTTTGGCCATAAAACTTGTTTGTGCTTGTAGTATTACATCAATACTACATCACTAACACCTTTACATGCCCAGAAACATTAAGATCAAAGATCAACATGTGGTCAAAGTAGTTACCCATAACACTGATTATGAATATTTTTGAGGGCTCAAAAACACCTATAGCGACAGTTTTGTCGCTATAGACCCCCTTTAGTGACAGTTTTTATAAAAATTAATTATTTAATTTAAATAATTAGAATAAAATGGAAAATAATTATGAAAAATTCATAATTAATTGATTTTTGATAATTTGAGATATATTTAATTATTATTTTAATATTTTTAAATATTAATGATATTTAATTTATTAAATAATTATATTAAATAAATTACTTAAAAATAATTTTAATATTTTAAAAATCATTTGAAATTATATTAAAGTGTTAGAAAATATTTTAAGTTATTTTGAATGACTTTTAATATTTTGGGATGAATTTCATTAATAATTTGATATTAATGATAATAATTAATTTAATAAATACATTAAATAAATTATAGAAAAATAGATTTAATGTTTTAAAAATCATATAAAAATGATTTAAAGGCTTGAAAAATATTTTAAGTTATAAAATATAACTTTTAATATTTTGTCATTAAATACATTAATATTTTAATATTAATGGTGTAACGATAGAGAAATTTATAATTTAATTTAAATATTTATTGAATTAAATAAATATTTTAAATAATTTATTTATTGAAAAAAATAAATAATTGATGAATTGTGGTGAATTAAATTGAATAATGATAATTTTATCTGATGGATTTAATTTAAGGAAATAATTAAATTAAAACAATTGTTTAATATTTAAGAGAGTAATTAAATTAAATGAATTGTTTAATTTAATGGAAATAAATAAATTAAATAAAGTGATATTTCTAATTAGATATGTGATTATTTATTAATTATAAGTATAACGATAATAAGAATTTTATTATTATTATTCTAAGTTATTTAAATTAACTAAACTAAAGTTATTTAAATTAATCAAATTAAAGTGTGACAAGTAGTAACTATATAATATAAATATTATTTAAATAATCTAGTATGGGAATTAGTGTGTAACCAAACGTAACCTTATGGCTTTTGGTTATTTTAACTGATGCGGGCCTTTTTGTTTTTTAACCTGGCTTACGTAGGGAAAAGGGAGTCAGTTATATTTTCCTACGCATCTTATTTTTCCCTAAGGCTAGACAACATAGAGAGCACAGAGAAGGTTTGAGAGAAGAAGATAAACACAGAGGGGAGTGAGAGTGAGAGCTTGTGAGAAGTTATTCTGTGATTATCAAGTGGAAGAGAAGGGCTTGCTAATTGTTTTGCTAAATCAAGGTATAAACTATCCCCATTCTAATTTTTAGTTTCGGTATATATATATATATATATATATATATATATATATATATATATAATATATATATATATATAATATATATATATATTCTATGTGATTGGAAATCACGTGAATTGTGGTATGTATGTATGTTCATATAGTTGTGAAAAACTATGTTAATCATCATGTATACTTGTTATCAAATTTGTGAAAATTGGGTGTAAGAAAAACCACAGTGCTTATGTTCATATAATATGGCTTAGAAAGTACAAAATTTCATGTTTAATATGTGTTGTAATATGCAATTTGAAGTTAGAATATGTTTGTATGTTAAGAAATGAATGCGGCGTGGTTGGAATCGTATCAATTGATAGAGAAACGAATTCGTGGTGATCGAATTCGTTAATAGTGTAAAAATGATGATATTTGGGAAAATATGGTTTTGATTCTTCAAATTAGTGTGCATGTGATGTTTTTGTATAAAGAATGGTGTTTAACATGTATAACTATAATATGGAAAATGTTAGATGTTGAAGTTGGGGAGATTTTTTGTTGAATTAGAATTTTTGGCCAAAGCAGAGTTTGATTTCGAGCTTCTGCAAAAACTGGAACTGAGGCATCGCGTGGGCGAGCAGCATTATTCGCGGGCGCGCGGTTATCTAGTATATTACTGGCGCGGCCGCGCGAGTAGCCAGTCATAGACAGTGAAGTCTGCTTAATTGCAGGTCATGTGTAATGGAGTTATATTAGTTTAGCATGCATGTTAATAACGTTAAGGCACAATATAAACTACAATAATAGATTGTCATGCGTTGTTATATACAATGTAAAAGAATGTAAGTGATTACTTGAATAAGTTATGTAATGAACCAAATGTGATGTTTTCAAAAGTTAAATATAAATGATAAGGTTTATAGTGTGATTTCAGAATCGTTAAGGTGTTAACCAACGTGGTTAGGTGCTGGGATAGGGTTATGACCTAAATGATGGTTTAATACACATAGTGTTAATATTCATACAACTAATTGTTGTTGCAATTGTAATGATGTATGTAGGGTAATTGGAGATTATTTTACACTTGTGTAGCTTACAAACAAGGCAAGTTCTCTAACTCTACTTTCATAATTGTGCAAGTTCCTAAACTTTAACTCTTTACATTGAGCAAGCTTTCTAACTTCATTCTTTTATTAATGAATGCAAGTTCCTAAATTCTATTAAGCATGACTATTGATTCTATTCTTGTCTACGATTGAACAAGCACTTGTAACTTAATTTGTTACCTCAAGCGAGTTTTACCTCTCTAAACCTTGATATTATTATTCAAAGCAAATGTTGTTCTAATACATCTCTTGAAATGAGATTGTTCTAACACTTTTGGTTATAGCATTTTGCTTGTATATCGTGTTTATTCAATTACATATATTGTGGAAATCCGATCATTGACTTTGATAGCCTTGTTCAGTTATACATTCTTGTATTAAACATTTATTGATGGGAACTAAATAGTGTTCTAAAATTCTAGAAATACTGATAAGCTAGTTCCAAACTAAACTTTCTTTAGTGCGGAAATTCTAAATTCAAACTGAGACGAACAACCTTAACATATGGGATTTTGTATGTGTAACGTTTAGATGTTTGTGTACAATACATGGTACAAAGGGCTGATCCCCCTAAGTACGTTTAGAAGGGTCTGTATAGGCTAACGACTATTAAGGTTAAGATAATAATACCTAAATACCGGAGACATAGATCGTGGTCTTAAGACCCTCATATATTAAATTCGAACTTGTTTTCTATTTTCGATTCATAGAACAAGTTCATTATTGTTGTTCAGCATTCGTTGTTCATTCTCATATGTTAATATTACTATTTTCTATATCAGTGAGCAATTGTTTGCTCACTCTTGCAATTAACAATGCAGCTAAAGTCGAAAGAGTTGATGAGCCATCTACTAGCAAAGGAAAGGACAAGATGTCCAAGTGATGAAGAATTATTTAGAATTTATTTAAAATGCATGATGTTATAAAACTTATTTTATTTTATAATGTATTCCGCAAACTGATGTAATAGTTTTAAGGTTAGATTACCTGGGATTGTTTAAGAGATGATGTAACCCAAAAATGGGAAAGATTATTGTTTAAGTTATTTAATGTTTTATCCTTTATTATGGGTAGTTAGATGAAATTATTTTGATAGTGAGCACCAAATTTGTTGGAAATGAAGTACCCGGATTTGGGGGTGTCACAGGTTGGTATCAAAGCCTTAGGTTATGAACCTTAGGTGGGAAAACCTTAGGAAGTAGCCTTTAAGGAAACAGAAAACATAGAGGTGTTTAACTCTTATCGAGTTTTAAGAAATGGATTAAGGCATCCATTGAAACTAAACAATAAAAGACATTATGTGCTATGTGTTTATAACTTATGTGATCGCGCGTATCGATAATGTTAAGTAAAACTTAAAATATTTTGTTGTCAGGATGTCTGGTGAAGGAGGATCCAGTCAAGCTAGAGAGGTGATACCTCAGGTACCTATAGACGATGAACCCCGGGATATTCATGTATTACGAGAACAGTTGATCCAGGAGGATGAGCCTGTGACCGATCCCGAGGAGGATAGTTCAGAGGATGATGAGGAAGAGGATCCTGAGGAGTTTCCATCAAACTCCATATCAGCCGAGATGTATGATGCTCTATATGACTGTAACATAGAGTTACAGGACGAAGTTGAGGAGCTGAAAGAGATGGTTAAGGTGCATCACATTGCGTTGGAGCTGAAGGATGTAGAGATTTAGGAACTTGACTCAAAACTTGGAAAAATAGAGTGGGACTTAGTTCATACTAAGGGTCAGAATGAAGATCTGTTGGCAGTGAACGAGAAGATGAAGACTAACATGGAGAAATTAAAAGATGACTTCAAAGAGGAATCAACTAAGCGTGCAAGAGCAGAGGATGCTTGGATGAAGGCAACTCAACATGCAGATCGTGCTGAGGCTAAGGTTCAAGTGAAGACTTGTCGTGGTTCGTGATGGATCGTAGAATAGTGTATCGTATTATAGAGGAGGAACGTCGAGAAACCTTGCGACGTCTTAATATGCGTAGATAGAAATAAGAGTGATAATAGTATGCGGTTAATTATGTGAATAAATAAATTGTGAATCCCTTATTTTGAGATGAATAAAGGGATAGTATGAGTATGTAATCCTGAAACTTGTCTAGTTCAGGAAATTGAATGTTAATAGCGGTTATGCTATCCTTAACATGTTTTAAAAACGTTATGAATAAATAAAATATTAGAGTTTATTTGAAATGTTATGTGTTAAAACTTTAATCTTGGAATGCTTAAGTTAAACTTCAAATACCCAAGAAGTTGAGTAATGAACTGATAAGCGTATATTTTAACAGAAGATGCCTCCTAGAAGAAGATAACCACGTCAACAACCACCTCTTGAGGGGTCTACTAACAATAACAATGAGGCCAACGCTAATCCGGTTCAGCAGTTGGTAGCTTTGTTGACGGGTGCACTTGCGAATCAACTGCAAGCTCAAGCTACGACTTTTAAGGAATTCAAAGCGGTTGGACCGCTAGAGTTTCAAGGTTCTATGAATCCAGTGGAAGCCCAAACCTGGATTATGGAAATGGAAAAGGTGTTCGACGTTGCTAGAGTTAACGAAGATCAGAAGACTGCATTCGCAACGTTCATGTTGAAGTCTGAAGCTAGCTACTGGTGGCAAGAAAATAAGGTTCAGGGAGGACAAGGAGTGATAACATGGGATAGATTTAAGGAGATGTTCTTTGAAATGTACTTTCCAGCGAGCTCTCGGAATCAGTTGGAAGTGCAATTTCTGGAGCTGAAGCAAGGAACAATGAAGGTGCCTGAATATGCTACGAAGTTTAACGTGTTGGCAAGGTTTGCCACTTATCAAGTCAATATCGATGAGCATAAAGAAAGAAGGTTCGAACAAGGATTGAAACCCTTGTTGTATAGCAAGGTTTCGATGTTCCAGCTAAATACATTTGCAGCTGTACTGGAAAAGGCAATTATCGCGAAAGGTGAAAGCGATGCTTTGACCAAGTACAACCAAGAACAGAAGAAGAAGAAGAATGATAGTGAGAATAAGGCTGGTGGAGGTAACGTTGGAAGTAACAATCAGAAGTGGAACGAGAGTTCGACTATGGGAGCACAGTAGGGAAATCAGCTGAAGAAAAAGTTTGAAGCTTGTGCGACGTGCGGGAAGAACCATACTGGGGTATGTTTGAAGGGAAAGAGGGTGTGTTTCAACTGTGATCAGGAGGGACACATTGCACCGAACTATTTTAGTTCGAAGAAAGGAGCATGCTTTACCTGCGGTTCAAAAGACCACATGGCTCGTGATTGCCCTAAGAAGCCAACGGAAAGTACAAGTGGTGGAAAAGGAAACAACAACGGTGGTGGTGCATTGACTATCACTGGACCAGCACAGTCAAGCCGACCTACTCCAAGAACTTTCAATATGACCGTGCAGGATGCTGTACAGTCTAAGGATGTGGTGTCAGGTATCATTCCGATTAATGGTATTAATGCTTATGTACTGTTTGATTCTGGTGCTACTTGTTCATTTATATCCGATGAATTTACTCAGAATTTAGATTTGCCTCAGGAAGAATTAGAATTTCCCTTAAGTATAGAGATTGCGAATAAGGAAGTGATTCCTGTCAGATACATATATAGGAATTGTAGAGTGAATATAAAAGGTCACGAGATGATGGTAGATTTGATACCAATTAGACTTGGCGAATTTGATGTCATACTGGGAATGGATTGGTTATTCAATTACAGAGCAGTAATTGATTGCCAAAGGAAGTGTGTTAACCTTATGACTCCGTCCAAGGTTGTGTTCTTTGGCATCAAGTCACCTCGATAAGCAAGTTGTCTGACGGTGATGCAAGCCAAGAAATTGTTGAGACAAGGATGTGTAGGATACCTAGCCTACATAATTGATACACAGAAGCAGAGTGCAAAGTTAGAAGAGATACCGATTATAAAAGATTTTGCAAACGTATTTCCAGATGATTTGTCGGGTCTTTCGTCGGATCGACAAATCAAGTTCGTGATTGATTTACTACCAGGAATGGCCCCGATATCTAAAGCACCATACAGAATGGCCCCGATAGAGATGAAAGAGTTGATGGTGCAATTGCATGAATTGCTCGATAAGAAGTATATTCAGCCGAGTGTTTCACCATGGGGAGCACCGGTGTTTGTTCAGAAGAAAGATGGGTTGATGCGGCTCTGCTTTGATTACAGAGAATTTGAATAAGGTCACGATTAAAAATAAATATCCATTACCGAGAATCGATGATCTGTTTGATCAACTGAAGGGTGCGAGGTATTTTTCAAAGATAGACTTGAGAAGTGGTTATCATCAGTTGAAGGTGAGGCCAGAGGATGTACCAAAGATGGTATTCAGAACTCGGTATGGTCATTACGAGTTTCTGGTTATGTCATTTGGTTTAACCAATACACCTGTAGCGTTCATGGATTTGATGAACAGGGTGTTTAAACCATTCTTAGATAAATTTATGGTGGTGTTTATTGATGATATCCTGGTGTATTCTAAGACCAAGGAAGAACATGTTGAACACTTAAGAGTGACATTGGAGATATTGAGAAAAGAGAAGTTGTACGCAAAATTTTCAAAATGTGAGTTTTGGTTGGAACGTGTGCTGTTTCTCGAACACGTTATTGATAAAGACGAAATATCGGTAGATCCGTCAAAAGTTGAAGCTGTAGTAAACTGGAATCAGCCGAAGTCACCGTCAGAAGTAAGGAGTTTCTTAGGATTGGTAGGTTGCTATAGGCGTTTTATTCAGGACCTTTCTAAGATCGCGACCCCGTTGACAAATTTAACCAGGAAGGCGGTTAAGTTTGTTTGGATGAAGAAGTGTGAGAAAAGTTTTCATGAATTAAAGAAGAGGTTGAGCTCAGCACCTGTGTTGTCATTGCCTGATAATACAGGGAATTTTGTGGTGTATTGATAAGTAGGTTTTACACCTACTTATCCAGTATCTTTTACTTGAATTAGTTGCTTAATCTCATGTTTCTTAGTTACTTTTCATGCATTTTGTGTTCGTTTTGTAGATTATATGCTTGGGAGCAGAAATCGCAAAGAATTGGTATGAAATCGCAAAGAATAGCAATACGGACTTCATTTGGGCTTTTATGTTCATTACATGTTCTTGGCTTGGAACTTAAATTATATTGTAGAGCTTCTTCTTAGCTTTTTGGAATATCTTGAATCACTCCAATCGGAGTTCGGATGCAAGAGTTATGATCTTTGTACCAACGGACGTTGAACTTCACTGTTTTGGGTGGTCATTTGCATAGCAGTTAATTCCAGCCCAATTTCGACCTTAGTTCAATCCTAATCTGTTAAATCTCAAAGAATAAAAGTTGTAGAGCTCGTCGATAGATTCGATTTGATAGGTCGCGGGCCCTGTAACTCCTCCAGGATCAAAAGTTATAGTCGTTTTACCAGAGGACATTGTGGCAGAAAATGGACCCCCACCAGGGCGGGCTTTTCCTTAACAAACCCCCCCCCCCTGGGGTGGGCATTGGAGCTAAAACACAGTAAGGACCTCGCCGGAGTGGGGCCTTTTAGTGTATAAACCCCCGTCGGGGCGGGGGTACGCGCAGAAAAGACAAATTTTGGTCAAATTTGGGTCCGGGAAGGATTATTTCGATCCGATTGACTCAAGGACTTCTAAGAGGACTTAAAGACATATAAAGAGACTTATAAAAGGAGGAGATTCACAAGGATTAGAGGGAGATTAGAGAGAGAGGATTCCAATAGATTAGATTAGAGTAGATTAGATCAAAACACTAATTCTTATTAGATTTGGAGGTTAAAGCAACTTGGAGATCATTGAAGATTCAAAGTAGGAGCAAGGAGGGAGCTTCAAATCTACAGACAATAGATTCTATCTTCTTATCTTCTTCTATCTTTGTCTTTTAATGTGTATTCAATTGTGGATTCTTAGTTTTAATTCAATAATCATAAACTAATTCTTTATTTGAGATTACAAAGGATCTTATTGTATAGTTATTTTAATATGCTTCGCTATCAATTATTATATTCTATTGTGAGGATTGTCTATTGTGATTTGGACTTAATTGTTTAATTGATTGGCCATCAATTACCGTGATAATCTATATGAACTCGAGAGATGAAGTATAGATTTAGATCTGATCATGATAGCATATGTTTATGATTTCTGCATAGATGGAATTCATGATTCGTGTTTAGGATAGAGATATGCCTTTACGCCATATGTAGTCTAATAAGAACTTATGCTTAAACCCTTTTTAATTGTAATTCACATAGAGATATAGTGGGTTAGTTAATTAGGGTGTTCAAATTGATTCTATCATCTGTGGATTTGATTTGATATGAGTATGGTGCATTGAAAGATTGTGACGCCCCCAAAATTAGGTATACATCACCCATCTTGAGTCGTCAGATACATAGTACAGAATACAAATACAACTTAATAATACAACTGTCGTGTACAATACGACAAAACATAAACTGTGAGTTTGAATACAAATATTATCTTCTAGAGAGTATTCATACTCAAAAGGAGTCCTCATTACATTTATTAACACACCATTACATAGAATAGTGAGGACTACTAACTAATACTATCATTCGGACCATCACTCCGTACCCCGACTTGTCCCAGCTACGTTCTCATTTCCTGAAGAGAACAGTGAAAGAAAGGGTGAGCTCAACTAGCCCAGTAAGAAATATTATGACTAAGATAATGCAGAATAAATTATCATTAGCCTTCAACAATGTTAAACTGATAAAATATAATAGACATCAAGTTTAACTGTAGCGGAACAAGCAATCCATTAAAAGAGTCAAGTAGAAAATAAACTCTACTATCTTTTATGATTTTAAAAGTTTTTCAACACTGTGATCGCTGAGACTCAGCTTAATAAAATAATCCACATCATCGAATCACCCATGCACTACGGCCAAGGATATTCGTGTATTCATTAATGGTCATGATCATGCCAACAACTGTCCATCAATGCACTACGGGCCAATGAGGACTTTTACCACATCATTTGTAACATTACGGTCATGATTATACCGAATAACCCCTGGTCATAATCATACCAAGTCCATCTATGCACTACAGGCCACAGATGACTTTCAACATTTTATAAACATGAGGATGATGACAATGATATAAGAATTCAATAAAACAAGTTCAAGAATTAATTTATCCAGGAATTAACAACGTCCAAATTGTCAACATGATACTGCATTGTGGAGTAAAATTCAAGAATGCGTAGAAGAATATTTTCTTGAAAAGATACTGGATGAAACGCAACTATCAAGGATATTCCACAAATTTCATGGAGTATAGAAGTCAAAACTTAACCAACTGAGTATAATAAAGAATGGAATAACAAAAGAAATCACCATGCATGCGATAGACCGCACAGACAGGTTATTCCAACAGAATAATAAATAATAGAACCAGGTCCGGCGTAAACGCACAGACAGGATATTCCGACAGAATAATAAATAATGGAACCAGGTCCGGCGTAAAACACACAGACAGGATGTTCCAACAGAATAATAATAAAAACGGAACCAGGTCCGGTGTAAAACACACAGACAGGATGTTCCAACAGAATAATAAACGGAACCAGGTCCGGTGTAAAACACACAGACAGGATGTTCCAACAGAATAATAGAAGAATGTCACCAAGTATAGGGTAGACCGCGTATACTGGTTATTCCAACAGAATAATAACGAATGGAATAACAGAAGTTCACTTCATGAATATAAAAGAAATAATATTCCCTACCTTAAAAGAACTGGATATTGGAAAAGTGATGTAGCAGAATACTTTTATTCTCTCTCTCTCTTATTCTCTCTATACTTTCTCTCTCTATAGCTTGAATGAATTCGTGAAAAATAATGAAGCCCTAGGCCTCTATTTATAGAAAAACTAAGGGTGGCTCTTGGTCTTAACGAAGGGTCAAATGACTCTTGGTCTTAACGAAGGGTCAAATGACTCTTGGTAATATTGAAGGGACAACTACTATTGACGAAAGTAATTACTATTGACCAAGGTAAATACTATTGACGAAGGTAATTACTATTGACCAAGGTAAATACTATTGACCAAGGTAAATAATATTGACGAAGGTAATTACTATTGACCAAGGTAAATACTATTGACGACGGTAATTACTATTGACGACGGTAATTACTATTGACGAAGAGACTCTTAGATGATGACATATGGCCCCCATAAAATAACCAAACTTACCACAACGTCTCAATTATTGATTTAATAATATAACATATTATACAGATGATACTATGACAATAATTTAAGAGATATGATGCAGCAATTACTGTAGCAATAATTGAGTATAGCTGAGTGACTTCTCACGTAAGCATCAATAATCAATACCGTGTGCTACTATGCAACCACGCGTATTACTGTACTTTTACTACCAAGTAGTTCAACAGTTTTAACGATTTTAACGGTAACACCTCAGCTGTTATTTTTATAGAAAGATAATTCTGTCGTTTTCTCAATCCGACAATAATTCCGTTGTGGGGTCCACCAATGATTGTGCCGTTGTACGAATATTTCCCGACAAAAAGAATATTCTCCGACCAAACGAATATTTTATAACAACTTGCTTACTTTACAAAATTTATAAATATTACCCACAACTATAACATTATATCAAATTAACTCCATAATATTCAAAAATGATATTTATAGAAAATTCATCTTTATTTATAAAAATTGGGGTCTTACAAAGATAGCCATATTTTACTTTCGTGTTCTTGATTAACAATCCAGTATAAATAATTTGGCTTAACAAGAAGTGTGTTGATTTAAATGAAACAATAAGTGAAATTGTAATCTTAAGTCTTCGATATCTTGTTTCATTCTAGGGATAGTTAGTAACAGTTTATTTAATTATTTTAAATTAAATTATTAAATCATTTGTTTAAATAAGATTAAATTGGTCATAGGTTAGTAATTGGTAATTCTTATTAAATAATTCTTTGTGAGAACGATACTCAACTTATCACTTTATTACTTGTTGACCACGTATACTTGCGTGTTATGCATAATTAAATTTTACCCAACAAGTTTTTGGCGCCGTTGCCAGGGAATTAATTTAATAATTCTTTACCAATATTAATTTCAATCAAATTAGTCTTAATTTAAACATTTATATTTTTATTTTTAATTCTCTTCCTATATTTCTCTCTTTTCAGGTACCATGGATGCCTTTGCGTATCAATGGCCATATACGAACATAACTCAACTAAGGGAAACAGAGATTGATGGACTTAATACATTTTCTAAGAGTCAGTACAAATTGAGGCAAATTCGAAGACGTTGGAGGTTATCGCAGCCCAACGGAGTCGAAGGATGGCAAACATGACTCAACCAAGAGAAACAGGGATTGATGGACTTAATGCATTTTCCGTAATATCAGCACAGATCGAAGAACTTTCGAGGATGTTGGACGTTATTGCAGCCCAAAGGAGTCAAAGGATGGCAGTTACGTGTGACTATTGTGCTGGCAACCATCAAAGTCATCAATGCACCGTCAGTTTTGAACCGGTACAATATAGTGGTGATTACCTCAACAACTATGTTGATCCTAACTATCACCAAGATTGGGGGTATCACCCGGATTTTTCATGGAGCTACAATTATGGTGACCAATATTACGCTCCAAATCCATCATACACACCGGAATATTCATGTCTACCTCCATTGCCACAATAAGAAAAGCCAAATCTGAGGGATATAATATTGAAGGGCATAGCAAACCTAGAGGAGATGAGTATTAGCCAAGAGCTGTCAACCCAAAATTTTAATAATTGGATGGAATAACTAGTCACTACCTCAACCAATGGTCCTCAATACATGGCCTCCGAGACTGAAATAGAAAATTCAAGGCTGGGGGAATTATTGTCCAAGTTCATAGCAGATGAGGAGAAGATGAGTAATCAAGCGAAGCCAAATCAAAATCTTAAGAATCAGACAGAGCAAATGACCAAAGCCGTAAGCAACCTTCCTCTAAACACTTGGCCTTATGACATGGATGACGAAATTGACAGAGAACCCGAACCAAATCTGCAACTGGATGAGCCACAAGATACCAAAAATATGGAGACAATTGGGGATAATGAAATAGAGGTCGACGAGATCTAAATGGGTCTCCACCAATGATCAAAGAGTCAGTCAGATTTGCAAAATCATGCCCACTTGGTAGTCATGTCGTCGGCGAAGCTCTTGATGATATAAAAGCGAGTACAATTTTGAATCTATGGTGGGATGAGAAAGAGAAGATAGACGAAGAGCCCATTGTGTGTGACAAGCTTCCATGCCCCAAAGTGATCACATACACAATGGAGAAAATACCTAGATGTGGGACGTTCTTGATTGAGATCATACCAAATCAAAGCATGCTAGGTAACTTTGATGCATTGGCCATCACAAATGGGAACCTACCAAAAGCTATATTATTTCTGATGGATGGATGGTTCCTCAACTATCGAAGAGGAATTGGATAGCATTGACCAGACAAAGTCAGGCTGAAAGACTATAATTCAAGCGCTAACTAGGAGGCAACCCAGGAATTTTTATATTTATATGCTTTACTAGTTTATTTAGTAGATAGGAATTAATTTGTTTATTAAGTTCTCCTACCAATCCATAGTGTTATTCTAATCCATGTTGTCTCTCTTCATTGCAGGTATTGGCAGTTCAATGGACAGGCAAAAGATTATGGAAAGGGAAACCACCAGCCTGAGCCCATGACAGAGTATCCTCCTTTAAATTTCGATGTGGAGGAGTTTTCAGTCTTTGTGCCACGCCACCATCACCACAAGCTTAAATGATTACAGGGAAGTTCTCGTCCACTTCATGCTTTATTTTACAATGAGGACATTGTAATTGTTAAGTTTGGGGGAGTTAATTAGTTTAGTTTTGCATGTTTAATGTAGTTGTTTTAGTTTTACATAAATTGTCATGTTTGTTTAGTTTAGGATTATTATATGTTTGCATTCATGTAGTGTAAGTGCATAATAGTTTGCATAGTAGAGTAGTTGTAAATAGTTATTATTTATGTCTATAAAAAAAATTCAAAAATATTAGTTAGTTACTATGTTCATTTGCATAAATCCAGTTGTTAGATAGTTTAACTTTATTTTGGCCAATGATGAAATTGAAATTGGGTAGATAAGTATAGTACTGACTATTAGAGTTTTGATGTGATTTCTTATTCTGAATTGAATCTTTTTCTGTTTGAAACTGGTATAATAAGGATATCATAGTAAAAATAACTTGTTGATTGATTGAGTTTAAATTGATACATAATGGGATTCTAAAGGATAATGCTAGTTTGAATAAAAGAATGACAAGAATAAGTAGTGATGGCTAAAGTTAGACAATAACCTAAGTTTGGGGGAATATTTGGGGTATATAAGCTATAAAAAAAGAAAAAAAGAAAAAAAAGAAAAAAAGAAGAGGAAAAAAAAAGAGTATGAATAAACACTGTGGCGTGCTTGTCTAGTTTTGTGGCCTTTGTTACTTGAGTAAATAAGCCCGAGGGGATTGTCTTTACACCTAGCGCCCTAAGGTCTTAATGGTCTGGGAGTCGTTGGTCGAAAGCTCGTTAAGGTAGCATTGAAAAGCCTAAGGGAATAAGACATTGCATAGCTATGTGTATAAAAAAAAGAAAAAAATGAATAAAACGGGAAATAAGAGAAAAAAGCCCCCGTAGATGAAAAATAAAGCATAAGTATCCCATGTTGACCCTCGATATTGGTAATTGTTTGATTTTAGTTGGATCTAGCTTATTTTTGGATTTCTCGAGTTTACACTGTATGATGCCTTCGAAGAGACTTGTTATGTGTTAAATTTGATTTTATATTAGTTAACATTGTTGTGGAGCACACACGCACTATATTAGTGATAACAGTCTAAGATTTGATGATTGATTGGGAAGTCACTGATAAGTTTTGATATGATGTATTATTGTGTTTACTTGATTTCTCTAAGGCAGGTTGAATAGACTTGTTTCTGTCATTACTGTTGGATTCGTAGCATGTAGATTAGTTACATTGCATTGCATTATTGTTTTGTGTTTTTCCTTGAGGACAAGCAAAGGTTTAAGTTTGGGGGTATTTGATAAATAGGTTTTATACCTACTTATCCAGTATCTTTTACTTGAATTAGTTGCTTAATCTCATGTTTCTTATTTACTTTTCATACATTTTGTGTTCGTTTTGTAGATTATATGCTTGGGAGCTGGAATCGCAAAGAATTAGTATGAAATCGCAAAGAATAGCAATCTGGACTTCATTTGGGCTTTTATGTTCGTTACATGTTCTTGACTTGGAACTTGGATTATATTGTAGAGCTTCTTCTTAGCTTTCCGGAACATCTTGAATCATTCCAATCGGAGTTCGGATGCAAGAGTTATGATCTTTGTACCAACGGACGTTGAACTTCACTGTTTTGGGTGGTCATTTGCATAGCAGTTAATTCCAGCACAATTTTGACTTTCGTCCAATCCGAATCTATTAAATCTCAAAGAATAAAAGTTGTAGAGCTCGTCGATATCTTCGATTTGATAGGTAGCGGGCCCCGTAACTCCTCCCGGATCAAAACTTATGGCAGTTTTACCAGTGGATACTGTGGCAGAAAATGGACCCCCGCCGGGACGGACTTTTCCTTTAACAAAACCCCCGCTGGGGCGGGAATTGGAGCTGAAAATTAGTAAGGACCCCGCCGGGGTGGGCCCTTTTAGTGTATAAACCCCCGCCAGGGAGGGGGTACGCGCAGAAAAAATGAATTTTGGTCAAATTTGAGTCTGGGAAGGATTATTTCCATCCGATTGACTCAAGGACTTCTAAGAGGACTTAAAGACATATAAAGAGACTTATAAAAGGAGGAGATTCACAAGGATTAGAGGGAGATTAGAGAGAGAAAGGATTCCAATAGATTAGATTAGATCAAAACACTAGTTCTTGTTAGATTTGGAGATTGAAGCAACTTGGAGATTATTGAAGATTCAAAGTAGGAGCAAGGAGGGAGCTTCAAAACTACAGACAATAGATTCTATCTTCGTATCTTCTTCTATCTTTGTCTTTTAATGTGTATTCAATTATGGATTCTTAGGTTTAATTCAATAATTATGAACTAATTTTTTGTTTGAGATTACAATGGATCTTATTGTGTAGTTATTTTAATATGCTTCTCTATCAATTATTATATTCTATTGTGAGGATTGTCTATTGTGATTTGGACTTAATTGTTTAATTGATTGGCCATCAATTACCGTGATAATCCATATGAACTCGAGATATGAAGTATAGATTTAGATCTGATCATGATAGCATATGTTTGTGATTTCTGCAAAGATGAAATTCATGATTTATGTTTAGGATAGAGATATGCCTTTACGCCATATGTAGTCTAATAAGAACTTGTGCTTAAACCCTTTTTAATTGTAATTCACTTAGAGATATAGTGGATTAGTTAATTAGGGTGTTCAAATTGATTCTATCATCTATGGATTTGATTTGATTTGATATGAGTATGGTGCATTGAGAGATGGCCATATTTTACTTTCGTGTTCTTGATTAATAATCCAATATAAATAATTTGGCTTAACAGGAAATGTGTTGATTTAAATGAAACAATATGTGAAATTGTAATCTCAAGTCTTCGATATCTTGTTTCATTTTAGGGATAGTTGGTAATAGTTTATTTAATTATTTTAAATTAAATTATTAAATCATTTGTTTAAATAAGATTAAATTGGTCATAGGTTAGTAATTGGTAATTCTTATTAAATAATTCTCTGTGGGAACGATACTCAACTTATCACTTTATTACTTGTTAACCACGTATACTTACGTGTTGTGCATAATTAGATTTTACCCAACATGTATAGTGACGCATCTCATAAAGGACTAGGCTGTGTGCTTATGCAGAACGACAGAGTTATTGCGTATGCATCACGTCAATTAAAAGATTATGAGAAATGGTATCCGACTCAAGACTTAGAGTTGGCGGCAGTGGTGTTTGCTCTAAAAATTTGGAGACATTATCTTTATGGAGAGAGGTGTGAGATATATACTGACCATAAAAGTCTGAAGTATATCTTTACACAAAAAGATTTGAACATGCGACAAAGAAGATGGTTGGAGCTTATCAAAGACTATGACTGCGAGATTTTCTATCATCCCGGAAAGGCGAATGTTGTTGCTGATACTTTAAGCGGGAAGGGACGAGAGAAGTTAATGATATTGACAGCTCAGGAGAAGTTAGTGTCGGAAATGGCTAAGATGGAATTAGAAATTAGATATCCGACAAAGTTCGACGAGAAGTTATTCCAGATAGGAAACGGTTCAACGTTGGTACATAAAGTGAAAAATGCACAACTTCAAGATGAAGACTGTGAAAAAATAAAACAGAAGATATCTCAAGGGGAGGAAAGCAAATTAAAAATCGATTCAGAAGGGTTACTTCGATTCGAAGGGAGAATTTGGGTTCCGACAGTTTCGAAAGTTAAAGAGGAGATTCTGAATGAAGCTCACAACTCAAGATATTCGATTCACCCTGGAAGTACAAAGATGTACCAAGATCTTAGACATCATTTTTGGTGGTCGAATATGAAGAGGGATGTGGCTGAATGCGTGGCAAAATGCTTAACGTGTCAGAAAGTTAAAGCTGAACATCAAAGGCTAAGCGGATTGTTACAACCGTTGGAGATACCAGAATGGAAGTAGGAGCATATCACAATGGATTTTGTGGTAGGTCTTCCAACGACTCAACAAGGTTACGATGCCATTTGGGTGATTGTCGATCAATTGACGAAGTCGGCACACTTTTTGCCAATCAAGCTTCGATTTACCCTAGATCGGTTAACAAAACTATACGTGAAGGAAATTGTTTCAAGACACGGTGTACCTGTGTCCATTGTGTTAGACAGAGATCCGTGTTTCACATCCAATTTCTGCAGACGATTACAAGAATGTTTAGGAACTCAGTTGAGAATGAGCACAGCGTACCATCCTCAAATCGACGAAAAAAGTGAGAGAACCATCCAGACACTAGATGATATGCTCAGAGCATGTATTATGGACTTCAAGGGAAATTGGGACGATCATTTACCATTGGTAGAATTTGCCTATAATAATAGTTATCACGCGAGTATTGGCATGCCGCCTTATGAAGCATTATACGGCAGGAAAGCAGAACTTCGTTATGCTGGGATGAGGTAGGTGAACGTCAGCTAATGCGTCCAGAATTGGTACAACAGACTGTCGAGATCATCAAAGTGATTCGAGTAAGATTGATAGCTGCACAAGATAGACAGAAGAAATATGCCGATTAACATCGACAAAATCGGGAATTCGATATTGGTAGTTATGTGTTCTTGAAAGTGTCTCCCTGGAAGGGAAAAATTCGATTTGGAAAGAAGGGAAAATTAAGCCCTTGGTTTATAGGTCCTTCTGAAGTGCTTCGAAGAGTTGGTGAAGTGGCATATAAGTTAGCTTTACCTCCAAAGTTGGAGCATATTCATAATGTTCTCCATATATCGGTATTGAGGCCATATAAACCTGATTATAAGCATGTTATAGAATATGAGCCCTTACAGTTTGAGAAAGACTTAACATATGAAGAAGTCCCTGTTCAAATTGTTGACAGAAAAGAGCAAGTACTGAGGAATAAAGTGATATCCTCTGTTAAGGTAATCTGGAGGAACCACAATATTGAGGAAGCTACGTGGGAACTTAAAAGCGTTATGATGAAGAATTATCCTCAGTTGTTTGCTTGATTTAGTATAGCGATTCTGGGGACAGAATCTTGTTAAGGAGGGAAGAATGTAACGAATAAATTTTTCGAGTTGTGATTCTGGGGACAGAATCCTTTTAAGGAGGGAAGGATGTAACGATCGAGAAATTTGTAATTTAATTTAAATATTTATTTAATTAAATAAATATTTTAAATAATTTATTTATTGAGAAAAATAAATAATTGATGAATTGTGGTGAATTAAATTAATTAATGTTAATTAAATTGAATAATGATAATTTTATCTGATGGATTTAATTTAAGAAAATAATTAAATTAAATCAATTGTTTAATATTTAAGAGAGTAATTAAATTAAATGAATTGTTTAATTTAATGAAAATAAATAAATTAAATAAAGTGATGTTTCTAATTAGATATGTGATTATTTATTAATTATAAGTATAATGATAATAAGAATTTTATTATTATTATTCTGAGTTATTTAAATTAACTAAACTAAAGTTATTTAAATTAATCAAATTAAAGTGTGACAAGTAGTAACTATATAATATAAATATTATTTAAATAATCTAGTATGGGAATTAGTGTGTAACCAAACGTAGCCTTATGGCTTTTGGTTATTTTAACAGATGCGAGCCTTTTTGTTTTTTAACCTGACGTACGTGGGGAAAAGGGAGTCAGTTATATTTTCCTACGCGTCTTATTTTTCCCTAAGGCTAGACAATATAGAGAGCAAAGAGAAGGTTTGAGAGAAGAAGATAAACATAGAGGGGAGTGAGAGTGAGAGTCTGAGAGAAGTTATTCTGTGATTATCAAGTGGAAGAGAAGGGCTTGCTAATTGTTTTGCTAAATCAAGGTATAAACTATCCCCATTCTAATTTTTAGTTTCGGTATATATATATGTATATATTCTATGTGATTGGAAATCACGTGAATTGTGGTATGTATGTATGTTCATATAGTTGTGAAAAACTCTGTTAATCATCATGTATACTTGTTATCAAATTTGTGAAAATTGGGTGTAAGAAAAACCACAGTGCTTATGTTCATATAATATGGCTTAGAAAGTACAAAATTTCATGTTTAATATGTGTTGTAATATGTAATTTGAAGTTAGAATATGTTTGTATGTTAAGAAACGAATGCGGCGTAGTTGGAATCGTATCAATTGATGGAGAAACGAATTCGTGGTGATCGAATTCGTTAATAGTGTAAAAATGATGATATTTGGGAAAATATGGTTTTGATTCTTCAAATTAGTGTGCATGTGATGTTTTTGTATAAAGAATGGTGTTTAGCATGTATAACTATAATATGGAAAATGTTAGATGTTGAAGTTGGGAGATTTTCTGTTGAATTAGAATTTTTGGCCAAAGCAGATTTTGATTTCGAGCTTCTGCAAACATTGGAATTGAGGCATCGTGCGGGCGCGCAGCATTTGAGCGCAGGCGCGCTGCATTGCGCGGGCGCGCGGTTATCTAGTATATTACTGGCTCGGCCGTGCGAGTAGCCAGTCATAGACAGTGAAGTCTGCTTAATTGCAGGTCATGTGTAATGGAGTTATATTAGTTTAGCATGCATGTTAATAACGTTAAGGCACAATATAAACTACAATAATAGATTGTCATGCGTTGTTATATACAGTGTAAAAGAATTTAAGTGATTACTTGAATAAGTTATGTAATGAACCAAATGTGATATTTTCAAAAGTTAAATATAAATGATAAGGTTTATAGTGTGATTTCAGAATCGTTAAGGTGTTAACCAACGTGGTTAGGTGCTAGGATAGGGTTATGACCTAAATGATGGTTTAATACCCATAGTGTTAATATTCATACAACTAATTATTGTTGCGATTGTAATGATGTATGTAGGGTAATTGGAGATTATTTTACACTTGTGTAGCTTACAAACAAGGCAAGTTCTCTAACTCTACTTTCATAATTGTGCAAGTTCCTAAACTTTAACTCTTTACATTGAGCAAGCTTTCTAACTTCATTCTTTTATTAATGAATGCAAGTTCCTAAATTCTATTCAGCAAGACTATTGATTCTATTCTTGTCTACGATTGAACAAGCACTTGTAACTTAATTTGTTACCTCAAGCGAGTTTTACCTCTCTAAACCTTAATATTATTATTTAAAGCAAATGTTGTCCTAATACATCGCTTCAAATGAGATTGTTCTAACACTTTTGGTTATAGCATTTTGCTTGTATATCGTGTTTATTCAATTACATATATTGTGGAAATTCGATCATTGAATTTGATAGCCTTGTCCAGTTATACATTCTTGTATTAAACCTTTATTGATGGGAACTAAATAGTGTTTTAAAATTCTAGAAACACTGATAAGCTAGTTCCAAACTAAACTTTCTTTAGTGCGGAATGTGACGCCCCCAAAATAGGTATACATCACCCATTCTGAGTCGCCAAATACATGGTACAGAAACAAATACAACTTCATTACTACAATTATCGTGCAAAATACGACAACACATAAACTATGAGTTTAAATACAAATATTGTCTAATAGACAGTATTAAAACTCAAAAGGAGTTCTCATTACAATTATTGATACACAATTTTACAAAAATAGTGAGGACTGCTAAAATAACTTTCTAGAACCATCACTCCATACCCTGGCTAGTTCCTGCTATATTCTCACCTCTTGAGAAGAAAAATGGAACAAAAAAGAAAAGGGTGAGCTCAACTAGCCCAGTAAAGAATATTATGACTAAGATAATATACAACAAATTATCAATAGTCTTCAACAGGGAAAAATCTGATAGAATATAATAGACAATAAATTTTAGATCAACAACTGCAGCGGAAACAATAATTCATTAGAAAAGTTAAGTAGAGAATGAAATCTACTATCATCTATGAATTTAAAAGTCCATCATCAAAATTTTATCCCTGTAACATCAATCAATATACATCTTGAATCAAATAATTATCTTTGCACTACGGCCAAAGATATTCATTTGTATCACTAGTTGGTCATGTTCATCTCAACACATGTTCATCTTTGCACTACGGACCAAAGATATTCATCAGGTAATCATTCATCTTTGCACTACAGGCCAAAGATATTCATCAAGTATCACCATTAATGACTGAGGATGATGAAAAATATTTTAGAGAACGAATCTCGTACGATAAAAGGACAAAAATTAGAGATTTGTACTTTAGATAATTCAAGTTTAAAAATACTCCATAATAAAACATAATGGAAAAAAAATTCAAGAATGACGATCAAAATATGGATACAATCAAATATAGTAACCATAATAGACATCTAGGACAAAGAAGAGAAAATTTTATTTTTTGATGAATAGTGTCGTATTCGTGAATAGTGCTGTATACGTGAATAGTGTCGTATATGTGAATAGTAACCCCGACACCAAAAAGTTCTAAATTTGATAAAAAAAGTTCAGACCAATATTTCGGCATAATGATATTGAAAGAAATAATATCATTTACGAAAAAAAATAACATCCCTTACCTCAAAGAAACAGTACTTCGGAATGAAATGTCGGATATGATGCTGAATGAAACATGTACTGAATAACAACTCTCAAACTATCTAAATACTCACAAAATACGCTCGATAATATAGAGAGAGAAAGAGAGAAAGCTTATGTTTCTGGTGTGATTTTCAATTATAACTCAGCACCTTATTTATAGGAAAATGCTAGCAAGCCAAAGCAGACCTGACCTGTAACCTGATGGCTTTACCTGCTACTATTGCCACCCACTGTGACACCCCCAAATCCGGGTACTTCCATTCCCACATAATTTGGTGTTTACTATACAACATCATATATCTATCTACCCATAATAAATGGAAACCATACAATAGATAGAAATAAATTCTCCCCTTATGGGGTTACAACATCTGAATAATAAATATAATCCCAGGTCATACTAACCTTAAACATCTGTGCGGAAACATAAACAAATAATAAGTCTTAAACAACATCAAGTCTTGACAATAACATTCTTAAAATTTAATAACACGTCTTCATCACTTAATAGCTTTGCCCTTGCCTTTGCTAGTAGAAGGCTCATCGGTTCTTTCGTTCATATCTGCAATATTATTATTACGCAAGAGTGAGCACGATTGCCCACAAGTATAATAATAAAATAACATTATAACAACATGCGAGTGAATCAAAGACTTCTGAAATAAAGCTCAACTTTTGAACCAAAAATGATTACCAAGAATCAAAAGAATTCTGAGGATCATAAGACCTTGAACTCTGTCTAAACACTTAACAATTATCTTAGATAATTTTATTATCAGCCAAAATAATTTTCATAAGCTCGTAATAATTTTCAGATAATTATAACTATTTATCATGATTTTTTAATCATTAATATCGTATTTATCTAAATTAAATACCACATAATTCCTTTATCATTAATATTTATGTAATACTAAATATTAATGAAAATCATAACAAAATATTATAATATATTTATAATATATCAAAATATTTTTAATACCTTAAAATCATATTTATATGATTTTTAAATAATTAAATTCATTATCTGATAATTGCTATTAATATTAAATATTAATATTTTTCATGACAAAATATTAAAAGTTATATTTTATAACTTAAAATATTTTTATAACACTTAAATCATTTTTATATGATTTTTAAATCATTAATTCTATTTTTCCATAATTTATTTAATATATTTATTAAATAAATTAATTATCATTAATATTAATTAATTAATAAAATTCCTCACAAAATATTAGAAGTCATTAAAAATAACTTAAAATATTTTATTATACCATAATATAATTTTTCATGATTTTTCATGTATTAAAATTATTTTTAAATAATTTATTTAATATTATAATTAAATAAATTAAATACCATTATTATTTCAAAAATATTAAATATTTATGATATCTATTCAGAATAATTAAAAACTAATTTTTAGGCCTTAAAATAATTTTTAGAAATTTATTTTGTATTTTTAATAATTAAAAATTATTTTTCTCTAATTATTTATTAAAATAATTAATTTTATATTGAAACTGTCGCTCAAGACTGCCTATAGCGACAGAACTGTCGCTATAGGTGTTCTTTGTGTTCTTGAGTTGTTCTTCATGAAACCCAGATCTTCATGTTCGAAAAACAGAGTATCTACTTTGACCGGTTATATTTCTTAGATCTTAATGATTCTGATCAGTCTAGTGCAATAGTGTTGTAGTATTTAGGTATTACTACACTCACAAATGAACATCATGGCTAAACAACATCAGATCAATGAGTTATTAGCCCTCAAAAAGTCCGACAACACTGTTCTTCATTTCTGGGTTTTCTAGACAATGAAGAACAGACGAAGGTGCTATATATCATTATATCTTGCACTACATGTCTGATTTTTGTGATTTAAAGATTCACACATGAAGTCGAGATGACAAATAACAACGCTAAATCATCAGATCATCATAACATCAAAACAATTAAAAGATCAAGGCCGGTCAAACTCTGACAGATAACATGTTCTTGAGAAATCTGGGTTTTCCAGATTTCATCATGAGGCTGGTGGTCAACGTTGGTTTGACCACTCATAAATTGGATTTCGTTACAGATTAGGGTAATCTAAAGGCAGGGGTATGTAGTACTTATACCAGTCTACAAGATCAAAACAATAAATTGGCTAAAAACATAAAACACTGCAAGATCTAGAGCCTGAAAAATCTTGTCAGAAATTTTCTGGGTAAATCTGGGTTACCCAGAACAGCTGGTCAATGCCGGTCAACGCCCTTTGATCCTTCATAACTTTTGATATACACATGATCTGGGCTTGATTCAAGTTCCAGATCAAAGCCCTTACAACAGACTACAAGTCTATAACTTAAAACAGATCAAATCATTAACCGATAAGGATTTATGGGCCCTGACATATGACTGTCAGACACCATTTTTCTAGTTTTCTAGATTTTAAAAAACTTAAATTTCGAGAATTTTGATGTTATGGATCTGGGATTTATCAACCTAGATCACTAAATGACATCATCTAACACAACTCTAACCAACAAACAACAACATTAACACAAAATTTTAAGGATTTCACAAATTTGGGTTTATACCTCTTTCCAGCTTAACCCTTGAATCTGATCTTGGGTTGCTGATCAAGGCTTGCTATGAACTGATCTTAGCTTGGTTTCTCACTCTCTCTCTCTAGATTTCGAAAAAATATGGAGAGAGAAAGTCTTGGAGAAAATGAAAATTAAAGTATGCATTTTCTCTCTCTTAATATATATAATTGATATGATTCAATGTATTTGCTAGCAATTGAAGGTTGATAATTGACACATGGCTAGGGCTAGGGCTAGGGTTGGTCACCTACCAATTATCTTGGCAAGATTCACACACTAACCAATTAATGAATGCTAAAAGGGCATTTTAGTCTTTTTACACATAAATTTAATGGCAAACATGTAAATTGTCCAAACTTTTTGGATTTAGGGTTTAACCTTTAGGGTTTAGGATTTGACCCTTAGGCTTTAGGGTTCAACCCTTAAATTTTTGAAATTTAATTTTTAAGATTTCCAAATTTTAATTTTCAAAATAGAAAATTAATATTTCTAAATTATAATTATGATTTTATAATTATATTAAAATTTTCCAATCATAACTCAAGCTTGCTAATTAGGATTAATATTTCCTAATTAAAATTGTTAATTTAGCAATTATGGTCATAATTGTACATTAGGGTTTCTAACGAAATAATTATGGATTAAAACTTTAAAATTAGGGTTTTCTAGATATTTATTATAGTTTCCCTAATTAGGTTATAATTAATACACTTAAGCCTTTAAGCCCCTAAATTAGGGTTTTTCGTATACCGAATTAGGGTTTCAAATTCTCGAAACTGAAATTAGGATTTTCAAAATCGGTTTTAGGGTTTCTTATAAATCGTAAGAATTTTCTAACTGAACGTTGACGTTGTTAATATAATATTAGGGTTTGCCGCCGATATAGGTTATCTGGTCAACCTTTGACCCTTAATCACATACTGTACACATATACAATCATATACACAAAACATATACACTTATGTACTTAAACCTGAATAATTCACCACAAAAAATTTAAATTCACAAAATTCCTTACCATAAATCTCAAATCCATTCACTTATTTTCTGTCTAGGTTTATTATTTAACCTTAATTCAATATTTTAAGATTTTATAATTATCCAAATTCTCGGGTTGTCACATTCATCCCTTTTTCTAAAAATTTTATCCATGAAATTTACCTTACACCTTACACCTTACACCTTATACCATACAGTTTGCACCATTCATTCACAGCATCACATGTTACCCAATACATTTCTCACAAGAGTAAAAATTTTCAAATATGAACACATAGTTTAACGGTATTTATTCTGTAAAACGGTAAATTACTAAGTATGTTTACAATCACGAAGAAGGTAAACTACCGATGCTAATACTTTAAGTGATTAGCCTATCGTACGCTTACGTTATGTATAACGTATCAATCATGTCTAGCGAATATTTACGCTACTAGATTGGATTATTTTATCCAATCAACATAGTTCACCTCAGTCTTATCATAGGATTCCTCACCAAAATAATTTGATTCGGGAAAATTTTTAAAGAACGCTTAGAGTTTTCATAAAAGTTGGTCTAGCTGAGTTAAATAGCTTAGACTCATATCAATAATAAATTTCAATCGAAATATTAATGTATAGCCAAAACCCCGTTGCCAAATTAAAATTTTGAAATTAGTTTGAAAATGACGTCATGATGTCGTACTGTATTAACAACCCGTTTGAGGATGCCGTCATCGCGTGACTTTGTCATAACACATCATACAATAGTGGAACAACAATTTTAGATCAAATTCAACACTAAGTATTCCTGCATTTACAACTCCATCAACTTTTTATCTTCTCTGCACCAGGTTACATGGTACATAAGTGATAAATAAAAATATATTTTGATATTTCAAATCATTATTGTCTAGCTAAAACAAGTAGCATAGACTATTCTTAAAATCGTTCAAAATCATTATAAATCAATTTTGTCATCTCAACAGGTAACGATGTGTCGGTGGCCCGAAGTCCACTCATACATAATGGTCACCAGGAGTTGAGAATAAAATTCATTTCAAAAAGGCACATAGTGCGTATTTAGCTTGACGTCAAAATTTTCGAATCTAGCATAGCTGGAAGATTTGGAAAACTTATGTCTCCACTAATGATCAATTGCTTAATAATCTATCTATTCCTATTATCCTCAATATTCCATTCACACTTAAGTCTACTCAGTTCGTTAAACCACACTCATGAGTTCAAGAACTTTCCACAACCATATGAGTTTAAGAACTTATCCTAGTCAGACCTTTGGCGTCCATTCATTGAGGGGTTCATAAACGTTTCATATACTCATGAGTCACGAACGTATCATAAGTATGAGTTTTAAGAACTCGTACTTAACCTGATATTCTCTAACTATAACCTATCTATCTGTTATACACATGAGAAATGAATCACCCTCTCGACATGCATATAGCAAATAGCGCGACACAAACCTAGTCTAAACTCCCTTCTCAATACGACTTTCATTCAACTCGTATTCATAATCCTTTCCTGAATATGTATCAATTCATAGTACAACTGACACACAACATTCTTATCGCCAACTTTTCAATCATTAGATTGATTCTTTTCCCTGCTATCACCTTATCAGATCACGGGGTGAATCTCATCGTATAAATTACGATTCATTTCTATGTCTTGAACGTTTTATTTTACGATCTCCTATTTCTGATCTTTTAGTCTTTTACTCACTACTATTCACCTTTATTATCAAAGTTAGGGAACACTGTATCTTAATAACTCACCGAGATTCGTCTTTGAATCTTACCGACATACTAACTCTATTTGAGTTAGTACTTATCCTAATCACTGCGGTTATTAGTCTAAGGTATCACTACCCTGGGTTTATAACCTACAGCTTTGATACCAACTGTGAGAGCCCCAAATCTAGGTCCCAAATCACCGCAGATTCGGTACAATCATTCTATTACTATTGCGGAAGATATAAACATAAATCGTTTATACAATACATTTATACGCTATTCCCCAAGGTTGAATAACCTTAACTTATACACAATTCATAAACTATCTAACATAAAACATTATTATCATACATTACTATTACATGTATCTATACATATTATCCTGAGCTGAACTTGGCTTTGTCATTTCCTGTATCTGACGTATTCGTCTTAATCTATAATATTAATCATGATATAGCAAGGGTGAGCAATAAGTTTGCCCAACAAGTTTAAGTTCAATAGATTAAAGATATATCATGATATAAAGAATTGAATAATAAGCTGGCTAAAGTTCTACAATATAATTGTGAACTAGCATGAACAAATTTTACATAGCTGAACGAACATTGAACATAAACATATATATATCTGCACCGAATGGTAATGAAGGTGATCAGCCTTTCATACCTGATGAATACATGCATTATGCACAGAGTGCGATTTAATAATTCTTAGACATGGTAATCAGAAATGATTAACCACAAGTATAATTGAATAATACAACTCGAGGTCGAGTTAAGGAAAACTTGCACAATAAGTGAGTATAAGAAACTTGCATGTTTCGTTGATTATCGTTACGCATTTTAAAAAGCTTTATCTGAATTTAATATATAAATAATATAGATATACAAATTAGAATAATATCATCACAATATTTAAAATAACCTAAACACGTTATCACGTAACCCTAAGTCTGTAACACACATAAGACCTAGTATCAAGTTAAACTATTACAGTCTGAGTCGAGTTCGGTACAATTCTGACATCCCGACGGCTTAGTCGAATAAATATCGAGTTTAAGTTCAATTAAACTTTGTCTAAACACTTAACAATTATCTTAGATAATTTTATTATCAACCAAAATAATTTTCATAAGCTCGTAATAAGTTTCAGATAATTATAACTATTTATCATAATTTTTCAATCATTAATATCGTATTTATCTAAATTAAATACCACATAATTCCTTTATCATTAATATTTATTTAATACTAAATAATAATGAAAATCATAACATAATTTTATAATATATCAAAGTATTTTTAATACCTTAAAATCATATTTATATGATTTTTAAACAATTAAATTCATTATCTGATAATTGCCATTAATATTAAATATTAATGTTTTTCATGACAAAATATTAAAAGTTATATTTTATAACTTAAAATATTTTTATAACACTAAAATCATTTTTATATAATTTTTAAATCATTAATTCTATCTTTCCATAATTTATTTAATATATTTATCAAATAAATTAATTATCATTAATATTAATTAATTAATGAAATTCCTCACAAAATATTAGAAGTCGTTAAAAATAACTTAAAATATTTTCTTATACCATAATATAATTATTCATGATTTTTCATGTATTAAAATTATTTTTAAATAATTTATTTAATATTATAATTACATAAATTAAATACTATTATTATTCTAAAAATATTAAATATTTATGAAATATATTCAAAATAATTAAAAACTAATTTTTAGGCCTTAAAATAATTTTTAGGAATTTATTTTGTATTTTTAATAATTAAAAACTATTTTTCTCTAATTATTTATTAAAATAATTAATTTTATATTGAAACTGTCGCTAAAGACTGTCTATAGCGACATAACTGTCGCTATAGGTGTTCTTTGTATTCTTGAGTTGTTCTTCATGAAACCCAGATCTTCATGTTCGAAAAACAGAGTATCTACTTTGACCGGTTATATTTCTTAGATCTTAATGATTCTGGTCAGTCTAGTGCAATAGTGTTGTAGTATTTAGGTAATACTACACTCACCAACAAACATCATGGCTAAACAACATCATATCAGTGAGTTATTAGTCCTCAAAAAGTCTGACAACGTTGTTCTTCATTTCTGGATTTTCCAGAAAATGAAGAACAGATGAAGGTGCTATATTTAGATCATTATATCTTGCACTACAGGTCTGATTTATGTGATTTAAAGATTCACACATGAAGTCGAGATGACAAATAACAATGCTAAATCATCAGATCATCATAACATCAAAACAATTAAAAGATCAAGGCTAGTCAAACTCTGACAGAAAACATGTTCTTGAGAAATCTAGGTTTTCTAGATTTCATCATGAGGCTGGTGGTCAACGCTGGTTTGACCACTCATAAATTGGATTCCGTTACGGATTAGGGTAATCTAAAGGCAGGGATATGTAGTACTTATACTAGTCTACAAGATCAAAACAATAACTTGTCCAAAAACATAAAACACTGCAAGATCTAGAGCCTGAAAAATCTTGTCAGAAATTTTCTTGGTAAATCTAGGTTACCCAGAACAGCTGGTCAATGCCAGTCAACGTCATTTGATCCTTCATAACTTTTGATCTACACATGATCTGGGCTTGATTCAAGTTCCAGATCAAAGCCCTTACAACAGACTACAAGTTTATAACTTAAAACAGATCAAATCATTAACAGGTAAGGATCTATGGGTCCTGACATATGACTGTCGGACATCATTTTTCCAGATTTCAAAAAACATAAATTTCGAGAACTTTGATGTTATGGATCTTGGATTTATAAACTCAGATCACTAAATGACATCCTCTAACACAACTCTAACCAACAAACAACAACATTAACACAAAATTTTAAGGATTTCACAAATTTGGGTTTATACCTCTTTCTAGCTTAACCCTTGAATCTGATCTTGGGTTGCTGATCAAGGCTTGCTATGAACTAATCTTAGCTTGGTTTCTCACTCTCTCTCACTCTAGATTTCGAAAAATTATGAGAGAGAAAGTCTTGGAGAAAATGAAAATTAAAGTATGCATTTTCTCTGTCTTAATCAATATAATTGATATGATTCAATGTATTTACTAGCAATTGAAGGCTGATAATTGACACATGACTAGGGCTAGGGCTAGGGCTAGGGTTGGTCACCAACCAATTATCTTGGCAAGATTCACACACTAACCAATTAAAGAATGTTAAAAGGGCATTTTAGTCTTTTTGCACAAAAATTTAATGGCAAACATGTAAATTGTCCAAACCCTTAGGATTTAGGGTTTAACCTTTAGGGTTTAGGGTTCAACCCTTAAATTTTTGAAATTTAATTTCTAAGATTTTCAAATATCAATTTTCAAAATAGAAAATTAATATTTATAAATTATAATTAGGATTTTCTAATTATATTAAAAATTTTCAATCATAACTCAAGCTTGCTAATTAGGATTAATATTTCTTAATTAAAATTGTTAATTTAGCAATTATGGTCATAATTGTACATTAGGGTTTCTAACGAAATAATTATGGATTCAAACTTTAAAATTAGGGTTTTCTAAATATTTATTAAAGTTTTCCTAATTAGGTTATAATTAATACACTTAAGCCTTTAAGCCCCTAAATTAGGGTTTTTAATATACCGAATTAGGGTTTCAAATTCTTAGAATTGAAATTAGGGTTTTCAGAATCGATTTTAGGGTTTCTTATAAATCGTAAGAATTTTTTAACTGAACGTTGACGTTCTTAATATAATATTAGGGTTTGCCACCGATATAGGTTATCTGGTCAACCCTTGACCCTTAGTTACATACTGTACACATACATAATCATATACATAAAACATATACATTAATGAATATGATATCACTAAACTGATTTTCAAAGGTTTTTGAACTATTTAAAGAATAGTCTGTGCTACTTGTTTCGGCTAGACGAAAATGATTTGAAAATATCAAAATGTATTTTATTTCATTAATGCATCATGTAACCTGGTGCAAAGATGATAAAAATTTGATGGAGTTATGAATGCCGAATTACTTAGTGTTGGATGTGATTGAAAGTTCGTCAGCCCACTACAGTATGATGTATTATGACAAAGTCACACAATGACGGAATTCTCAAACGGGCTGTAAACACAGTACAATATCATGACGTCATAAAACTATTTTTAGAATTTTAAAGATAATTAATTACCAACGGGGTTTGGCCATACATGTTTTGGTTGTAATCAAATTATTGGTATGAGTCTAAGAAACTATTTGATTCAGCTAGACCAACGTTTATGAAAATTCAAAGTATTCTTTTAAATTTTTCTGAACCAAATTATTTTGGTGCGAAATCCTATGATAAGAATGAGGTGAACATCTCAAAATTGGGAAAAGTTTTGTGCGCCCAAGGCGGTTATGGTGAACGGAAAAATTGTTCGAACATGTAGTACCTGATCAGTACAGGGCATAATGGGCTTATTACCCTTTGTGTCCGTAAGTCATGACTGTTTGCGGATGAATTTCTATATAACATTTTCGAAAATTGAAAATAAAAGTTCATGGTCTATATGACTCCTCAGCATGATTTGAAAATTTTTACTCTTTAGAGTGATGTTTTGGGTAGTGTGTGATGATTGAAAAAAGGTTGGTTGAAAACCTAGTTTTGGTGAATGAAAGGAGTAGAGTGTAGTAGGCTGTAATTTTGGGGACGAAATTCTTAGAAAAAGGGGTGAATGTGACAACCCGAGAATTTATAGGATTTATAAAATCTTAATTAATTAAATAAGGGTCGAATAATAAGACCTAGTGTGAGATCCCAAAATTATGAAATGAAAGTATTCAATTTTCTTATAATTATTATTTTATTTAGTAAATGGTTAAATTAAGAAAGGATTAAAGTTAAGGGTGATATGTAAAAATTTTGCAAAGTATTCAAGTTGTTATAAAATATTCGTTTGGTCGGGGAATATCCGTACGACGGCACAATCGTTGGTGGACCCTACAATGGAAGTATTGTTGTAGTAAGAAAACGACAGAAATATCTTTTTATAAAAATAATGACGAAAGTGTTACCGTTAAAACTGTTGAACTACCCGGCAGTAAAAGTACAGTAATACGCGTGGTTGCATAGTAGCACTACAAAAAATGGGGCTTCAGCAACAACCGATTTTCGTTGCTAAAGGTGCCAAATTTAGTTGCTAAAGGTTTTTGGCAACGACTTTACTTCCGTTGCATCTCTCGTTGCGCAATGAGCGTTGCTAATTGTTCCGCAACGAACGTATTTTTTTCGTTGCCAAAAGTAATACATTTTGTAACGAAATTTGGCTTTCGTACAGATACATCGATCCTTTAGCAACAAAATATATTGTTGCAGAATAATTAAAATTTCGTTATTAAAAACCCCATTTTGTTGCAAAAACCTGCTAATTGGCAACAAAATGAACTCTTTTTTTTGCAACGACCATGCATTTTCATTGCAATTGACACCATTTTGCAACGACATTTTTCATTGCAGTAAATTATGAAAATTGTTGCCTAAGCTTGCTTTCGTTGCGGAATGTAAACTTTTTAGCAACGATTTTCGTTGCTGATTATATTATTTGGCAACGACATTATGCTGAATCAGTAACAAAAATGTTTTACTGGTTATTTTTCAATAGCAACGAAAGTCGTCGATTAACGACATTATATGTTGCCTTTTCTTTATATTTGCAACAAAAGTTTATATGATTTGCAACGATAAAAAATGTTGCCTTTTATTTTAGTATTAGCAACAATATCATCTTTGTTATTAGGCTAATTTTTCGTTGCCAAATATTATATTTTTAATGTCATTAATAACGAAAATTTGTTGCTAAATGTATAAAAAATTATTGCTATATTAAAATTTGTTCAATGCTTTGGTAACGAATTATATTGTTGCCAAATCAAAATTTGACATTCTTTTTGTGTACCTGACTGGCTCAATATCCCCATAGCAAATAATGGCAAAAATACAAAAAACTAAAATATTATTAACTTAATAAAATCATCCATTACATAATCATTCATTATCTTTATAATTAACCATCTAAAGCTACTACAGTTCTTCAATCAAAGTATATATCTACATATATAGAGAGAGTACACTTCATAATTTCGTCCCTTGTCTTCCGTAAACGTAGTACGAAAATTTGATACCCAGTATTGTAAGGCAGGTCGTAGAAGCAGTATTCCTGCACATATTTAAAAATAATAGCAAATTAAGAATATGAAGCAAATAGGTCACCAGAGGCAATTAGTGCCAAAATCAATACACAAAGACAGCAATGTTGTGTTATTTTCTTACTAATCAAGGGACATGGAAAAAGGTAATACCCTTTTTATTGACTACCAAATTAATATCTAAATCTAATATCATGAAGAAGACGAGCATGTGCTTTGTGAACCTCGTCCTGGTAGGTATACATTGACACACGGATCAAGATAATAATTGGTGCTCATAAATAATGATACAAGTGAACAGACATTTTACAGGCTTATAATGATGATAGTACACTTTGTATGAGGTAATGCGTAGTCCAGACTATTTTTATTAAAAAATATACATTTATTTTGAAGTGTGGCCGACATTTCTAAACATCCCGAAATGAAAGGCAGCTATATTTTTCAAGTTGGATAGATGAAGTCTTATTTACTTTCTAAAAATTAAGCCTATATTTAAAAACAACTCATAATAATTTAACTATATAATTTAAGAAAACTACCCGTGAACCACAATTTAGATTATGTGGTATAACACATGCTCCAATATAATAAACCCAAATGATACTTGTTTCTGGTGAATTGGAGAGGGATTACTTCCCATTCCAGGTCTGCTGATTATGTACATATTTATGTGTATGCATTCTTATAATTATAATCAAAATATGGAATAAACATAATCAAGTACGACTTGCCCAATACAGATTAAGTGTTCTTTTAAAGCACCGACCTTCAAATTGATTTCTGAGATCTGTATTTTGAGATTTCTGCAAAACGAGTTTCATTGATAACTCGTGTATCTGTGAGGCAACGGTATTAGCCATAAGTAAATATATTAGCCGCACGTCCTAGTCATATTTATAATCTGTATCATATTTGCTGGAATCAGAGCAGAAAAGAGTAGTTTACAAATGCCGGTACCAATTACACTTGGCAATCTATAATTTATACTATTGCACATTGAAAAAATATGAGCGTGACCAAGCTGATCAAACACTTTGTATGCAAAGAATAACTCAGAGAGAGAGATCACCTCAACTTGTCGGAAGGTCCAAATCGACGCTTGAATGCTAATGATAATGTATTTGAAGGAAGAGAAATGCTTGGAATGAAGGACATTTTCCCATCCTGCAACAAATTTGAAACTTTCAACTCCATATACCAGGAGGAAAATGGAACACAGAATAGGACTTACAATCCCAACATTTCTTCAGAAAATCCCTTGGGCTATATTTGCAAAACCATCCCAAGGGCTTAAGTTTAAAGTTGGAAATAAACCGTTCAAGAAGGATATTTTCAGAAAAACTAATTGATTAACAAAGCTAACTTAGACCGTATATTAGTATCTCAAGTTCAAGTTTTCATCCCTGTATTGAGCAGTGCAAACCCCATTCAGAACTTGACCTTTAAGGATTCCATTTATCAACAACATTCTCTTTGCTTCCTCTTCCTCTTCCTCTTCTTCTTTCTCCTCAAATGAAACTTCACCTAGGGGGAACTTTAAGGTTGCTTTTGGCTGCAATAGCATAAAGATGTACAAGGCAATTAGAAGATACTACAGTAACGTAGTAACTGGTAAAAGGTGTCGTGCATATCAGGCAATGAAAGCAAATGCAACTAGATATGGGTTGGAGAAATCAAAGTTTGCATTGGTGCAGCATGAAGAAGACAAAAAAATAAAAACACCACAATGTTGCCGTGGATATACAAAAAAAAATCTAAGAATGAATGCAATGAAGTAGTATTAGTGGCTAACTGCAAGTTAGGATAGGTGTTCAACAGCTGTATTAGGATGAACCAATAATAAATGTTATGTAAATTACACCCCAAGTGTCTAAAATGTGAACCTGAAATTATACTAAAAATGGTAAAGAATTATTCTCACCAAACCAACAGAAGCAAGAGCAGATGAGAGTTCAAACTTGTAGGCAGGACCAGCAAGATCCGCAACCATTGCCACCTCTCCTTGTTTTTCCTAAGACGTATATAACATTTGAGTAAGAGAAACAGCCTAGAGTTTAGAATATACATAGAAAACATCATAGAGATAATATGGCGTTGTTCGAGTCCTAGCTTGAAATATATCATAGATCATTTCAAATATTTCAAGAGAAAGAGGAGAAGACATATGTAAGTCAAACAACCACCTAGATCTTTACTTTCAGCAAAAAATACTGACCTATCAATTACAATAAAGCAACCAAAGTACCAAACAAAATTTTGATGGCATTGATTTACCTATATAGGATCCATTCTAACTGTAGTCTTACAATACATCAGCACCATAATTTTTGGCATGGTTACAATGGATAAAATAATTACTAGCCAGTAGCAAAAACTTATGAATCAATCCAAACAGGCCCCAAATTCATCCTCACACCTAAACCCGGAGAACTTAGTACTTCTTACTATAGATCTTATATATTGGATAAATGAATCAACTGTCGGCCAATAAAGTTGTAAATTTGACTGTGCACACAGGGACTGATCACGTACAAACAGAAAACTTAGCTCAACAATTACGTTGATGGCAGTTACAATATCTTTAATCAAATCCAATTCAATTTCTAAGAATTCTGACCCTAATAGGCCTAATGCAGTTAACAGAAACAAAGAAAAACAAACAAAAGAAAAAGATGTTCATGATTTTCTAATTTCAGTTTTCAACTTCTAAGACTTCTGATCCTACAAATGGGAACATCACCTATACACCCCCATCTAGAATTAGGTAAATATAAATTACCCAAGTGCCAATCCCCAAATTATATACAAAACAAGAATAAGTTTTTGACCAGCCAAAAGACTAAAAAGGGTGAGAATTGGTGACAAAACATTTTAGACCAGAAACTCTAGTCCATCCAAGCACCTTTCTTTATATAGAAAATATGTGCAACAACTGTTATAACTTCACCATGTATCCTTGTCTCTCACCATGTGATGAGAAAGCTTAACATATGGTGATAAAAATGCATCATTGTAACTAATATCAACTACTTTTAATCTCCCTCACAATCTGACTAGGTTTCAAATTCTGAATTTGTTAGAATAAAAGTAGTCATTCAGTTTTTGAAAATCAGAACATAAACTGCAGAACTTGCTTTCATAGAAATCAACGAACCAGAATTCATAAAGATTAAATCTTTGGGCACCTTTTACAGTCATAAATTCAAAATGAATAGAATTGAAAGCTAATCCAAATGGAAAATCACAAATATTCCCTAGAAAATTGGTTATACAGATTTTCTTTTCTTATAAAACAGCAATTAACATATAAATACATAACACATATGTGCATACATATTATATAATTATATATAGAGAGAGAGACCTTGACATCACGAGTGGCTCTGAGGTGCAAACTAGGACCAAGGTCAAACGAGCCCTTAACAAGAGCATTCTGCTCTTCGACATCGTAATCGAGCGAAAGATACTTGGAAACAAAGTTCAATTGAGGCTCAGCCACTTCTCCCTTGCTGTTGTTCTGAAACGTTAGCTTCAGTTTTGCCAGATTCTCCAACAACTTGCACGATATCTTGTGAAAATACACCGAGTTGTCACCGTCAAACTCCGATGTCACCCTGAGGGTCGGCCACTAAGCAATTTTTGACACTAATCCTCCACCTCCGCCGCCGCGAACTCCAGCGGTGGGTCGTGGTGGCTGGACGCCTCTTCAATTTTAGGTTTCTAAAGTCAAATCCCAAATTTTTTGTCGACTGGACTTGGAAAAGTATATAATTAGGAGAAAGCAAAATTGTATAAATTATATTTAAGTTTCTCAATTATATCTTTTTTGTTCAAATTTTCTTAGAATGTACTCTTCTTTTAACCAAATTATGTAATTTAAGAACAATATTTATAAATAAAAAAAGAACTTTATTTTTAAAAAAAACTTTACTTTTTTTTAAAAAGATTTTATTTTTAAACAAATATTTTTTAAAAATAAAAAACTTCAACGACTACCGTTGAGAGTAAAGGCTTTCACATAAAACATAATAAATTTTTTTTCATCTTTTATGTTTTTTCTTAGAACTGATAGTATTATAATTTAATTTTATAATATATTTGAAAAAAAGGTAAAAGGAGAACTAGGAATAGCTAGGGGTATACCATTACTATTCTTATTTTTATGTTTTATTTTTGGACTTAAAAATATATTTATGATTTAAGTTACTCCCTCCGTCTAAAAATAAAAGTTCTTATTATTTTATGTAATCTCAAGTTAAATATTTATTTATATTAAATAATCTATTTTTTAAAAATAATTTGTGCGTAATATCCTTAGTATTAAATGTCATATTTTTATTATTTATAAATATTTATATAATATCACTAGTCATGTATAGAAAAATATGCAATTAGGTGAGAATTTAAATAAGAATAATTTTATCATTTGACATTTTTTTTTAAATTCGCATAAAATCAATCATCACTTTCATTCTCGGAGTGAGGAAGTACTTGTAAGTATATCCTACTTCTATCTAAAAATAGGAAATATTGGGAAGCATAGATATAATAATCAGGTTTGATGAGGTCGAGTTTATTTGGGTCGGAGGACCGGAACTAATATGCTTGGCAATCGATTGTCACGAGTACTATTTCAACAACCATAATCTATACTGTTGATCGCAACATTGGATGATACGGATTGAAATGGATTTTCCCTTGTCGCTACAAGCTGTAGCGACATGAAAAATTACTCAGTTGCCCCTCATTTGCTCATGTGCTACATTGTCTACCGCTAATAGTTATGGCGGTAGTTTAATTAACTAATAAATTAGAATGGCTCAGTGGTAGATTAATGGCCCAATAACCCATATGTCTTGGGTTCGAAACCTAGTTGTGATATTTTTCCTTCTTATGTTATATTTTTTATGTAATAGATAAATTCTATTACCATATATATATATATATATATATATATATATATATATATATATTAAAATATTCATAGTTACGTTATATAAACATTCACAGTTACTTTATATATATTTAGTTTAATGTGGAGATTTAAGATGTGTGTGTGTGTGTGTGTATATATATATATATATATATACACACACACACACACACACACACACACACACACACACACGGAGAGTCTCTAAAGCGAACCCTAAAAAGCGAACCGTCGTCTTTGGTGTTTATGACGACGGTTCGACCCGTCGCCAAAGACTACATGGCTATGGCGACGGATCGAACCGTTGCCATAGACACCAAAGACGACAGTTCGTCTTTGGTTCGCTCTTTAAGGTTCGATTTAGAGACGGACTGTAACAATACAGATTTTTATTAAAATATTTAAATATTTATTGAATTATATAAATATTTAATGGTTGTGTTTATCGTTGAATAAGTATTTAATTTGATGTGATTTGATTATTTATTTGTTTAATAAATAATTAATGAGTTAAGGAAAGTAATTATTTTGAAATAGTAATCTAATTTAATTTAATAATTAAGTTAGAGAATTTATAATGATTAAATAAATAATTATATTATGCAATGAATTGTTATTAGAATTAATTAAATTAAGTATGAAAACTTAATTAATTAGAAGTGTGACAAATAATTATATTATAAGTGGTTATTAAAATAAATTAAAGTAGTTTTAATTTATTTTGCCAAACAAGGCTTAAATATATTAAGTCTTTAGTTTTAAATTATTTTACCAAACAAAGCCCTATGGCTTTTGATTTTTAAATTTTGAATTTTTATAAATAATATATAATAAAATATATTTATAATGGATATACACTTATTATTTTGGTAACTGATAATAGTTATGGTGATTATTAAGGCCATATCAGTTTTTAGTTTACGCATAAGTGTTATCAGTTTAGTTTTACGTACAGTGTGTTTTGGCTTAAGACTAAGAAAGGAAAAAGAAAAGAAAAGTGAGAGACCAAAGAGTTTTGAGAGAAATTGTCAGAGGTCTTAGAGAGAGAAACAAGAGAAAATTATGTATTCTTCGAACTATTATCAGTGATTAAGCAAAGATTATCTGAATAAAAAGGTATGTTTATACTCTTAACAAATATGTTTTATAGTATAATTATTTAGCCTCTGTGTTTCATGAAACTCAATTTCATTGTATATAAGTTTTACAAAGGTTGTCTGTAAACTATGTTTTACTAAATGATTATGAAATCATGTGTTCTGGTAATAACTAACATGTATATATGTATATATGTGTGGTATGCTAAATTACGTTCATAGAGAAAGAGAAATTAGTTTTTACAGTAAACATTCACGTGTGAAAGTGGTTTGTAGAAATATCAAAATTAGTATATGTTAATTGTGAAGTTATGAAATTGAAGTGTGATTATGTTAATTGGATATGAACTACAGAGAATTGTAGTTTAAAAGTAATCAAATTTGTGGTTATTAGATTATAGTGTTCACTGTGTTTAACAAATGTCAAACATGGAGTTTTGTTTTAAAATATGATTTTTAAGGAATTTAGTTTTCTGTGATTATTGTTTAGTATTTTAAACTAGTATATGCATGTTGGGTAGTGTGTATATGTGTAATTTATATAAGTTATACATGTTAATTGGGGTTAATTGCTGTTAAAAATAAAGACAGTAGCTTTGTTATGTTCTTCGTGGTTGGGTTCTGCAAGTTTCGGCGCCCCAGCGCCAAAATTTGAGCCCCAGCGCCAAAAATCGAGCCTCGGCGCCAAAATTCGCGCCCCAGCGCCAGAAGTTGGCGCCCCAACGCTGAAATTCGCGCCCCAGCGCCACTTGTTGGCTTAGTCCTCGCGCCCCAGCGCGGGGATAGAAGTTTGACTTGGACAGTTTTGACCTCCTGTAGTAAAATGGTCATAACTTCCTCATACGAACTCCGATTGAGGTGATTCAAGATGATCCGGAACGAGAACGAGTAGACCTACAACTTTCGTTCTTTAAGTTTTTCAATTTGAGGTCATTAGAATAGATCAAAATGGTCATCTTTAGGACTGTTGTGTTTTCGGAGGCAATCGGAGGGTGTCGGGCATGCACATATGCATGTGTAGTGCTCCAGACCATAAAAGATGATGTCCTAAGTTATAAAACATGAATCTTAGTAAATATAATGATGCTTAACATTAATAAATAATGTATTAGATAAGTTATAGAAGCATAGTAAGCATACACAAGAGAGACAAATCGGGCGTGTGACGATTGAACGTCGAAACGCCGTGCCAAGTGTTAATGAACTTAAAAAGTGTTTCAATTCCATTGAAATGGATATTATAAGATATGGAATGAGTTTAATATAAAACCAATAAGTAGTCCTAGCAAGACTTAGGCACTTGAACTTCGAGTTTGACTAAGAAGAAATATAGTGAGTCATAAGTCAAAAAGTTAATACAATCTAATTGACCATTGTGTATTTATTAATAGGAAAGATTATGAGTTGTGGAGTAGAGTTTGCATTACAATTACTATGTGTTGTTATGTGACTAATAGTTAATGTAAATGATTATATAAATGTGTAGGGCACGTGAAGTGCAGATATCTGTAAGCTGTTAAACTGTTATTGGTAAACAACGATCAAGGCAAGTCTTTCGGTTCCTATTTTCTACGTGAAGTTGATGAACTGTTTTAAATTGCATGATATGTTATACATGTTAAAATCATGAAATGCTAAAGTCAATTTATGACTACATTATTTTGGTTAAATAATGATGATTGAGTAAGGAACTCAATCCTTATATTTGCTATGTGAATTAAAAGCATGTATGCTATGTTACTTTAATTATTATGAGATGTATGTTGAGCATGTTATTATGTGCTATGTGATGCATAAAAACTGTTAGATTTTGCTGGGCTGTCGAGCTCACTCTTGCAAATAACCACTTTTGCAGGTCAAGATTTTAAGGTAAAGATACGTGCTATGTGAGTTATAGAGATCTATATTCACGAAGATTACTTATGTTTTATGAGAAATGTATTTCATATTTTGAACGTAACATGTTGTTGAAATGTAAGTTGAGCTATCTAATGTATATGGATATTTAGTTATGATGTAAGACTTTGTATAGTCATTTTGTTGTAACGATTCATGATATAAGATTGAATCAAAGAGATGTAATGTAATGGTTGCGATTCAGGGAAAGAAAGAAGGAATTGTATAAAAGTTTTAAATATTCCGCAATTTTATTAAGTTTAACATCGAATAATGATGTATTATTTAGAGGTTGAATGTATGGTTAACGACCGAAGTTGGGATTTAAATTGTATAGATTTTGGGGTCGTTACACGGACCGTATATATATATATATATATATATATATATATATATATATATATATATATATATATATATATATATAAATTTATCTCTAAATATTTATAAACAAATATTCATATAAATTTATCTTTAAAATTTATAAACAAATATTTATTTATAATATATTTCATCTAAAATTTATAAAATTTAGATATGAATATTTGTTATAAATATTTATATGAATGTTTAGAGATAAATTTATAAATATTTATATGAATATTTGTTTACATATATATTTATATATAAAAATATTCATAGTTACATTATATATATTTAGTTTAATGTTGAGATTTGTTTAGTATTTTATTTAGTTTGATAAGAAATTTTGAAAAGAATATGTATGTGTGTGTGTGTATATATATATATATATATATATATATATATATATATATATATATACACACACACACACACACACATACACATACATATACATATATATCATATATGGACGGGCTGACGTGACGAATATTGAACTTTTTTTTAAAAAATATGTTGATGAACAGATTCGAACCCAAGACCTTCAGTTTGGAATATTGATCGAATGACCATACGAGCACCTGGGCCTAGTTGCTATTTTTTTGCATGGATTATTATTATTATTATTATTATTATTATTATTATTATTATTATTATTATTATTATTATTATTATTATTATTATTATTATTATTATTATTATTATTATTATTATTATCTTAATTTAAGGTAATATTTTAATAGTCGTTGTAAAAAGTTGTATAAAATATAACAACGAAAATAAAAATTATTGCCAATGAATGTGGTCCATATTAGGGAACGAAATATAGCAACAAAAAAACTTTCGTTGCCCACGATGAGAAGAAATAAAGTGGTTAGAAATTTTGCAACGAATTTCTAACGAATTTTATTTTTATATTTTGCAACTACTTATGAATTTCGTTGTAAAAAGTGAAAGTCTGGCACAATCTGCAACGAAGGACAAGTTTCGTTGCTAAACATACACGTTTAACAACGACTTATAAAGTCGTTGTCTGAAAAATCGTTGCTAAAGCCTCATTTTTAGCAACAAAAAAACTTTCGTTGCCCACGATGACGGGGAAAACAAGTGGCCGAAAATTTTGCAACGAATTTCTAACGAAATTTTTTCCCGCCAATGAATTATCAACGAAATTTTGCAACGACTTATGAATTTCGTTGTAAAAAGTGAAAGTCTAACACAATCTGCAACGAAGGACAAATTTCGTTGCTAAACATATACTTTTAGCAATATAAAGTCGTTGCCCAAAAAATTGTTACTAAAGGCCCATTTTTTTGTAGTGTAGCACACGGTATTGATTATTGATGCTTACGTAAGAAGTCACTCAGTTATACTCAATTATTGCTATAGTAATTGCTACATCATATCTCTCATATTATTGATTCAATTATTATCACAGTATCATCTGCATAATAAGTTGTATTATTAAATCAATAATTGAGACATCAAAGTTATTCATATTATTATTTACAATATTGACAATGTCTAGAAGTTCTGTCAAGGAGAGGTTTGGTCACCTAATTGTGCGCCAATAAGGAGAAATCCTTATCGGAAAGCCCCATCTTTCCTGGGAACGACCTGGTTGTTAAATATTGTGAGTTATAATATTAATGATGAATAAGTTCGTGTTGATTAAAGATGAAATTGATAGTTCCATTATGTTGGAATTATTAGTGTTAGTGGAAATTGACATTTATTTTGATATTAATTGATGTCTAGAAGTTATACTGACCAATCGGGTAATTAATCAGATAAATGAGCAATTAATTGTTATTAATTCACATGATTATAACTATTTATTCATATGTGTGTACTATTGATTCACATTCTTGTACTATTAGGGGAGGTGGTGCAAGATTGATAATACTTACATGACTAAGTTAAAAATAGAGCTATAGATGGAGGTACTATACTGTAATTCGTATTTTCACATGTCTAGAACTATTGATTCACATGATTTAATATTAGGGGAGGTGGTGCAAGTTTGAAAATACTTGCAGGACTAAATTAAAAATAAAAGAAAAGAGGAAGGTATTATACAGTAATATTTTGAGCCCCAAAACGTGCAATTATTGAAACTATATTTTTCTATAAATAGAAGCTCATTCCTTCATTATTTTTTACCAATTCACTAAAGCTATAGAGTAATTATTATAGAGAGAAATTATAGAGAGAAAAGAGAAGAGAAGTCTGCTACCTCACTATTCCAATTTTCTTCTAAGGTAAGGGGTATTATTTCTTTTGTATTCATGAAGAGAGCTATTGTTATTCCATTCCTTATTATTCTGTTGGAATAAACTGTATACGCGGACTACCGTATACATGGTGAAATTCTTCTGTTATTCCATTCTTTATTATTCTGTTGGAATAACCTGTCTGTGCGGATTACGCATGACCTAGTTTCATTCTTTATTATTCTGTTGGAATATCCTGTCTGTGTGTATTACGCATGACCTGGTTCTATTCTTTATTATTCTGTTGGAATATCCTGTCTGTGCGGATTACGCATGACCTAGTTCCGTTATTTATTATTCTGTTGGAATAACCTGTCTGTGCGGTCTATCGCATGCCTGGTGAATTGTTCTGTTATTTCATTCTTTATTATTCTGTTGGAATAACCTGTCTACGCGGACTACCGCATGTATGGTGAATTCTTCTGTTATTCCATTCTTTATTATTCTGTTGGAATAACCTGTCTATGTGGATTACCGCATGCATGGTGAATGATCCTTCGTATTCATTCCTTATTAAATTGTGGAAATGATCTGTCTACATGGATTACCGCATGGCGGGGGAAAATCTATTTGCAGTTTCGTAATTTTTCTGACCCTAAAAAAATTCTTGAAAATTTTGAAATGATAATTTGATGAGTTTTCTAGATTGTGTCAAAAAATGGCAATTTTTGGATGTATAGATTAGGAGTTATGAATTTTATAGGAAAAAACTATTTTAAAAGTAAACCCTTATAACTCGTTGTGGTTAACTCCAAAATTTGTGAAATTTTTATTGGGAGTACATATATATAACATGAGTATACCCTGTAAATTTTGGAATTTTTGGACAAAAGTACAGTTTATGATAAATGTCTAAATATTCGGCAGTTTTGGCCATATGAAAAATAATAAATGAATTTTAAAAATTCCGAGAAAAATATATGTTTAATATGGGATTATATTATGCTGAATCTCAGAAAAGAAAACTTTTTGGTACTGATTTGTTATTTTTCATAAAAATAGTTTAGTTACGAATAAATGAATTAAATATGTTATGTGAAGTTGAAAAATTGGTCAATAGGATTTTATGGCTTGAAAATCCTATATAAGGTATATGCAGATTTTTGATAAGGGATTTGATCATTGGTGATTAAATCTTATGAGTATGGCATTTTTGAATGATTAAATGTATTATTTGGTAAAGTGTAAACAATTAAAATAAATTATTTATAAGTTTAAGAAATGATTAAAATATTGTTATAATATTAATGATATTAGATTATGGGATTATTAAGTGATTGATAACATTTGGATATTTTAAACTCTAGATAAATTTAAAGTCTTTAATATTTATCTTTGATTTCGTTTGATTAATGCTTATATTATTGTCATCATCCTTATGCTTATATTATGATGAAAGTCATCGTTGGCTTACGTGCAAAGATGGACTATTGATTATTGGTTTTACAGTTGTATATCTTTGGCTTACGTGCAAAGATGAACTATTGATTGATGAGTATCTTTGGCTTATGCGCATAGATGAACTGTTTATTGGTATGATTATGACCAGGGATCATTCGGTATAATCATGACCCATAATGTTATAGATGATGTGGTAAAAGTCCTCATTGGCCAGTAGTGCATTGATGGGCAGTTATTGGTATGATTATAACCAGGGATTATTCGGTATAATCATGACCATTGATGATTACATGAATATCCTTGGTCGTAGTGCAGGGATGATTCGATGATGTGGATTATTTATTAAGTTGAGTCTCAGCGATAAAATATTGATTATACACTTTTAATTCGTAGAAGATAGTAGATATCATGGTCTACTTGACTCTTCTAAAATACAGTTGTATGTCTTTGGCCTGTAGTGCAAAGGTGAATTGTTAATGAATATCTTTGGCCGTAGTGCAAAGATGAATTTATTAGTATGATTATGAGCAGGAATTGCGATTTGGTATAACCATGATTTTTGATGTTTCAGGTGAAGATGGGTGATGAAAATTATCTTCGTCTTGGGTGCGAAGAGAAATTTAGAATCACAATTATGATTACGAGTTATTCATATGATTGTGGACATGAATAGTTGATTGATGTTACAAGGATAAAACATTATTGGTGGACTTTTAACATGGAGAAGATAATAGACCTGATGGTCTATTTGACTCTTCCAATAGATTGCTCGTTTCGCTGCAACTATGATTGAAAAGTTTTATCATCTACCATGTGTTCTGAATCTCTGATTTATTACTAATGAAGGCTATTGATGATGTAAATTATCTTTAGTCATGATATTCTTTATTGGGCTAGTTGTGCTCACCCTTTTTGCTTCACATTCCCTTTCAGGTAATAAGAGTGTTGCCGGGTCGAGCAGGGATAACAGGGGAATAGAACGGTGGTCTATAGCGGTTGAGGTTCTCCCTAAATAGTATGAAAATAATTTTGTTGAGAACTTTATATAAGTGTCATATTGTATACGTCATTTGATATTTAATTTTGGTGAACCGAATAGGATGAGGTGAACCCAACTTTGGAAGGGTGTTTTGCTACTATCATACAAGATGTCTAATGACATACAATCTCGTGTTATCATAAGACAGGGTTGTGCACATCCACTTGCTGAGTATATCTACGAGCACTACCTATATGATCTTGGAGTTTATTTGAAATATAATTTTTACTTGGAGACAACAGAGATAATTATATGTCAAGAGAAGACTCACCATTGGAAAGAAGATGATAGTAATCTTCTTATTTTTCTTTGGGGACTTTTGGGTTAACCAAGGATAATTCTGTGGACATATGATATCTATCATAATCTAGACGCATGGCCTCCCATGTACGAAGATTTCCTTGAGTATTTTCCAAAGATTTTAATTTTTAAAACAATTATTGACTGTAACTTTATGTAAGGTACCATTGTAAGGTCTTGTGGTCAAGGCACCACGAGAGTTATATATATTTGTATTAAAACTCATAACTTATCTGTTGTCGTACTCTGCACGACAGTTCAACAGTTGTATAAATGAAGTTTATACTTGATTTTTATAGTGCGATATCTGGCGACTCAGAATGGGTCGTGTGGACCTATTTTGGGGGCGTCACACCTAGACTAGAAATAAGATATGAATTTAATAATTTTATGAAAGATTTGTATGGATTTAAAATTTTTGTGAAGAACTTATAGGGTTAAGTGTATGAGTGTATATGATTTGGTGTATAGTGATTGTGTATGTGCAATATGTTTTTAAGGGTCAAGTATTGAGCAGGATAAGTTATAACGTTGACAAACCCTAATGTTATGATAAGAACATCAATGTTCAGTGAAACGATTGTTTAGAAACCCTAATTACAGTTCTTGAAACCTTAATTTTAGTTTCGGGAATTCTAAACCCTAATTGGGATTTTCAAATCCCTAAATTGGGAACTTAAATGCTAAGTATAAAGATTAAGGGTTAAAAGTTATGGGATATATGTGAAAAGACCAAATTACCCTTCAAATTATAGGGGAAATGACCGAAATACCCTTAGTGAGTGCGAAATAACTAAAATGCCATTTCACTTAATGTTTAAGTAAAAAATTTGCCAAATCTTGTTGAGTCACCAATTTGGATAATGGCATGTGATTAAAATAGACACCAGTCAGCCAACTTGTTCCACCTAGCAACTAATACAAACATTGAATCAAGACTTAGCAAATTAAAGTAAGAAAAGTCTTACTTTTATGTTCACAAGCCAAGACCCTTCTCTCTCTCTTAACTCTCGAAAATTTGAGAGGAAATAAGTGATAAGTTAAGCCCATATCATCGCATACACAATCCAATATCAGATTCAAAGGGCAGAATCAAGAATTGAAGCATAAAAGGTATAAACCCTAAAGCCTTGCTAGATCCTTATGATTTATGTAATCTATGTGATTTGTTGTTTAGAGTTGTGTTATAAAATGTTATTTAGTGATCTATGATGTTATATCATAGATCCATAACATCTAAGTGCATGAAAATAGGATTTTTGAAATTGACTATGAACCCTAATTTTATGGCCTGACAGCCTAATGTCAGGGGCCATAGATCTTTGTGTGTCAGATGTTAGGTTGGATTAGTGTATTCTTCATGTTCTATGTCAAGAGGAGAGTAGACTAGAAGTGGAACCAAGTCCATACCATGTCTAGATCTCAAGATATTGATGGTCAAACATGGTTGATGTAACACCCTAAAATCCGGTCTATCTTCATATCTGGATTCCGGACGTCACGGTCCCACTTCTGTCCAAACATACATTATTATATACTGAAATATAACAACATATATTCTCAATTCCCAGGTTCTAAAACCTTATAACCTTGTTCATTACAAATAGTGTTAATTGCATTATTCTTTATCTCTTACAAGAATGACTTTCATCCGCCACAAAGGATACATAATCGTTCATTAAACTATTCTATAGTTTAATTACATTATTCTACATTACAAGTCTTCGCTTGATCTTCACCCTCATTCATCTAATGAATGACACTTCGTTTGGATACCGATCAGTTTGATCTTTACGGGATCCTTAAGTTCTTCTAACATCGTTTGCTAAATTTTTTTTATTTAAAGCGAGTATGAGCATTCAATTGCCCAGCAAGTCATTGTAGATGAATAAACAACATCAAGAATTTAACATTCCTTTAAAACTTCAATAACCGAACAAAGGTTATGAAGCAGCTTGAATAATAGGAATAATCTCGATTCCTATCATTTTAAAACATTATTCACATTCACTTTGAAATACTTTCATTCTTCTACCTTCTTTCATACACATCCTGTCTGGCTAGAATCATTAGCATAGACTTAACAATAACGGTTCATGTATAAATAGAACATTCTCATATTGAACATCTCAATTACAGAACAGTTCATCTCATAGAAACACCGAAGTGTTCACATTGTGGCACAATGCCTCATACATTCTACCACCGTGTACAAATATCACACATTTGTACATAGATAGAACTTCTCAAGTTTAACATCTGAGAAGTTTTAGAAACTAGCATTCATTTGGTATATGAATGAAGTTAGGAAACTTGCCTTACGCACAGCTTCAGCTTACGCTGAACTGCTCATTACAATACCCTATAAAACACATAGGGAAATAATATGTACACCAATTAGTCATATACTTGACTTAAGCATTGGTTTACTTAACTTTACTTCTTAGGGTTCACGTCCTTGCAACCTAAGTTTATGCGACCAACTTTCATTACTGGTTTACGGCTTCCTGACATACGGAGATGTCTTACTCAACACGTTCATCATCTTTGATGATTTACATTCTTATCTTCTTCATATAATTCCTATAGGACTCAGCACACATCGCTTCTCTGCTAGTAGTCCATATGGTACTCTGAGTGGTTTCCCACAAACAACCAACAAACAAGTTCTCGTCTCATCTACACTACCCATAACAGTGAGTTAAATCGGTTGCTAGTTTCGTATATACCTTCGCTCTCCGAAGGAATTGTTTAGCCAGCTTCCATATGTCAACCATCAAAGGCTACGATTGTACCACGACCTAACTTATCTTAACTTATCCCAACTATTAAACTATAATGTTCGTTAAGTCAATTTCTTATTCCTTATGGCTTTCTGGCAACTTAATGCCATACCACAGGATTCATTCTTTATCGTCTAAGTCACACAGTCTTTTGTATACTTAGACAGATCATTCAACATTAATTCTACGCATTTATAGCTTTAAGCATTTTACATTACCTTATTCTTATTTTACAACGTCCGGTTCATTCGACTCGGAACGTCATCCAAGTTAATCAATAACTCGGCTTCTTTACGTTATATGACATTGTCTTTGATTTAGCTTCTTCACCATTCATGGTTTAATCATTGATCTTCATTATCTTATGGTCAAACCATACACGGGGTGTAGGTTCTATCCGTTTAGTATTTGCGTACCCTTAAACTTTACATCGGTTAAAGTGTTTAACGCTTACATTTCATTCTAACATTCTCCATCTGAATCACTATCGGCTTCCATTAATCTTATTACTGTTCGTTATGGCTTTCTTGATAATTCATATCTTACTTAATACTTTCATCAACGTCTAAGTCATACAACCAGGGTATACTTAGAACGTTCGTCCGACGCAAATACGATTCACGAGGATTGTTTACGTATTCGACGTTTACATTGCTCATCTCCTAATCTCTCATTCAACCTTTACTCAAGGTTTTAATCACTTTCCATCATTATCCATCCCATGAACCCCATGTTCATTATTCTTTCTTAATGTCGAAGCCATACTATTCATTGTATGCTAAGACCGATCGTTCATCGCAACAACGTTGCGTTCACAGCGTCTATACGCTTTACACTTATCTCTCATTACCACAACATAACATCGAAATGTTATTCAATACCTTCGTCACTCAACGTCTAAGGAATCACAATCATAGCAATCCCAAACGTTTGTTCATCATGACTACGGTCCCCAGACATCGGTTACGTAACCCGCTTAAATTCTCTATCTTTTAATCTCGTTTAATCTTTCCATTCAACCTTTACTAAAGGTTTAACTCACTTGCTTAAGTGTTATTTTAGGTGAACTATATGTTCATACTTCTTTCTTGCACATCCCCCAGTAATTGAGCACTTAAAAGATCATTACTGGGGCTTGCTCTGCACCGGCGCTGCAGCGCCACTCTTCCTTCTATCTCTCGCACTGTGGCGCGACCCTACGCCATCTTCTTCTTCAGTCTGGCGCTGCGGTGTTGAGTCCTTTACTAACTCATGCACTGCGGTGCCAATTAACAGTGCATGAACCCCTGAGCTCGCGCTGTAGCATCACCTCCCAAGGCTCAGCTGGCGTTGTGGCGCCGAGCACAAAACCTAGAAAATTCTCTAAGTCTTGAATCAAGTTTGAGACGCATACTTCCTGATTTCATAACTTTTTCGTTATAACTCGGAACGAGGTCGTTCCAAAGCCATTCCCTTCCTTATCTTACGTACTTTAATACCCTATAAGTAGAACTTCGTTCTGATTCTGTTAACATGCCATTCGATTGGCTTGATCTTTACCCTTCGTTCATTTTATGTTTTTTAACGCTCTTCATTTGTTTGTCCGAAATTTGGTCATCCGAACTCGGAACTCGTTCATTATTGAGTCCACGACTCACGTTTTCTACGTTCTCTTACATTCTTATAAAATCCTACTCATTCGGGTTCATTTACTAACTTTCTAATTCTCGTTTGTCTTTTATAAAATTTTTGCCTTAACTTCGTTATAGCTAAGTTTAATCCGTTCTTCATGAACGTTTTTACCATTCCTAACCAAGCAACAAGAAACTAACTTATGCGCGATGGTTTTAAACTTGTCCATCAACAACAAATATCATAAGATGGTTTTAAATTTGTCCATCAACAACAATTATCCTATGATGGTTTTAAATTTGTCCATCAACAACGTTCTTCGTGTTCTTCGCGTGTTCTTTGTGTTCTTCATTCGTTCTTCATTTTAATCGATATTTTGGATTAAGATTTCACTTTTTCTTGGAATTTGATGTTATAGAACACCATTCCTTACGTAATTCACCTACTCATTCATATAATTCACTCGGATCGTTCTAATTCATTACGAATCTTACGCTTCTTTAAAAAATTTATTTTCTAAACTTCAAATTTCTTATTTCTTCTTTTGTCATCATTTCAACCATATGAAATCATCTCTAACCTTATCTACTTCTTATCTTCATTAAGTTATGTTTTTAAACATAAAAACTTAAAGAAAAATTATAAGAGATTAAGTTTCAGATTACCTTTTTCCTTCTTGAATCTCCTTCTGTTGGACAAAGTTTGCTCACGAGCCAACTTTTCCTCTTCCTTTCCTCTTCTTCCTCCCATCCGAACTCTTTATCTCTCTCTCTCTCCAAGTTGTAGGATTTTCAAAATCCCAAAGAAATGAATTAAGCTTCCTATTTATAGAAAACCAAGGCTAGGGGCATTTTAGTCATTTTGCCCTCCCGAACCTCCTTACTATTCACACCTCCATACTATTCCCACCTCCTCAATACACCTCCTTACTATTCACTAAACTTCCCTTGGAAGTTTCGTGGTTCCGTCTTTCAGGTTTCGTTCGACAGTTTTAAAAACTGCGATTCTCGGAATCCAAATATTTTTGGATATTTTGTCTTTCCTTTACCGATTAACTTTTACGTATTCTTCGGATTTCTGAAAAACTGAAAAATACTTTTTCACGTTAAGCGTTTCCTTCACGTTTTCCCCTAACATAGTTAAACGAGTAAAAAGTACATAGCAGTACTTTTTGTCGTTTTTATTTGGTCCGATTTCTGCACGTTTTTTGAGAAAAATTTTTATTGGCTTACTTAACTTTTCACGATATATTATCGTCAAATCTTTAGACGGAATGTCATTTCGATATACCAAACTCTCAGAAAGGCTTAGGTTATTCAAACCCTAACCCTTAGGGTTTCGTCGGGTGAATAGTGCATATTTCGTCTTTTTCTCCAGAAATATTTTTGTTTCCAGAAAAATTTTATTTTTGTCTTGAAAATTCTTACTCGTTTTGTCTAGCTCGTAGCCAGAATCCTCTCGATTTATAATCATCCTAGATTATAGAATGATTAATAAACACATAGCACAGAATGGTATTAATAAAAATTCATTTTATTAATAATTAATTCTTTAAATCTTAATTTTGGACAATCCGAATTTTCGGGTTGTCACATTCTTCCTTCCTTATAAAAATTCCGTCCTCGAAATTTCTTAAAACCTCACCCTTACCCGGGTCATCACATTCACCCCTTCTTCACAGAATTTATTCCTCGAAATTTTAGCTTACCCTTCTTCTCAACTTCTCTTCAAAGAAGTTTTTATCTTTCAAACATTCCCTAATCTCCATAACGTACCAAGAATTATGAAGTAGAATGAACAACGAGGAACATAAGAATTCCTTTAAAATATTTTATACTTTTGTTGAGGGGTCAAATTGACCATGAACTCTTACTAGGTTAACAGCATGACGCCGTAACCTTTCTTCCACGGTCAGTTTACAATCACCAAGAAGGTAAACTACCTCTTCCATACGTAGGCGATCAACCCATCGTATAACCCCATTTCGGAGTATGTTCACCTCAGACTTAATCATTAGATTCCGCACCAAAATAATTTGGCTTGGCATAACTTTTTCAAAGAAAGCTCGATTTTCTTATAACATGACATACCATTTGTCTAGCCAAATCAAATAGCTTAGACCATACCAATAAATTGGACATCAACTTGAAACATTCGTCTAGTCAAATCAATTGACATCGACTACTTCTTTAAATTCTTTCACAATACATCAAAACGTTTCATGACGTCATGATACCGTACTTTTCACAGTACGTTGAGGATTTCGTCAGTTTATGACTTCATCATTATACACCATACCATAGCGGGTTGTTGATCACAAGATCACATCCAACACTAGGTTCAAGTGCATTAATAACTCCATCCTTTTACCATCCTTGCATCAAATGCACTGATGATATAAAAATTCATTTTGATATTTTAAATCAACTTCTGTCTAGCCGAAACAATTAGCATAGACATATAAAGAATAGTTCTTCTTAAAATCCATTGGTTCCAAAAGTTGAACCAAGTCTTTCCTTTTCAAAACGCACATATAAGCACAATTTCAATAAACTTTGAAATTTAGCATAGCTAGATGACTTGGAATATCCTATTTCTCCTTCTTCCTTCATTGTCTTACTTGTGACAATACTTAATCTTCTCTAGCACCATCAATGCTAAGCATACTGAAAATACTTCGTTTTTAGTTTAAACATTCCTATACCTTAGTATAGTCCATCAACTTACCACACTTTATGTGTTTAGGAACTTTCCACAACCATATGTGTTTAAGAACTTATCTTCGCAATATGTAATCCAAGAACAAATCAAGGACTATCCATATGCTTAGGGCTCAGAAACATATCATATAACTATGAGTCATAAACTTTTCATAAGTATGAGTTTCAAGAACTCACACCTATCTTAACATTCTCTACCTATCACACATATACATGATAAAAGATTCACCTTCTCACCATATATATATTGATAGCGCGACCTTCTATTCCAATGATTATCACTACCAGAAGCTAAGTGATTGTCGAACCAAACACAATTTCCTACCCATACAAAGAATTGGTCAACTCAACTGCTAATCAATAAAGGAAGCTAATCAGTTGTTACACCAAGGACAATTCTCCGCCCATACAAAGAATTGTTCAACTTAACAACTATATCGAATGAGGAGCTAAGTGGTTCTAAAATCAAGTACAAATTCCCTGCCCATACAAGGAATCGTACAACTGAGCTGCTGATATGAGTTCTCAATTGAAATCTTAAAACTTCCTACCTTTTATTTACTTAATACGAATTTTCTTTAATTCGTATGCTAACCTTTAAAACTCAATATGAGTTCTCCTTCCTGTACTACTTTGTAGTACCATTCATTTATAGCATTAGCTATCAATCATCCATCATTTAATAGAACAACTGTTATTACGATTCAATATGATCACGTGGTGATCTTCTTCCTTAATCGTTTAACTCAACGATTTTCTTATCATTCTCTCTACGATTATAGTCTTAGGTACTCATACCTAAGATTTATAACCTATCAGCTTTGATACCACTCTATAACGCCCCGAAATCCACTCTATCTTCATATCCAGATTCCGTACGTCACGGTCCCACTTCTTTCCAAATATACATTATTATATACTGAAATATAACAACATACATTCTCAATTACCAGGTTCTAAAACCTTATAACCTTGTTTATTACAAATAATGTTAATTACATTATTCTTTATCTCTTACAAGAGTGACTTTCATTCGCCACCAAGGATACATAATCGTTCATTAAACTATTCTATAGTTTAATTACATTATTCTACATTACAAGTTTTCGCTTGATCTTCACGCTCATTCATCTAATGAATGGTACTTCGTCTGGATACCGATCAGTTTGATCTTTACGGGATCCTTAAGTTCTTCTAACATCGTTTGCTAATTTTTTATTTATTTAAAGCAAGTATGAGCATTCAATTGCCCAGCAAGTCATTGTAGATGAATAAACAACATCAAGAATTTAACATTCCTTTAAAACTTCAATAACCGAACAAAGGTTATGAAGCAGCTTGAATAATAGGAATAATCTCGATTCCTATCATTTTAAAACATTATTCACATTCACTTTGAAATACTTTCATTCTTCTACCTTCTTTCATACACATTCTGTCTGGCTAGAATCATTAACACAGACTTAACAATAATGGTTCATGTATAAACAAAATATTCTCATATTGAACATCTTAATTACAGAACAGTTCATCTCATAGAAACACCGAAGTTTTCACATTGTAGCATAAGGCCTCATACATTCTACCACCTTGTACAAATATCACACATTTGCATATAGACAGAACTTCTCAAGTTCAACATCTGAGAAGTTTTAAAAACTAGCATTCATTTGGTATATGAATGAAGTTAGGAAACTTTCCTTATGCACAGCTCCAGCTTACGCTGAACTGCTCATTCCAATACACTATAAAACACATAGGGAAATAACACATACACCAATTAGTCATATACTTGACTTACACATTGGTTTACTTAACTTTACTTCTTAGGGTTCGCGTTCTTGCAACCTAAGTTTACGCGACCAACTTTCATTACCGGTTTACGGCTTCTTGATATACGGAGATGTCTTACTCAACACGTTCATCATCTTTGATGATTTACATTCTTATCTTCTTTTTATAATTTCTATAGGACTCAGCACATATCGCTTCTTTGCTAGTAGTCCATATGGTACTCTGAGTGGTTTCCCACAAACAACCAACAAACAAGTTCCCGTCTCATCTACACTACCAATAACAGTGAGTTAGATCGGTTGTCAGATTCGTATATACCAGCACTCTTTGAAGGAATTTATTAGCCCAGCTCCCATATGTCAACCATCAAAGGCTACGATTGTACCACGACCTAACTTATCTTAACTTATCTGAACTATTAAACTATAATGTTCGCTAAGTTAATTTCTTATTCCTTATGGCTTTTTGGCAACTTAATGCCATACCTTAGGATTCATTCTTTATCGTCTAAGTCATACAGTCTTTTATATACTCAGGCCGATCATTCAACACTAATTCTACGCATTTATAGCGTTAAGCATTTTACATTACCTTATTCGTATTTTATAACGTCCGGTTCATTCGACTCGGAACGTCATCCAAGTTCATCAATAACTCGGCTTCTTTACGTTATATGACATTGTCTTTGATTCAGCTTCTTCACTGTTCATGGTTTAATCATTGATCTTCATTATCTTACAGTTAAACCATACACTGAGTGTAGGTTCTATCCGTTTAGTATTTGCGTACACTCAAACTTCACGTCGGTTAAAGTGTTTAATGCTTACATTTCATTCTAACATTCTCCATCTGAATCACTATCGGCTTCCATTAATCTTATTACCGTTCGTTATGGCTTTCTTGATAATTCATATTATACTTAATACTTTCATCAACGTTTAAGTCATACAACCAGGGTATACTTAGAACGTTCGTCTGACGCGAATACGATTCACGAGGATTGTTTACATATTCGACGTTTACGTTACTCGTCTCCTAATCTCTCATTCAACCTTTACTCAAGGTTTTAATCACTTTCCATCGTTATCCATCCCATGAACCCCATGTTCATTATTCTTTCTTAAAGTCGAAGTCATACTGCTCATTGTATGCTAAGACCGATCGTTCATCGCAACACCATTGCGTTCACAGCGTCTATACGCTTTGCACTTATCTCTCATTACCATAACATAATATCAAAATGTTATTCAATAACTTCGTCACTCAATGTCTAAGGAATCACAATCATAGCAATCCCTCACGTTCGTTCATCGTGACTATGGTCCCCGGACATCGGTTACGTAACCCGCTAAAATTCTCTGTCTTTTAATCTCGTTTAATATTTCCATTCAACCGTTACTTAAGGTTTAACTCACTTGCGTAAGTGTTATTTTAGGTGAACTATATGTTCATACTTATTTCTTGCACATCCCCCAGTAATTGAGCACTTAAAAGCTCATTACTGAGCCTTGCTCTGCACTGTCGCTGCGATGCCACTCTTCCTTCTATCTCTCGCACTGCAGCGCGACCCTACGTCATCTTCTTCTTTAGTCTGGCGCTGTGGCGCCGAGTCCTTTACTAACTCAAGCGCTGCGGCACCAATTAACAGTGCATGAAGCCTCGAGCTCGCGCTATGGTGTCACCTCCCAAGGCTCAGCTGGCACTACGGTGCCGAGCACAAAACCTAGAAAATTCTCTAAGTCTTGAATTAAGTTTGAGACGCGTACTTCCCGATTTCATAATTTATTCGTTATAACTCAGAACGAGGTTGTTCCAAAGCCATTCTTTTCCTTATCTTACGTTCTTTAATACCCCTCAGACAGAACTTCACTCTGAATCAGTTAACATGCCATTCGATTGGCTTGATCTTCACCCTTCGTTTATTTTACGTTTTTAATGCTCTTCATTCGTTCATCCAAAATTCGGTCACCTGAACTCGGAATTCGTTCGTTCTTGAGTCCACGACTCACATTTTCTACGTTCTCTTACATTCTTATGAAACCCTACTCATTCAGGTTTATTTACTAACTTTCTAATTCTCATTTGTCTTTTATGAAATTTTCACCATAACTTCGTTATAGCTAAGTTTAATTTGTTCTTCATGAACGTTTCTACCGTTCCTAACCAAGAAATAAGCAACTAACTTATACGCGATGGTTTTAAACTTATCTATCAACAATAATTATCCTACGATGGTTTTAAATTTGTTCATCAACAATAATTATCTTACGATTGTTTTAAATTTGTCCATCAACAACGTTCTTCGTGTTCTTCGCGCGTTCTTCGTGTTCTTCGTTCGTTATTCATTTTAATCGATATTTTGGATTACGATTTCAGTTTTTCTTGAAATTTGATGTTATAAAACACCATTCCTTACTTAATTCACCTACTCATTCATATAATCTACTCAGATCATTCTAATCCATTACACTTCCTTATGAAATTTATTTACTAAACTTCAAATTTCTTATTTCTTCTTTTATCATGATTTCAACCATATGAAATCATCTCTAACCTTATCTACTTCTTATCTTCATTAAGTTATGTTTTTAAACATAAAAATTTAAAGAAAAATTATAAGAGATTAGATTTCGAATTACCTTTTTCCTTCTTTAATCTCCTTCTGTCGTACAAAGTTTACTCACGAGCCAACTTTTTCTCTTCCTTTCCTCTTCTTCCTCCCATCCAAACTCTCTCTCTCTCTCTCTCTCTCTCAAGTTGTAGGATTTTCAAAATCCTAAAGAGATGAATTAAGCTTCCTATTTATAGAAAACCAAGGCTAGGAGTATTTTAGTCATTTTGCTCCCTGAACCTCCTCACTATTCACTCCTCCATACTATTCCCGCCTCCTCAATACACCTCCTTACTATTCACGAAACTTCCCTTGGAAGTTTTGTGGTTTCGTCTTTCGGGTTTCGTCCGACAGTTTTAAAAACTGCGATTCTCGGAATCTAAATATTTTTGGATATTTCGTCTTTCCTTTACCGATTAACTTTTACGTATTCTTCGGATTTCTGAAAAACTAAAAAAATACTTTTTGGCGTTAAAAGTTTTCCTTCACGTTTTCCCCTAACGTAGTTAAACGAGTGAAAAGTACATAGCAGTACTTTTTATTGTTTTATTTCGTCCGATTTCTACACGTTTTTCGAGAAAAGCTTTTATTGGCTTACTTAACTTTTCACGATATATTATCGTCAAATCTTTCGACGGAATGTCATTTCGATATACTGAACTCTCGGAAAGGCTTAGGTTATTCAAACCCTAACCCTTAGGGTTTTGTCGGGTGAATAGTGCCTATTTAGTCCTTTTTCCCAGAAATATTTTATTTTCGTCTAGAAAATTTTTACCCGTTCAGTCTAGCTCGTAGCCAGAATCCTCCCGATTTATAATCATCCTAGATTATAGAACGATTAATAAACACATAGCACAAAATAGTATTAATAAAAATTTATTTTATTAATAACTAATTCTTTAAATCTTAATTCTGGACAATCCGAATTTTTGGGTTGTCACAGTTGACCAAGCACAGAATCTGGAAATCTGGGCAACCCAGAAAACCCATGTTTGTCTGACAAGCTTTTGCATGCCTTAGATCTTGCTATGGTTAAGTAGTTAGTCCATGTAATTGTATAGGTTTTGTAGACTGACATATAGACTACATAACGATGACAATAGAACACCAAAATCATGCACAAAATCAAAGTTAATCATGGTCAAAGTAGGGTTGACCAACTGACTGGGAAGAATTCTGGAAAACCCAGATTTCTTCAAGACCAGGTTTCTTAGAAACTTTGACTGGCTTAGATATTTCATCTGTGATGTTGCTAAGCTACAAAAATGTATTACTTTTGAACCTTTACATCTCTACTACATAATTGTTACACTTTAACACTTAGACTAAGCCAAGAATCCAAGTTATGAAGATCCAAAAGTGATACCTTGCAACTGTTCTTATTTTCTGGGTAACCCAGAAAATGAAGAACATCCTCTGACATGTTTTCGATGCCTTATATCTTCCAGTTGTGATGTAGTTTGGCCATAAAACTTGTTTGTGCTTGTAGTATTATGTGACGCCCCCAAAATTAGGTATACATCACCCATCTTGGGTCGTCAGATACATAGTACAGAATATAAATACAACTTACTAATATAACTGTCATGTACAATACGACAAAACATAAACTGTGAGTTTGAATACAAATATTATCTTCTAGAGAGTATTCATACTCAAAAGGAGTCCTCATTACATTTATTAACACACTATTACATAGAATAGTGAGGACTACTAACTAATACTATCATTCGAACCATCACTCCGTTTCCCGACTTGCCCCAGCTACGTTCTCATTTCCTGAAGAGAACATTGAAAGAAAGGGTGAGCTCAACTAGCCCAATAAGAAATATTATGACTAAGATAATGAAGAATAAATTATCAATAGTCTTCAACAATGTTAAACTGATAAAATATAATAGACATCAAGTTTAACTGCAGCGAAACAAGCAATCCATTAAAAGAGTCAAGTAGAAAATAAACTCTACTATCTTTTATGATTTAAAAGGTTTTTCAACACTGTTATCGCTGGGACTCAGCTTAATAAAATAATCCACATTATCGAATCACCCCTGCACTACGGCCAAGGATATTCGTGTATTCATTAATGGTCAAGATCATGCCAACAACTGTCCATCAATGCACTACGGGCCAATGATGACTTTTACCACATCATTTGTAACATTACGGTCATGATTATACCGAATAATCCCTGGTCATAATCATACCAAGTCCATCTATGCACTACATGCCACAGATGACTTTCAACATTTTATAAACATGAGGATGATGACAATGATATAAGAATTCAATAAAACAAGTTCAAGAATTAATTTATCCAAGAATTAACAACGTCCAAATTGTCAACATGATACTGCTTTGTGGAGTAAAATTCAAGAATACTTAGAAGAATATTTTCATGAAAAGATATTGGATGAAACGCAATTATCAAGGATATTCCACAAATTTCATAGAGTATATAAGTCAAAACTTAACCAACTGAGTATAATAAAGAATGGAATAACAAAAGAAATCACCATGCATGCGATAGACCGCACATACAGGTTATTCCAACATAATAATAAATAATGGAACCAGGTCCGGCGTAAACGCACAGACATGATATTCCGACAAAATAATAAATAATGGAACCAGGCCCGGCGTAAACGCACAGACAGGATATTCCGACAGAATAATAAATAATGGAACCAGGTCCGGTGTAAAACACACAGACAGGATGTTCCAACAGAATAATAACAAGACGGAACCAGGTCCGGTGTAAAACACACAGACAGGATGTTCCAACAGAATAATAATAAAAACGGAACCAGGTCCGGTGTAAAACACACAGACAGGATGTTCCAACAGAATAATAGAAGAATGTCACCAAGTATAGGGTAGACCGCGTATACAGGTTATTCCAACAGAATAATAAGAAATAGAATAACAACAGCTCTCTTCATGAATAAGAAAGAATAACACCCCTTACCGTTTTAAAGAAGAACTGAAATAAAGAAGTAGTTAAGTAGAAGAATACTCTTCTTCTTTCTCTCTATAGTTTCTCTCTCTAGAGTTCAGTGAATTCGTAAGAAATAATGAATGAATGAGCTGCTATTTATAGAAAAATAGAATGCATAGTAACTAATCCATGAACGGTCCAGATTGATTACTTTAATCTGACGGTCCATATTTAAAGAAAAATCTTTTAAATAAAATATAATATATTCTATTTATAGAATAACTTTAATAAAGTATTCTGTTTTATATAAAAAGATGTTTCTGTTTTATTACGTTAATAATACGAATAAAACAAAACGTCATTATCGCTAAATAATTCATATTATTAACTGACAATAATTGAATCAAACTGAGTGACTTCTCACATAAGCATTAATAATCAATACCGTGTGCTACTATGCAACCACACGTATTACTGTACTTTTACTTCCGAGTAGTTCAACAGTAACAATGGTAAAACTTCCGCCATTATTTTTAATAAAATATTTTTGTCGTTTTCTCAATCCGACAATAATTCCGTTGTGGGGTCCACCAATGATTGTGTCGTTGTACGAATATTCCCTGTTAAAACGAATATTTCCCGACCAATCGAATATTATATGACAACTTGGATACTTTACAAAATTTATAAATACTACCCATAACTATTATATCAAATCCACACCATAATATAAAAAATTATTTCGAGAAAAATTAAATATTTATTCATAAAATCTGGGGTTTCACAATCTCCCCTCCTTATAGAATTTCGCCCTCGAAATTTACGTACGTACTTGGTATGCCGAACATGTGAGGATACCTTGACTTCACTTCAAATTCTAACTCTTGAGGTATAACCTTTAAGCATCGAATATGATCCTTCTTAACCAAGATGTTAACACGTATCTCCTCATACGTTAAATCTTTTGCTATCTCGTCCGGTTCTAAATTAATAATGTGGTTCGGGTCGTCCATATATTTACGTAACATCGATACGTAAAAAAAAATGTTCTGAACACGCAACATACTTGGCGGTAAAACGAGTCTATAGGCCACAGTTCCTACTTCATCGAGAATTTCAAATGGGCCAATTAAATCGAGAGTTGAGATTTCCTCTCTTCGTCGATTCTTGCTTCTAGAATAACGCCCTCTTGAACCTTCTTCTTCACATTTATTAGCTCTGAGTATGTAGCTTGAGCGGCTTTAACTTTATCGATTAAAATCGATTCTAATCGTATATTCGTTATCTTCACGTGGGTTCGTATATTCGCACTTGTAACCGCATACGATCTTCTACTCAACGCATCAGCTACCACGTTCGCTTTTCCACGATGGTATGGTATGATCATAATCTTTAACAGCTCGAGCCAACGTCTTTGGCGCATGTTACGTTCGCTTTAGTTGAATAAATATTTGAGGGTTTAAGAAATGGGTTTTGTACTGGGGTCAATACAAAATTCGATTTCACGCTCTAGGGGTAAGCTAAGAAGTCTTCAAGAATACGTCAGGAATTTATTAACAATAGAAATATCATTCAAAACTGTGACTCTCATCCAAGACTTGGATAACACGTCACATTGATATCTATTAACTTGTCACCGTTATTCACAACGTCCCCTACCGAAAATCTGGCTTCGGTGCATTCCACACAAGAAAGTCAACAACGAAAGGATCGGGGCTCTTTATTTATGGCTTGATATGACAATGATTGACTTTAGTGGTTTGGTTACTTTGAATCCGCATAACAGGTTGGTTAGGAGTATGAAAGCTAACAACCTTACGAGAAGCATGATGAGTAGTGAACCAATCGTTTCAAAAAAAATCACATCAAAGGCAAGTATTTTCAAAGAGATAAGATCGACAGGTAACGTGAAAGTGTTGATTTGAACAAGATTTATAAATAGTGGAGGTAACGAAGGTTTCTCCCAACTGAGTTTAAACAGACATATCAAAGTCTAAGTTCTCCGGAGTTAACTTCAAACATTTAACACAACTATGTGAAATAAAAGAGTGAGTGAAACCGGTATCTAACACGGTATATACTTCGCAAGAGTTTATGACTAACATACCCGTGATAATTTTATTCAGGTTCCTCGTCACGAAAAAAAAAAACGCTTTCTCTTAAACTACTTGCTTTGGCTTTTCTGGGACGGTCTTTGGTGCCTCCATCCTATCTGAACTTGTCTTCGGTGAACGACAAAATCGGGCTAAGTGACCTTCTCTTCCAAAATTATAGCATGCTTTGGATGGCATCGCGCAGTTTGGACTGATGTGTCCCTCCCCTCCGCATTTGAAGCATATGATAGGTGGTCGTCTCCTTCCTTAACAACGGGTGCTGGTGCTGACGTCTTTCCATCATTGTTGAATTTCCTCTTCTTGAAATATCCATTCTTATTGTTTTGACCATGATTACCATTGAAGTGGTTACCATTTCTGGCATGTTGATTCCCTCCATGCTTATTGTCACCGCTTTGATGACTGTTATCACTAGTATTATCATTTTTCTGGCTGCTCTCTTTTGGTTGCGTTGACTCGTTATCGCGCTCCACTAACTGAGCCCTATTCACAACATCTGAATACAAACACAGTTTATGAGAAATAAGATATTGACGTATCTCCGGTTTCAAACCTCTTAAAAATATCCGCGTCATTCTCTCTTCATTATCCACCAAGTGGGACGCAAATCGGGACAACTCGGCAAACTTGGCTTCGTACTGCGACACGGTCATGTTGTTTTGCTCCAACTTGATAAATTCCACCTCCTTCATGTGACGAATACTTACGGGAAAGTATTTGTCATTGAACAGTTCTTGGAACTTCTCCCAAGACATCTTGAGTGCGTCAGGCTGAGTACGTTTTACAGATTCCCACCAGTAATCTGCCTCTTCACGCAACATAAAGGTGTCAAAGGGAACCTTTTGCTCCTCGGAGCATCCCAAGACATCAAATATCTTGGTGATCTGCTTTAACCATGTCTCCGCCTTAAGTGGTTCTGGCTTTCCCAAAAACTCCGGTGGTCCTATCTCCTTGAATTGCTTAGCGGTGACCAACCGTGGGTTGTCATTGTTTCCTCCTTCATTTTGGATAGGAGCCGCTCTCGCCCGTTGTTGCATGAATTGCTCCTTGAACTGCTTAGCGGTGACCGTCCGAGAGTTATTTTGTTGTTGCATGAATTGCATAAAGTCTCTGACCATCCCATCATTCACCATTTCATCGGTGTTATTGTTTTCATGAGGATTGTTGCCTTCCTGATTCACATTATCCTGATTATCGATATGTGGTGAATCAACAGTCGCCTGTGCTCCATTGCTATTCTCAACATTCTCGACTGCCATTTTCAGATACTGCCACAAAACAAAAGTTAATTAACATGTAACATACTATTTTCTGACCGACCAATTAAATATTAAACAAACTTAGGTAGGTCATACTAGCGAAGGAATTCCCCGTCTCTCCCCTCCTAGTTCTATTCTCACATCTTAGCCAGGGATCATATCCCTGAGCTTTGATACCAACCATGACGCCCCCAAAATTAGGTATACATCACCCATCTTGGGTCGTCAGATACATAGTACAGAATACAAATACAACTTACTAAAACAACTGTCGTGTACAATACGACAAAACATAAACTGTGAGTTTGAATACAAATATTATCTTCTAGAGAGTATTCATGCTCAAAAGGAGTCCTCATTACATTTATTAACACGCTATTACATAGAATAGTGAGGACTACTAACTAATACTATCATTCGAACCATCACTCCGTTCCCCGACTTGCCCCAGCTACGTTCTCATTTCCTGAAGAGAACAGTGAAAGAAAGGGTGAGCTCAACTAGCCCAGTAAGAAATATTATGACTAAGATAATGAAGAATAAATTATCAATAGTCTTCAACAATGTTAAACTGATAAAATATAATAGACATCAAGTTTAACTGCAGCGGAACAAGCAATCCATTAAAAGAGTCAAGTAGAAAATAAACTCTACTATCTTTTATGATTTAAAAGGTTTTTCAACACTGTTATCGCTGGGACTCAGCTTAATAAAATAATTCACATTATCGAATCACCCCTGCACTACGGCCAAGGATATTCGTGTATTCATTAATGGTCATGATCATGCCAACAACTGTCCATCAATGCACTACGGGCCAATGATGACTTTTACCACATCATTTGTAACATTACGGTCATGATTATACCGAATAATCCCTGGTCATAATCATACCAAGTCCATCTATGCACTACATGCCACAGATGACTTTCAACATTTTATAAACATGAGGATGATGACAATGATATAAGAATTCAATAAAAACAAGTTCAAGAATTAATTTATCCAAGAATTAACAACGTCCAAATTGTCAACATGATACTGCTTTGTGGAGTAAAATTCAAGAATACTTAGAAGAATATTTTCATGAAAAGATACTGGATGAAACGCAATTATCAAGGATATTCCACAAATTTCATAGAGTATAGAAGTCAAAACTTAACCAACTGAGTATAATAAAGAATGGAATAACAAAAGAAATCACCATGCATGCGATAGACCGCACAGACAGGTTATTCCAACAGAATAATAAATAATGGAACCAGGTCCGGCGTAAACGCACAGACAGGATATTCCGACAAAATAATAAATAATGGAACCAGGTCCGGCGTAAACGCACAGACAGGATATTCCGACAGAATAATAAATAATGGAACCAGGTCCGGTGTAAAACACACAGACAGGATGTTCTAACAGAATAATAACAAGACGGAACCAGGTCCGGTGTAAAACACACAGACAGGATGTTCCAACAGAATAATAATAAAAACGGAACCAGGTCCGGTGTAAAACACACAGACAGGATGTTTCAACAGAATAATAGAAGAATGTCACCAAGTATAGGGTAGACCGCGTATACAGGTTATTCCAACAGAATAATAAGAAATAGAATAACAACAGTTCTCTTCATGAATAAGAAAGAATAACACCCCTTACCGTTTTAAAGAAGAACTGAAATAAAGAAGTAGTTAAGTGGCAGAATACTCTTCTTCTTTCTCTCTAGAGTTCAGTGAATTCGTAAGAAATAATGAATGAATGAGCTGCTATTTATAGAAAAATAGAATGCATAGTAACTAATCCATGAACGGTCCAGATTGATTACTTTAATCTGACGGTCCATATTTAAAGAAAAATCTTTTAAATAAAATATAATATATTCTATTTATAGAATAACTTTAATAAAGTATTCTGTTTTATATAAAAAGATGTTTCTGTTTTATTACGCTAATAATACGAATAAAACAAAACGTCATTATCGCTAAATAATTCATATTATTAACTGACAATAATTGAATCAAACTGAGTGACTTCTCACATAAGCATTAATAATCAATACCGTGTGCTACTATGCAACCACACGTATTACTGTACTTTTACTTCCGAGTAGTTCAACAGTAACAATGGTAAAACTTCCGCCGTTATTTTTAATAAAATATTTTTGTCGTTTTCTCAATCCGACAATAATTCCGTTGTGGGGTCCACCAATGATTGTGTCGTTGTACGAATATTCCTTGTTAAAACGAATATTCCCCGACCAATCGAATATTATATGACAACTTGGATACTTTACAAAATTTATAAATACTACCCATAACTATTATATCAAATCCACACCATAATATAAAAAATTATTTCGAGAAAAATTAAATATTTATTCATAAAATCTGGGGTTTCACATATTACATCAATACTACATCACTAACACCTTTACATGCCTAGAAACATTAAGATCAAAGATCTACATATTGTCATAGTAGGTACCCAGAACACTGATTATGAATGTTCTTGAGGGCTCAAGAATTCCTATAGCGACAGTTTTGTCACTATAGACCCCTTTAGTGACAGTTTTTATAAAAATTAATTATTTAATTTAAACAATTAGAATAAAATAGAAAATAATTATGAAAAATTCAAAAATAATTTGTAAAAAATATTTTAAAGCATAAAGAGTGATTTTTGATCATTTGAGATATATTTCATTAATATTTTTAAATATTAATGATATTTAATTTATTTAATAATTATATTAAATAAATTACTTAAGAATGATTTTTAAATTTTAATATTTTAAAAATCATTTGAAATTATATTAAAGTGTTAAAAAATATTTTAAGTTATTTTGAATGACTTTTAATATTTTGGGATGAATTTCATTAATAATTTGATATTAATGATAATAATTTATTTAATAAATGTATTAAAGAAATTATGCAAAAATAGATTTAATGTTTTAAAAAATCATATAAAAATTATTTAAAGGTTTGAAAAATGTTTTAAGTTATAAAATATAACTTTTAATATTTTGTCATTAAATACATTAATATTTTAATATTAATGGCAGTTATTTAAAAATAGTTTTAAATGTTTTAAAATTATTTAAAGGCAATATTAAGGTATTAAAAATACTTTAAGATATTATAAATAACTTATAATATTATGTCAAGTATTTCATTAATATTTTAAATTAATTAAATATTAATGATAATAGAATTATGTGGTATTTAAATCTTATAAAAATGATATTAATGTTTGAAAAATCATTATAAATGGTAGTAATTATTTGAAAATTATTATGAGATATTGAAAAATGTTTTGATTAAATAATAAATTATCTAAGATATTATTAAAATAGTTTAAGTAGAGTCTTATTGATAATAGGCTCGATAATTATCCAATTAGGCAATCGGGACGTCGAAATAGTACCGAACTCAACTCATACTGAAATAGTTTGACTTGATACCAGGTCTTATGTGTTTTATTGACTGTTAGGAATATGTGATAATGTGTTTAGGTTATTTTATAACTGTAATTAGTAGTAGTATATTTGATGATATTATTCTAATTGGAAGATTAATAGTATTAATATTAGGTCTTCAGATGAAGCTTAAGATAGATTGTGTAGCAGTAATCGACGATAAAAGCAAGTTTTTCTCGAACTATTCTTTTAACTAGTGGTTAATCATTGTTGATTACATCACGCCTATGATATATTGATTCGCACATTGTGCATGTTACATATGTTCATCAGGTATGAAAGGTTGATCACATTCATTACCATTTGGTCTAGTTAAATTTTTCATATTCATTGTTGGCAATTCATTTGTATTGTCTTGGTCATTCAGTTATAAAAATTTTATTCATGTTCTTTCCCATTATTATATTATTGGAAGTTCGTTAGCTTACTATTCATTATTTCAATCATGATATATCTTTCTTTGAACTTAAACTTGTTGGGAAAACTTGTTGCTCACCCTTGCTATATCATGATAAACATTGCACATTAGGACGAATACTTCGGATACAGACAAAGGCAAATGACATTATATGTCGAGTAGGATATTGAATTCAGGTAATAAGTTAAGGTTATCTACTTTGGGAGTTAAGTGTAAATGTTAATGTATAAACAATTTATGTTTATATATTCTACAATAGTTATAGAATTAGTATACTAGGTTCGTGGTGATTAGTACCTGAATTTGGGGACGCTACATGTGATGTGTATGCTCTATCGTGAGCACTAAATCTGAGGTATAGGTGACCCGAATTTGGGGGGGTCACAAGTTGGTATTAAAGCTGTAGGTTGTAAACCTTAGGTGGGGGAAAAGCCTTAGGAATATAACCTCAAGAAAGATAGAGAAAACTCATCTAGAGTTCTAAGTGATGGATTGAGAAAATTTATCAATCGTGAGATAGGTGAATATTTAGTATGTATATATTATGTTGAATGATGATGTCATAATTAAGTTATTTTAACTGATTGTAGGATATCAGGAGATGATGAGATTAGAGAAACCCATATGGTTATTGAGACGTTCGCAACTGCACTAGTGCCAATAGCTGAGGTGGTAGCTCAAGGTGAAATGGTAGTTGAATCAGAGAAGAATTTTGAAGAAGAATAGATAGTTGAGAAAGTTCTAAAAGAAGAACCGACAGTAAATCCAGATAATGAAACTCAAAGTAATAGTTTAAGGTTTCGTTTAACCAGATAATGCCGCCAAATAGACAAACCTGAATCCAAAGAGCAGAATAATTTGTTAACAACGCAGAAGGTTAAGTAAACCCAGTGTAAGATTTTGTGAATATGTTAGCTCAAGCTATGCAGACTAAAGCACCAGCAACAAGAAATCGGCCAGATAATAGATTAGCGAATTTTAAAGATTTTAAGGCAATAGGTCCGCCAGAATTTAAGGGAACAACAGACCCAATTGAAGCTCAAACATGGATAAAGGAGATAGAGAAAGCTTTCGTTATTGCAAGGGTTGCGGAGGAGTACAAGATGGCTTTAGGTATCTATTTAATGAAGGGTGAGATGAATTATTGGTGGGAGTCAAACCAGACTAGAGCCGGCATAGAAGTGGTAACATGAAAAAGGTTCGAAGAACTGTTCTTCGAGAATTATTTCTCATCAAGTATGCAAGCAAGGATGGAGGTTAAGTTTCTAGAGTTGAAGCAAAAGAATATGTCAGTTTTAGAATAGGCCGCCATGTTCAACGAGTTAGCTAGATTCGCTCCACATCAAGTGAACTGTGACAACCCAAATTTTCAAAAAGTATTAAGATAAGAATTTAATAAAAATAATTCTTATTATAAGATATTTTGAGTTAGAGTATGTGTATATATGTGTTATATATTGTGAAATATGTGATTAGGTGTGAATATAGAAGATATATATATATATATATATATATATATATATATATATATATATATATATATATAATATATATATATATTGGGAGCATGATGTTTAATAGTTAATTTAATTTAACTATTGAAGAAGGTAAATGAAATTATTTGAAAAGGGAATTAAGTTAATTTAATTAAGTTGAAAATTATATAATGGAATAATATAATTTGATTATTATGTCTTGTGGCAATGAATTTATTATGAATTAAATCTCATAAATCATGTGAGTAATTCTCTTAATTAAAATAGTGAATTAATGTAAAATAATTAAAATAAGAATTTAATGAATAAAATTCTTATTATGGCGTGTTTCAATTAAATGAGAGAGTAATGTATGTTACATATAAATGTAATAAGTTAATATGTTACGATTGTGAGGTTCGTAAATAATTAAAATATTTATCAAATACGATAAATATTTTAGTTGAAATTTTTATGGAATAAAATAAATATTCAATGAAAATTATTATGGAATAATTTATCTAAGCATGATGATATTAAATAAATTGATGATAAATAATTTTATAATTTGTGCATATTTTTTACGCTAATGTGTTGGTGATGTCCTAATTTAATTAAATAGTTAAAATAAAAGGCTAATAATTTGTTAAATAAAATTAGAATTATATTGATTAAGTAATTAAATTAAATAAAGTGTGACGATTGTGTACTATATAATAAGGAAGTTATAAAATAAATTAAAAGGAGGTTTGAAGGGGCTAGCCAAACATGGCCTTGTGGCTTTTGGTTATTATAACTGATGAAATGTTTGGTTGTGTAACTTATGAGGTCATAATGTATACGCATTATGTTTATATCAGTTATATGAATTTTACGTGTTTTGTTTCTAAAGCCTAAGAATAAAGAAAACAGAGTGTTGGAGAAGAGAGTTGGAGAGCTTCGAGAGAAATTGATAGTTATGTGAAATTGAAGAAGAGGAATTGGAGAATCAAAGAAGGAAGAAACAAGAAAACTATTCAAGCTTTATAGAAAATCAAAGGTAATAATCTAGCCTAAAACTCTAGTTTTTAGATTCTTGAGTTTTTATTGATACCATGGAAGTATGAATTGATGAAGAAATCAATTAGGGTTATGTCAAGTGTTGAATAATCTGATATTTTCATTCATATGTGAAATTTGAGTAACCCAAATTCAAGTTCTAGAATAATCAATTAAGGTGTTGATTTGATATAATGCTATCGTTATGGGTGATATGTGATAATTTTGCAAAGTAAGCAAGTTGCCATAAAATATTTGTTTGGTTCAGAAATATTCTTTTTATCGGAGAATATTCGTACGACGGCACAGTCATTGGTGGACCCCGCAACGGAATAAATGTCGGATATACGAAGAAATAAAAAATAAATTTTTATAAAAATAATGGCAAAACTTTTACCGTTAAATTGTTGAAATACTCGGTGATAAAAGTACAGTAATACGCATTGTTACACAGTATCACACAATATTGCACAGTATCTCTGATTATTAATGCTTACGCAAGAAGTCACTCAGTTTTATTCAATAATTGTTACAATAGTTGTTGCATAGTATCTCATATTATTGATTACATTATTGTCATAGTATCATCTGCACAATATTTTATATTATTAAATCAATAATTGAGACGACATAATTATTCATATTATTATTTGTATTATTGACAATGTCTAGAAAGTTTTGTCGAGAAAAGGGGTTAGGTTATTTAATTACGCGTCAATAAGGAGAAATTCTTATCGGAAAGCCCTATCTTTCCTGAGAGTTGTCAATATTGTGAAGAATAATTGTTGATAAAAAATATTTCCATTATGTTGGGAATATTATTATTAGTGGAAATCGATATTTATTTTTTGTAATAGTTGATTTCTGGATGTTAAATTGACCAAACAGGTAATTAATCAGATAAATGAGCAATTAATTGTTATTAGTTCACATGCAAGGAACTACTGGTTCACATGCAAGGATTTATTGATTCATATGCAAGTACTATTAGGGGAGGTTATGCAAGATTGATAATACGTGATGGACCAAATTAAAATTGGAGGCAAAGATGAATGTACTAAAGTATAATTAACCTTATAATTTACCACCTCTTCCTAGCCTATAAATACTCCTCCATCCATTCATTATTTCCTACCAATTTGAAGAGCAAAGTTATAATCATAAGTTATAGTGAGAGAAACTATAGAGAGAAAGAAGAAAAGTATTCTACTGCTACACTATTACAGTATCTAATCTCTTACTAAAGTAAGGGGTATTATTTCTTTTGTATTCGTAAAAGATGTTAATTTCTTTATACTCATAAGAGTTGTCATTCTATTCCTTATTAATCTGCGGGAATAATCTGTCTACACGGATTACCGCATGCCTAGTGAATAACCCTTCGTATTCATTTTTTATTAATCTGCGGGAGTGACCTGTCTACGCGGATTACCGCATGCATGGTGAATGACCCTTCGTATTCATTCTTTATTAATCTGCGGGAGTAACTTGTCTACGTAGATTACTGTATGCATGGTGAATAACCCTTCATATTCATTCTTTATTAATCTGCGGGAGTAACTGGTCTACGCGGATTACCTCGTGCATGGTGAATAACCCTTCGTATTCATTCTTTATTAAATTGTGGAAATGATCTGTCTACGCGGATTATCATATGACGGGTGAAAATCCATTTGCAGTTTCGTATATTATTTTATACTCATATGAGATATCATTTCTTTTGTACTCATCAAGGGATATCATATTCTATCATATTTCTACATCTATGGTACGAATTTATTGTTTGTTTCCATAACCTTATTATTAAATGGTCAAAACCTTTGAAATTAGTGGAATATTCTTAATAGTCTGTGCTTCATCTAGTATCATTCCACTATTGATCTGAACTTTCTTATTGATTGACGGGATACAATTTATGTCAGAGTACTATTCATTTAGAATACTATTCATTCGAGATACTATTCATTCGGGGTACTATTCATTCGGGGTACTTTTTATACGAGTACTATTCATTCGAGGTACTATTCAGGGGGTACTATTCATGACAAAATTAATTTCTTTTCGGTCCAAATTATTTTTGATATATGAATATCATTTTTGAATTTTACTCCACAATTAGTGATCATGTTGACAATTTGGACATTCTTGAACTCTAGATAAATTGAATTATAAATTTCTAATATTTATCTTTGATCTCACTTGATTGATTCTTTATGTCATTGTCATCATCCTCATACTTATGTTGTGGTGAAAGTCATCTTTGGCCCGTAGTGCATAGATGGACTATTGATTGATATGATTACGACCAGGAATTGTGTATTAGTATAATCATGACATGTAATGTTACAGACAAAGGTTTGTGGTGAAAGTCTTCTTTGGCTCGTAGTGCATAGATGGACAGATGTTTGGTATGATCATGACCACTGGTGATATAAATGATTATGTTTGGCCTGTAGTGCATAGATAATTCATTAAGTGGAAATAATTATTGATTGGTGTTACAAGGATAAAATATTGATGACGGACTTTTAAATCATAGAAGATAGTAGACATCATGCTCTACTTGACTCTTCTAATGGATTGCTATTTCCACTGCAGTTGTTGTTCTTGTTAAGAAATTCTAATGAATACAGAAAAAATAGGACAAAAGATTGACACGGGTAGTCCCTGTCCTTAAGGTGTTTATTGCCCCTTACCACTAAGGTTTGCTAAAGGCTAATAGCAATATACCTCCAGGATTAATGTCACAACCTGTCTTTGTTCTTAGTAATAGCAACTCACTATGAACCTCAATATATGCTGCTGTGTAAGGATGATAGAAGGAAGAAGATGAAGATTATTCAGTTTCGTAACTGAAATGTGAGTTATGAATCATTTTCAATATAAATGATATATTAATCACATATCAGTTTTGCATCCCATAATGATTAAACAAAACTGTTTAATCATTAATGAAGTTAATTAATCTGGTTCAATGCAAAAAAGAGGCTCTTGACTCCTAGCGACGATGCGCACGTGCGAAGTGCAAAGTGCGCCTAATGCGCCAATGCGACTTTGCGACCCGAACCCGCACCACGGCCCCCGAGTCACGGGACGCGGGCGCGGGCGGGTGGTGCTTTGCACAACATCATTGTGAACAACTCCAAGCCTTTCCTTTAGTACCACTAGTGAATTAAACTATTCCACATATACTTATAAAGTATTAAATAGTTTTATTCCTACTCATTGTGGGACTTAAAGAAAATAGTTTTTTTTTAAACAACAATGAACCTTTTCATGTACTCCACTTTGGATACAATTAAAACATAATATATAATTCCTACTTGAATTATATATTACTCTCTTTTAATCTCCTTGTAATAGACTATCAAATGCACTTTTAATTTTATATAAATTCAATCAATTAATGGGTCTAAATTAATCCCCAAATTGATCAAAACCCATAAACGAAAAGGTGCAATTAACAATCCCCCACTTGTTTGAAAAATTACTTTTCTTCAAACAATTCTTTATCTATCAACTCCAAGATTTGTATGCATAATAGAAGGTGTGACGAACATTGAACCTTCTTTTAGTATAAACAACTCAAAATCACATCAAAATAGACGGTGTCCGTAGATTGAACCTCTATTTCAAATGATATGACCGGAGCTATCATACACACACAAACCTCCATTTACGGTGAGCATAATAATCACTTTGCGCTATTAAAGCCATGCGCAACATCCTGTTTCTTGAACCTCTAAGAGAGTAAACCATAACTCTCTATAAGAAGCGGCTTCACTTCTAGTTCATATAGGCAAAATGTTTCTCTAGCACTCCTGTTGCTATAAGTGCAACACTTTGTTAAGAGCATAGCTCATCCTCAGTCATGCAACAGACGTTACTATCATATACTACATATGAGACCAAATTGATAGTATCTCAACCAACAACTGTGACTTGTTTTTCCCATTGAACCTATAAACTAGGGGTAACCTAGTAATAGGTTGGGTTCCCATCACCTTTGGCTCAGAATGGTTTAAGTCCCATATCTCGTGTAGTCAAACTTATTAAATCTCTCGTCAGAGGCTTAGTAAGTGGATCAGCCAAGTTTTTACTTGACTTCACATAGACAATAGTTATGATACCATCATGTATCAATTGTCTCACAAATTCATGTCTTAGACCAATATGTCTAGACTTACCATTATAGGTACCACTATACGCTCTTGTTAGCGTAGCTTCACTATCACAATATAGTGAAATTGGAGGCATTGGATTTGGCCATAGATCCATGTCTAACAACATATTTCTAATCCAATCAGCCTTTTTTCCTGCTTGAGCCAAAGCTATAAACTCTGACTCCATAGTAGAGTGAGAAATACAAGTCTGTTTCTTGCTTGCCCAAGAAACAGCACCACTGGCAAGAGTGAAAATCCACCCACTTGTAGATTTATTATCTCCCACACTATTAATCCAGCTTGCATCAGAATATCCCTCCAAAACACTAGGGAATTTATAGTAGAACAGTCCTATGCCACTGGTTCTTTTTAGATATCCAAGTACCCTTCCAATAGCTTTCTAATGATCAATATTAGGATTGCTCGTATATCTACTAAGTTTAGAAACTGCAAAAGAAATATCTGGCCGAGTACAATGCATAGCATACATAAGGCTACCAATAGCACTTGCATATTCTAGCTGTGCACTAGCTCTACCCTCATTTTCTTTGAGTTTAACTCCATTCTCAAAAGGAGTATTCACCTCCTTGAACTCGAGATGACTAAACTTAGTTAATATTTTTTCAATATAGTGAGATTGATTCAATACATAACCCCCACTATGTTTTTTAACTTTGATGCCTAAAATAGTATCTACTTCACCTAAGTTTTTCATCTTAAAGACAAAGGATAAATACTTTTTAGTCTCATTTACTCCAACCATATTCGTACTGATAATCAACATATCATCTACGTACAAACAGACTATCACCATATAATCAGAAGTGGTTTTGGAGTATAGGCACCTATCTGCACTATTATATTTAAATCCAAAGTTTAAAATAGCAGTATCAAATCTTTCGTGCCACTGTTTTGGTGCCTGTTTTAGACCATAAATAGACTTAACTAATTTACATACTTTATCCTCATTTCCGAGAGTAACAAACCCTTCGGGTTGTTCCATATATACTTCCTCATTCAAATTGCCATTCAAAAATGCAGTCTTTACATCCATTTGATGAACGTAAAGATCAAACAATGAAGCTAAGGCAAAAAGAATTTGAATGGAAGTAACTCGTGCTACCTGTGCATAAGTATCAAAATAGTCAATACCTTCTACTTGTCTAAAACCTTTGCTACTAATCTTGCTTTAAAAGCAGAAATAATACCATTAGTGTTATACTTTGTTCTAAAAACCCACTTACAACCTATAGGTTTAAAACCTCTAGGTAAATCTGTCAATACCCAAGTATAATTTCCCAAGATTGAATCCATTTCATCATTTACAGCTTCCTTCCAAAAAGCAGCATCCCTAGAAGCCATAACTTCTTTAAATGATTTAGGATCAGTCTCAAGACTAAATACATAGGGTATTTCATTTACCACCTTATTATTTTGGTCCCCTTCCACCAAAAATAATAGAGACTGTGATGAAATGAAATCATCATCTAAATCTTTATATTTTCTAGCTCTAGTACTCCTTCTAGGTCCACTTGGTTGAATTGGAACACTAGGTTCTTCAACCTCAACATTAGACCTTGTAGAACCTCTAGGCTCATCAAATTTAGGCATTTCCACATTCTCAACATCTTTTGAGAATTTATTTTCAAAAAATTCCACATCCCTGGACTCAGTTATAATATTAGACTCTAAATCAAGAAGCCTATATGCTTTACTATTCTCAGCATATCCAACAAATATACTTCTAATAGCTCTAGCTCCTAACTTAGTCCTTTTAGGATCTGGAACTCGAAAATAAGCTATACACCCCCACACTTTAAAATAATTTATGTTAGGTTTTCTGCCTTTCCATATTTCATAAGGACTAGTTTTAATTACAGAACTAGGTATCCTATTTAAAATATGACAAGCAGTAAGAAGTGCTTCACCACATAAATTATTTGGCAAACAAGCATGATTTAACATACAATTAATCATATCATGAAACACACGATTTTTTCTTTCTGCTAAACCATTTTGTTGAGGTGTATATGTTGCACTTGTTTGATGTATAATGCCATTTTCTTCACAAAATGCATCAAAAGCATTTAAACAATATTACATTCCTCTATCAGAACGTAAAATTTTAATCTTCTTCTCAAGTTGATTTTCTACTTCTAATTTGTATTTTTTGAATGAGTTAAATGCCTCATCTTTTGTTCTCAACAAATAAACAAAACAATATCTGCTAGCATCATCTATAAAAGAAATGAAATATCGTTTTCCACCCCTTGTCAATATTCCATTTAACTCACAGATATCAGTATGTATTAAATCTAACAATTGTGATTCTCTATGTACACTTGGAAATGGTTTCCTCACAATTTTTGATTTAACACAAATTTCACATTTCTCTAGTTCAGTATTGCCAATATCAATCAATTTCATTGCATGCATATTTTTCAAATTCTTTGAATTTATATGTCCTAAACGACTATGCCACAAAGAAATTGCACAAGTGATATAAGCAGAAACTGAATTGTTCTTATTAATAGATAATTTGTACATTCCATTACAACCATAACCCTTTCCAACAAAAACACCATTCTTTGAAAGAATGACTTTGCCAGACTCAACAGAAATTTTAAAACCTTTCTTATCTAAAAGATCAACAGAAATTAAATTCTTTCTAATTTCTGACACAAACAACACATTCAGCAAGGTTAGTTTCTTCCCAGAGGTGAAATTCACTTCCACAGTTCCTTTTCCATAAACTTTAGCCATTGAACTGTTTCCCATCTGAACTTCCTGTCCAATAATTTCTTCAAATGTTTTAAACATTTCTCGATTATTGCAAATATGGACAGTAGATCCGGAGTCCAACCACCAACCATTTGGCTCATTAACCATGTTAACTTCAGAAATCATAGTCACATCCATACTAAGATCAGATACCATGGCAACAAGGTTCTCCTCAACCATGTTAGCAGAACCGCTTTTGCGTTGTTTACATTCTCTGGCATAGTGTTCAGTTTCTCCACAAACATGACACTTACCCTTTCTTTTATTAAAATCAGAATTTTTATTTTTCTGTCCAGGATGCTTGAACTTAGAATTATCTTTTTTAACACCAGGTCCTTTCCCTTTAAATGATTTTGCCTCCAAATAGTTTACACTAGACTGTCCTTGAATCAAATTCTTAGCATCGCGTTTTCGGGCTTCTTCCTCAATACGAAGATGCTTCTGAATTTGATCCAAGGAGAAATCCTCAGATTTATGCATCAACTTTTTGGCAAAATCTTTCCAAGATGGAGGTAATTTTGCAATTATTGCTCCAACTTGAAAAGTTTCAGGCAAAACAATTTTAAGAACCCTTAACTTGTTAACAATAACCTGGAGCTCATGCACTTGCTCCAAAATAGGTTTCTTATCAACCATCTTAAAATCAAAATATTTAGATACTAAATATTTATTTGTACCTTCTTCCTCAGCCTTGTATTTGAATTCCAAAACCTCCCATAACTCCCTTGGTGACTGAATATTACTGCAGAAGTCATAGAGACAATCCGACAGCGTGTTGAGGATATGTCCACGAGCAAGTTCCTCATCTTCAGTCCTTTTCCTTCTTTGCTCTTTCAATGCTCCGATGGCATTATTATCTGGTTGCTGACCTTCTACTGATTTGGGATCTTCTGGAATAGGCTGAAAGTTAGGGTCCAAAACATATGCAATCTTCAAAACAGTTAGTAAAAATTTCAGTTTGTCTTGCCAACGACTGAAATTATTTCCATCAAAACGATCAAGCTTGACAAAATCCTGGTTCATCATTTTGAAAGACTCTGTATCCATTTCTAAAATAAACACCTTAAGATTGTTAAGAAATTCTAATGAATACAGAAAAAATAGGACAAAAGATTGACATGGGTAGTCCCTATCCTTAAGGTGTTTATTGCCCCTTACCACTAAGGTTTGCTAAAGGCTACTAGCAATATACCTCCAGGATTAATGTCACAACCTATCTTTGTTCTTAGTAATAGCAACTCACTATGAACCTCAGTATATGCTGCTGTGTAAGGATGATAGAAGGAAGAAGATGAAGATTATTCAGTTTCGTAACTGAACTGTGAGTTATGAATCATTTGCAATATAAATGATATATTAATCACATATCAGTTTTGCATCCCATAATGATTAAACAAAACTGTTTAATCATTAATGAAGTTAATTAATCTGGTTCAATGCAAAAAAGAGGCTCTTGACTCCTAGCGACGATGCGCACGTGCGAAGTGCAAAGTGCGCCTAAAGCGCCAATGCGACTTTGCGACCCGAACCCGCACCACGGCCCCCGAGTCACGGGACGCAGGCGCGGGCGGGTGGTGCTTTACACCACATCATTGTGACCAACTCCAAGTCTTTCCTTTAGTACCACTAGTGAATTAAACTATTCCACATATACTTATAAAGTATTAAATAGTTTTATTCCTACTTAATGTATGACTTAAAGAAAATAGTTTTTTTTAAACAACAATGAACCTTTTCATGTACTCCACTTTGGATACAATTAAAACATAATATATAATTCCTACTTGAATTATATATTACTCTCTTTTAATCTCCTTGTAATAGACTATCAAATGCACTTTTAATTTTATATAAATTCAATCAGTTAATGGGTCTAAATTAATCTCCAAATTGATCAAAACCCATAAAAGAAAAGGTGCAATTAACAATTCTAAAACTTGTTGTCTATTGTATTCTATCAAATTTTTCCCTGTTGAGGACTAAGGATAATTTGTTCTACATTATCTTAGTCATAATATTATTTACTAGGCTAGTTGAGCTCACCCTTTTCCTTTTGGTTCCATTGTTCTTCTCAGGAGGCGAAAATGTAGCTGAGACTAGTCGGGGAGTGGAGTAATGGTCCAAGATAGTTATTATAGTAGTCCTCACTATTTGTAAAATAGTGTGACAATAATTGTAATGAGGAGATTATTTGAGTTTGGATATTGTCTACAAGATAATATTTGTATTCAAACTCACAGCTTATATGTTGTCGTATTTTGCATGACAATTGTATTAATGAAGTTTGTATTTGGATTCTGTACCATGTATTTGGTGACTCAGAATGGGTTGTGTGGACATATTTTGGGGGTGTCACAATCAAATTCATGAAAATAGGTTGAATGATGAAGAATTTGAGTTTTGTTGTATATTTAAGTTTTGGTCAATTTTGAGACTAAAATAAGTTACGAAATCATGATGGAAATCATGTTGTAGGTATAATGATGATTAACATTAATAAATGAAGTATAAGATAAGTTGTATAAACATACTAACCATACACAAGATAGACGAATCGGGCGTGTGACGAATGAATGTCGAAGCGCTGTGACAAGTGTTAATGAACGTAAAAAGTATTTTAATTCAATTGAAATGAACATTATATGATATGAAATGGGGTTAATATAAAACCAATAAGGAGTCCTAGTAAGACTTAAACACTTGAATGAACTTCGAGTATGAATAAGAAGAAATATAGTGAGATATAAGTCGAAAGTTAACACAATCAAATTAAATATTGTGTATTGATTAATAAGAGGGGTTATGAGATTTAGAGTGAAGTTTACATTACAACTACTATGCGTTGCTATGTGACTAATAGTTGATGTGCATAATTATATAATTTTGTAGGGCACGTGAAGTGCAGATAGCTGTAAGTTGTTAAACTATTATTAGTAAACAACGATCAAGGCAAGTCTTTTAGTTCCTATTTTCTATGTTAACTTGATGAATAACTGTTTTAAATCTGTATTGCAAGTAGAATGATGTATTACATATGTTGTAAGTATGAACTGTTAAAGTCAATTTATGACCACGTTAGTTGAGGAAAGAATGTTGATTGAGTTATGGAACTCAATCTTTATTTGATATGTGACGTAAAACATCTATAATGTGTTTAGACATATGTTTATTATGTATAAGATGAATATGTTATTTATGTGCTACGTGTTGCATGAAAACTGTTATATTTGTTGGGCTGTCGAGCTCAATCTTGCAAATAAATATTTTTGCAGGTTAAGAATTCAAGGTAACGCTATGTGCTACTTGAATGACGTGGATCAAAAATAATACATGAAGATTAAAATTTTTGCTAAAGTTGCTATTTCTTTAAACCATGTTTAAGGTTTATGAGATGTACTCAAAGTTTTATGATGTATATTTTATGTTGATTTGTAAGGTTTGAGTTATTCGAAGTATAAAGGATACTGAATTGGGATGTAAGATTTTATATAATAATTGTGATGAAACGAACCATAAAATAAATTTGATTTAGATATGCATAGCTGATAAAGGTTATGATTCAAGGAATCAAAGTAAGAAAACAGAAAAGTTTTAATTATTTCGCATTTTATGAAGTTTAACATCAATTAATAATTTAATGTTAGAATAAAGATGTATTGATAATGACCAAAGTCGAGAGTTGAATTGTATGAATTTTGGGGTCGTTACAGTTGGTATCAAAGTTATAGATTATAAACCTTAGGTAGGAGTACCTTAGGCTATAATCTTAGAGAAGAAAGGTTAAGATTGTAAAGAATGAACTCAATTAGAGTTTGAACAATAAGAAATACATTTAACAAATGTATAGAGAAGAGATTAAAATATATATGAGAAGATTCAAAGAGGAATCTTGAGGTATTTAAAAGATATGAAGATGGAGTTACCTGACTCCAGTAATAAGATGTTAAGTGTTATTAAATAGACGATGTCTACAAGATGAAGATGATTAAGATAATAAGAATGAACTCAAATAGAGTTTAATTGATGAAAATTCAAAGAATGCTTATGAAATAAGTTAAGATAATATGAATAGGTTCAAAGAAGAACTTTAAAAGTAAAAATATCACGGAACACCTGAGTTGAATAATCAAAAGACAACATGATTAGAGAGAGAGGAAGATCGTAAAACCAAAAAGATCATAAATATAAGAAGAATCATAAGGGAACATGATTGTAGAATAAGATCACGACGTGATCAGATTAAGTTTTGAAATAATAGATTGTTTGTAATGACTGAATGGTTATAGCTTGATGCTATAACGAGAAGGTACTATAAAATAGTACAAGGCAAACTCACGAGGAGTTATAAATGATGAGAAACATAAAGTTTGTATCAGCAAAGAGCAAGTTATGAGCAAGATAGAGTTAGGTGGTATTTCCATTGAGGACTCGTGTGATGACTGAGTTGTACAATTGTATGGGTGAGAGTTTTGTGCTTGCACTCAGTTTATCTCATTGATAATCATTTGAATGTTGGTGTCGCACTATCAATGTTTATATGGCGAAAATGTGATTCTTTTCTCATGTGTATATTTGATAGTTTGAGACTATTAAGATTAGTCAGATATTATTAGGATTAGGTGCGAGTTCTTAAAACTTATACATATGGTAAGTTGATAACTCATAATCATATGTATGTTTTTGAACCCCTAAGCGTATGGACAGTCCCTGATGGGTTCTTGGACTGCATATTGCTAGGACAAGTTCCTAAACTCATATTATTGTGGCAAGTTCCTGAACTTCCACTGTGTGGAAAGTTTGATGAACTATATTGGGGTATAGGAAAATTGTAAATTGAAATACAAAAATATTTAGTATAAGTGCATTGGTGGTGCTATAAATAAAACTAATTAGTAAGTAATGAAGTAATGGAATAAAGATTGAAGTTGATGGAGGAAAAATTGGATATTCCAAATCTTCTAGCTGGGATAGATTTTCGAAATTTATTGACTTCGTGCTGATGTTTGTACTTCTGTGTTTTTGAAAATATTAGATCAAATGATTGAACCAATGAATTTATTTTTTAAAAAAGTGATGTTATTCTTGTGTCTATGCTAATTGTTTTGGCTAGACAAAAATGATTTTAAATTATCAAAATGTATTTTGTATAATCATGTGCATCATTTAATATGGTGTAGAAATGAGAAACGATGGAGTCATCAATGCAATTGAACCTGGTGTTGGATGTGATCATCGGATCGTCAACCCACTATGGTATGATGTAGTATGACGAAGTCACAAATGACAGAATTCTCAACGTACTATTAAGACGGTACGGTATTATAACGTCATAAAAAGTTTTTATTTGGTTTTCTTTAAACTAAGAAAGATATGCCAATTGAATTGGCTAAAATTATTTCGATTGATGTCCGAGTTGTTGCTCAAAGTCTATGCTAATTGATTCAGCTAGACGAATATTGAAAGATGTTTATGACATTCGAGCATTCTTGATTGACTATACCGAACCAAATTGTTTTGGTGCGGATTCATATGTTAAGAAGCTGAGGTGAACAACCCTATAAAAGGGGACATGTTATTAGAGATAATGGTTCCGAAAGTAACGCATATAGTCATTACGATGTTATGGTGTAATATGTTGTGCACGACGTAGTGGTACGATAGGCTGATCACCTAGAGTACTTGCAAAGGGTGTTTTCAGTCTTTGTGATTGATAAACATTCTGTTAAAAGGGTTTAAAGTGTGAAATACTGGGGGTGAAGCACTATTAAACCTAGAGATAAGTTCAAGGTCTTGTGACCCCTCAGCATGATTTGGAATCTTTTAAATTTCTGAGTTATTCATGTCGCTTCCTAATTATGGAGCAATTGTGGAAGATTCTTATTATTCAGAAAGGTGAATGAAAAGATGGTAGTTAGTAGAGAGAGTAAGTCGTAGAATTTGACATGTGGTGATGAGTAAATTGAGTAAACTAAAAAAATGGATAAAGTTATCTAAGGATGAGTAATGTTGTGAAATTCATAGAAGAAAAAGGTGAGAAGAATACAATGTTCTTAGAAAGATCCTTACAGAAGAAATTTGATCATGAAACCTAATAAATGAATAAAGATTAATATAAAGGTTATTTTGATAGATCGAATGAATGAAGATTAGTAAATCAAAAATTTCGAGGACGAAATTCTTAGAAGAAATGGTGAATGTAATATCCCAAGTGTTTATGAATTGAGTATGTGGCAATGATACTTAGAAAAAGATACTAAAAAGGTTAAAGAATATATAATACTCAAAATATAATTGATTTTAAGTGAATGTTATAAAATAAATCTTGCAAAAATTTATTGAGAAAAAGAATGGAATAGGAAATATAAAACCTATATTAAGATAATGTGTTGAAGTTAGTCAACGATAAAAATTATAAAGGAGATTGGTGTAAACTGAGTAAGGGATGTTTCGGTGATTCCGTGGACGGAACCCATATAAGGGGGGAAGGATGTGACAATCCGAATTTTCAAAAATTATTAAGATAAGAATTTAATAAATAAAATTCTTATTTTAAGATGTTTTGAGTTTGAGTATGTGTATATATGTGTTATATATTGTGAAATATGTGATTAGGTGTGAATGTAGAATATATATATATATATATATATATATATATATATATATATATATATATATATATATATATATATATATATATAGGGAGAATGAGGTTTTGTAGTTAATTTAATTTAACTATTGAAGAAGGTAAATGAAATTGTTTGAAAAGGGAATTAAGTTAATTTAATTAAGTTAAAAATTGTATTATGGAATAATATAATTTGATTATTATACCTTGTGGCAATGAATTTATTATGAATTAAATCTCATAAATTATGTGAGTAATTCACTTAATTAAAATAGTGAATTAATGTAAAATAATTAAACTAAGAATTTATTTAATAAATTTATTATTATGGCGTGTTTTAATAAAATGAGAGAGTAATGTATGTTACATATAAATGTAATATGTTAATATGTTAAGATTGTGAGGTTCGTAAATAATTAAAATATTTATCAACTAAAATAAATATTTTAGTTGAAATATTTATGGAATAAAATAAATATTCAATGCAAATTATTATGGAATAATTTACTTAAGTATGATGTTATTAGATGATAAATAATTTTATAATTTGTGCGTATTTTATTACGCTAATGTGCTGGTGATGTCCTAATTTAATTAAATTAGAAGGCTAATGAATTGTTAAATAAAATTAGAATTATATTGATTAAGTAATTAAATTAAATAAAGTGTGACGATTGTGTACTATATAATAAGGAAGTTATAAAATAAATTAAAAGGAGATTTGCATGGGCTAGCCAAACATGGCCTTATGGCTTTTTGTTATTATAACTGATGAAACATTTGGTTGTGTAACTGATGAGGCCATAATGTATACACATTATGTTTATATCAGTTATATGAATTTTACGTGTTTTGTTTCTAAAGCCTTAGAATAAAGAAAACTAAGTGTTGGAGAAGAGAGTTAGAGAGCTTTGAGAGAATTTGATAGTTCTGTGAAATTGAAGAAGAGGAATTGGAGAATTAAAGAAGGAAGTAACAAGAAAATTATTCAAATTTTTTAGCAAATCAAATGTAATAATCTAGCCTAAAACTCTAGTTTTTAAATTCTTGAGTTTTTATTGATACCTTGGAAGTATGAATTGATGAAGAAATCAATTAGGGTTACGTCAAGTGTTGAATAATCTGATATTTTCTTTTATATGTGAAATTTGAGTAACCCAAATTCAAGTTGTAGAATAATTAAATTCATGAAAATAGGTTGAATGATGAAGAATTTGAGTTTTGTTGTACATATAAGTTTTGGTCAATTTTGAGGCTAAAATTAGTTATGAAATCATGATGGAAATCTTAAATTGATGATGGATGTTGTAAGAATGTTGAAAAATGAAAAGAATGCAAGTTGAATGAATCAATTTGGTTCAGAAACGAATCCGTAGTGAATGAATTCGCTAAACATTTTAAAACATCAAAATTTAGTACGAACATGAGTTTTGGGTTAGTTAAATTTTTTGTAAATTGTTAATTCTTTGGTATGTTGTAGTTCTATGAATTACGAATCCATAGAATCGAAAACAGATTAATTTGGATGTTTATAGTTTGAGTTATGAAGATTAGAAGGAGAAAAAGGTCAAAAATAGTAAGAACAGTACGCTGCTAATTCTGGTTCTGCTAACGGGCACAGTTGAGCTCATGGTGTGTCAGGTGTGACTATTTTGATCTAATTTAGTAAAACAGCCATAACTGTTTCATACAAACTCCGATTAAGGCGATTCAAGATGATTCGGAATGATAACGAGTAGACCTACAACTTTTGTTCTTTAAGTTTTCTAATTTGAGGTCTATAGCATGGGTCAACATGGACATCTTTGGGAATGATGTGCATTAGGAGGCAATCGGAGGGCGTCGGGCATGCACGTATGCAAGTGTAGTGATTTTGACGATAAAAGATGTTGTTCTAAGTTATAAAACATGAATATTATTAAGTATTATGATGCTTAGTATTAATAAATGATGTATTAAATAAGTTGTATAAGCATACTAAGCATACACAATATAAATGAATTGGGTGTGTTCGAATGAACGTCGAAACGCTGTGGCAAGTGTTAATAAATGTAAAAAGTGATTCAATTCAATTGAAATGAACATTATAAGATATGAAATGAGGTTAATATAAAACCAATAAGGAGTCTTAGCAAGACTTAAACACTTGAATGAACTTTGAGTATGAATAAGAAGAAATATAGTGAGATATAAGTCGAAAGTTAACACAATCAAATTAAACATTGTGTATTGATTAATAGTTGACTAATAGTTGATGTGCATGATTATATAATTATGTAGGGCACGTGAAGTGCAGATAGCTTTAAGCTGTTAAACTGTTATTGGTAAACAACGATCAAGACAAGTCTTTTAGTTCCTATTTTCTATGTAAACTTGATGAATAACTTTTTTAAATCTGTATTGCAAGGAGAATGATGTATTATATATGTTGTAAGTACGAACTGTTAAAGTCAATTTATGACTACGTTGGTTGAGGAAAGAATGTTGATTGAGTTATGGAATTCAATCTTTATTTGATATGTGATGTACAACATGTATAATGTGTTTAGACAAATGTTTATGATGTATAAGATGAGCATGTTATTTATGTGTTACATGTTGCATAAAAACTATTAGATTTGCTGGGTTGTCGAGCTCAATCTTGCAAATAACCATTTTTGCAAGTTAATGATTTAAGGTAACGCTATGTGCTACTTGAATGACGTGGATCAGAAATAATACATGAAGATTAATATTTTAGCTAAAGTTATTATTTCTTTAAATAATGTTTATGGTTCATGATATGTACTCAATGTTTTATGATATATATTTTGTAAGACCCAAAATTTTATGAATAAAGAATAATTTTCTTGAAATATATTTTTTGAATATTATGGTGTGGATTTGATATAATGTTATAGTTGTGGGTAATATTTATAAATTTTGTAAAGTAAGCAAGTGGTTATATAATATTTGATTGGTCGGGGAATATTCGTTTTAACAGGAAATATTCGTAAGAACAGCACAATCATTGGTGGACCCCACAATAGAAGTATTGTCGTAGTTAGAAAATAACATAATTATCTTTTTATAAAAATAACGGCGAAAGTTTTACAGTTAAACTGTTGAACTACCCGGTAGTAAAAGTACAGTAATACGCGTGGTTGCATAGTAGCATACGGTATTGATTATTGATGCTTACGTGAGAAGTCACTCAGTTATATTTAATTATTGCTACAGTAATTGCTGCATCATATCTCTAATATTATTGATTCAATTATTGTCACAGTATCATCTGCATAATATGTTATATTATTAAATCAATAATTGAGATGACAAAGTTATTCATATTATTATTTACAATATTGACAATGTCTATAAAGTTTTGTCAAGGAGAGGTTTGGTCACCTAATTGCGCGCCAATAAGAAGAAATTCTTATCGAAAAGCCCACTCTTTCCTGAGAATGATCTGGTTGTTAAATATTGTGAGTTATGATATTAATGATGAATAAGTTCGTGTTGATTAAAGATGAAATTGATAGTTCTATTGTGTTGGAATTATTAGTGTTAGTGGAAATCGACATTTGTTTCGATAATAATTTATGTCTGGAGGTTATATTGATCAATCGGGTAATTAATCGGATAAATGAGCAATTAATTACTATTATTTCACATGCTTATAACTATTTGTTCACATGCGTGTACTATTGATTCACATTCATTTACTATTGGGGAGTTGGTGCAAGATTGATAATAATTGTATGACTAAGTCAAAAATGGAGGTATAGTTGAAGGTACTATACTGTAATTCGTATATTCACATGATTATAACTATTTAGTCACATGATTGAACTATTGATTCACATTATTTACTATTAGGGGAGGTGGTGCAAGTTTGATAATACTTGTAGGACTAAATTAAAAATGAAGAAAAAGAGGGAGGTATTATACTGTAATATTCTGAGCCCCAAAACGTGCAATTATTGAAACTATATTTTTCTATAAATAGAAGCTCATTCTTCCTTCATTTCTCACCAATTCACTAAAGCTATAGAGCAATTATTATAGAGAGAAATTATAGAAAGAAAGAAGAAGAGAAGTCTGCTACCTCACTATTCCAGTATCTAGTTTCTTCTAAGGTAAGGGGTATTATTCGTTCGTATTCATGAAGAGAGTTATTTTCTTTCAATACTCATAAGGGTTGTTATTCCATTCTTTATTATTATGTTGGAATAACCTGTCTATGCGAAGTACCGCATACATGGTGAAATTCTTCTGTTTTTATTTTATTGGAATAACCTGTCTGTGCGGTCTATCGCATGCCTGGTGAATTCTGTTGTTATTCCGTTCTTTATTATTCTGTTGGAATAACCTATCTGTGCGGATTACGCATGACCTGGTGAATGATCCTTCGTATTCATTCCTTATTAAATTGTGGAAATTATCTGTCTACGTGGATTACCGCATGGCGGGCAAAAATCCATTTGCGGTTTCATATATTCTATTATACTCAGTTGGTTAAAGTTTTGGCTTCTATACTCCACGAAATTAGTGGAATATCCTTGCTATTTGCGCTTCATCCTGTATCTTTTCATAGAAATATTCTTCTGAGCATTCTTGAATTTTACTACACAAAACAGTATCATGTTGACAATTTGGACGTTATTGATTTTAGGATAAATTAACTTATAAATCTTTAAAATTTATTCTTGAACTTGTTTTATTGAATTATTATGTTATTATCATCATCCTCATGCTTATATTGTAATGAAAGTCATCTTTGACTTACGTGCATAGATGGACTTGGTATGATTATGGTCAGGGATCATTCGGTATAATCATGACCTGTAATGTTATAAATGATGTGGTAAAAGTTCTCAGTGGCCAGTAGTGCATTGATGGACAGTTTTTGGTATGATTATGACCAGGGATTATTCGGTATAGTCACGACCATTGATGATTTAATGAATATCCTTGGCCCGTAGTACATGAATGATTCGATGATGTGGTTTATTTATTAAGATGAGTCTCAGCGATAAAAATTGATGAAAACATTTTAAATCATAGAAGATAGTAGATATCATGCTCTACATGACTCTTCTAATGGGTTGCTTATTCCGCTGCAGTTAAACTTGTTGTCTATTATATTCTATCAATTTAACATAGTTGAAGGCTAATGATAATTTCTTCTGCATTATCTTAGTCATAATATTTCTTACTGGCCTAGTTGAGCTCACCCTTTCTTTCACTATTCTCTTCAGGAAATGAGAACGTAGCTGGGACTAGTCGGGGAACGGAGTGACGGTCCAGATGATAGCATTAGTAGTCCTCACTATTCTGTTAAATAGTGTGACAATAAATGTATTGAGGACTTATTTTGAGTTTGAATACTGTCTAGATGACAATATTTGTATTAAAACTCACAGATCATGTTTTGTCGTATTTTACACGACTGTTGTATAATTAAGTTGTATTTGAATTTTGTACCGTGTATTTGGCGACCCAAGATGGGTGATGTATACCTATTTTGGGGGTATCAAAGCTTAGGGATATGATCCCTGGCTGAAATGTGAGACAAGAACGAGGAGGGGAGAGACGGGGAATTTCTTCGCTAGTATGACCTACCTAAGTTTATTTGGTATTTAATTGGTCGGTCAAAGTATAGGGATAATATGTGATATGTTAATTAACCCTTGTTTGGTGGCAGTATTTGAAAATGGCATCCAAAAATGTTGAGATAAGCAGTGAAGCACATGAGATCGTTGAGTCACCACAGATTAATACCCAGGATAATGTGCAATAGGAAGACAATAATCCTCAGGTAAGCAACAACGATCAAATGGTGAACGATGGGACATTCAGAGGTTTTATGCAATTCATGCAACATCAGGCGAGGGTGGCTCCTGTCCAAAATGCAGGCGGAAACACTGACAACTCTCGGACGGTCACCGCTAAGCAGTTTAAGGAGCTGGGACCACCGAAGTTTTTTGGAGAGCCAAAACCACTTAAGGCGGAGACATGGATAAAACAGATCACCAAGATATTTGATGTCTTGGGATGCTCCGAGGAGCAAAAGGTTCCCTTTGCCACCTTTATATTGCGAGCAGAGGCAGATTACTGGTGGGAATCTGTAAAGTGTACTCAACCTGCCGCACTGAAGATGACTTAGGAGAAGTTTCAAGAACTATTCAACGACAAGTACTTTCCCGAAAGTATTCGTCACATGAAAGAGGTAGAGTTCATTAAACTAGTGCAAAACAACATGACCGTTCCCAGTACGAAGCAAAGTTTTTTGAGTTGTCCCGGTTTACGTCCCACTTAGTTTATAACGAGGAGAGAATGACGCGGATGTTTCTAAGAGGTTTGAAACCCGAGATACGTCAATATCTGATTTCTCATAAATTGTGTTTGTATTCAGATGTTGTAAATAGGGCTTAGTTATTGGAACACAATAACGAGTCGACCCAACCAAGAGAAAGCAGCCAGCAACATGATAATACCAATGATAGCAGTCATCAAAGCGGTGACAACAAGCGTGGAGGGAATTAACATGTCAAAAATGGTAATCACTTCGGTGGTAATCATAGCAATGACAATAAGAGTGGACATTTCAAGAAGAGGAGATTCAACAATAATGGAAAGACGTCAGCACCAGCACATGTTGTTAAGGAAGGAGAACGACCGTCGGTCGTATGTTACAAATGTGGAGGGGAGGGATATATCAGTCCAAACTGCGTGATGCAGTCCAAAGCGTGTTACAATTGTGGAAAAGAAGGTCACCTAGCCCGATTTTGTCGTGCACTAAAGTCAAGTCCATCTGGGATGGAGGCATCAAAGGGTGTCCCGAACAAGACAAAACCGGTAGTTCAAGGGAGAGCGTTTGTCGTAACCTCCCAAAAAGCGAGAAATCTGAACGAGGTGATCACGGGTAAGCTAATTATAAACTCTAGTGAAATATATACCTTATTTGATACCGGTTCTATCCATTATTTTATTTCTCCTACTTGCGCTCAACGTTTAAATTTGACTCCGGAGAAATTAGACTTTGACTTATCTGTGGAAACTCCGTTGGGAGAAACCCTCATTACATTCACTATTTATAAGTCTTGTTTGATTCAAATCGGTAACCGCACGTTACCTGTCGATCTTATTTCTTTGAAAATACTTGCATTTGATGTGATTTTAAGGATTGATTGGTTAACTACTCATCATGATAAAATCGATTATTTTCATAAGGTTATTAGCTTTCATATTCCTAACCAACCTATTATGTGAATTCAAGTAACCAAACCATTAAAATCAATCACTGTCATATCAAGCCATAAAGCTATTCGTTTATTGAAAAACAGATGTCAAGCATTTTTAGCACATGTTACAAATTTAAATAAAAATACGTCAGATTTGAATGATATTTCTATTGTTAATAAATTTCCTGACGTATTCCCTGAAGAACTTCCTGGCCTACCCCAGAGCGTGAAATTGAATTTTGTATAGACCTTGAATCCGGTACAAAACCCATTTCCAAAGCCCCATATCGAATGGCTCATATTGAACTTCAGGAGTTAAAAATCCAACTACAAGAATGGTTAGACATCAGTTTTATTCGTCCTAGTACGTCTCCTTGGGGTGCTCCTATTCTATTCGTGAAGAAGAAAGATAGAAGTATGCGACTTTGTATTGATTATCGGGAGTTAAATCATGTCACCATCAAAAATAGGTACCAATTGCCTCGCATTGATGACCTGTTTGACCAGTTGCAAGGAGCCAAATTCTTTTCAAAGATTGATCTTCGTTCTGGATATCATCAGTTGAAGATTAAAACTGATGACATTCCAAAGACTGCTTTTAGAACTCGGTACGGGCATTATGAATTCCTAGTCATGTCTTTTGGATTGACTAATGCTCCTGCTGCCTTCGTAGACATGATGAACCGAGTATTCATGGAATATTTGGATCACTTTGTGGTCGTCTTTATTGATGACATCCTCATATACTCCAAAACCTGTGAAGACCATGAGCAACACTTGAGGCTGATACTCTAAAAGCTTCGTGAAAATAAGCTACATGCCAAGTTAAAGAAATACGAGTTCTGGCTTGAGGAAGTTGCATTCCTTGGGCACGTGATATCAAATCATGGAATATCTGTTGACCCAGCGAAGATTGAAGCAATTCAAAGCTGGGAGCAACCAAAATCAGTGACCGAAGTACGTAGTATTCTCGGCTTAGCTGGTTATTATCGGAGATTCGTGGAAGGATTTTCTCGAATCGCTACTCCATTAACTCAGCTGACTCGAAAAGATACAAAGTTTGGTTAGAGCGAGGAATGTGAGAAGAGTTTTCAAGAGTTAACTCAAGAGGAGACTCATTTCAGCACCTGTTCTGACAATACCATCTGGCTCGGAGGGATTTATCATCTATAGTGATGCTTCAGGCAAAGGGTTGGGATGTGTTCTCTTGCAACATGGGAAAGTCATAGCCTATGCCTCACGACAACTCAAAGAATATGAGAGAAATTATCCTACTCATGATCTAGAGTTGGTAGCAGTTTTTTTTGCGCTTAAGATTTGGAGGCATTACCTGTATGGAGAGAAGGTGGAGATCTATACGGATCATAAAAGCCTCAAATATTTCTTCACTTAAAAGGAACTCAACATGCGGCAACGATGTTGGCTTGAGCTGTTGAAATATTATGATCATACCATTCAATACCATCCTAGAAAAATGAACGTAGTAGCTGGCGCATTGAGTAGAAGATCATATGCGGGTACGAGTGCGATATTGTCAACGTAAAGGCCCATTTTATATGACTTACAAAGGATGGAGATAGAGTTAAAAACCCATGTGATGATGGCGAATATACGAGTAGAACGGACTTTAATCGATAAAGTTAAAGCTGCTCAAACTACAGACCTGGAGCTGATGCGTATGAAGAAGAAAGTGCAAGAAGGTGCTATTCCAGAAGCAAGAATCGATGAATAAGGAATACTTCGAGTCAACTCCAGACCTTGTGTTCCTAACGATTCTGACTTGAAGTATAAAATCATGATGGAGGCGCACAACACACCATTTGCAATCCCTCTTGGGAGTACCAAGATGCATCGTGATCTTCGACATACATTTTGGTGGAGCAATATGAAGAGAGAGATAGCGGGGTTTATCTCAAGGTATCTAACCTGTCAACGAGTCAAGGCGGAGCATCAAGTGCCAAAAGGTCCATTGCAACCACTTGAAATTCCAGAATGGAAGTGGGAGCACATTACTATGGATTTTGTTACTGGTCTTCCCAAGGTTTCTCAAGGCATAGATGCGATTTGGGTCATTGTTGATAGATTGACCAAGTCTGCTCATTTCTTACCGATACGAGAAACTTATACACTTGAACGTCTTGCTAGTATGTACATAAACGAGATTGTAAGACTGCATGGTATGCTAGTATCCATAGTTTCTGATCGAGACCCAAGATTCACTTCAAGATTTTGGGTTAGTTTCCAAAAAGCTATGGTCACGGATTTACGATTTAGTTCGGCGTATCATCCTCAAACGGACGGGCAATCAGAGAGGACTATTCAAACTCTTGAAGATTTATTAAGACCCTGTGTCCTTGATTTTAAAGGAAGTTGGGACAAGTTCTTACCATTAGTGGAGTTTTTCTACAACAACAGTTATCAAGCAAGTATTGGCATGGCTCCATTTGAGGCGTTGTATGGAAGAAAGTGTCGTTCTCCAGTATGCTAGGATGAGGTGGGTGAAGCAACGTTGTTGGGACCGAATTTGGTACGTATGACTACAGAAAAGATTTAAGCGATCCGACAACGTATAAAAACCTCACAAGATCGACAAAAGAGTTATGCTGATCTTCATCGAAAGGACGTGAAATTCAATATTGGAGATTATGTGTTGTTACGTGTTGCTCCATGGAAAGGAGTTACGAGATTTGGAAAAAGAGGAAATCTCAATCCTCGATTCATTGGCCCATTTTTAATCCTCGATCGAGTAAGAACTGTGGCCTATAGACTCGCCTTACCGCCAAGTATGTCTCGTGTTCATAACGTTTTTCATATATCTATGTTACGTAAATATGTGAAAGACCCGAACCACATTATTGAATTAGAACCAGATGAGATAGAGGAAGATTTAATGTATGAAGAGTTACTTGTTAAAATCTTAAATAAGAAGGATCATATTCTACGCTCTAAGGTTATACCTCAAGTCAAAGTTTTGTGGAAAAACCACGATGTAGAAGAAATGACATGGGAGTTAGAATCTGAGATTAAGTCAAGATATCCTCACTTCTTCGATATACCAGGTACGTACCCTAATTTCGAGGATAAAATTTCATAAGAAGGGGAGGTTGTAAGACCCCAAGTTTTATAAATAAAGAATAATTTTCTCGAAATATATTTTTTGAATATTATGGTGTGGATTTGATATAATGTTATAGTTGTGGTTAATATTTACAAATTTTGCAAAGTAAGCAAGTGGTTATATAATATTCAATTGGTCGAAGAATATTCATTGTAACAGGGAATATTCATACGACGGCACAATTATTGGTGGACCCCACAACGGAAGTATTGTCGTAGTTAGAAAACGACATAATTATCTTTTTATAAAAATAACGGCGGAAGTTTTACTGTTAAACTGTTGAGCTACCCGGTAATAAAAGTACAGTAATATGAGTGGTTACATAGCAGCATACGGTATTGATTATTGATGCTTACGTGAGAAGTCACTTAGTTATATTCAATTATTGCTACAGTAATTGCTGCATCATATTTCTCATACTATTGATTCAATTATTGTCACAGTATCATCTGTATAATATGTTATATTATTAAATCAATAATTGAGACGACAAAGTTATTCATATTATTATTTATAATATTGACAATGTCTAGAAAGTTCTGTCAAGAAGAGGTTTGGTCACCTAATTGCGCGCCAATAAGGAGAAATCCTTATCGGAAAGCCCCCTCTTTTCTGGGAATGATCTGGTTGTTAAATATTGTGAGTTATGATATTAATGATGAATAAGTTCGTGTTGATTAAAGATGAAATTGATAGTTCTATTATGTTGGAATTATTAGTGTTAGTGGAAATCGACATTTGTTTCGATAATAATTTATGTCTGGAGGTTATATTGATCAATCGGGTAATTAATCGGATAAATGAGCAATTAATTACTATTATTTCACATGCTTATAACTATTTGTTCACATGTGTGTACTATTGATTCACATTCATTTACTATTGGGGAGTTGGTGCAAGATTGATAATAATTGTATGACTAAGTCAAAAATGGAGGTATAGTTGAAGGTACTATACTGTAATTCGTATATTCACATGATTATAACTATTTAGTCACATGATTGAACTATTGATTCACATTATTTACTATTAGGGGAGGTGGTGCAAGTTTGATAATACTTGTAGGACTAAATTAAAAATGAAGAAAAAGAGGGAGGTATTATACTGTAATATTCTGAGCCCCGAAACGTGCAATTATTGAAACTATATTTTCCTATAAATAGAAGATCATTCTTCCTTCATTTCTTACCAATTCACTAAAGCTATAGAGCAATTATTATAGAGAGAAAGAAGAAGAGAAGTCTGCTACCTCACTATCCCAGTATCTAGTTTCTTCTATGGTAAGGGGTATTATTCCTTCGTATTCATGAAGAGAGTTATTTTCTTTCAATACTTGTAAGGGTTATTATTCTATTCTTTATTATTATGTTGGAATAACCTGTCTATGCAAAGTACCACATACATGGTGAAATTCTTCTGTTATTCCATTCTTTATTATTCTGTTGGAATAACCTGTATATGCGGTCTATCGCATGCCTGGTGAATTCTGTTGTTATTCCATTCTTTATTATTCTGTTGGAATATCTTGTCTGTGCGGATTACGCATGACCTGGTTCCATTCTTTATTATTTTGTTAGAATATCCTGTCTGTGCGGATTATGCATGACCTGGTTCCATTCTTTATTATTATGTTGGAATAACCTGTCTACGCGGACTACCGCATGCATGGTGAATTCTTCTGTTATTCCATTCTTTATTATTCTGTTGGAATAACCTGTCTATGTGGATTACCAGATGCATAGTGAATGATCCTTCGTATTCATTCCTTATTAAATTGTGGAAATGATCTGTCTACGTGGATTACTGCATGGTGGGCAAAAATCCATTTGCGGTTTCATATATTCTATTATACTCAGTTGGTTAAAGTTTTAGCTTCTATGCTCCATAAAATTAGTGGAATATCCTTGATATTTGCGCTTCATCCAGTATCTTTTTACAGAAATATTCTTCTGAGCATTCTTGAATTTTACTCCACAAAGCAGTATCATGTTGACAATTTGGACGTTATTGATTTTAGGATAAATTAACTTATAAATCTTTAAAATTTATTCTTGAACTTGTTTTATTGAATTATTATGTCATTGTCATCATCCTCATGCTTATATTGTGATGAAAGTCATCTTTGGCTTACGTGCATAGATGGACTTGGTATGATTATGACCAGGGATCATTCGGTATAATCATGACCTGTAATGTTATAAATGATGTGGTAAAAGTCCTCAGTGGCCTGTAGTGCATTGATGGACAGTTTTTGGTATGATTATGACTAGGGATTATTCGGTATAGTCATGACCATTGATGATTTAATGAATATCCTTGGCCCGTAGTGCAGGAATGATTCGATGATGTGGTTTATTTATTAAGATGAGTCTCAGCGATAAAAATTGATGAAAACATTTTAAATCATAGAAGATATTAGATATCATGCTCTACTTGACTCTTCAAATGGGTTGCTTATTCCGCTGCAGTTAAACTTGTTGTCTATTATATTCTATTAGTTTAACATGGTTGAAGGCTAATGATAATTTCTTCTGCATTATCTTTGTCATAATATTTCTTACTGGGCTAGTTGAGCTCACCCTTTCTTTCACTGTTCTCTTCAGGAAATGAGAACGTAGCCGTGACTAGTCGGGGAACGGAGTAACGGTCCAAATGATAGCATTTGTAGTCCTTACTATTCTGTTAAATAGTGTGACAATAAATGTATTGAGGACTTATTTTGAGTTTGAATACTGTCTAGTTGACAATATTTGTATTAAAACTCACAGCTCATGTTTTGTCGTATTTTACACAACTGTTGTATAATTAAGTTGTATTTGAATTTTATACCATGTATTTGGTGGCTCAAGATGGTGATGTATACCTTTTTTGGGGGCGTCACATATTTTATGTTGATTTGTAAGGTTTGAGTTATTTGAAGTATAAGGATACTAAATTGAGGTGTAAGATTTTGTATAATAACTCTAATGAAGCGAATCATAAAATAAATTTGATTCAGATATGTGTAGCTGATAAAGGTTATGATTCAGGGAATCAAATTAAGAAAACAGAAAAGTTTTAATTATTCTGCATTTTATGAAGTTTAACATCAACTAATGATGTAATGTTAGAATAAAGATGTATTGATAACGACCAAAGTCGAGAGTTGAATTGTATGAATTTTTGGGTCGTTACATGGACACTGAGGCATGAAAGGTGCGAAGGTTTGAGAATGGACTGAAGCCAGGGATATTTAGCAAAGTAGTTGTGTTGCAGAATAATTCGTTTCTGACCCTTTTGAAAAAAGACATCATCGCCGAGGGAGGAAGTGAAGCAGTGTCAAAGTACCACCAAGAGCAAAACACTAAGAAAACGAACAAAGGAAATAGTAGTGGAACACTGATGATCAAGGAACCAGTTCAACCAGGAAGATCAATGGTGTGACACCCCCAAATCCGGGTACTTCAATTCCCACATGATTTTGTGCTCACTGTACAAACATCATATGTCTATCTACCCATAATAAATGAAACCATAAATAGATAGAAATAAATCATCTCCTTAAGGAGTTGCAACATCTGAAAATAAATATATCAATCCCAGGTCATACTAACCTTAAATCTCAAATGCGGAAACTTGAACATATATTAAGTCTTACACAATTTAAACATAAGTCTGAAACATAACATAACAAATAAATAACAAGTCTTCATCACTTGTTAATCTTGCCCTTGCTTTTGCTAGTAGAAGGCTCGTCGGACCTTTTGTTCTTAACTGCAATGTTACTATTATGTAAGAGCATAATAAAATAACAACAATATAATAACATGCGAGTGAATTAAAGACTTCTGAAATAAAAAACTCAACTTTTGAATCAAGAATAAATAATAAGAATCAAAAGAACTCCTGAGGGTCGTAAGCCTTTCATAAACTGTAATGAATGTTAAATTGTTGCCAAATGTCTATTTTTTTATAGTGGTTATTGATTCAATTATTGCATAATATTTTATATTATTAAATCAATAATTGAGACGACAAATTTATATATATTATTATTTGCATTATTGACGATGTCTAGAAAGTTCTGTCGAGGAAAGGGGTTTGGTCACCTAATTGCGCGCCAATAGGGAGAAGCTTTTCTTGAGTAGTCAACATCATTAATTTCTCTCGTCCCTTTCTACTTAAGGCATCAGCAACAACATTCACCTTTTTGGGATGATAGAAATTCTCACAGTCGTAGTATTTGGAATTAGCTGCAGTACTTCAGACTTTTATGGTCTGTATATATCTCACACCTCACTCCATACAAATAGTGTCTCCAAATCTTCAGAGCAAACACTACTGCAGCCAATTTTAAGCCATGAGTCGGATACCCTTTCTCATAATCATTCAATTGACGTGATACATACGTAATAACTCTGTCGTTCTGCATAAGCACACAACTTAGTCCCTTATGTGATGCGTCACTGTACACCACAAAATTTCCTGTATTATCGGGCAATGATAACACATGTGCTCATCTCAATCTTTACTTTAATTCTTGGAAACTTTCCTCACACTTCTCCGTCCATACAAACTTAACTGCCTTCCTAGTTAAATTCGTCAACGGAGTTGCAATTTTGGAAAAGTCTTGAATAAAATGCCTATAGTAACCTGCCAATCCCAAGAAACTTCTTACTTCTGATGGTGTCTTCGACTGATCCTAGTTTATTACAGCTTCAACTTTTGATGGATCTACTGAAATTCTGTCCTTATCAAAAACGTGCCCAAGAAACTGTACACGTTCCAACCAAAACTCACATTTTGAGAATTTAGCGTACAACTTCTCTTTCCTCAATGTCTCTAACGTCACTCTTAAGTGTTCAACATGTTCCTCCTTGGTCTTGGAATACACCAATATATCATCAATAAACACCACCACATATTTATCTAAGAATGGTTTAAACACCATGTTCATCAAGTCCATGAATGTTGCAGGTGCATTGGTTAAGCCAAATGACATAACCAGAAACTTGTAATGACCATACCGAGTTCTGAACTCTGTTTTCCGTACATCCTCTGGCCTTACCTTAAACTGATGATAACCACTCCTCAAGTTTATCTTTGAGAAATATCTCGCTCCCTTTAGTTGGTCAAACAAGTCATCGATTCTCGGTAATGGATACTTATTTTTAATCGTGACCTTATTTAATTCTCGGTAATCAATGCAGAGTCGCATCGATCCATATTTCTTCTTAACAAATAATATCGGTGCTCCCCATGGTGATACACTCGGCTGAATATACTTCTTGTCGAGTAATTCTTGCAACTGTACCATCAACTCTTTCATCTCTACTGGGGCCATTCTGTATGGTGCTTTAGATATTCTCGGTACCAAATCAATCACGAACTCGATTTCTCGATCTGGCGGAAGTCCGGGCAAATCTTCTGGAAATACGTCTACAAAATCTCTAATGATCGGTATCTCTTCCAACTTTGCACTCTTCTTCTGTGTATCGACTATGTAGGCTAAGTATCCTACATATTCTTGTCTCAGTAACTTCTTGGCTTGTACCATCGTCAGACAACTTACTTGTCGAGGTGACTTGCTTCCATAAAACACAACCTTTTTACAGAGTTATAAGGTTAACACATTTCTTTTGGCAATCAATTACTGCCCCTTAATTGAATAACCAATCCATTCCCAATATGACATCAAATTCCCCAAGTTTAATTGGTATCAAATCCACTATCATCTCGTGACCCTTTATAACCACTCTAAAATTCTTGTATATAAACCTAATAGTAATCACTTCCTTATTCGCAATTTCTATGCTTAAAGGGAAATCTAATTATTCCTGAGGCAAATCTAGGTTCTGAGCAAATTCATCGGATATAAATGAACAAGTAGCACCCGAGTCAAATAGCACATATGCATTAATACCATTAATCGAAATGATATCTGACACCACATCCTTTAACTGCACAGCATCCTGCACGGTCATATTGAAGGTCCTCGCAGTAGGTCTGCTTGATTGTGCTGGTCCAGAGATAGTTAATGTGCCACCACCGTTGTTTCCCTTTCCTCCACTTGCGCTTCCCGCTGTCTTCTTAGGGCAATCATGAGCCATGTGATCCTTCGACCCGTAGGTGAAACAAGCTCCCTTTTTTGGACTAAAATAGTTGGTGCAATGTGACCCTCCTGACCATAATTAAAACATACTCTCTTACCCTCAAACACACCCCAGTGTAGTTCTTTCCGCAAGTAGCACAAACTTCAAACTTCTTCTTTTGTTGACTTCCTTGTTATCTGCCCATATTCGAATTCTCACTCCACTTCCTCTTCTGGATGTTACCTCCATTATTGCTTCCACCAACTTTGTTTTCATTCTCATTCTTTCTCTTCTTCTGTTCTTGGTTATACTTGGTTAAGGCATCGCTTCCACCTTCCGCGATAATTGCCTTTTCCAGTACTGCAGCAAACGTGTTTAACTAGAACATTGAAACGTTGCTATAAAGCCAGGGCTTCAACCCTTGTTCAAACCTTCTACGCTCATCATTATTAACTTGATAAGTGGCAAACATTGCCAACTCATTAAACTTTGTAGCATATTCTGGCACAATCATGGTTCCTTATTTTAACTCCAAAAACTGAACTTCCAAATGATTTCGAGAACTGGTCGAAAAGTACATTTCAAAAAACATTTCTTTAAACCTATCTCACGCTACTATTCCCTGTCCATCACGAACTTTATTCGCCTGCCACCAATAGCTAGCTTCAGACTTCAACATAAACGTTGCGAAAGTGTTCTTCTGATCTTAATTGACTCTGGTAACGTCGAACACCTTCATTTTCATGATCCATGTTTGGGCTTCAACTGGATTCATAGACCCTTGAAACACCGGCGGTCCAACTGCTTTGAAGTCCTTGAAAGTCATAACTTGAGCTTGCGGTTGATTTGCAAGAGCTCCAGTTAACAAGGTCACCAACTGCTGAACCAGGTTAGCGTTAGCCTCATTATTATTGTTAGTAGACCCCTCAGGAGGTGGTTGTTGGCGTGGTTGTCTTCTTCTAGGAGGCATTTTCTGTTAACATATACGCTTATTAGATCAATTTTCAATTCCTTGAATATCCTAAAGTTTAACTTTAAACATACTAAGATTAAAGCTTAACACATAACATTTCAATAAACTTCGATATTTTATTCATTCATAATTTTCCAAACATAATAAGGATAGCATCTCTGCTATCAACATCCACTTTCCTGAACTAAATAAGTTTCAGGATTACATACTTATACTACCCCTTTATTTATCTCAAAATAAGTGATTTACAATTTATTTATTCATATAATGTTTTTATTATTCTTCCTATCTTGGCATATTAAGACGTCGAGAGGCTTCCCTACGTTCTTCCTCCATAATACGATGCGCCGTCCTACGATCCATCACAAACCACGGTAAGTCGTCAAATTGAGGTGGGTAATAAATGACTCGATCCTGGGCCCTATCAATCGCAGAATGAAAGGCATAATCCATTTCATTCATTTTAGCCTTCTTCGTTTGAACCTTAGCTTCAGCACGATCTGCACACTGAGTAGCCTTCATCCATGCGTCCTCTACTCTCGCATGCTTAGTTGACTCCTCCTTCAAGTCATCTTTCATCTTTCCAACTTCAGTCTTCATCTGCTCGTTCTCAGACAATAGCTCCTCTTGATGTCCCTCCGTGTGAACTAGGTTCCACTTCGTGTTTCCAAGACGTGAGTCGAGTTCCTGAATCTTCGCATCCTTCTTCTCTATAGTAACTTGACGCATCTCAGCTAACTCCTTCAGCTCCTCAACTTTATCATGTAATTCTATGTTTCGGTCATATAGTGCATCATACATCACAGCTGATATGGAGTTTGGTGGAAACTCCACATGATCCTCTTCCTCATCCTCCTCCTCTATCTCCTTAGAGTCCTCCTCCTCAGGATCAGACACAGGCTCATCCTCTTGTTCTTCCTCAGCAACCAATAGAGAAGGTTCCCTCTGAATCAACTGTTCCCGCACAACGTGGACATCTCGGGGTTCCTCATCTCTAGGTATCTAAGGTATCACTTCCCTAGCTGGACTGAATCCTTCAACGTTAGACATCCTGACAACAAAATACTTTTAAGTTTTATTTATTATATGATACTCTTCGATACTTGCGAGTACATAAGTTATTAACACATAGCACATAAATTGTTTATCTTTTAATGAATTTCCTCAATTAATTCCTTAGAACTCGATAAGAGTTTGACACCACTATATTTTCTGTCTCCTTAAAGGTTACTTCCCAAGGTTTTCCTACCTAAGGTTCATAACCTAAAGCTCTGATACCAACCTATAACACCCCCAAATCCGGGTACTTCATTCCCACAAGATTTGGTGATTACTTTCTAAAAAAATTTACATCTAACTATCCATAAACAAGGATAAAGACATAACTTAAATAAATATCTTCCCCATTAAAGGGTTACATCAACTTAAAACATTCCCAAGTAATCTAACCTTTAATTATTACATAAGTCTACGGAATATATCACAAAATAACATAAGTCTTATAACATAATTTCAGTTAAGTAAATAAGTCTTCATAACTTGAACATCTTGCCCTTTCCCTTGCTAGAAGATGACTTATCGACTTTCTCAACTTTAGCTGCAGTGTTAATTGCAAGAGTGAGCAAAAAATTGCGCACTACTATAAAGAATAATAATAGCAACAACATGAGATAAAACAATGGTTACTGGATAATAAGGAACTCGTTCTGCGAATCAAGAATAGAGAATAGTTCAAGATTTATATCTAAGGGTCTTAAGACCACGAACTATGTCCCCGGTAATTAGGTATTATTACCTCAACCTTAACAATCATTTAGACTATACAGACCCTACCTTACGTACTTAGGGGGATCAGCCCTTTGTACCATGTATTGTGCACAAACATCTAAACGCTAACGCATACAAAATCCCCTATATTAGGGTTGTTCATCTCAGTTTGACTTTAGAATTTCCGTACTAAAGAAGGTTTAGTTTGGAACTAGCTTATCAGTGGTTCTAGAATTTTAGAACATTATTCAATTATATATTAATCCAATCAATAAGAGTTTACTTGCTATTTAAATGTTCAACACAATAATATAGAATTGAACAATGATATTTAAGTCAAAGATTGAATAACAACATTATACATTTGAATATACATGGTATATATGCAAAGTACTACATCCAACAGAGTTAGGAAATCTCATTTGGAATAATGAAGTTATATAATATATACCTTAAATAACAAGAACAAGAGCCCGAAATGTAAAACTCGCTCGATGTACAGAATTAGATTACAAGAGTTTGCATGATCATAAACAAGATGGAATCAATAAGCTTGCTCAACTTAAATATAAGATTTAAGAACTTGCATAATGATAAATTAGGTTTAGAAAGCTTGCTTGACAACAAAGGATAAACATAATTATGAAACTTGCATTCATTACAAAAAGAATGAAGTTAGGGAACTTGTCTCGTGTGTAAGCTACACAAGTATAATAACATTCGCCAATTACCCTACACATACCATTGAAATTGCAATACCAATTAGTTATATTATCAATTAGCTTTATAAATTCAATCCACCATCTAAGTCATAACTTTTATCTTAATGTCTAACCATATTGGTTAACCACTCTTACGAATCTGAAATCTCACTATCGCCTAATAGAAGCTTTATCATTCACCTCTAACTCTTGCAAACATCAATTTTCGTTCATCACATAACTTGTTTAAGTGATTATTTAAAATCTTCACTTTTTGGTATTACCATACATAACAATCTGTTATTGTATCTTATGTTATGATTTAACATCTTTATCATGCATACCAAACTAGATTAGGTCTTAGTATTATAGTCTACAATTAATCAGAACTCACTGCCACTGAACAGGGCACGGCGCAGCTGCACTGCCCCAAGCCTTGGCACCGGCGCAGCTGCGCTGGTGAACGAACTCAGAAGGCCAACAGACGCAGCTGCATCGTTTCTGCCTTTGGTACCGGCATAGCTGTGCCAGTACACAAACAGAAACTACAGCAACTTCCCCTGTTATGAAACCAAACCCCAATTTTTCCTAATTACTACAACAATTCACAAACCCCAACAACTAGAATTTGGTAATAACATCACCAAGCATGCACGTCATAATTCTACCAACATAAATATTATATATAATTAACTTTCAAGGATCAAAAATCATATTTTTCCCATTTCTTCATATTTCAACACTTTTAGAAAATTTGTTTGTCAAATCTTTGTTTCTTAACCAAATTACACCATTCCAACTATGTTATTTTCGTTTCTTAATATACTAACACAATCTACAATAAATTTACAGATTACTACAAAAATTGAACATCAAATTTTGGACTTAACTAAGCCATTTTCACATACATATAACACTGTTACTTCAACTTCTTCTTACAACCCAATTCCACGAATTTGATCACCAAATATTACTTATATATGATAATCAACAAATTATAAAGTCATACATACATGTATATACATCAATCCAATGTGACTTTCAATTTACAGGGAATAATCATTGAGAAACCAAAACATGGAATATTAGGAGCAATTATACCTTGATTATTAGGAAGAAGAATGATAAAAAAAATTGCTTGTTTCCCTTGGCACTCTAACTCTTTCTTCTTGACAAAATCACAGAGAATCTCTCTCTCAATTTTCTTTGTGTTTTCTCTCTGTGTTTCTCTGTTCTCTAGCCTTAAGAAAAAAAACATGCGTAATATAAATTGGCCTCCCTCCCCCCCCCCCCACGTACTCTTCAGGTAAGAACCCAAAAAGTTTACGTCAGTTAGATTAAGCCAAAGGCCACAAGGCCTTGTTTGGCTATACACAAATTTCTCCCTTCTTTCAATTTATTTTTATAATCTTAACATTATATAGTTCTTGTGTCACACTTTAGTTAATTTTATAACTTATCATTACACTTATAATAATTATCATTTTCATTATGATTATACTTACGCCTAATACATTATTATATATATCTAATTTAATTATTAAATTAAAGCAGAACACCACTTTATTTAATTTAATTATTTTCTTAAATATTAAATAATTCATTTAATTTAATTATTTCATTAAATTAAATCTTCAACTAAAAAAATTACCATTCATTAATTTAGTTAGCATACACACTCAACTAAATTATTACATCACGATTCATCAATTATTTATTTATCTCCATAAATAAATAAATTAAAATATTTATTTAATTCAATAAATATTTATCATAAATTACAAAATTCTTACTCGTTACATGAACTATGTCTAAGGTTTAAAGTATTTCTTTCAACTTAAACCTAAACATTCATTAGACTGTAGGGACTCCCCGCACTTAGGGTGATCAACCCTTCGTACCATATATTGTGCACAAACATCTAATCGCTTCCGCGTAAATAATCCCCTATAATAGGGTTGTTCATCTCAGTTTTAATATACGAGTCCGCACCAAAGTAAGTTTGGTTTGGATAAGTTTCAAAGGTAATTTAGAGTTCAACGAACATCAACTAAGGATTAGTTGAATCAAAAGTGTAATGACAATGCAAAAGTTTGATAACAACGTAATAGAAGGTAGTTATGAACCATAAATGAATAATATGATACATCAAAGTCATGCTTTAAGAATAATTTTCAAAGCATTAAATATATGTAATGAACCTAGCTTGAACAACAATGATAAACTAAGGTTACATTTTCCAATAAAGAAACAAAATTAAGAACTTTGCTCAATAGAATTCAAGAACTTGCTTAATAATAATCAAGTTAGGATAAGGAAACTTACTCAAGAAAGTTTAGAATTAGAGAACTTGCATAAGTATATCACGACAATGAAAAGTAAACCTTGAATAATAAAGTAGCAAAGGTTAAGGAACTTGCATGACAATAACAATTTAACTACTTAATAAGAGATTAGAGATAGAGAACTTGCATAAAGTAAGTAAGATAGGATAAACTCAAATAGAGATTAGGGTTCGATAACTTGCTCAATCGTAAACAAGATATGGTAAAGAAAACTTACCTCGTGCGTAGGTTAAACGATCACTACTCACGTTCACCACAAGTCCTACACATACCATATGTATTGACAACAATCATTAGTTATACTAATATTAACTTCATGAGTTTAGTTCCCACTTTTATTATAGCTCGTTAACTTAGTTTAAGTTTTTGTTTACTACCATAAGTCACATATTACAAGACCAAAGTCTCGAATCTTAAGTTTAAACAACATCACATCTTTTCATGAGCATTACATTTTAGCTTTATTATAACTAATCAAATTATCATGCCATTGCACCATATATACATTAACAACCTAATATAGCATCATATTACATGTTCAACATTTTATAATGCTTTTTAGATTAGGTTATACTAACACACAAAGGACTGCACTTGCATACGTGCATGTCGATGCCCTCCGATTGTCTCCTGGTGCACATAAGTCCTAAAGATGGCCATTTTGACCCCAACTAAAGACATCAAATTAAAAACCTTAAAGAACAAAAGTTGTATGTCTACTCGTCCTCGTTCCGGATCATCTTGAATCGCATCAATCAGAGTTTGTATGAAAATGTTATGCTCATTTTAGTAAAATATATCCTGTCAGATTTTCTCTAACTTTCGTAAGACTGCCTACCCCCCCCCCACCCCCAGCCGGGGATGGGGTTTTAAAATATAAAAGCCCGTCGGGGTAGGGTCCCCGCTGGGGTGGGATAAAAATACACGGGTACGCCCGCCGGGGCAGGGGTACCTAGTATTAGCTTCTGCAGTTTGCGGACGAACAAAGCAGACAACCAAATTAGGCCTAGAAGCTCCTTTCTAACAACCATTCCAACTTACCCAAGTTGTAATAAGTTTACAGAAACATAAACTAATGTTTCTAACATGTTTATAACCATAAAAACATTATAAACATCAAATTAAAACATTTAATTTCACTGTTTTTGCTATTTCTTCTATTTTGGACATTCTTAGTGAAACAATTCACTGTAAATTCGTTTTACAACCAAAACAGTCCGTTTAAATCATATTGTTTTCATTTCTTCATGTATTTTCATAATCAACAAACAATTTACAGTTTAACACATAAATTGAACATCAATTTTAATTCTAAAATAAGCCATATCATATACATATACCACTGTAATTCAAGTTCTTCAATACTAAATATATTTCTACGAATTTGATTACTCTACATCATGAATAACTGGTATAAAACATGTTATGAACACTCATTAATATATATAACACCATATTTTCAACAATCATACTAAAAAACTCACTTATAGAGAATTTTTATAAAAACTCAAAAACACAAAGAACTAAAAATAAAAGGGTTAAATTACTATCTCAAATTTCTTGTTTGAGTAACACAGATGATAGCAACCTCCTTTGATTTTCTCAAACTCACAAAAACTCTTCTCTTCTTCCTTCTCTCCTTTCTCTGTATTTTCTCTTTTCTGTTCTTTCTCTCTTTTAGCTTTACGCAATGTAAAACTGATATCATCTAACTAATACATATTATTACGTATAAAAAAAACTAACATATAATAATGATAATATTTAATATATCAATTATGTTTATTTTAAATTCAAAAGCCACTAGGGCTTGTTTGGTAAAACAAAATTAAAAAAAATAAGGATTAACAAGCCATTAAGCCTTGTTTGGTAGAACCCATTTAAAACTTCTTTTAACTTATTTTAATAACTCATTTATTATATAGTTTAATTGTCACACTTTATTTAATTAAATTCTAATATTTAAATTCAATTAAATTAAAGTTAATAACAACTTATTAAATCAATTTGCCACATAATCACATTGCCACAAAATTATAATTTCTTTATAATTTTATTTAATAAATACATAAAGAAACGAAAATAATGTATTTTAAACGGACTGTTTGGGTTGAAAAACGAATTCACAATGTTTAATTTCGCTAAGAACGTTTAAAAGTGAAGAAATAGCAAAAATAATAAAATTTAACGGTTTTAATTTGTTGTTTATGTTGTTTATACAGTTACAAACATGTTAGAAACATTAATTATTGTTTCTGTAAAGTTTATACAACTTGGGTAAGTTAAAATTGTTGTTAGAAAGAAGTTTTAGGTCTATTTGGCTTTGTTCTATGTTCTTCACGAACTGGAACGACCAGGAACTGTGTCAAGACGCTGCAGCTGTAACAATCCAGAATTTTAATTGTAATTTCAAATATTTATTGAATTAAATAAATATTTTAGTTGATGCGTTTATTGTTAAATAAATATTTGTTTAATTTGATTATTTATTAGTTAAATAAATAATTCATGAGTTGTTGGGAATTAACTTAATTAAGATAATATGTTAATTGAGTTCATAATAAGTAATTTGGTATTTTGAAGTTAATTAAAATAAAAGAGTGATGAATTAATTAATTATATGGTAATATTCTAATTTAATTTAATAATTAAATTAGAGAGTTGATAAGAATTAAATGAATTGTTATAATGTTATTTTAATTTAATTTAGTAATGAAAGTAATGTACTAATTTATTAAATAAAATTATAAGGAAATTATAATTTTGTGGCAATGTGATTATGTTGCAAATTGATTTAATAAGTTGTTATTAACTTTAATTGAATTGAATTTAAATATTAGAATTTAATTAAATAAAGTGTGACAATTAAACTATATAATAAATGAGTTATTAAAATAAGTTAAAAGAAGTTTTAAATGGGTTTTACCAAACAAGGCTTAAGGGCTTGTTAATCCTTATTTTTTTTAATTTTGTTTTGTCAAACAAGCTCTAGTGGCTTTTGAATTTAAAATAAACATAATTGATATATTAGATATTATCATTATTAAATGTCAGTTTTTTTATACGTAATAGTATGTATTAGTTAGATGATATCAGTTTTACATTGCGTAAAGCTAAAAGAGAGAAAGAATAGAGAAGAGAAAACGCAGAGAGAAAAGAGAGAAGGTACAACAATGTAAGATGGTGCAATGACATTGGTGATCAGAGATTGTACAACAGTTAATTTTAGCTGAACAAATATTTTTCAACAAGATCAAGCTTTCAACAATAGTACAGACTTTGAATAAACAAAATAACCTCGCTTGAAATGAAGGAGTAAAGATTAATTAACTAGCTCAATGAAAAGTGTAGTTTAAAAACTTACTCAGCAATAATTTAGAGTTAAAGATTATGCATAACAATAACAAATTAGGAACAAGAACTTGCATAATGAAAGATTAAAGTTAGAGAAATTGCTCAATTGAATAATAACTTCAAGAAACTTGCATAATCGTAAAAGTAGGGTTAGAAAACTTGCATAACAATAACAACTAAATTGCTTAATAAGAGCTTAGAGATATAGAACTTGCATAAGTACAATATGACAGCGAAAAGTAAACCTTGCTGAATAATAAAGTAGCAAAGGTTAAGGAACTTGCCTCTTGCATAAGCTATACAATTACAACTCATGTATTCCAATATCCTACATATACCATTAGGATTATCACATCAATTAGCTACATGCACATTATCCTTAGACTCAATTCTCATCTTAGTTAAGTTATAACCTTTAGCTTAAGGTTTAACTATACTAATCAACCACATAACACAAATCTGAAAAACTCACTAAAATGTAACATAAGACTTTTAGCATCCAAATCACGATCTCAACTCTTACAATGTTGAGTTTCAATCTAATATAACTTATTAATCAATACTATATTTTTTCTTAGTCATACTCGAAATTCATTCAAGTGTTTTAGCCTTACGAGAAATCTTTATTAGTTTTATATTAACCCCATTCCATATCTTATAATGTTCACTTCAATTGAATTAAAATACTTTTTAAGTTCATTAACACTTATCACGGTGTTTCGACTTTCATTCGTCACATGCCCGAATCGTCTCTCTTGTGTATGCTTACTATGCTTACACAACTTATCTAATATATCATTTATTAATGTTAAATACCATTATATTTACTAATATTCATGTATTATAATTTAGAACATCATCTTTTATCGTCAGAAGCACTACACTTGCATACGTGCATGCCTGACACCCTCCGATTGCCTTCGAGTGCACAACAGTAATAAAGATGACCATTTTTACCCCTACTAACGACATCAAATTGAAAAACTTAAAGAACAAAAGTTGTAGGTCTACTCGTTCTCGTTCTGGATCATCTTGAATCGCATCAATTGGAGTTCGTATGAAAACGTTATGCCCATTTTAATAAAATATGTCCGGTCAAATTTTCTTAACATTTGTAAGTCTGCCTACCCCCCACCCCCTCCCGGGCGGGGGTTTTAAACTATAAATGCCTGCTGGGGCCGACCCCCAGCTGGGGCGGGTCAAAAATGCACTGGTACTGTAAGACCCCGAATTTTATGAAATAAAAGTATTCAATTTTTCTTATAATTACTATTCAGTAAATGGTTAAATTGATAAAAGTTTAAAGTTATGAGTGAAATATGATTTTTTTTTCAAAATAAGCAAGTGGTTATAAAATAATCATTGTTGTCGGGGAATATTCGTTTGGTCGTGGAATATTCTTTCTGTCGGGGAATATTCGTACGACGGCGCAGCTATTTGTGGGCCCCATAACGAATAACTGTCGGGTGAAGAAAACGACAAATTTGAGTTTTTATAAATAACGGCGTAGTTGTTACCGTTAACACTGTTGGAATACCCGGTGGTTAAAATACAGTAATACGCGTTATTGCACAGTAGCACATGGTATTGCATAGTATTTTTGAAATTATTGATTCTTACGTAAGAATGCACTACTCAATAATTGTTACAGTAATTACTGTTCAATATTTTATTTTATTGATTCAATAATTGCTGCGTTGATATTTTATATTATTGTTGTTTCAATAATTATTGCTGCACAGTATTTTCCATTATCATATCAATAATTCATATTATTTGAATAATATTATTAGATAACATTATTGGCAATGTCTAGAAAGTTCTGTCTAAGGAGAGGTTTGGTCATCTAATTGCGCGCCAGTAAGGAGAAATTCTTATTGGAAAGCCCCCTCTTTCCTGGGAACGGCTTGGTTGTCATAAATGTGATTCTGTAATATTATTTGTGAATAATTAATTATTGATTCATATGATAAGGAAATATTTATATTATGTGTATATAAATGAGGGATATATTTTTGTGGTTAAAAATGAAGGAGTTAATGTTGAGGTTTTTATCAGTATTTTTGTCGAAATGGAGGTATTAAAAATCAGGGTTTTTGAGATATTTTGCGGGGGTTATAATTTTTAATCCGACCGTTGGATCGTGCTAATATTTGGATATATTATACATATATAAGTTGAATATATGTCCACAAATTTTGAACCGTTAAAAATGAACGTATGATTTATTATGAATTTTACGAGATGACTAGCTCAGAAATTGTTGAATTTTCGGAGTTTATCATTTTGGTGGAAAATTCTAGAATTGGTGGGCCCCACTTGTGGTTGGTGAAGAAATGTGCTGAATTATATTTCAAATGTGGTGGGTGGGAATAGTAGCAGGTAAAGCCATCAGGTTGCAGGTCAAACCTACCAAAATTTTCCTATAAATAGAGGGCTAAGTTAGAATTGAAAATCACACCAGAAACATAAGCTTTCTCTCTTTCTCTCTCTATATTATGAAGCATATTTTGTGAGTTTTTAGATACTTGGTGAGTTGCTATTCATCAGTGCAAGTTTTCTTCAGCATCATATCCGATATCCAGTCAGAAGTACTGCTCTTTTGAGGTAAGGGATTGTAATGGATAGTAAGGGATATTAAGGGATTTTAAGGGTTGTTATGATTTTCAGTTTCGTAATTTTTCTGATCTTCAAAAATTCTGGAAAAATTTGAAATGATATTTTGATGAGTTTTATTGATTGTGTCCAAAAATGGTGATTTTTGGATGTATAGATTAAGAGTTATGAATTTTACGGGAAAAGACTATTTTAAAAGTAACCGCTTATAATTCCTTGTGGTTAACTCCAAAATTGATGAAATTTTTATTGGGAGTACATGTATATGATAGAAGTATACTCTGTAAATTTCAGAATTTTTAGACAAAAGTACAATTTTTGATAAATGTCTAAATATTCGGTTGTTTTGGCCATATGAAAAATAGTAAATGACTTTTAAAAATTCTGAGAAAAATATATGTTCACTATGGGACTATATTATGCTAAATCTCAGAAAAGAAATATTTTTGGGACTGATTTGGTATTTTTCATGAAAATGGTCTAGTTATGAGTAAATGAATTAAATATGTTTTGTGAAGTAAGAAAATTAGAAAATAGGATTTTATGACTTGAGAATACTATATGAGGTATATGAAGATTTTTTATGAGGGTTTTGATTATTGATGATGAAATTGTAAGAGTTGGCATTTTATGATGATTAAATGCATTAATTAGTAAAGTGTAAACAATTAAAATAAATTGTTTATAAATTTATGAAATGTTATTCTTTCAATATCATTATACCGAAATATTGGTATGTATTTTATTGTGGAATTTCTATCTTTTGTGTCGGGGTACTATTCATAAGTTACTATTCACGATTTACTATTCATGAGTTAGGAATATTACTCTTGAGATTAAAACTATATGTTGATCATATTATTTTTATCATCATATATAACATTTTTATAACCCTGATGTTGAAATTCTCTTTCACTAGAGTGTAAAGATGGGTAGATTATTGGTATGATCATGACTAGGGTTCTCTTTGGCCTGTAGTGCAAAGTTGAATTGTGACTGGTATGATCATGACCATTGAATTTATAATTGAATATCTTAAGCTTAAGTGCAAAGGTGAATTGATCAACATGGTTATAATTATTGTTTATATAAATTTTTAAATGATTATATATTTCTTTGAGATATGAATATATTTGGCCTGTAGTGCAAATATGAATTGTTGATGAATATCTTTGGCATGTAGTGCAAAGATGGCCTGTTGATGAATATCTTTGGTCTGTAGTGCAAAGATGAATTGTTGTTGAATATCTTTGGCCCGTAGTGCAAAGATGGTTTGTTGATGAATATCTTTGGCCTGTAGTGCAAAGATGAACTGTTGTTGAATATCTTTGGCCCGTAGTGCAAAGATGGTTTGTTGATGAATATCTTTGGCCCGTAGTGCAAAGATGGTTTGTTGATGAATATCTTTGGCCCGTAGTGCAAAGATGGATTTGTTAGTATGATTATAAACAGGAACTGTGATTTGGTATAACCATGATCTTTGATGTTTCAGGTAAAGACAGGTGATGAAAATATTCTTCGTCCTGGGTGCGAAGAAAAATTTATAGTCACAATTATGATTATGAGTTATTCATATGATTGTGGAAAGGAACTGTTGAGTGAGGTTACATGGATAAAATATTGTTGATGGATTTTTAACATGGAGAAGATAATAGACTTTATAGTTTATTTGACTCTTCTAATGGATTGCTCGTTCCGCTGCAACTATGGTTGAAATTTTTATCATTTACCATATGTTCTAAATCTCTGATTTATTGTTGATGAAGGCTATTGATAATTGAATTATCTTTAGTCATGATATTCTTTACTGAGCTAGTTGTGCTCGCCCTTTTGCTTCACAATTCCTTTCAGGTAATAAGAGTGTAGTTGGGTCGAGCGGGGGTAACAAGGGAATAGAACGGTGGTCATCATTTAGTAGTTATATTTGGTGAAGAAAATAGGGCGAGGCGAACCCAACGTTGGAAGGGTGTTTTGTCACTATCATACAAGATGTCTAATGACATACAACCTCGTGTCATCATAGGACAGGGTTGTGCTCATCCACTTGCTGAGTATATCTATGGGCACTACCTATATAATCTTGGTGTTTGTTTGAAGTATAATTCTCAATTAGAGACAGTGGAGATAATGATAAGTCAAGAGAAGACTCACCATTGGGAAGAATATGATAGTAATCTTCTCGTTTTTCTTTGGGGTCTATTGGGTCAACCAAGGATAATTCTGTGGCCATATGATATCTATCATAACCTAGATGCGTGGCCTCCCCTGTACGAAGGTTTCCTTGAGCACTTCCCAAAGATTCTAATTTTTAAAACAGTTTTTGACTATACCTTTATGTAAGGTGTCATTGTGAGGTGATGTCCACGGTTGGAACATGAGTCACATTTGGTATATATTTGTATCCAAACTCACAGCATATGTGTTGTTGTATTTTGCACGACAATTGTTGTAATAAAGTTGTAGTTGTTTTCTGTACCATATATTTGGCGACTCAGAATAGGTTGGATGGAATGGACCTATTTTGGGGATGTCACATTTGGTATCAGAGCTTAGGGATATGGTCTCTGGTGGAGATCGGGGAATAGGACTAGGAGGGGAGAGATGAGTAAATCCTTCGCTAGTGTGTCCTACCTAAGCTTATTTGTTGGTCAGTCATAATATCGGGATATTATGTGATATGTTAATTTGTTAAATTAACCCTTGTTTTGAAGCTGTATTCTAGAATGATATTTGAAATATAGGAGATGAGTAATGGAGAAATCATGATGTCAGGAAAGATGGAATCTGAAATGAAAGCAAGGTATTCTCAACTCTTTGAAATACCAGGTACGTAAATTTCGGGGACAAAATTTCATAAGGAGGGGAGATTGTAAGACCCCGAATTTTATGAAATAAAAGTATTCAATTTTTCTTATAATTACTATTCAGTAAATGGTTAAATTGATAAAAATTTAAAGTTATGAGTGAAATATGATTTTTTTTCAAAATAAGCAAGTGGTTATAAAATAATCATTGTTGTCGGGGAATATTCGTTTGGTCGTGGAATATTCTTTCTGTCGGGGAATATTCGTACGACGGCGCAGCTATTTGTGGGCCCCATAACGAATAACTGTCGGGTGAAGAAAACGACAAATTTGAGTTTTTATAAATAACGGCGTAGTTGTTACCGTTAACACTGTTGGAATACCCGGTGGTTAAAATACAGTAATACGCGTTATTGCACAGTAGCACATGGTATTGCATAGTATTTTTGAAATTATTGATTCTTACGTAAGAATGCACTACTCAATAATTGTTACAGTAATTACTGTTCAATATTTTATTTTATTGATTCAATAATTGCTGCGTTGATATTTTATATTATTGTTGTTTCAATAATTATTGCTGCACAGTATTTTCCATTATCATATCAATAATTCATATTATTTGAATAATATTATTAGATAACATTATTGGCAATGTCTAGAAAGTTCTGTCTAAGGAGAGGTTTGGTCATCTAATTGCGCGCCAGTAAGGAGAAATTCTTATTGGAAAGCCCCCTCTTTCCTGGGAACGGCTTGGTTGTCATAAATGTGATTCTGTAATATTATTTGTGAATAATTAATTATTGATTCATATGATAAGGAAATATTTATATTATGTGTATATAAATGAGGGATATATTTTTGTGGTTAAAAATGAAGGAGTTAATGTTGAGGTTTTTATCAGTATTTTTGTCGAAATGGAGGTATTAAAAATCAGGGTTTTTGAGATATTTTGCGGGGGTTATAATTTTTAATCCGACCGTTGGATCGTGCTAATATTTGGATATATTATACATATATAAGTTGAGTATATGTCCACAAATTTTGAACCGTTAAAAATGAACGTATGATTTATTATGAATTTTACGAGATGACTAGCTCAGAAATTGTTGAATTTTCGGAGTTTATCATTTTGGTGGAAAATTCTAGAATTGGTGGGCCCCACTTGTGGTTGGTGAAGAAATGTGCTGAATTATATTTCAAATGTGGTGGGTGGGAATAGTAGCAGGTAAAGCCATCAGGTTGCAGGTCAAACCTACCAAAATTTTCCTATAAATAGAGGGCTAAGTTAGAATTGAAAATCACACCAGAAACATAAGCTTTCTCTCTTTCTCTCTCTATATTATGAAGCATATTTTGTGAGTTTTTAGATACTTGGTGAGTTGCTATTCATCAGTGCAAGTTTTCTTCAGCATCATATCCGATATCCAGTCAGAAGTACTGCTCTTTTGAGGTAAGGGATTGTAATGGATAGTAAGGGATATTAAGGGATTTTAAGGGTTGTTATGATTTTCAGTTTCGTAATTTTTCTGATCTTCAAAAATTCTGGAAAAATTTGAAATGATATTTTGATGAGTTTTATTGATTGTGTCCAAAAATGGTGATTTTTGGATGTATAGATTAAGAGTTATGAATTTTACGGGAAAAGACTATTTTAAAAGTAACCGCTTATAATTCCTTGTGGTTAACTCCAAAATTGATGAAATTTTTATTGGGAGTACATGTATATGATAGAAGTATACTCTGTAAATTTCAGAATTTTTAGACAAAAGTACAATTTTTGATAAATGTCTAAATATTCGGTTGTTTTGGCCATATGAAAAATAGTAAATGACTTTTAAAAATTCTGAGAAAAATATATGTTCACTATGGGACTATATTATGCTAAATCTCAGAAAAGAAATATTTTTGGGACTGATTTGGTATTTTTCATGAAAATGGTCTAGTTATGAGTAAATGAATTAAATATGTTTTCTGAAGTAAGAAAATTAGAAAATAGGATTTTATGACTTGAGAATACTATATGAGGTATATGAAGATTTTTTATGAGGGTTTTGATTATTGATGATGAAATTGTAAGAGTTGACATTTTATGATGATTAAATGCATTAATTAGTAAAGTGTAAACAATTAAAATAAATTGTTTATAAATTTATGAAATGTTATTCTTTCAATATCATTATACCGAAATATTGGTATGTATTTTATTGTGGAATTTCTATCTTTTGTGTCGGGGTACTATTCATAAGTTACTATTCACGATTTACTATTCATGAGTTAGGAATATTACTCTTGAGATTAAAACTATATGTTGATCATATTATTTTATCATCATATATAACATTTTTATAACCCTGATGTTGAAATTCTCTTTCACTGGAGTGTAAAGATGGGTAGATTATTGGTATGATCATGACTAGGGTTCTCTTTGGCCTGTAGTGCAAAGTTGAATTGTGACTGGTATGATCATGACCATTGAATTTATAATTGAATATCTTAAGCTTAAGTGCAAAGGTGAATTGATCAACATGGTTATAATTATTGTTTATATAAATTTTTAAATGATTATATATTTCTTTGAGATATGAATATATTTGGCCTGTAGTGCAAATATGAATTGTTGATGAATATCTTTGGCATGTAGTGCAAAGATGGCCTGTTGATGAATATCTTTGGTCTGTAGTGCAAAGATGAATTGTTGTTGAATATCTTTGGCCCGTAGTGCAAAGATGGTTTGTTGATGAATATCTTTGGCCTGTAGTGCAAAGATGAACTGTTGTTGAATATCTTTGGCCCGTAGTGCAAAGATGGTTTGTTGATGAATATCTTTGGCCCGTAGTGCAAAGATGGTTTGTTGATGAATATCTTTGGCCCGTAGTGCAAAGATGGATTTGTTAGTATGATTATAAACAGGAACTGTGATTTGGTATAACCATGATCTTTGATGTTTCAGGTAAAGACAGGTGATGAAAATATTCTTCGTCCTGGGTGCGAAGAAAAATTTATAGTCACAATTATGATTATGAGTTATTCATATGATTGTGGAAAGGAACTGTTGAGTGAGGTTACATGGATAAAATATTGTTGATGGATTTTTAACATGGAGAAGATAATAGACTTTATAGTCTATTTGACTCTTCTAATGGATTGCTCGTTCCGCTGCAACTATGGTTGAAATTTTTATCATTTACCATATGTTCTAAATCTCTGATTTATTGTTGATGAAGGCTATTGATAATTGAATTATCTTTAGTCATGATATTCTTTACTGAGCTAGTTGTGCTCGCCCTTTTGCTTCACAATTCCTTTCAGGTAATAAGAGTGTAGCTGGGTCGAGCGGGGGTAACAAGGGAATAGAACGGTGGTCATCATTTAGTAGTTATATTTGGTGAAGAAAATAGGGCGAGGCGAACCCAACGTTGGAAGGGTGTTTTGTCACTATCATACAAGATGTCTAATGACATACAACCTCGTGTCATCATAGGACAGGGTTGTGCTCATCCACTTGCTGAGTATATCTATGGGCACTACCTATATAATCTTGGTGTTTGTTTGAAGTATAATTCTCAATTAGAGACAGTGGAGATAATGATAAGTCAAGAGAAGACTCACCATTGGGAAGAATATGATAGTAATCTTCTCGTTTTTCTTTGGGGTCTATTGGGTCAACCAAGGATAATTCTGTGGCCATATGATATCTATCATAACCTAGATGCGTGGCCTCCCCTGTACGAAGGTTTCCTTGAGCACTTCCCAAAGATTCTAATTTTTAAAACAGTTTTTGACTATACCTTTATGTAAGGTGTCATTGTGAGGTGATGTCCACGGTTGGAACATGAGTCACATTTGGTATATATTTGTATCCAAACTCACAGCATATGTGTTGTTGTATTTTGCACGACAATTGTTGTAATAAAGTTGTAGTTGTTTTCTGTACCATATATTTGGCGACTCAGAATAGGTTGGATGGAATGGACCTATTTTGGGGATGTCACATTTGGTATCAGAGCTTAGGGATATGGTCTCTGGTGGAGATCGGGGAATAGGACTAGGAGGGGAGAGATGAGTAAATCCTTCGCTAGTGTGTCCTACCTAAGCTTATTTGTTGGTCAGTCATAATATCGGGATATTATGTGATATGTTAATTTGTTAAATTAACCCTTGTTTTGAAGCTGTATTCTAGAATGATATTTGAAATATAGGAGATGAGTAATGGAGAAATCATGATGTCAGGAAAGATGGAATCTGAAATGAAAGCAAGGTATTCTCAACTCTTTGAAATACCAGGTACGTAAATTTCGGGGACAAAATTTCATAAGGAGGGGAGATTGTAAGACCCCGAATTTTATGAAATAAAAGTATTCAATTTTTCTTATAATTACTATTCAGTAAATGGTTAAATTGATAAAAGTTTAAAGTTATGAGTGAAATATGATTTTTTTTCAAAATAAGCAAGTGGTTATAAAATAATCATTGTTGTCGGGGAATATTCGTTTGGTCGTGGAATATTCTTTTTGTCGGGGAATATTCGTACGACGGCGCAGCTATTTGTGGGCCCCATAACGAATAACTGTCGGGTGAAGAAAACGACAAATTTGAGTTTTTATAAATAACGGCGTAGTTGTTACCGTTAACACTGTTGGAATACCCGGTGGTTAAAATACAGTAATACGCGTTATTGCACAGTAGCACAGGGTATTGCATAGTATTTTTGAAATTATTGATTCTTACGTAAGAATGCACTACTCAATAATTGTTACAGTAATTATTGTTCAATATTTTATTTTATTGATTCAATAATTGCTGCGTTGATATTTTATATTATTGTTGTTTCAATAATTATTGCTGCACAGTATTTTCCATTATCATATCAATAATTCATATTATTTGAATAATATTATTAGATAACATTATTGGCAATGTCTAGAAAGTTCTGTCTAAGGAGAGGTTTGGTCATCTAATTGCGCGCCAGTAAGGAGAAATTCTTATTGGAAAGCCCCCTCTTTCCTGGGAACGGCCTGGTTGTCATAAATGTGATTCTGTAATATTATTTGTGAATAATTAATTATTGATTCATATGATAGGGAAATATTTATATTATGTGTATATAAATGAGGGATATATTTTTGTGGTTAAAAATGAAGGAGTTAATGTTGAGGTTTTTATCAGTATTTTTGTCGAAATGGAGGTATTAAAAATCAGGGTTTTTGAGATATTTTGCGGGGGTTATAATTTTTAATCCGACCGTTGGATCGTGGTATTTTTGGATATATTATACATATATAAGTTGAGTATATGTCCACAAATTTTGAACCGTTAAAAATGAACGTATGATTTATTATGAATTTTACGAGATGACTAGCTCAGAAATTGTTGAATTTTCGGAGTTTATCATTTTGGTGGAAAATTCTAGAATTGGTGGGCCCCACTTGTGGTTGGTGAAGAAATGTGCTGAATTATATTTCAAATGTGGTGGGTGGGAATAGTAGCAGGTAAAGCCATCAGGTTGCAGGTCAAACCTACCAAAATTTTCCTATAAATAGAGGGCTAAGTTAGAATTGAAAATCACACCAGAAACATAAGCTTTCTCTCTTTCTCTCTCTATATTATGAAGCATATTTTGTGAGTTTTTAGATACTTGGTGAGTTGCTATTCATCAGTGCAAGTTTTCTTCAGCATCATATCCGATATCCAGTCAGAAGTACTGCTCTTTTGAGGTAAGGGATTGTAATGGATAGTAAGGGATATTAAGGGATTTTAAGGGTTGTTATGATTTTCAGTTTCGTAATTTTTCTGATCTTCAAAAATTCTGGAAAAATTTGAAATGATATTTTGATGAGTTTTATTGATTGTGTCCAAAAATGGTGATTTTTGGATGTATAGATTAAGAGTTATGAATTTTACGGGAAAAGACTATTTTAAAAGTAACCGCTTATAATTCCTTGTGGTTAACTCCAAAATTGATGAAATTTTTATTGGGAGTACATGTATATGATAGAAGTATACTCTGTAAATTTCAGAATTTTTAGACAAAAGTACAATTTTTGATAAATGTCTAAATATTCGGTTGTTTTGGCCATATGAAAAATAGTAAATGACTTTTAAAAATTCTGAGAAAAATATATGTTCACTATGGGACTATATTATGCTAAATCTCAGAAAAGAAATATTTTTGGGACTGATTTGGTATTTTTCATGAAAATGGTCTAGTTATGAGTAAATGAATTAAATATGTTTTGTGAAGTAAGAAAATTGGAAAATAGGATTTTATGACTTGAGAATCCTATATGAGGTATATGAAGATTTTTTATGAGGGTTTTGATGATTGATGATGAAATTGTAAGAGTTGGCATTTTATGATGATTAAATGCATTAATTAGTAAAGTGTAAACAATTAAAATAAATTGTTTATAAATTTATGAAATGTTATTCTTTCAATATCATTATACCGAAATATTGGTATGTATTTTATTGTGGAATTTCTATCTTTTGTGTCGGGGTACTATTCATAAGTTACTATTCACGATTTACTATTCATGAGTTAGGAATATTACTCTTGAGATTAAAACTATATGTTGATCATATTATTTTTATCATCATATATAACATTTTTATAACCCTGATGTTGAAATTCTCTTTCACTGGAGTGTAAAGATGGGTAGATTATTGGTATGATCATGACTAGGGTTCTCTTTGGCCTGTAGTGCAAAGTTGAATTGTGACTGGTATGATCATGACCATTGAATTTATAATTGAATATCTTAAGCTTAAGTGCAAAGGTGAATTGATCAACATGGTTATAATTATTGTTTATATAAATTCTGAAATGATTATATATTTCTTTGAGATATGAATATATTTGGCCTGTAGTGCAAATATGAATTGTTGATGAATATCTTTGGCATGTAGTGCAAAGATGGCCTGTTGATGAATATCTTTGGTCTGTAGTGCAAAAGATGAATTGTTGTTGAATATCTTTGGCCCGTAGTGCAAAGATGGTTTGTTGATGAATATCTTTGGCCTGTAGTGCAAAGATGAACTGTTGTTGAATATCTTTGGCCGTAGTGCAAAGATGGTTTGTTGATGAATATCTTTGGCCCGTAGTGCAAAGATGGATTTGTTAGTATGATTATAAACAGGAACTGTGATTTGGTATAACCATGATCTTTGATGTTTCAGGTAAAGACAGGTGATGAAAATATTCTTCGTCCTGGGTGCGAAGAAAAATTTATAGTCACAATTATGATTATGAGTTATTCATATGATTGTGGAAAGGAACTGTTGAGTGAGGTTACATGGATAAAATATTGTTGATGGATTTTTAACATGGAGAAGATAATAGACTTTATAGTCTATTTGACTCTTCTAATGGATTGCTCGTTCCGCTGCAACTATGGTTGAAATTTTTATCATTTACCATATGTTCTAAATCTCTGATTTATTGTTGATGAAGGCTATTGATAATTGAATTATCTTTAGTCATGATATTCTTTACTGAGCTAGTTGTGCTCACCCTTTTGCTTCACAATTCTTTTCAGGTAATAAGAGTGTAGTTGGGTCGAGCGGGGGTAACAAGGGAATAGAACGGTGGTCATCATTTAGTAGTTATATTTGGTGAAGAAAATAGGGTGAGGCGAACCCAACGTTGGAAGGGTGTTTTGTCACTATCATACAAGATGTCTAATGACATACAACCTCGTGTCATCATAGGACAGGGTTGTGCTCATCCACTTGCTGAGTATATCTATGGGCACTAACTATATAATCTTGGTGTTTGTTTGAAGTATAATTCTCAATTAGAGACAGTGGAGATAATGATAAGTCAAGAGAAGACTCACCATTGGGAAGAATATGATAGTAATCTTCTCGTTTTTCTTTGGGGTCTATTGGGTCAACCAAGGATAATTCTGTGGCCATATGATATCTATCATAACCTAGATGCGTGGCCTCCCATGTACGAAGGTTTCCTTGAGCACTTCCCAAAGATTCTAATTTCTAAAACAGTTTTTGACTATACCTTTATGTAAGGTGTCATTGTGAGGTGATGTCCACGGTTGGAACATGAGTCACATTTGGTATATATTTGTATCCAAACTCACAGCATATGTGTTGTTGTATTTTGCACGACAATTGTTGTAATAAAGTTGTAGTTGTTTTCTGTACCATATATTTGGCGACTCAGAATAGGTTGGATGGAATGGACCTATTTTGGGGATGTCACAGGTACGCCCACCAGGGTGGGGGTACCTGGTATTAGCTTCTGCAGTTCGCGAACGAACACAACAGAAAGCCAAATTAGGCCTAAAAGCTCATTTCTAACAACCATTCCAACTTACCCAAGTTGTAATAAGTTTACAGAAATAAAAACTAATATTTCTAATACGTTTCTAACCATATAAACACCATAAAACATCAAAATTACAACCTCTAAATTCACTATTTTTACTATTTCTTCACTTTTTGACATTCTTAGCGAAATTCATCACTGTAAATTCGTTTTTGAACCAAAACAGTTAGTTTAACTCATAATGTTTTCGTTTTTTCATGTATTTTCACAATCAACCAACAATTACTAGTTCATTACATGAATTGAACATCAATTTTAATTATAAAATAAGCCATATCATATATATATATATATATATATATATATATATATATATATATATATATATATATATATATATATATCACTGTAATTCAAGTTCTTCAATTCTAAATATATTTCCATGAAATTGATTACTCTAACTCATGAATGAATGATATAAAACAGTTTGTAATCATCTATTAACACATTACAAACTCATATTTTCAATAATTATCCACTAAATATCAATTACAGAGAACTTTTGATAGAATACAAACAAAACTTTAAAAAATAAGAATTATACATTTGCTTTCCTGTTTAGATGATGAAAGCTACTTTGTTAATCCCCTCTTGGCTCTCAAAACCAGAACCCTTTCTTCTTTTTTCTCTATTTTCTCTCTATGTTTCCTCTTCTGTTCTTTCTATGCTCTTTCTTTAGTCTTTCTTTTCTAACTCAGCGTTAGAAAAATATGAACTGATATACGTATATAATACAAATGTATATAACTGATAAAACATTACTCCCTCTTTTTAATATATGTCAGTTATATTCTATTTTTATTTTTAATTTTTTTAAATTCAAAAGCTATAAGGCCTTGTTTGGCAAAACCAATTAAAAATAAGGACTTAAAATCCTTATGCCTTGTTTGGTAAAACCAAATTAAAACTTCTTTTAGTTTATTTTAATAACTCACTTATAGTTTAATGTCACAATCTATTTAATTAAATTCTAATATTCAAATTCAATTAAATTAAAACTAATAACAACTTATCACATTAACAAACGACATTATCAAATTACCACAAAAGTTATAATGTATATTATAATTTTATTTAATAACTTAGTACATCACTTGAATTAATAAATTAAATTAAAACCATATTATAAAAATTCATTTAATCCTTATCAACTCTCTGATTTAATTATTAAATTAAATTAGAATATATTATCACTATGTAACATAATAATTAATCCAACACTTATTTAATTTACTTAACTTCAAAATACCACATTATCAATTATCAACTTAATTAACATATTACCTTAATTACGTTAATTCCCAAAACTCGTGAATTATTTATTTAACTAATAAATAATCAAATTAAACAAATATTTATTTAACGATAACCACATCAACTAAAATATTTATTTAATTTAATAAATATTTTAGATTACATACTTAAATTCTGGATCATTACACCCCCTAGACTGCACCAACAGTGGCATAGCAAAGAATAACATGCCATAAATCCATTTAATCAAAAGAACAGCTGCAATATTTGCATATAAGCATAAAACTATAGCAACCCAACGTGAAAGGGACCATCCTAGCACCACACTTCCATAACTCAACCAAGAAAAAGATAGAAACCAACAACAAAACATTAAAGCATTATAAAACCAAATGTCTATAGCAAGATTTATCTCTGACTCTTTAAAATCTAAGATTAGTATGAAGTTTACACTTCAGTAAATTCATAATATCTTGCACTATAATCCTGATAGGAATAACTTTGTTTGAAAAGATCCTCGCATTGCGCTCAGTCCAAACTCAATGAGCCACAGCCGTAAACCCAAGATGAAGGAGACTATGGTGAAATTGAGGTCAGGTGTAGTGAATAAGATAATCGGTAATAGAAGACCAACTCCTGCTACAACCTCTCCAACCACAATGTCTAAGTATAGAAACAAGAACTCGGAAGGAGTAATTACAGTAAAAGAATAAGTAATCAAAAGATTCCAATTCAGTGTAGCACAACAAACACATAGGGTTAACCTGAAGGCCATTATTAAGAAATTTATCCATGGTATGCATCCCTTTGTCAAAGGCCAACCATAGAGTGAAAGAGAACCTTGGGGTCAAGAACTTATGCTAGACCAATTTATCCCAAATCACATCAGCACCAACATGCCTAATCGAGCGCCAAATAGTAGATGCTTTAACCTCAATAGCTTTAGTATCTTCCCAGAATAATTCATCTTGCATCGAGGAGTCACAGTGCCTGTTGAAATCAAAAGCATCCCTGAAGACAATGAAATCATTATGATTTGAGGAGGGAAGATTCCAAGAAGAGTTTTGGACAATGAGGCTAACAGTTGCATTAGGATTCAGACCAAAGTTGATAATCAAGGAAGAGTGGACCGAGGTGGCCAAAGTGGCATTACCAAGCCAAGGGTCAAAATAGAGGCTAGTATCCGCTCCATTGCCAATACGGAAATGGATGTGTTTAAGAGCTACAGTGTGACACCCCCAAAATAGGTATACATAACCCATTCTAAGTCGCCAAATATATGGTACAAAATTTAAATACAAACTTAATTATATAACTGTCGTGTAAAATACGACAATACATAAGCTGAGAGTTTAAACACGAATATTGTCTCGTAGACAATATCCAAACTCAAATGAAGTCCTCATTACAATTATTATCACACTATTTTATAAAATAGTGAGGACTACTATAGCCACCATCTCGGACCATCACTCCGTTCCCCGACTAGTCCCAGCTATATTCTCATTTCCTGAAGAGAACAATAAATGCAAAGGGTGAGCTCAATTAGCCCAGTAAAAAATATTATTACTAAGATAATTTAGAATAAATTATCGTTAGCCTTCAACAGTGTTAAATTGATAGAATACAATAGACAACAAGTTTAACTATAGCGAAATTGTAATAACCCTATATTTTCTATAAAAATAAATAAGGAATTTTTGCATATGAATTTTTTTTAGAATAAGTGTCAAGTAATGTGTACGATAAATGCAAATATATTTATTACTTGAAAAATTAGAAATAATTTTAGAATTATTAATTACTACAAATTATATTCTTATGGTAATTAATTTTTGTAAGCAGAAATAATTTTATTAATTATTTTCCATGAAAACATGATTGGATATTATTTAAATAATATATGAAGAGACAATTAGAATTATGATAATAAATATTTTATTATATGAATCTGTTCAGAATATTTAAGTTAATTATTTTAACTTGATTATTGATGTTGTATACGATGGATAAGTCAGTTATGGAATCCAAACCCTAAATTAGATTTTTATCAAGAGATGAGAATAATAATAATATAATATTATATATATTTTGAATTTTCAGTGCTATATATATGTACTGTATATGTGTGGACAGATAATGATTGGTTAATTATGGTAAATTTATATCATGACCCTTATATCGTATTTTTAAGCCTTAATTGTTAAACTCAGTTGTGAGTTCAAGACTGAGTAGAAATTGCGTTATATGAATTTTATTGTGTATATTAGAATTTCCGTAATTAGGAGAAACCCTAATTATTATTTAAATAACCCTAATTGGTTGAAATTAGAAATCGTAATTAATGTGTTAGTAAAATATACAGACAATTAGGAACCCCTAATGGTTAATTAGGAAACCCTAATTGTTAATATTAAGAAACCCTATTTTACTAATTAAAAACCCTAATTTTAATTTATTGTGTTTAATTAAAATGTTATTGTACAATTATTTTAAATTGTCAAACCCTAGGAACTATTTGGGTAATTTTAAGATTTACAATCTAGTGATTAAACCCTAGATTTAATCACCTTGGACAAGAATGCCCTTGAAATTACAAGCGAAATTACTATTTTACCCTTTTTGTCCCATTAATGAATTATTAGTGTATTATTGCTAGCAATCTTGCAAAAATCTGGCCCTCTAACTTTATTCTAGAATTCACATATGGCACTATAACATTACCCATCAATGATCAGCTATTACAAGCACATGGAATCATTTCATTTCATTATTTAAGAGAGAGAAAAGTGTACATTATTGCCCATTTATACAACCAATGCTCAACAAACCCTCTCTCTATCCTCACCCACGAAAATACATAGTATATCAGTCCCAAAAGACAGTCCCACGATCAACAACAACAAATCAGAAACATGGAATCAAGAATTGGTTCTTAAAGGTATAAAACTAATTTTACAATTTGATCTTGTATGCTAAGTTGGATTTGGTGTTTTTATGTTTAATTTTGTTGAATAAGGTGTTAATAGATGATCTGAGTTAGTATCTTATAGACCCATAACATCTAAGTACTCAATTTGATGATTTTTAAAAAATCTGGAAAAAGTTATTTTTGTGTTCTGACATCAAATGTCAGGGCCTTTAGATCCGTGTCTATTAGGTGTTTTATGTGTTTTATGTTTTGGATATCTTCTATGATATGTGGTCTTTACTCTGCAACTTGAATCAAGCCTAGATCATGTATATATCAAAAGTTATTAATGGTCAAAGTACATTGACCGATCATGAAGCTGATTCTGGAAAACCCAGAAAATCTCCAGTTTCCAGAATTTTCTGACAAGCAAATGTCAGTTGCTTCAGATATTACCCTGTTCATGTTTTGTAATGTTTTAAGTTTTTTGTCGATAGTCTGGTATGTTATCTTTAATCTGGAACAATAATCATAGCAATTGGGTAGACAGATTTCATTTTATTCACGGTCAAAACCTGTTGACCGGGCATGACCGGACCAAATTCTAGGTAACCCAGAAATGGTTACCAGCGTCTGATAAGAGTTTTGGAGGCCCAGATCTGACTGATTTAATGTTTTTTGATGTTGTTGTTATATGAATTTTGTAGGCTGATAGTTAGAGTATAAATTTCTGTCTTTATGTCACTTATAAGTTACATATATTGGATTTTATGGACGGTCAAAGTGACTAAAAATGATCACGATTTCATTTCTGGAAATTCCAGAAAATATGAAGAACACAGCTTCTGACAGCCTTTGACCGAGCTTGATCTTGTAAATCTATTGATGATAAACTTATATGTTGCTGTAGTGTTGTTCCTTGACACGAGTACTACATATTTAAACCTTGAAACCACATGAACGATGATTAGGACATGGATAAAAGTTAGATAGAAAAGCACCACTCGGACTGCCTGGGTTTCTGGAATTTTCCAAAAAACCCCGAATCGTTCTGACAGTATTTTTGGGGACACAGATCTTTAAATTATGTTGTTTTTTTGATCAAGTTGATACTTTATAACTGTAGTATTACATGTGAAATACTATATAAAATCTTAATTTAGCCCAGAAATTTATCAGATTGTAATTTAAATCTGGTCAAACTTAGTATGTTGGTAACCGAAGCTGTCAGAGTCCTTGGGCTCAAGAACACCTAAGGCGACGCTTTTCTGTCGCCATAGGCTTTAGCGACAGACTTTATTAATTTTAATTTCTGTATTTTCTGAAAATTGATTAAAAATAGAGAAAAATTGTATTTAAATTATTAAAAATACTTAATAAATTCTGAAAAATTATTTTAAAGTCTGAAAAATAGTTTTTAACTATTTTGAGTATATTTCAAAAATATTTAGTATTTTTGGAATTTAAAAAAGTATTTATTTATTTAATTATAATATTAAATAAATTATTTAAAAATGATATTAATTCATGAAAAATCATGAAAAATTATATTATTGTGTTAGAAAATAGTTTAAGTTATTTTTAATGAATTTTAATATTTTGTGATGAAATTTCATTAATTAATTAATATTAATGATGTTTAAGTTATTTAATAAATATATGAAATAATTATGAAAAATAGAATTAATGATTTTAAAAATCATTTATAGTATCATAAAAATATTTTGAGTTATAAAATATGACTTTGGATATTTTGTCATGAAAAATATTATTAATTTAATATTAATGATATTAATATAATATTGATGATATTTAGTTTATTTAATAATTATATTAAATAAATAGTTTAAAAATTGTTTTATTTATTTAAAAATTATTTAAAAAGGATATAAATGAATTAAAAATATTTTAAGTTATAATAAATGATTTTTAATATTTGGATAAATAGTGCATTAATATTTTAATATTAATGATAATTATTTAAAAATGATTTTAAATGTTTTGAAAATTATTTAAGAGTAATATAAATGTTTTAAAACCATTTTGAGTTATTATACATAACTTTAATATTTTGGCAACAGTTTCATTAATAATTTAATATTGATTAAATGTTAATGATAATAGAATTATTTGATGTTTAAATCATTTAAATATGATTCCGATGTTTGAAAATTCATGATAAATTATAATAAATATTTTAAAATTATATTAAGTCATTTAAAAATAATATGACTGATACTTACGGATATTGAAATACAGTATAGAGTCTTAGACTCAATAATTATCCAATAAAGCTGTCGGTACACCGACATGTTTCAGAAATTCATCTAGACTTAGATATTTTGATTGTATTAATGATTAATTATGATTCAATGACTGTTGGATATGTGTGATAATGTGATTAGGTTATGTGCTGACTGCGAAATGCAGTACTATGTATTATAGTATATTATTCTAATCGAACGAATAATCTTATTACTGATAGGTCGCTGTATAAAAGATTAATCTAAGTTGCGTTATTGTAAGCAGCAGTTCAGGCAAGTATCTTACCTTTGCATTTCCTTTATGCAATGGACATGAGTAAGAAGTTTCAGAATTAAATTATTATTATGCTATATTATCAACTCTACTGCGACATATTCTATATCCGCTCATTGTTTATCAACATGTTAGTATATGGTAATTCAGATATATATTATGTTCATCAATTTTTATAAAATGGTTATATAAGTGTCCCCACTTGGATAATCATTGTATTTAATCACATGTTGATATACCTTTGTCAATTACCCTTATATATATAGGTTGAATTATAAATTATTATTGAACAAGATAAAACCTTTGTTTTAGAACCCAGACAAGTATGAACATCCCTTACATAGGGAAAACTTTTATGCGTCCAAGGCGGAGAGAGTTCTTAAAATGTAGTATTGATCAATGCAGGACACAACGGGCTGATCACCCCCATGTCCGTAAGTTATGACGGTTTGCAGATGAATTTCTGTTTAACCTTTTCGAAAAAGAAAATAATGTTCATGATATGTCACTTAACCCTACTTATAGTCAATACGTAGTTTCAAAAATGTGAAAGAGAGTTGTTATGTTATTATTATCCTTGGTACAGATTACTTCACAACTATTGATTTGTTGTAGAAGGAGTTATATAAAGAAAACATTTAAATCATTTCAGCTAATATTTATAATTGTTATTACTTGCTGGGCACTCAAATGCTCAGTCTTGCTTAATTTAAATATTTTCAGTTAAGTTTGAAGAACCAGAAAGCTCGCGCAGAAACAAAGGAAAAGGAAAGCTAACTGAATAAGATTTGTGGTAGTTGCTGTAATAGTTTATATTATTAAGACAATGGTATATATATAAATAATATCATGTATTGTATGGAATGTACTTTAAGGTCTCGTACCTGGGGAGATAAACTCTGATAATTATGTAAATTAAGTTGTTATTCATATTATTGTTATTATTATTCGTAGAATTCCGCTCATAGAAATGGTATCGTGAAGCACCGAGTTTGGGTTTCAAGTACCCGAATTTGGGGGCGTCACAGGTTGGTATCAGAGCTTTAGGGTTAGAAACCTTAGGTGGGATCGACCTTAGGCTATAACCTTAGGACAGGGGGAAACGTTAAAAATATAAATAACTCATATAGAGTTTTAAAAGGAGATGAATTGAATAAGTTCATCGTTGAACAAAATAACTCTTATAAAACTATTGTTTGCTGTGTGTATATACTATATGATAATCAGGATAATTTATGTGTGTAGATATCTGGTGGAAAAGGATTGTTATGGGCTTATAACTTGAAGAAGGATCAGATCCATACACCCGAGCTAATATCGAAGCCAATAGCTGAAATAAAGGCTCACAATGAAACTAACTCGGACGAGGTGGTTATTGTGGAAAATGTAGTACCAGATCCGGAAATGGCGGAACTGACAGATAGTGATTCGGACACTAAAGTTGAAGCTGATCAAGCATCAACAGAGGTGCAGGATTTGAGGAACAAGGTTTCTTCTTTGAAAAAGCTGTGGGAAATAGAAAAGCTGTTGAATATTCAACTACGTCAGGCGTTAATAGAAACAATGGAAGAGCAGGATAAGCTTAAAATCCAAATTGATCAGATAGGAGCCTCAAGCAACACATCGTGTTCAGCTCCGAGAGATAAGGGAAAAAGAAAGATAGAAGACCATGATTTAGGAAAACCTGATAAGAAGAAAGGAAAAAAGATATGTTACAATTGCAGACATGAGGGACATACCTCTCATCATTGTCCCGACTTTAATCTAGGCGTACGTTTTGTTTGTGGGATGGAAGGTCATCGATCAAAAGATAGTCCGAGAGAGAGGCTTAGTAAATAGGTAGTATAGGTTCTGTTGTGTAGGTATATTTAAGGTAATATGTGTGATAAGTATGTTTGTGTAATAAAATATTTTCAACTTTTGTGTTAGTCAATGTTGTAAATCCCGACTTTTGTAGTCACAAAGGGATAGCTGGTGTGTAAAGTAGTATGTGATATGCTATGTAAAATATTCGATGAATGAATATGAATCTAAGTTTGAGAAATGAAACAAGTTTAATATATTAATCTTATGCAATAAGGTTTAGAATGTAAGTTAATAAAGTATAATTTATGGTTTTACTTAACCAGATAATGCCGCCAAGACGTCAAGCTCGAAACCAAAGGGTAGAAGAATCTCTCAACAACACTGAGGAACAACAACAAGACTCGATACAAAACTTTGCAAACATGGTAGCTCAGGCTATGCAGCAGAGAATACCAGCCGCAGGAAACCAGTCAGATAATCGCTTGGCAAAATTTAAAGACTTCAAAGCAGTAGGACCACCAGAATTTAGAGGATCAGCTGACCCTATAGAAGCCCAGACATGGGTTAATGAAATAGAAAAGGCATTCGTAATTGCTACGGTAGATGAGGGGCAAAAGACTATTTTTTCCACTTATATGATGAAAGGGGAAGCCAACTTTTGGTGGGAGGCAAATAAAACTAGGACAGGAGAAGGAGTAGTTACTTGGGATAGGTTTAAGACTTTATTTTTCGAAAACTATCTCTCAGCTAGTATGCAAGCTAGGATAGAGGTGAAATTTCTGGAGTTAAAGCAGGAGAACATGACTGTTGCGGAGTATGTCACAAAGTTTAATGAGTTGGCTAGGTTTGCTCCACATCAAGTTGATACGGAGGCTAGAAAGGCAAGGAGGTTTGAGCTGGGCTTAAAACCCTGGCTCTACAATAAGGTGGCAGTATTGCAAATCAATACTTTTGCAGCACTCATGGAGAAGGCTATCATAGCTGAGGAGGGGAGTGAGGCTATGAGCCTCTACAACAAGGAGAAGAAGAACAGAAGCAAGGCAGAAGGATCTTTGAAGGTGGAAGGAACTAGTAGAAATATGGGTGAGAAAAGAAAGGGGAATTTTTCTGGGAATGTTCAGGTGAAACAGGAAGGTGTGAAGAAGCAGGTAGTGCAGTACAAGAATTGCGGGAAGAATCACTCTGGTAAGTGCCTGAAGGGTAAGTTTGTATGTTACAAGTGCGGGCAGGAGGGTCATATCTCTCCCAACTGCCCCAACCCAAGGATGAACAGTGGGTGTTTTATATGTGGATCGACTGAACATAAGGTGAAGGATTGTCCAAAGAGGAGAATGGAGGCAGGAAATGTAACCACGGGGAAAGGCAGTGGGACTTTAGCAATCACAGGACCGACCTCAACTAATAACCCAACAAAAGCAACTCTGACGGTCTTCAACATGACGGTCCAGGATACTGTGGCAGCTGGAAATGAAACTCCAGGTGTTATTCGAATAACTTATATATCTTATATGATTTTCTAATATATATAGTAAATTAATTTATAAAGAAATTTTGAATGAAGAATTTGAGTCCTTTTAGAAATCAAACTTCTGCTTGCTGAATAGTAAAAGATCAGTTCGATCAATTATGATCGAGGTCTACTTGAAATGATTATATTTGTTATGTATCCTTGTACGTATGAGTTTTAAAACGGTGATTCCGGGGACGGAATCCTTATAAGGGAGGGTGAATGTAATAACCCGATATTTTCTATAAAAATAAATAAAGAATTTTTGCATATGAAATTTTTTTTAGAATAAGTGTCAAGTAATGTGTACGATAAATGCAAATATATTTATTACTTGAAAAATTAGAAATAATTTTAGAATTATTAATTACTACAAATTATATTCTTATGGTAATTAATTTCTGTAAGCAGAAATATTTTTATTAATTATTTTCCATGAAAACATGATTGGATATTATTTAAATAATATATGAAGAGACAATTAGAATTATGATAATAAATATTTTATTATATGAATCTGTTCAGAATATTTAAGTTAATTATTTTAACTTGATTATTGATGTTGTATACGATGGATAAGTCAGTTATGGAATCTAAACCCTAAATTGGATTTTTATCAAGAGATGAGAATAATAATAATATAATATTATATATATTTTGAATTTTCAGTGCTATATATATGTACTGTATATGTGTGGACAGATAATGATTGGTTAATTATGGTAAATTTATATCATGACCCTTATATCGTATTTTTAAGCCTTAATTGTTAAACTCAGTTGTGAGTTCAAGACTGAGTAGAAATTGCGTTATATGAATTTTATTGTGTATATTAGAATTTCCGTAATTAGGAGAAACCCTAATTATTATTTAAATAACCCTAATTGGTTGAAATTAGAAATTGTAATTAATGTGTTAGTAAAATATACAGACAATTAGGAACCCCTAATGGTTAATTAGGAAACCCTAATTGTTAATATTAAGAAACCCTATTTTTCTAATTAAAAACCCTAATTTTAATTTATTGTGTTTAATTAAAATGTTATTGTACAATTATTTTAAATTGTCAAACCCTAGGAACTATTTGGGTAATTTTAAGATTTACAATCTAGTGATTAAACCCTAGATTTAATCACCTTGGACAAGAATGCCCTTGAAATTACAAGCGAAATTACTATTTTACCCTTTTTGTCCCATTAATGAATTATTAGTGTATTATTGCTAGCAATCTTGCAAAAATCTGGCCCTCTAACTTTATTCTAGAATTCACATATGGCACTATAACATTACCCATCAATGATCAGCTATTACAAGCACATGGAATCATTTCATTTCATTATTTAAGAGAGAGAAAAGTGTACATTATTGCCCATTTATACAACCAATGCTCAACAAACCCTCTCTCTATCCTCACCCACGAAAATACATAGTATATCAGTCCCAAAAGACAGCCCCACGATCAACAACAACAAATCAGAAACATGGAATCAAGAATTGGTTCTTAAAGGTATAAAACTAATTTTACAATTTGATCTTGTATGCTAAGTTGGATTTGGTGTTTTTATGTTTAATTTTGTTGAATAAGGTGTTAATAGATGATCTGAGTTAGTATCTTATAGACCCATAACATCTAAGTACTCAATTTGATGATTTTTAAAAAATCTGGAAAAAGTTATTTTTGTGTTCTGACATCAAATGTCAGGGCCTTTAGATCCGTGTCTATTAGGTGTTTTATGTGTTTTATGTTTTGGATATCTTCTATGATATGTGGTCTTTACTCTGCAACTTGAATCAAGCCTAGATCATGTATATATCAAAAGTTATTAATGGTCAAAGTACATTGACCGATCATGAAGCTGATTCTGGAAAACCCAGAAAATCTCCAGTTTCCAGAATTTTCTGACAAGCAAATGTCAGTTGCTTCAGATATTACCCTGTTCATGTTTTGTAATGTTTTAAGTTTTGTGTCGATAGTCTGGTATGTTATCTTTAATTTGGAATAATAATCATAGCAATTGGGTAGACAGATTTCATTTTATTCACGGTCAAAACCTGTTGACCGGGCATGACCGAACCAAATTCTGGGTAACCCAGAAATGGTTACCAGCGTCTGATTAGAGTTTTGGAGGCCCAGATCTGACTGATTTAATGTTTTTTTGATGTTGTTGTTATATGAATTTTGTAGGCTGATAGTTAGAGTATAAATTTCTGTCTTTATGTCACTTATAAGTTACATATATTGGATTTTATGGACGGTCAAAGTGACTAAAAATGATCACGATTTCATTTCTGGAAATTCTAGAAAATATGAAGAACACGGCTTCTGACAGCCTTTGACCGAGCTTGATCTTGTAAATCTGTTGATGATAAACTTATATGTTGCTGTAGTGTTGTTCCTTGACACGAGTACTACATATTTAAACCTTGAAACCACATGAACGATGATTAGGACATGGATAAAAGTTAGATAGAAAAGCACCACTCGGACTGCCTGGGTTTCTGGAATTTTCCAGAAAACCCCGAATCGTTCTGACAGTATTTTTGGGGACACAGATCTTTAAATTATGTTGTTTTTTTGATCAAGTTGATACTTTATAACTGTAGTATTACATGTGAAATACTATATAAAATCTTAATTTAGCCCAGAAATTTATCAGATTGTAATTTAAATCTGGTCAAACTTAGTATGTTGGTAACCGAAGCTGTCAGAGTCCTTGGGCTCAAGAACACCTAAGGCGACGCTTTTCTGTCGCCATAGGCTTTAGCGACAGACTTTATTAATTTTAATTTCTGTATTTTCTGAAAATTGATTAAAAATAGAGAAAAATTGTATTTAAATTATTAAAAATATTTAATAAATTCTGAAAAATTATTTTAAAGTCTGAAAAATAGTTTTTAACTATTTTGAGTATATTTCAAAAATATTTAGTATTTTTGGAATATAAAAAAGTATTTATTTATTTAATTATAATATTAAATAAATTATTTAAAAATGATTTTAATTCATGAAAAATCATGAAAAATTATATTATTGTGTTAGAAAATATTTTAAGTTATTTTTAATGAATTTTAATATTTTGTGATAAAATTTCATTAATTAATTAATATTAATGATGTTTAAGTTATTTAATAAATATATGAAATAATTATGAAAAATAGAATTAATGATTTTAAAAATCATTTATAGTATCATAAAAATATTTTGAGTTATAAAATATGACTTTGGATATTTTGTCATGAAAAATATTATTAATTTAATATTAATGATATTAATCTAAGATTGATGATATTTAGTTTATTTAATAATTATATTAAATAAATAGTTTAAAAATGGTTTTATTTATTTAAAAATCATTTAAAAAGGATATAAATGAATTAAAAATATTTTAAGTTATAATAAATGACTTTTAATATTTGGATAAATAGTGCGTTAATATTTTAATATTAATGATAATTATTTAAAAATGATTTTAAATGTTTTAAAAATTATTTAAGAGTAATATAAATGTTTTTAAAACCATTTTGAGTTATTATACATAACTTTAATATTTTGGCAACAGTTTCATTAATAATTTAATATTGATTAAATGTTAATGATAATAGAATTATTTGATGTTTAAATCATTTAAATATGATTCCGATGTTTGAAAATTCATGATAAATTATAATAAATGTTTTAAAATTATATTAAGTCATTTAAAAATAATATGACTGATACTTACGGATATTGAAATACAGTATAGAGTCTTAGACTCAATAATTATCCAATAAAGCTGTCGGTACACCGACATGTTTCAGAAATTCATCTAGACTTAGATATTTTGACTGTATTAATGATTAATTATGATTCAATGACTGTTGGATATGTGTGATAATATGATTAGGTTATGTGATGAATACGAAATGCAGTACTATGTGTTATAGTATATTATTTTAATCGAACGAATGATCTTATTACTGATAGGTAGCTGTATAAAAGATTAATCTAAGTTACGTTATTGTAAGCAGCAGCTCAGGCAAGTATCCTACCTTTGCATTTCCTTTATGCAATGGACATGAGTAAGAAGTTTCAGAATTAAATTATTATTATGCTATATTATCAACTCTACTACGACATATTCTATATTCGCTCATTGTTTATCAACATGTTAGTATATGGTAATTCAGATATATATTATGTTCGTCAATTTTTATAAAATGGTTATATAAGTGTCCCCACTTGGATAATCATTGTATTTAATCACATGTTGATATACCTTTGTCAATTACCCTTATATATATAGGTTGAATTATAAATTATTGTTGAACAGGATAAAACCTTTGTTTTAGAACCCAGACAAGTATGAACATCCCTTACATAGGGAAAACTTTTATGCGCCCAAGGCGGAGAGAGTTCTTAAAATGTAGTATTGATCAATGTAGGACACAACGGGCTGATCACCCCCGTGTCCGTAAGTTATGACGGTTTGCAGATGAATTTCTGTTTAACCTTTTCGAAAAAGAAAATAATGTTCATGATATGTCACTTAACCCTACTTATAGTCAATACGTAGTTTCAAAAATGTGAAAGAGAGTTGTTATGTTATTATTATCCTTGGTACAGATTACTTCACAACTATTAATTTGTTGTAGAAGGAGTTATATAAAGAAAATATTTAAATCCTTTCAGCTAATATTTATAATTGTTATTACTTGCTGGGCACTCAAATGCTCATTCTTGCTTAATTTAAATGTTTTCAGTTAAGTTTGAAGAACCAGAAAGCTCGTGCAGAAACAAAGGAAAAGGAAAGCTAACTGAATAAGATTTGTGGTGGTTGCTGTAATAGTTTATATTATTAAGACAATGCTATATATATAAATAATATCATGTATTGTATGGAATGTACTTTAAGGTCTCGTACCTGGGGAGATAAACTCTGATAATTATATAAATTAAGTTGTTATTCATATTATTGTTATTATTATTCGTAGAATTCCGCTCATAGAAATGGTATCGTGAAGCACCGAGTTCGGGTTTCAAGTACCCGGATTTGGGGGCGTCACAGGAATAAACAATCCATTAGAAGAGTTAAGTAGAGCATGATTTCTACTATCTTCTATGATTTAAAAGTTTATCATCAATTTTATCACTGAGACCTAACTCAATAAATAATCCATATCACTGAATTATCCATGCACTACGGGCCAATGATATTCATTAGTATCACATTCACGAATTATCCATGCACTACGGGACAAGGAAATTCATTAGTATCACTAATGGTCATGATCATGCCAACAACTGTCCATCAATACACTACGGGCCAATGAGAACTTTTACCACATCATTTGTAATATTACAGGTCATAATTACATCGATACATAGTCATAATCATACCAATCAATAGTCTATCTATGCACTACGGGCCAAAGATGACTTTCATCACAATATAAGCATAAGGATGATAACAATGATATAAGCATCAATCAAACGAAATCAAGGATAAGTATTAAAGACTTTAAATTTATCCAGAGTTTAAAAAATGTCGAAATTGTCAACATGATAACTGCTTTGTGGAGTAAAATTCAAGAATAATATTCATGCATCAAAAATAATTTGGGCAGAAAATAAATCAAGTTTTGTCATGAATAGTACCCCAGGTGAATAGTACCCGAGTGAATTGTGATGCCCCCAAAATAGGTATACAACACCATTCTGAGTCGCCAAATACATAGTACAGAAATAACTACAACTTTATTAATACAATTGTCGTGCAAAATACGACAACACTTAAATTGAGAGTTTAAATATAAATATTGCCATCTAGACAATATCCACACTCAAATAAGTCCTCATTACAATTATTGATACACTATTTTACAAAATAGTGAGGACTACTAAAACAACTTCTAGAACCATCACTGTGACGAACGAGATTTTTGTAAATTAATTTTAATATTTATTGAATTAAATAAATATTTTTCGATAATTTAATTATTGGATTAAATAATTAATTGATGCAATTGTGGTAGATTAATTTAATTATATGTGTTACATTTATTAAATTAATGTAGAGAAATTTTATTATTCAAGTATATGACTATGTGAGCTTATTGAATTAAATGAAATATTTAATTAAGCATGATGTTATTTAATTAATATAATTATTAATTAGAGATTTAATAAATTGTCATTATTTATTAATGAGATATTTAATTATGTGACTATGCGAAATTATGAGAAATTATTATATTTTATTTATATTAAATTAAATAAGATATATGAATTATTGTACAAGTGGGTGTGACATGAATTAAACTATATGGTAAAGGTTTTATTAAATTAAATAGTTTTGTAATTTATTTAACTAGCCAAACAAGGTCTTTTTGGGAGTTGGGATCAGTTACCCATGACTGGGTTAACTGACCACAATGCGCCAGTCTTTTATTACGACGTCTTCTTCTCATTCCTTATTATTTCTAAGTCTACAAATTAGAGAGGGAGAGAATTAGAGAGTTTGAGAAGTCTGAGAGAAAGTTTGAGTGTATAATTATCAATTACTTGTGAAAGAATCACCACTGATAATCTCTTCTATTAGTTATACTCTGGGTAATTCTCCTTCCCAATTCCTACTTTACGTAATTTAGTTTTCTAGAAAATGGCTTTCAAAACCTCTGTTATGTATCTGTAATTTGGAATAGGAGTAATGATTGGGTTGTGTATGTATTATGGCATATCACATCGTGTTTAATTATATATGTTGTGTAAACCATGTCATCAGTCTCATGAAAACATGTCGTATATATGTTTTACAAAATTACAGAGTATGGGTTATGGCCTTAAGGCCTTATACGTGATTTTAGTATGTCAAACATAAATGTTTTCATAAATTTAACACCCTTATATTATTGAGCATGTCAATACGAAGAGACCGAAGTTTAAATGAACGGATTCGGTGTTATAACGAATCCGTAGGGACAATTTTCATGTTTTATTTTCTAAACCTTCATGAACATCAAAGTCATTGAATTTTTATGTTTTAAATCTGTTATTAAGTGTTTAAAATTGTTAATGTCAGTATATAAATGTTGGGTTGTGTTTATACATGAACTATAACATGTGGGTATGTCTAATTTCGAGTAGAAAATAAGAAATTGGGAGAAATTGGCATGTTCTGCGATTTTTCGCGAACTGCCATTTCTGTGTCTGGTGCGTCGCGCCGCAGCGCCAGCTACCTATACATTTCCCGCGCCGCAGCGCCGGCTACCTGTACAAATTATGTGATAATTAGATAAATTGACTAAGTATAGTCGATAATTAAAGTAGACAACGACAATGAGTTTATGTTGATTAGTTAATTTATAATTAACCGGTATTGTGTATATGAATGGTATGTAGAATTTAATTCAAAGAACGTGCTTAGTTAAACTGTAATCTACGCACGAGGCAAGTTTCCTAAACTTAAACTCTTAATTTTGAGCAAGTTTCCTAAACTTAAACTCTTAAATTTGAGCAAGTTCCCTAACCCTGCTTGTTATTATTGTTCAAGCTTATTATTTACCTTGAATAAACTAACATTACTATTATTCAAGTTCAAATGATTGATTAAAGATTGATTATCTTTTCAAAGTATGATTTAGTTATACAATAATTATTCTATTGTATACTTCTTGAGATTATTATTCAAACTGAATATCATTATTCCTGAACCTTATTAGACTAGTGAAACCTTAATGATTCAAGTATTCCATAGTTGATGAGCGTTCTAAAATTCAGAACCGTTGATGAATTATCTAAACCAAACTTCCTTTGGTGCGAACTCGATTGTCAAACTGAGATGAACAACCCTGTATAGGGGATTATTTACGCTTTAGCGTTAAGATATTGTGCACAGTATGATACTAAGGGATGATCCCCCTAAGTACGAGAAGAAGGTCCATAGTCTTGTGACTGTTAAAGGTTTCAAGTATAACCCTTGTTAACCTAGGACATAGTTCAAGGTCTTATGATCCTCAGAATTCTTTTGATTCTTGTTACTCACTCTTGATTCAAAAGTTGAGTTTTTATTCAGATGTCTTTGATTTATTCGCATATTATTATACTGTTATTTCATTTTTATACTTGTGGGCATTTGTGCTCACTCTTGCTTAATAATAACATTGCAGTTAAGAACGAAAGAACTGATGAACCTTTCACTAGTAAAGGCAAGGGCAAAGTTAGCAAGTGATGAAGACCTGTTGTTTTATATAATGATGTATTTGTTTAAGACTTGAGTTAATGTTATTATTTAAGACTTATTTGTTTATGATTTCGCACATATGTTTAATGTTAGTTTAACTGGAATTGTATTATTATTATTCAGATGTTGTAACCCTTAAGGGAAGATTTTATTTCTATCTATTGCATGGTTTGCATTTATTATGGGTAGATAGATAGATGATATTTGTATCGTGAACACCAAATTCTGTGGAAATGAAAGTACCAGATTTGGGGGTGTCACAGGTTGGTATCAGAGCCGTAGGTGATGAACCTTAGGTGGGGGAATAACCTTAGGTAGTTGCCTTATAGAAAGAAGATAGTAAAGGAAAACTCTTATCGAGTTTTAAGAAATGAATTTTTGGTAATTTTTTGAAGATAATAAAATACATTATGTGTTTATATGTTAATTTATGTGCTCGTTAGTACGACTTAGTAACTAAAACTTAAAATTTTATTGTCAGGATGACGAATGTTGGAGAAGCTAGTCAAGCTGGGGAGGAAGAACCCCGATTACCTATAGTACCTACAGAGGAGGAGCCCCGAGACAAACATGTTGTTAGGGAACAGTTAGTTCAGAGGGAGTCATCTCCATTGATCACCGTTATTGGTCAGGAGCATGAGCCCGAGACTGATCTTGAGGAGGATCCTGAGGAGGAGTTTGATGAGGAAGAGGAAGAAGAGGAGTTACCATGGTACACCGTTGATGCGGAGATGTATAACACGTTATACGACCGTAACGTTGAGTTACAGGACGAGGTTCAGGAATTGACTGAGCGAGCGACTGTTCAGCAGTCTACTTTAGAGGAGAAGGAGATGGAGATTTTGACTCTTCACTCACGATTGAGAAATGTAGAATGGGATTTGGTCCATGGGAATGGTCAAACCGAAGATAAGACCGAGGAGATAGAGAAGCTGAAGAAGGAACTAAAGGAAACCTCTAGAAGACTGAAAATAGCAGAGGAATGATGGGTAAGAGAATCACGTCGAGCTGATCGTGTAGAAGATGATAGTCGTGCAAAGAAGGCAAAGCTTGAAGAGACATACTCCACACTTAATCATGCAATGGATGAGGCTCAGGAACGAGTTTTGAGATACCCCATCCAGTTCGAAGGACTTCCGTCGTATATGCTGGATCGCAGGACGATATCTCGTATCATGGATGAGGAGCGTGGCAAGGCTATTCAGCACCTTGATAGACAGGATTAGAATCCGTTTAATTATGTGAAAGACTTAATTAGTTTTTATATGTAAATTCCGATGTGTTTATGAACGAAGGAATATGTTAATATTTTAAATCATGTGGATTCTTTATTCCAGGATAGTTGATGTAAATAGCAATTATGCTATAGTTTGATGTTAAAACTTTGAGTTGAATTAAATATATTAAGTTGTTTGAGATGATGTGATAAATGAGTATGGTAAATTGTTGAGTAATGCTTTAACTATTTAGAGAAATAAATAAAGTTCTAATAAGCGTGTATTTAACAGAAAAATACCGCCCAGGAGAAGACAACAACGTCAACCGGCTCAGGAAGAGTCAACCAATAATAACAATAACGCCAACGCTAATCCTGTTCAGCAGTTGGTGAATTTACTGACGGGGGCAATGAACAATCAACCTCAAGCTCCACCAAACACAACGTTTAAAGACTTCAAGGCAGTGGGACCGCCAGAGTTCAAAGGTTCCAGGAACCCAATCGAGGCTCAAACGTGGGTCATGGAAATAGAGAAAGTATTCGACGTTGCTAGGGTTATAGAAGACCAGAAGACCGCTTTCGTAACGTTTATGCTGAAGTCTGAGGCTAGCTACTGGTGGCAAGCAAACAAAGTGCGAGGAGGTGAAGGTGTAATTACGTGGGAGAGATTTAAAGAAATATTTTTCAAAATGTACTTCCCAACTAGTTCGCAGAATCAGATGGAGATTCAATTTCTGGAACTGAAGCAGGGAAACATGAGCGTACCTGATTACGCGGCTAAATTCGATGAGTTGGCAAGGTTTGCCCCGTACCAAGTACACACTGACGAAAGAAAGGCCAGAAGATTTGAACAAGGACTAAAGCCTTGGGTTTATAGTAAGGTGTCAATGTTTCAGATAAACACATTTGCCGGAGTACTGGAAAAGGCCATCCTCGCTGAAGGTGGAAGCGATGCGGTGACCAAGTACAATCAAGAGCAGAAGAAGAAGAAGAGTGAAGGTGAAGGAAATAACAAGACTAGTGGGAGTAACACTGGGGGTAGTCATAATTAGAAGAGAAAGTGGACATATAACTCGTCAGCTGAAAGTCAACAAGGAGGGCAGAAAAAGAAAATTGAAGCGTGCTCAAACTGCGAAAAAGCTCATCTGGGAGTTTGCATGAAAGGGAAGCGAGTGTGCTACAATTGTGGTCAGGAAGGCCACATAGCACCAAACTGTCCAAACCCAAAGAAGGGTGCTTGTTTTAACTGTGGTTCTAAAGATCATCTAGCAAGAGACTGCCCCAAGAAGGGTTCAGGAGGAGCAGTGCAAGGAGGTAACGTGGAAATAGCAGTGGAAATACCTTAACCATCACCGGATCAACCGCAACAAATCGACCGACCGCCAGAACTTTCAATATGACAGTGCAAGACGCAATCCAGTCTCGTGATGTGGTGTCAGGTATCATTCCGATCAATGAAATTAATGCTTATATTTTATTTGATTCGGGTGCTACTTGTTCCTTTATATCCGAAGACTTTGCTAATAGTTTAGATTTACTTATGGATGAGTTGAAATATCCCATGAATATAGAAATTACGAATAGAGAGATAATTCCTGTTAAGTACGTGTTTAAGAACTGTAGGGTGGATATTAAGGGTAATATCATGAATGTAAATCTTATCCCTATTCGGTTTGGGGAATTTGACTTTATTTTGGGTATGGATTGGTTATCAAATTTTGGGGCTGTAATTGACTGCCAGAAGAAGCGTATTAACCTTATGACTCCGTCAAAGGTTGTGTTTTATGGTAGCAAGTCGCCCAGACAAGCGAGTTATCTGACGATGATGCAGGCCAGGAGGTTGTTAAGACAAGGCTGTGTAGGATATCTAGCTTACATAGTCGACAGTCGAAAAGAGAATCCGAAGGTAGAAGAGATACCGATTGTGAGGGACTTCGTCGATGTATTTCCAGACGATTTTCCAGGACTTCCACCAGATAGAGAGGTAGATTTCGTGATCAATTTGGCACCCGGAACCGCTCCAATATCGAAGGCACCATACGGAATGGCACCAGTAGAGATGAAAGAACTGATGGTCCAACTACAAGAATTGCTGGACAAAAAGTACATTTAACCGAGCGTATCGCCGTGGGGAGCGCTGGTGTTGTTTGTGAAAAAGAAGGACGGATCGATGCAGCTCTGCATTGACTACAGAGAACTGAACAAGGTCACGATTAAGAATAGATATCCATTACCAAGAATCGACGATCTATTTGATCAATTAAAGGGAGCAAGATACTTTTCCAAGATAGACTTGAGGAGTGGTTATCACCAACTGAAGGTGAGGCCAGAGGATGTACCGAAGGCAGCGTTCAGAACGCGATACGATCACTACGAATTTTTAGTAATGTCGTTTGGTCTAACGAATGCTCCTACAACATTTATGGGACTAATGAATGGTGTGTTCAAGCTATTTTTGGACAAATTCGTGGTGGTATTTATAGATGACATTCTGGTATATTCCAAAAACCAAAGAAGAACAAGAAGAACATTTGAGGTTAACGTTGGAAGTATTGAGAAGGGAGAAGTTGTACGCTAAATTTTCGAAATGCGAATTCTAGATCGAGCGAGTACAATTTCATGGTCACGTGATCGATAAAAACGGAATTTCGGTAGATCCATCCAAAGTAGAAGCCGTGATTAACTGGGATCAGACGAGAACGCTGTCAAAAGTAAGAAGTTTTCTTGGATTGACGGGATATTATAGAAGATGCATTCAAGATTTTTCCAAGATCGCAACTCTGTTAACGAATTTAACTCGAAAAGCTGTGAAATTTGTTTGGACGGAGAAGTGTGAGAAGAGCTTTCAAGAATTAAAGAGAGGTTGAGTACAGCACTTGTGTTATCTCTTCTGGATGATACATGAAATTTTGTTATTTTTAGTGATGCGTCGCATAAAGGACTTGGTTGTGTGCTAATGCAAAACGGTAAAGTCATCGCGTATGCGTTACGACAGTTGAAGGATTACGAGAAGGGATACCCGACCCATGATTTGGAGTTAGCTGCAGTTATTTTTACTTTAAAAATTTGGAGGCACTATCTCTACGGGGAGAAGTGTGAGATATATACGGACCATAAGAGTCTGAAATATATTTTCACACAGAAAGATTTGAATATGCGTCAAAGAAGATGGTTATAATTAATTAAGGATTACGACTGTGAGATTTTATACCATCCGGGTAAAGCGAATGTAGTTGCCGACGCCTTAAGTAGAAAGGGTCGTGAGAAATTGACGATGTTGAATGCTCAGGAGGAGCTAATCACAGAAATGGAGAAACTGGAGTTGGAAGTGAAGTATCCAATGGAGATTGATGAGAAGCTATTTCAGATGCAATCTGGTATAACTTTACTAGATAAAGTGAAGGAGGCTCAGCTTCAGGATGATGAATGCAAAAAGGTGGCAAAGAAGTTATCCGAAGGGACCGAACCGAGATTTAAGATGGATAAGGAAGGAATACTGAGATTTAAGAGTAGAATTTGGGTACCGCCAGTACAAGAGATTAAGGAAGATATTTTAAGCGAGACTCATAGTTCACGATATTCGATTCACCCTGGTAGTACCAAAATGTACCAAGATCTTCGACAACATTTTTGGTGGCCGAATTTGAAGCGTGATGTTGCAGAATGTGTTGCCAAGTGTCTGACCTGTCAGAAAGTGAAAGCGGAACATCAGAGACCGAGTGGATTGCTACAACCGTTAGAGATCCCAGAGTGAAATTGGGAACATATTACAATGGACTTCGTGGTTGGCCTTCTGACGACTCAGAAAGGCTACGACGCAGTATGGGTTATCGTTGACCGACTGACTAAATCTGCACACTTCCTCCGATCAAAATAAGATTCAACTTAGATCAGTTGGCCAGGCTATATGTAAAAGAGAATGTTTTGAGGCATAGAGTTCCGGTATCAATTGTTTCAGATAGGGATTCGCGCTTCACATTAAATTTCTGGAAACGTCTTTAGGAATGCATGGGTACGCAATTGCGAATGAGTACAGCTTACCACCCTCAAATAGATGGACATAGTGAGAGAACGATTCAGACATTAGAAGATATGTTAAGAGCCTGTGTGATGGACTTTAAAGGAAATTTGGATGATCACCTACCATTAGTAGAGTTCGGCAACAACAACAGTTACCACGCTAGCATTGGCATGCCGCCTTACGAAGCGTTATACGGCAGAAAGTGCAGAACTCCGCTTTACTGGGATGAAGTTGGTGAGAGACAATTGCTAGGGCCAGAATTGGTACAGTAGACAGCAGAAATAGTCAAAGTAATCCGAGCACGACTGGTAGCGGCTCAAGACCGACAGAAGAAATACGCTGATCCACATCGTAAAACTATCGAGTTTGAATCAGGTAGTTATGTTTTCTTGAAGGTCTCTCCCTGGAAAGGGAAGATCAGGTTCAGAAAGAAAGGGAAATTGAGCCCAAGATTCATTGGACCCTTTGAAGTACTGAGAAGAATCGGAGAAGTTGCGTATGAGGTAGCCTTACCTCCAACACTCGAGAATATCCATAACGTCTTCCATATTTCTATGTTGCGACCCTACAAGCCTGATTACAAGCATGTAATTGAATATGAACCCCTAAATTTTGAGAAAGACTTATCTTACGAAGAAATTCCTGTCTAAATTGTCGACCGAAAAGAACAAGTTCTCAGAAATAAAGTTATACCTTCTATTAAAGTAATTTGGAGGAACCACAACGCTGAAGAAGCTACGTGGGAACTCGAAGAGAATATGATGAACAATTACCCTCATTTATTTACTTAAATATGTGTATGCGATTCTGGGGACAGAATCTTTGTAAGGGGGGGGAGAATGTAACGGGTCAAATTTTATTGAATTTATTGAGTCGTGATTCTGGGCACAGAATCCTTTTAAGGGGGGGAAGATGTGACGAACGAGATTTTTGTAAATTAATTTTAATATTTATTGAATTAAATAAATATTTTTCGATGATTTAATTATTGGATTAAATAATTAATTGATGCAATTGTGGTAGATTAATTTAATTATATGTGTTACATTTATTAAATTAATGTAGAGAAATTTTATTATTCAAGTATATGACTATGTGAGCTTATTGAATTAAATGAAATATTTAATTAAGCATGCTGTTATTTAATTAATGTAATTATTAATTAGAGATTTAATAAATTGTCATTATTTATTAATGAGATATTTAATTATGTGACTATGCGAAATTATGAGAAATTATTATATTTTATTTATATTAAATTAAATAAGATATATGAATTATTATACAAGTGGGTGTGACATGAATTAAACTATATGGTAAAGGTTTTATTAAATTAAATAGTTTTGTAATTTATTTAACTAGCCAAACAAGGTCTTTTTGGGAGTTGGGATCAGTTACCCATGACTGGGTTAACTGACCACAATGCGCCAGTCTTTTATTACGACGTCTTCTTCTCATTCCTTATTATTTCTAAGTCTGCAAATCAGAGAGGGGGAGAATTAGAGAGTTTGAGAAGTTTGAGAGAAAGTTTGAGTGTATAATTATCAATTACTTGTGAAAGAATCACCACTGATCATCTCTTCCATTAGTTATACTCTGGGTAATTCTCCTTCCCAATTCCTACTTTACGTAATTTAGTTTTCTAGAAAATGACTTTCAAAACCTCTATTATGTATCTGTAATTTGGAATAGGAGTAATGATTGGGTTGTGTATGTATTATGGCATATCACATCGTGTTTAATTCTATATATTGTGTAAACCATGTCATCAGTGTCATGAAAACATGTCGTATATATGTTTTACAAAATTACAGAGTATGGGTTATGGCCTTAAGGCCTTATACGTGATTTTAGTATGTCAAACATAAATGTTTTCATAAATTTTACACCCTTATATTATTGAGCCTGTCAATACGAAGAGACCGAAGTTTAAATGAACGGATTCGGTGTTATAACGATTCTGTAGGGACAATTTTCATGTTTTATTTTCTAAACCTTCATGAACATCAAAGTCAGTGAATTTTTATGTTTTAAATCTGTTATTTAAGTGTTTAAAATTGTTAATGTCAATATATAAATGTTCGGTTGTGTTTATACATGAACTATAACATGTGGGTATGTCTAATTTCGAGTAGAAAATAAGAAATTGGGAGAAATTGGCATGTTCTGCGATTTTTCGCGAACTGCCATTTCTGTGTCTGGTGCGCTGCGTCGCAGCGCCGGCTACCTGTACATTTCCCGCGCCGCAGTGCCACCGCGCCAAGACTCAAGCCGCAGCGCCACGGCGCCGCAGCGCCACGGCGCCGCAGCGCCACGGCGCCACAGCGCCAAGTGTCCGGCCTTAGCGCCACCGCGCCACCGCGCCGCTGCTCGAAGATCACGTGTATCAGTGGCGCCGCATCGCCACTCTCCAGAAAATTCAGAAATGAGATTTTTAAAATATTAAAGTCTAACGAGTGTTAGTGGATTGATGTAATGAATATGTAAATATGTTAGAAGAATAATGTGATGATAAAAATAGTTGTTTAAACATGTAAATAACATAATTACATGTGATTTAAATTATGGAATTCATAATTAGATTATTATTCATGAAGTACAAATTATGTGATAATGAGATAAATTGACTAAGTATAGTCGATAATTAAAGTAGACAACGAGAATGAGTTTATGTTGATTAGTTAATTTATAATTAACCGGTATTGTGTATATGAATGGTATGTAGAATTTAATTCAAAGAACGTGCTTAGTTAAACTGTAATCTACGCACGAGGCAAGTTTCCTAAACTTAAACTCTTAATTTTGAGCAAGTTTCCTAAACTTAAACTCTTAAATTTGAGCAAGTTCCCTAACCCTGCTTGTTATTATTGTTCAAGCTTATTATTTACCTTGAATAAACTAACGTTACTATTATTTAAGTTCAAATGATTGATTAAAGATTGATTATCTTTTCAAAGTATGATTTAGTTATACAATAATTGTTCTATTGTATACTTATTGAGATTATTATTCAAACTGAATATCATTATTATTGAACCTTATTAGACTAGTGAAATCTTAATGATTCAACTAGTCCATAGTTGATGAGCGTTCTAAAATTCAGAACCCTTGATGAATTATCCAAACCAAACTTCTTTTGGTGCGGACTCGAATGTCAAACTGAGATGAACAACCCTGTATAGGGGATTATTTACGTTTTAGCGTTAAGATATTGTGCACAGTATGGTACTAAGGGCTGATCTCCCTAAGTATACGAGAAGAAGGTCCATAGTCTTATGACTGTTAAAGGTTTCAAGTATAACCCTTGTTAACCTAGGACATAGTTCAAGGTCTTATGACCCTCAGAATTCTTTTGATTCTTGTTACTCACTCTTGATTCAAAAGTTGAGTTTTTATTCAGATGTCTTTGATTTATTCACATATTATTATACTGTTATTTCATTTTTATACTTGTGGACATTTGTGCTCACTCTTGTTTAATAATAACATTGCAGTTAAGAACGAAAGAACTGATGAACCTTCCACTAGTAAAGGCAAGGGCAAAGTTAGCAAGTGACGAAGATCTGTTGTTTTATATGATGATATATTTGTTTAAGACTTGAGTTAATGTTATTGTTTAAGACTTATTTGTTTATGATTCCGCACAGATGTTTAAGGTTAGTTAAACTGGGATTGTATTATTATTATTCAGATGTTGTAACCCTTAAGGGAGGATTTTATTTCTATCTATTGCATGGTTTGCATTTATTATGGATAGATAGATAGATGATGCTTGTATCGTAAACACCAAATCCTGTGGAAATGGAAGTACCGGATTTGGGGGTGTCACAATCACTCCACACCCCGACTAGTACTCGCTACATTCTCGCCTCCTGAGAAGAAAAATAGAACAAAAAGGAAAATGGTGAGCTCAACTAGCCCAGTAAAGAACGTTATAACTAAAATAATATAGAACAAATTATTGTTAGTCCTCAACAGGGAAAAATTTAATATAATACATGTGACAAACAAGATTTTGTAATTCAATTTTAATATTTATTGAATTAAATAAATATTTTCGATGATTTAATTATTAGATTAAATAATTAATTGATACAATTGTGATAGATTAAATTAATTATATGTGTAATATTAATTAAATTAATGTGGAGAATAATTATTATTCAAAGTATGTATTTATGTGAGCTTATTGAATTAAATAAAATATTTAATAAGCATAATGTTATTTTAATTAATGTAATAATTAATTAGAGATTTAATAATTTGACATTATTAATAAATGAGAAATTAATTATTTGACTATGTGAATTAATGATAAATTATTATATTTTATTTAAATTAAATTAAATAAGATATTTGAATTGGGTGTGACATGATTTAAACTATATGATAAAATAGTTTATTAAATTAATTGAGTATAAGCCTTTAAGGCTAGCCAAACATGTCACTAGTGGAGGTTGAGGGCAGTTAACCCATGATGGGTAACTGACCTCCACAACACGTCAGTTTAATTGATATACGATGTCTTCTTTTTTTCTTCATTTTACTAAGTCTGATAAAACTAGTTAGAGAGAAAATGAGAAATTCAAGAGAGAATTCAGAGGAGTTGTGAGAAACTCTGTGATTGAAAAAGCTTTTGAAAAAGAGTTGTTATCTTTATACTCTACACTTTATACTCTGGGTAAATTCTCCAAACCCAAATTCTCTTTTTATGTCATTTAGTTTTTATGAAAATGGCTTTCAAAGCTTTTGTAAAGTCTTTGTAATTGGGAAAGGGTATGATTATGAGTTTATATATGTGTTAAATGTTACCATATCGTATTTGACTATGTATATATTATGTAGACCATATCATCAGTTTCATAATATTAACGTATATATGGCCTCAAAATTATAGAGTATGGAATATGGCCATATGGCCTTATATGTGATTTTAATATGTCAAACATAAATATTTTGCAAAATTTCCCACTCTTATTTGATGATGCATGTTGATACGAAGAGACCAAACCTTAAATGAACGGATTCGGTGTTATAACGAATCCGTAGTATTAATTTTCATGATTTATGTTCAAAACCTTTAAGAACAATGAAATTTACATATTTTAATTATGTAATTATATGTTTTAATAGGTTAAAATCATTTTATAAATGTTGGGTAATGATTATGTATGAATTATATCATGTGAGTATGTCTAAATTCGTGTAGAAAATAAGAAATTGGTAAAAATTGGCATGTTCTGCGATTTTTTTCGAACTGTAAATTCTGCAACTGGTACGCCGCGCCGCAGTGCCGGCTGCCTACCTAATTCCCGCGCCGCAGTGCCACCGCAGCGCCAGTTCTCAAGCCGTAGCACCACGGCGCCGCAGCGCAAAGACCTAGGACAACAGTGGCGCCGCAGCACCACTCTCCAGAATGTTCAGAAATGAATTATTTTTAAATGTTCAAGTCTAGCAATGTGATAACAACTTAATTTAAAGAACTTAGAGATATGTTAGAAATATAATGAGATGTTAAAATAGATTCTTAACATGAAAATAACATAATTGCATGTGGACTGAATTATTAAATGCGTAGTTAGCTTATTATTCGTGAAGTGCTTATTATGTGACAATAAGTGTGATAATTTGACTAAGTATAGTCATAACCAAAGTTAGACAAAAAGAAAGAAGTTGGTATGATTAATTACATTATAATTGACATGTATTGTGAACGTAAATGATATGTAGGATTTAAATCAAGGGACGAGTTTAATTAACGTGTAATCTACGCACGAGGCAAGTTTTCTAACCCTACTTGTTATCATTATTCAAGTTTATAAATCAAGTTCATTGTTATGTTAAAGATTTACTATCTTTTCAAAGTATGATTCTATTATACAATAATTGTTCTGTTGTATACCTATTGAGATTGTTATTCATTATAAATATCATTTATTGTTGAACCTTGTTAGACTAGCGAATCCTTATTGATTCAACTATTCCATAGTTGATGAACGTTCTAAATTCAGAACCCTTATTGATTTATCCAAACCAAACTTCCTTTGGTACGGACTCTAATGTCAAACTGAGATGAACAACCTTGCAAAGGGATTTACTTATGCGTTAGCGTTAAGATATTGTGCACAGTATGGTACTAAGGGCTAATCCCCCTAAGTACGAGAAGAAGAGTCCATAGTCTTATGATTGTTAAAGGTTTCAAGTATAACCCTTGATAACCTAGGACATAGTTCAAGGTCTTATGACCCTCAGATTTCTTTTGATTCTTGTTATTCATTCTTGATTCAAAAGTTGAGCTTTATTTTAGAAGTCTTTAATTCACTCGCATGTTATTATATTGTTACTTTCATTATTATACTTGTGGACAATTGTGCTCACTCTTGCGAATAATAACATTGCAGTTAAGAACGAAAGAACAGACGAGCATTCCACTAGTAAAGGCAAGGGCAAGATTAGCAAGTAATGAACACTGGTTATTATGTGGTTATGTAATGATATTTAGACTTGATGTTGTTTAAGACTTATTATTTGTTTATATTTCCGCATAGATGTTTAAGGTTAGTATGACCTGGGATTGTATTTATTATTCAGATGTTGTAACCCCATAAGGGGAGGATTTATTTCTATCTATTGTATGGTTTGTTTTTATTATGGGTAGATAGATATATGATGTTTGTATAGTGAACACCAAATCATGTGGAAATGGAAGTACCCGGATTTGGGGGTGTCACAATACAATAGACAACAAGTTTTAAATCAATATTCGCAGCGAAAATAATAATTCATTAGAAGAGTTAAGTAGAGAATAAAATCTACTATCTTCTATTTATGAATTTAAAAGTTCATCATCAATATTTTATCCTTGTAACATTAATCAATATATATCTGGAATCAAATGTTCATCTTTGCACTACTGGCCAAAGATATTCATCAGTTGGTCATGTTCATCTAAACACATGTTCATCTTTGCACTACGGGCCAAAGATATTCATCAGAAAATCATTCATCTTTGCACTACATGCCAAAGATATTCAGTTATATCATCATTTAGGACTGAGGATGATGAAAAATATTTTAAAGAAAACGAATCCAGTGAAACAAAAGAACAAATATTAAGGATTCGTACTTTAAACAATCCAAGTTCAAAAATACTTCATAAATAACCATAGTAGAGTAAAATTCAAGAATGAAGATCAAAACATGAATGCAATCAAAGCTAGTATCCATAATAGATATCTTGGACAAAAAATAAAAATTTAATTTTTCTGTGAATAGTGTCGTATTCGTGAATAGTGTCGTATACGTGAATAGTGCGTATACGTGAATAGTAACCCCGACACTAAAAGACAAGAATTTTACAAGAAAAATCTTACCAATATTTCGGCATAATGATATTGAAAGAAATAATATCATTTATAAAAAAAATAACATCCCTTACCTCGAAAAGACAGTACTTCTGACTGAAATACTGGATATAGTGCTGAAGGAACTTGCATTGTATAGCAACACTCAAAGTATCAAAATACTCACAAGAATACGTTCGATAATATAGAGAGAGAAGATTTCAGTTTCTGGTGTGATTTTTAATTCTAACCTAAGCACCCTATTTATAGGAAATTGCTTAGAACACCAAAGTAAAAAATTTAATAAAATATTAATATATTTTCTTAAAATTTCCTACTCACCCTTCTTTTGCCCAAAAACATCAGCCACCAAGTGGCTCACCTCACCAAAAACGTTTTTGTTATTAAAATTATTTAAAACTCCAAAAATTAATTATTTTGGAACTTCAATAATTCATAATAAATAGCTCTTTTATCAGAAAAATTCGAATCTTATGTCCTTCCATAGGAAATTCAATTCTCTACAACTTTGTAAGTTTAAGTTTTTCCAAATTCCAAACAAAAATTGACCGAAATTCACATACGGACGATTTTACATGCTATAATCAAATTTCAGTCAAGAAATGGGGTCCACAAACATGAAAAAACATGTTTTAAATATTTTTAGTAACAAAAATACTCTTCCTCCTCAATTATTCATATATCCCACATTCATTATAAAAATATCACCATTATTATATTATTATAATATAATAATATATTTAAATGAATTATTTTATCAGAAAAGGTAAAATATCAATTTTCAACAATTGTTACATCAAAAATTTTCTCCATCTATATCCACATAAAATAAATATTTTTCTTTTCATATAAATCAATAATTAATTATTCACAAATAATATTACAGAATCATAATACTGACAACCAGGCTGTTCCCAAGAAAGAGGGGGCTTTCCAATAAGAATTTCTCCTTACTGGCGCGTAATTAGGTGACCAAACCTCTCCTTAGACAAAACTTTCTAGATATCACCAATAATGTTATCTAATAATATTATTAAAATAATATGAATTATTGATCCGATAATGAAAAATACTGCGTAGTAACAATTATTGAAACAACAATAATATAACATATCAACGTAGCAATTATTGAATCAATAAAATAAAATATTGAACAATAATTACTGTAACAATTATTGAGTAGAGCCTTCTTACGCAAGAATCAATAATTGGTGCAATACCGTGTGTTACTGTGCAACAACGCGTATTAGTGTGTTTTAACCACCGGGTATTCCAACATTATTAATGGTAACAACTACGCCGTTATTTATAAACAACTTATACTTGTCATTTTCTTCATCCAATCGCTTTCCGTTATGGGGCCCACACAAGGCTGCGCCATCGTACGAATATTCCCCGACAGTAAGAATATTTCACGACCAAACGAATATTCCCCGACAATAATGAATATTTTATAACCACTTGCTTATTTGAAATATTTACGCATTTTATTCATAACTAACCACATTAATTAATTCAACCCTTACTATTTCAAAATAATAAATAGAGAAATTCAATTTCATTTATATTAAGTTAGGGTCATACATGAATAGTGTAGACACTCAAAATTTTGCATTCCTGTTACTAACCTTGCAGGAGGGCAGAATTGTCTTCCAGAGATAACCGTGGAAGTCAAATTAGCTCAGTCCCAGAGACAACCCCGGGATACTCGATTTTCCATCTTGGAGCCAACCCCGAGATACTCAGTTCCAGTCCCGTAGACAACCCCGGGAGATAAAATTCCAATCTCGGAGATAACCCCGAGGGATGCAGTTTCAATTACGGAGATAACCTCGGAGAAGTCCGTTCTAATCCCTAGAAGTCAGCTTTAAACCTCAGAGATAACCCCGAGGCGCTCAGTTCTAACCCCGGAGATAACCCCGGGAGGTTAGACACACCTCAGAGACAACCTTGAGGACATTCAGTACCTACAGCAGCCCAATCTCAGAGATAACCCTGAGCAACGATGACTAAATTTGTTCAGAGCTAGAGATAACCCTGGTGAGGGGTAAAATCATCATTTTCCCACCTCGATTCCACATTCACGCCGTCTAAGCATCATTTCATACCACATTACACATAAGTGTCCCTCATGAACCATAGCTCAAATCCTCAGTGACTACTACGCAAGACAGTACACCGGATAGAATTTGAAGACTTGAAGATCTAGTCATGGACCCATCTTCCCGACTTCGTACAACTTCTTATCCCATGTCATTGTGTAGCTCTCGACAATAGCATTCCGGAAAGGTATTGTACACCTCAATCGGATGCCCGGATTGAAAGTTATGAAGGTTCAAGCGGACAAACGCGTTGCATGCATACACGTACTTCGAGACGACAGGGTCCATGGAGCCCAGGGCACCCCAGGTAGTCGCAGGTACACATGTGGCTCCCCCTACTATAAATAAAGGGCTTGGGGTGGCCATTTTACAAGAAGAAAAGGCTAGGAAGCCCTGTCCATTTTACTTTGTACACACTTTAAATTGAGTGCTTTCTCTTTATAAACACCAATAAGTTTGTGTTTTGCTATATTTTGCCGGTGGAAACCGAGTATTCATTCATTTAGAGCTATCTGAAGTCTTCTTGACAGCTTACTGTAAGACATCTTAGACTTCTTAAAGCCTTTCTCCACTTTCATTCACACACAATTATTCAAGTTGAGAGTCGTGTTGTGTGTGTATGCCCGAATCGTCGATCCGTGGCTTTTACTGCTTATATATATATATATATATATATATATATATATATATATATATATATAACTGTTTACAGCTTTTGTACATATTGCATCATCATGTAAGCCTAGGAATCATGTGATCACAGATTCAGTTCTTGAATCTAGATTCGGTTCCCGTGATGGACATTTTCAGCTGCAGCCAGCTTGTAAATTATTCACGGTGTCTGAATTTCCTTAGATGGCTTTCATGCCCCAAAGGAGTTTGGCGCTGCTATGTGTCTTATTTTCTCGAAGATGCTTCACATCTCGAAAATAATAAAAGCAATTAAGCCGAACACGTAATAAAATGAAAGTATCAAATACCTCAATTACTATTGAGCATAAGGGTTTGAAAAACCTGTTTTACAAAACATCACTGCCTTATCTTATTAAAATTGAACTTTTATACAAAATCCAAACCATTTGTATATAGGTGCAAACGAGGCATAACACTACTTCTAGACAACTGTACATAGACCTACATACACACATTCAGATAAAAGTTTAAATTAAAAAGTGACGGTAACCGTGTCACCACGAAAGTCGGGGGGTCCCTAACACCTTCCCTCCACTTAATCAAGCCCCCGGACCCTTACGAATCTTGGTTTCATAGACCAGTTGAATAGTGTCACATCACTAGGTCTATGTACAAACTATTTCTTGGTTGAGTTGGTGTAACCATTTAAAAATATCAACTGGCGACTCTTACAGTCCAATCGTCAACATATAGATGTCGGACCTTTTCACAACTTATTTTTTCAAAAAAAATCACACCTAACACGAGAACACCAAAAGATAAGAACAGAAAAAGGATAAATAAAAATCCCGACGTCGACAGGTGGTGACTCTGTTGGGGACATCCAGTAAGAGGGCTTAAACCGTTATTTAAAGCTTTTCAAAACCTCTATCTGCTTGTATGTGGATATTGCATTTACATTTGAATGAATGTGTACTAATGCATTTACTTACTGCACTTAGTGCTTCATACTATATCTGCCTGTGATATTAGTGCTTCGCACATGTCATCATTTCCATACGGTGAGACGCGATGTATGTGAATGTATATTGTGTGGTCCTTCCACTAGGAGGCTATCCTATCAGCGTTTGATTACTGGACTCGTAGGGAGACTAATTCCAACGAGGCTCAGGAAAGGCACCACCCAGATTCGCTCCAGTTGACAGACCAGATTAACTTCCCGTCGAGTAAATTACAATAATCTAGGAACCTTCATGCCAAAAAGCCGCGAGAGTAGCCTAAGATAGGTCAGCCACTGATAAACCAAACGCGGAGGGAAGTCTCTTCATACCTTCTCATTTCAATTACTTGTAATTTCATTTCTATGTCAATCTCAATGTAATAGAAAATATAAAGAAATATGTGTACATGCATTCCCTTTTTATATCAAAACCTGTCATGCTATCATGTCATTAAAATAACTGACATCCGTTTTGCAGGATAATACTCCTAAAACGGACACATTACATAGCATGTAACAGTTCCTACATTCCCTAAAGACTAAACTACATAAGTCTTTTTGCAGGGAAACAATTGGTCATGTTACTCGTTCAAAGTTCAGAAAGGCACTAAGCCTACAGCCAAGCATGGCTACATCTGGCCAATCTAATCCTACTCCGGTCTCTCGCGAGGAGTTCTAAGGGTTAAGTAATCAGATTACAGAGTTGGCTATTCTTCTCAAAGAACTACACAAGTCCACTCAGGGTCCACAAATACCCATCAACACAGAATCCTATGCACATAGAGGAACTCAGGGTACGGACAAAGAAGTTCCAACACTTGAGTCTCATTCTGGAAAAACCAACAAAACCCCTGAAATCACCCATCTTAAAGAAGATCTAGACACCGATGATATTAAGAAGAAAGTCCTATAAATGGAAGAGACCATTCAGTCCATCAAAGGGATTGGAGCACACGAGAGTGTTTCATATTCAGACCTTTGCATCTTCCCTGGGGTTCATTATCCAAAAAATTTTAAGACTCCCGATTTTGAAAAGTATGATGGATTTGGAGATCCTTACACTCATTTAAAAGTATTCTTTGGAGAGCTCGGATCTTTTGCCGAGGATGAAAAGCTCATAATGCAGCTATTTCAAAAAAGTCTAACTGGAGAGGCCAGAGCATGGTACACCAAATTAGATAACTCCAAAATTCATAGCTAGGAGGAGTTAGCCCATGCTTTCCTCAGTCAATACAACTTCCAAATTCAGATGGCTCAAGACAGGTATCAAATTACCAAGGTCAAGAAATAATTCAATGAGTCATTCAGAGAGTATGCCCAAAGATAGAGGCGTCTGGCTACTCAAGTTATTCCATTTATGACTGAGTCTGAAATGGTGATAACCTTCATAGACATTCAAGAAGCACCCTTTTATAAGAGGTTCTTAGCTGGCATAGGCAAGCCATTCTCTGAAATGATCAAACACGGAGAAATGGCTAAAATTGCATTGAAATCAGGGAAGATTCAAGACCTTACTGGCGCTAAAATCTGTAGCTGAGCACATCCAATCTGGAAGTTATGGAAACAACCCCCGGAGGGTCTATACGAAGATAGAAGAGGATGTTTCCTTGATACTACAAGGACACAAAGGCAATCAAAACATGCCTATTCAGAGGAGAAACTATTCCCCTTTCCAAGCACAGTTTTCAAACACTCCATTGCCAAAAAGTGGAGAAGTCAGACGTACCCGAGTATTCACACCCTTAGGGGACTCATTCGAAAACATCCTCAAACTTTTGACAGCTCAGAAGAAAATTACTCACCTTCTTCCACCAGCCAACCCGAGTGGAAAAGGTTTTAATGCAAGTAAGACATGTGCTTACCATGCTGGAGCTCTAGGCCATGACACATAGGATTGTTGGGCCCTAAAGCATAAGATCCAGGATTTAATTGACAATGGTGAGATCGTGGTGACCAAACCCGATCAACCCCATGTTCAAGACAACCCTCTTCCTTAACATAAGGAAGAGGATGTTAACATGATTAACTGGAGCAGTGGACAGAGCTCCAATTATGTTGGTGGTTCATCCCAAACCAGTAAGGATAGTGCTGACAAATGGGATTATGCACAGTTCTGGTTTATGATGGAACGAGAAATGAAGGCTCTTGGCGAGCAAGTCAATCAATTGGTAGAACTGATGGTTCATCAGCACCAAGTCACACGTCAATTATTCAGTTAGAAGTAGGCTAGCCTCCTTTCTCTTATTCCAAGTACACTACCAATTTCTCTAGAAAGTGAAACACTGGAGGATAAAATTACAAAAAGTGGAAAAGCCAAAGCCCATTGGGACTTCGCCAACAAAAGGGAATTCACCTATTTAGGCCAATTGATGGAGAGATATTGCAGATGATGATTAATGAAGGAAGAATCATAGCACTGTTACCTCCAATCAGCCCACGCTTAAGACGGTTTGATTCTAATGGAGTATGTTAATACCACTCCCACTCTCGCGGTCACAACACTGAAGAATGCTGGGCACTTCGCCATCTTATTCAGAACCTGATCGACAGCGGTGTTCTGCAGATGGCAGAAAATGATGCTGTATTACTTGAGAGTGGGGACATATTTCCTACAAAATGGAAGGGAGTCGTAGCAGTTATATCCTCTGAGGGAGATTTGGCTGCCACACCACGTACAATACAACCAATTCAGCTCAAAGGTGTTGAAAATCCTTTGAAAGTGGTTGCACCAAAGCCAATTATATTGCCTTTTAGGCCACAGTATCCTGTTATCAGCCTACAACATTTGCCATGGAACTATAGAGAGGCTGAAGGATCTACATCCAATACAACTGCTGCAGTGTCAAGAGAAAATCCACTGTATCTTCCTCAACGGGTGATGAAGCATACCATCAAACCTAAGGGGAAAGTGCCCATGAAGAAGATTAAAGAATTCCTCCGTACTATGGGACACAATGAAGCTAAGGTGGTTTGAAGCTTGAAAGAAGCTCCACAACATATTTCTATTCTAGACTTGGTTTTCTCCTCAGAGGATCACCGGAAGGTCTTACTGAGAGTTTTAGAAGAAGCCCACTTGCCAAAAACAGCGGATGTTGAAAAATTCCATCATCTGGTTGATCACATTTTCAACAACAATGTGATATCTTTCACCGATGATGACATACTTCCCGAAGGGACGGGTCATTGCAAACCGTTGCACATAGCTGTTATGTCCTCCAAATATGTGGTGGGAGGAGTTTTGATAGATGGAGGATCATCCTTAAACATCTGCCCCTACGCCACCTTGGAGAAAATGAACATTAATCTCAACAAGATCCAAAGCAGCCATACAATCAACAAAGCTTTTGATGGATCCCGACGAAATGTTATCGGAGAGATTGAACTACCTGTGGAGATTGGTCCACATACATTCTGCGTATCCTTTCATGTGCTCAAGATAGCTATAGGATACAATCTACTTTTGGGAAGACCGTGGATTCATATGGTTAGAGCCGTCCCATCCACTCTCCATCAGCAGTTCAAATTCATCATTAATAATAGCCTAGTCACTATTAATGTTGAGCCGGAATTTCATGTACAAAGTGACATACCACTCATCACTTTCAATTCAGAAGTTGAGCCTGTCAGCTTCCAGGCCCTTGAGGTGAGTAACACTCACTATCAACCCATTGGGGCGCCACCTCTAATACCTAGAGTTTCTGCCGATGTAATGTCGACAAGTCAAGAGATGATATCCTTGGGTTTTCAACCTGGACAAGTGTTAGGAAAGGATCATCAGGGCATCAAGCGCCCAATTCAGGTTCTAAGTCAGATAGGGACTGCCGGACTAGGCTATTCTCCTGGGTCTAGTCACAGGAACCCTCACAAGCACAAATAAGTTCCTTCATCTTCAAGGTGATTGCCTAAACCTACAGAGCCTGAGTCTATACGGCCCTCATTAAAGGTTCCTGCCCATGTGGTAGCTATGCTCTTTCCTATGCCGATACCGGTCAAAGGAAAGGAATTCCTGATTCCAGTCCCCGAAGTGGAGGAAAAGGATCGGAGACGTAAACAAGACATTGTAAGGCGGTTATCAAACCTGCACGTCCTAGTCCATACGGAGGGTATGAACAGAGACATTCCAAATGATGATTGTTCGGACATTATGGTCATCATTCAAGAGAAGGAGGATGATAACAACCCCTTCATCACATCTGTCCATCAGGACTTCACCCTTGGCAATTGGAGCATCACTCCTTGCATTTGCCGATTAGGGTGAAAAGGGCAGAAACTCCCTCTGCCCTGTAGATAACAATAACTACTTACTTTTGTTGTACAGTATTAGTAGTTATTTTTGTCATTTCATGCTAACACTTTATATGATTAAACAATTTCATATATTAAGTGAAAGTTTTTTGTTTCAGGACTCTCAAGTTAGATGTGCCTAAACTTGCTGATGAGGTGCATATTCTTCACAAGGACTGTAACTTTGATGTAAAGTTGGACTCAGACTTGATGGAGATTGAATAAGAGGACTACGAAATACCTTAGGAGATCAAAGAATGGGTCGAAGACAAACCCAAACCAAATCTTGATCAAACCACCTCTTTCAACCTCGGAACCTCAGAAAACCTCAAACAAATTCAGATTGGTACGGACCTTACTCCAAACCAAAGGAATGACATGGTTACTATATTGACCCAATTTCAGGATGTGTTTGCATGGTCTCATAAAGACATGGTCGGTTTGTCCACTGACGTCGTCATTCATCGCCTCCCCATTAAAGAGGGATTCAAGCTAGTCAGGCAAAAACTTAGGCGATTAAAACCTGAGTGGAGTTTAAAAGTTAAAGAAGAAATTGTGAAACAATTTCAAGCCGGCATCATCATGGTGTCAACATACCCTGAGTGGCTATCCAACATAGTCCCCGTGCCTAAACCTGGTGCAAAGGTGCGAGTGTGCGTGGATTATAGGGATCTGAACAAGGCTAGTCTCAAAGATAACTTTTCCGTGTCATTCATCTACATACTCATTGAAAATACAACTTAATATGACATGTACTCTTTTGCTGATTACTTTGTGGGGTACCATCAAATCATGGTTGCTAAAGAGGATCGTGAGAAAACTGTATTCATTACTCCTTAGGGAACCTTTTGCTACAGACAATTGCCATTCGGCCTCATCAATGCCGGAGCTACCTATCAGCGAGCCATTATGGCTCTTTTCCACGATTTAATGCACAAAGAGATAGAAATCTATGTGGATGACATCATTGTCAAGTCCTGAAGGGAGGAAGGCCATCTGATCATCTCAAAAAGCTCTTCAACAGGTTGCGTAAGTACAACTTAAAGTTGAATCCAGCCAAGCATGCCTTTAGCATTAAATCAGGTAAGTTGCTAAGATTCCTAGTCAGCCATAAAGGGATTGAGTTGGATCCTACAAAAATCCAGGCCATCACGGAAATGCCCATACCTCAGACAGAGAGGAAAATACGGGGATTTTCGGGAAGAATCAACTTCATCAGCCGATTCATCTCCCAACTCATCGCAAACCTGTGAGCCTATTTTCAAGTTACTAAGGAAGAACTCCTCCATAAAATAGAATGATGAGTGTCAGAAAGCCTTCCTTACAATCAAAGAGCAGCTAATCAATGCTCCTGTTTTGGTACCTTCTAGGGATGGTGTCCCCTATTTATGTACCTGTCAATCAATGACAATGTCATGGGCTGCATGCTGGGACAGAAGGATGAGAGAGGCCAAGAAAGAACTATCTATTACCTCGTCAAAAGATTCAACATCAGTGAACACAAGTACACTCTGATTGAGAAAACTTGTTGTGCTTTAGCATGGGCTTCCATGAGGTTACAACATTACCTCCATAGTCACATAACCCATCTTATATCCCGCATGGATCCTCTTAAGTACATGTTCAGCAAACCCATGTTAAATTGTCGACTGTCCAAATGGCAGTTGATCCTACAATAATTTGACATTGTCTACATGACGCAAAAGTCTATCAAAGGTCAAGGAATTACGGATCAACTTTTCGCCGCACCTACAAGGGATTTCAAACCTTTAGAAACATACTTTCCCGATGAAGGGGTAATGACAGTTCAGCAACACCGTCAGGACGATACACACCAACCATGGAAGATGTATTTTGATAGAGCTAAAAACATGAAAGGTTCTGGAGCTGGAGCAGTTCTAGTATCCATTACGGGGGAGCAACATCCCGTCGCCGTCAAATTATAGTTTACCAGCACCAACAACATAGTTGAGTATGAAGGTTGTATCATGGGTTGAACTAGCCCAATCCATGGGCATCAGGCTGTTAACTGTATTTGGAGATTTTGAATTAGTAATCAAACAAACCACTGGGATCTATCACACTAAAGAGCTACATTTGCTGCCTTACCATCGGCAGGTTATACAGATGGCTTCGGAGTTTGAAGAAATAACCTTCCTCCACATTCCTCGAAATAGGAATAACTTTATGGATGCACTAGCAACTTTGGCCTCCTTGATCAACATACTTGATAAGGAAGACAAGCCAAACATCACATTTTCCCGACAAAAAGCTCCAGTCTATGGGAACTACGTTGGAGAAGTATCGGATGAGCTACCTCCCATCCAACACCCTTGGTATCAACATATCAGGGAGTATCTGTGAGATGGATCTACACCTGCTGAGGCGAGTCCAGCTGAAAGAAAGCGGATTCATCGAATGGCTATGAAATTTTACCTGAGCGGAGATTCACTCTACAAAAGAGATGCAGGACTGGGTCTTTTCAGATGTCTAGACAAAGACCAAGCTCAGAGGCTCATGGATGAAATCCATGGTGGAGGATGTTGTCCACACATAAGCGGCCCTCTACTTGTCAAGAAAATCCTAAGAACATGACTTTACTGGCTCTCTCTCAAGGCTGACTGTGATGATCATATCAAGAGATGTAACCAATGCCAAATTTATGGTGGGAATGCTATCCACGCCCCTCCAAGGGAGCTCCACACTATGAGTTCACCCTGGCCCTTCTCAATATGGGGAAAGGACGTGATCGGGCCCATCGAGCCCAAAGCCAGTAATGGACATCAGATTATCTTCACCATGATCGACTACTTCACCAAGTGGGTAGAAGCAACCTCTTTCTCCAAGGTTACTAAAGAAGTTATCATTGGTTTCATCATAAATAATGTCATTTGTCGATATAGACAACCAGAGGTGATTGTGTCGGACAATGCCAAAAACCTCAACAATCAAATGATGGAGGAGTTATGCAGTAAATTCTACATCAAACATCTCAACTCTGTCATCTACCGTCCAAAGATGAATGGCGCTGTTGAAGTGGCTAATAAGAATATCAAAAAGATCATGAAAAAAATATCCGCCAATCACAAAGGATGGCCTGACTTGTTGCTTCTGACTCTATTACAGAACATCAATGCTCACTTCCACTGGGGCAACCCCCTACTCATTAACCTATGGGATGGAAATAGTGCTCCCTATAGAAGTGGAAATGGAATCCCTTTGAGTGTTGATAGACGCTCAGCTGGATGAAGACCAATGGTTACAAGATAGGTACCACCAATTATCTTAAATAGATGAAAGGCGGGCTGCAGCTATCTTCTATAGTCAGTTATATCAACAGAGGATTGCCAGATCCTACAACAAAAAAGTCTGGCTATGGCAATTCATACAGCATAACTTAGTCTTGAAAAAGGTTCTTGACAACCAAGATCAATCCAAAGGAAAATTCGCCCCAAACTGGGAAGGTTCGTTTATTGTCAAGGAGGTATTGACATGAGGAGCTCTCAGATTACAGGAGATGGATGACGATGAATTTTCGTAACTCATTAACTCGGACACCGTGAAACGGTACTATGTCTGAAGTTACTAGCAAAACAACATCCTGGGTTTGGATCACCAGATCCCCAGTCAATTCAGGTTTTCAAAACTGTTTTTATACAACCTTTTTTCACATCTGTTTGCCCCATCAGGGACAAACATACCTTCCAACTAGCAGCCTGGTTTCGGATCATCAGATCCATCACTCAACTCAGGTTTTTCAAAACCTTTCATATTTTTTGTTTTGTCCCACCAGGGATAAAACTTTTCACACTTTTAGTTTGTCCCACCAAGGATCAAACTTTTCGTCTGTAGTGTGTCCTATACATGGGGCGAACTACGCATACCTGATCTCCCCAATACATGGGAATACGTAAGCAGCCATTTTTATGGTCCGATCTCACCACATAAAAAACAAAAATATTTCTATACCCTTTTCACCACACAAAACTTTGAACCTTTACGCCAGTTTCGAACTATGCCGACCCAATCTCGCTTCATCCATGGGAGTACATAGGGAGTCATTCATGGTTCGGTCTTACTATAAGACCCTAACTTATTATAAATAAAATTGAATTTCACTATTTATTTGTGAGACCCCGAATTTTATGAAATAAAAGTATTTAATTTTTTTATTTTGGTAAATAGTTAAATTGATAAAAGTTTAAAGTTAAGGGTAATATGTGAATTTTTTTTTGCAAAGTAAGCAAGTTGAAATAAAAGTATGTGAATTCGTTGTGTCGGGGAATTTTCTTTTTGTCGGAGAATATTCGTACAACAGTACAATCTTTGGTGGACCCCACAACGGAATTATTGTCGGATTAAGAGAACGACAAAAATATTTTTATGAAAATAACGACGGAAGTTTTACCGTTAACTATTGAAACACCCGGTGTTAAAAGTACAGTAATACGCGTGGTTGCATAGTAGCACACGGTATTGATTATTGATGCTTACGTGAGAAGTCACTCAGTTTTGTTTTATTAGTATTATTAATGTAATAAAACAAAAAAACTTTTTATATAAAACAGAATACTTTTATAAAGTTATACGTTTTATTAGGCTAATAGTAAAATCTTTTTATATAAAATAGAATATTTTTATAAAGTTATCTATTTTATTAGACAATAATTAGAATATATTATATTTTATTATGCATAGTATTTGCATAGTACCTACATAGTGTTTACATAGTAAAATCTTTTATAAAGTTATTCGTTTTATTAGATTATAAATAGAATATATTATATTTTATTTAAAAGATTTTGCTTTAAATATGGACCGTCGGATTAAAGTAAATCAATCTAGACCGTTCATGAGTTAGTTACTATGCAGTCCATTTTCCTATAAATAGAAGCTCATTCCTTCATTATTTTCTTACGAATTCACTGAAACTCTAGAGAGAAAAATTATAGAGAGAAAGAAGAAGAGTATTCTGCTACTTCACTACTCCGATATCAAGTTTCTTTTACGGTAAGAGATATTATTTGTTATACTCGTAAATGGTATTCTTCATTTCTTATTCATGAAGAGAACTTCAGTTATTTCATTTTTTATTATTCTATTGGAATAACCTGTATACGCGGGCTGCCCTATACTTGGTGAAATTCTTCTGTTATTACATTATTTATTATTCTATCAGAATATCCTGTCTGTGCTTTACGTCGGACCTGGTTCTATTATTTATTATTCTGTCGGAATATCATGTCTGTGCTTTACGCCGGACCTGGTTTTATTATTTATTATTCTGTCAGAATATCCTGTCTGTGCGTTTACGCCGGACCTGGTTCTATTATTTATTATTCTGTCGGAATATCCTTTTGGTGCATTTACGCATGATCTGGTTCCACTATTTATTTTTCGGTTGGAATAACCTGTCTGTGTGGTATATCGCATGCCTGGTGATTTCTTTTGTTATTTCATTCTTTATTATACTCAGTTGGTTAAAATTTTAACTTTTATACTCCTTGAAATTAGTGGAATATCCTTGATATTTGCGCTTCATCCAGTATCTTTTCATGGAAGTATTCTTCTGAGCAATTTTGAATTTTACTCCACAAAGCAGTATCATGTTGACAATTTGGACGTTATTGATTCCTAGATAAATTAATTCTTGAACTTATTTTATTGAATTATTATGTCATTGTCATCATCCTCATGTTTATATTATGTTGAAAGTCATCTATGGCCTGTAGTGCATAGACGGACTTGGTATGATTATGACCAGGGATTATTCGGTATAATCATAACCGTAATATTACAAATGATGTGAAAAAGTCCTCATTGGCCCGTAGTGCATTGATGGACATTTTTGGTATGATTATGGCTATGCATTCTCTTCGGCCAAGGGTGCAAAGATGAATTGTTTTATGGCATGCTTAGGACCGTTGATAAAAATACGATTATCTTTGGCCCGTAGTGCATGGATAATTTGTGGTCGTGATACTAATGAATATCCTTGGCCTGTAGTGCAGGGATGATTCGATGATGTAGATTAATTATTGAGCTGAGTCTCAGCAATGAAATATTAATTCATGGATGTGATAATAATGAATATCTTTGGCCGTAGTGCATGGATAATTCATGGATGTGATACTAACAAATATCCTTGGCCGTAGTGCATGGATAATTCGAAGGTGTAGATTATTTATTAAGCTGAGTCTCAGCGATAAAATATTGGTTATACACTTTTAATTTGTAGAAGATAATAGATATCATGCTCTACTTGACTCTTCTAAAATACAGTTGTAGGTCTTTGGCCGTAGTGCAAAGATGAATTTATTAGTATGATTATGAACAAGAATTGTGATTTGGTATAACCATAATTTTTGATGTTTCAGGAGAATATAGGTGCTGAAAATTATCTTCGTCCTGGGTGCGAAGAGGAATTTAGAATCACAATTATGATTATGAGTTATTCATATAATTATGGACAGGAATGGTTGATTGATGTTACAGGGATAAAATATTATTGGTGGACTTTTAACATGGAGAAGATAATAGACCTAATGGTCTATTTGACTCTTCTAATGGATTGCTCGTTCTGCTGCAACTATGGTTGAAAAGTTTTATCAGCTACCATATGTTCTAAATCTCTGATTTATTAATGATGAAGACTATTGATGATGTAAATTAGCTTTAATTATGATATTTTTTACTAGGCTAGTTGAGCTCACCCTTTTGCTTTCATTATTCTCTTCAGGAAGTGAGAACGCATCAAGGACTAGTCAGGGAACGGAGTGACGGTTCAGATGATATCATTAGTAGTCCTCACTATTCTATGAAATAGTATGATAGCTGTGGAGGTTCTCCCTAAACAGTATAGAAAAGTGTGTTGTATTCTATACATCATTTAGTAGTTATATTTGATGGATCAAATAGGGTGAGGCGAACCCAACTTTGGGAGGGTGTTTTGCCACTATCATACAAGATGTCTAATGACATACAACCTCGTGTTCTCATAAGATATGGTTGTGCACATTCACTTGCTGAATATATCTACGAGCACTATCTATATGATCTTGGAATTTATTTGAAGTATAATTTTCACTTGGAGACAACGGAGATAATTATATGTCAAGAGAAGACTCACCATTGGAAAGAAGATGATAGTAATCTTTTTATTTTTATTTGGGGACTTTTGGGTCAACCAAGGATAATTCTGTGGACATATGATAGCTATCATAACCTAGACGCATTGCCTCCCATTTACGAAGGTTTCCTTGAGCACTTCCCAAATATTTTAATTTCTAAAACAGTTTTTGACTATACTTTTATGTAAAGTATCATTTTAAGGTTGTGGTCGAGGTACCATGAGAGTTACATACATTTGTATTAAAACTCATAGTTAACTGTGGTCGTATTTTATACGACAGCTCAACAGTTGTATAAATGAAGTTGTATTTAAATTTTGTACCATGTATCTGGCGACTCAGAATGGGTGATGTATACCTAATTTTGGGGGAGTCACAGTTGGTATCAGAGCTTAGGGATATGGTCGCTGGCGGAGATAAGAGTCTAGAACTAGGAGGGGAGAGACGAGTTATATACTTCGCTAGTGTGTGACTTACCTAAGCTAAAATTGTTTACTTGATAAGTTGACAAATTATGATATGTCAATTAACCTTTGTTTTGAAGCTATATTCTAGAATGATATCTGAAATACAGAAGATGAGAAATAAAAAAATCATGATAGCGAGGAAATTACCAGGAAGGTACAATATGAAAAGAAAGCAAGGTATTTTCTTCTCTTCGAATATCAGGTACGTACGTAAATTTTGAGGACGAAATTTCATAAGGAGGGGTGATTGTGAGACCCCAAATTTTATGAAATAAAAGTATTCAATTTTTCTATTTTGGTAAATAGTTAAATTGATAAAAGTTTAAAGTTAAGGGTAATATGTAAATTTTTTTTTGCAAAGTAAGCAAGTTGATATAAAATATTCGTTGTGTCGGGGAATATTCGATTAGTTAGGGAATATTCATTTTGTCGGGAAATATTCGTACGACGGTACAATCATTGGTGGACCCCACAACAGAATTATTGTCGGATTGAGAAAATGACAAAAATATTTTTATAAAAATAACGGAGGAAGTTTTACCATTAACTGTTGAAACACCCGGTGTTAAAAGTACAGTAATACGCGTGGTTGCATAGTAGCACACGGTATTGATTATTGATGCTTACGTGAGAAGTCACTCAGTTTTGTTTTATTAGTATTATTAATGTAATAAAACAAAAAAGCTTTTTATATAAAACAGAATACTTTTAAAAAGTTATACGTTTTATTAGGCTAATAGTAAAATCTTTTTATATAAAATAGAATATTTTTATAAAGTTATCTATTTTATTAGACAATAATTAGAATATATTATATTTTATTATGCATAGTGTTTGCATAGTACCTGCATAGTATTTGCATAGTAAAATCTTTTATAAAGTTATTCGTTTTATTAGATTATAAATAGAATATATTATATTTTATTTAAAAGATTTTGCTTTAAATATGGACCGTCAGATTAAAGTAAATCAATCTAGACCGTTCATGAGTTAGTTACTATGTAGTCCATTTTCCTATAAATAGAAGCTCATTCCTTCATTATTTTCTTACGAATTCACTAAAACTCTAGAGAGAGAAATTATAGAGAGAAAAAAGAAGAGTATTCTACTACTTCACTACTCCGATATCAAGTTTCTTTTACGGTAAGAGATATTATTTGTTATACTCGTAAATGGTATTCTTCCTTTCTTATTCATGAAGAGAACTTCTGTTATTCCATTCTTTATTATTCTGTTGGAATAACCTGTATACGCGGGCTGCCCTATACTTGGTGAAATTCTTCTATTATTACATTATTTATTATTCTGTCAGAATATCCTGTCTGTGCTTTGCGCCGGACCTGGTTCCATTATTTATTATTCTGTCGGAATATCATGTCTGTGCTTTACGCCGGACCTGATTCCATTATTTATTATTCTGTCAGAATATCCTATCTGTGCGTTTACACCGGACCTGGTTCCATTATTTATTATTCTGTCGGAATATCCTGTCGGTGCATTTACGCATGACCTGGTTCCACTATTTATTTTTCTGTTGGAATAACCTGTCTGTGCGGTCTATCGCATGCCTAGTGATTTCTTTTGTTATTCCATTCTTTATTATACTCAGTTGGTTAAAATTTTGGCTTTTATACTCAATGAAATTAGTGGAATATCCTTGATATTTATGCTTCATCCAATATCTTTTCATGGAAGTATTCTTCTGAGCATTTTTGAATTTCACTCCACAAAGCAGTATCATGTTGACAATTTGAACGTTATTGATTCCTGGATAAATTAATTCTTAATTTTGTTTTATTGAATTATTATGTCATTATCATCATCCTCATGTTTATATTATGTTAAAAGTCATCTGTGGCCTGTAGTGCATAGATGGACTTGGTATGATTATGACCATGGATTATTCGGTATAATCATGACCGTAATGTTACAAATGATGTGGAAAAGTCCTCATTGGCCCGTAGTGCATTGATGGACATTTTTGGTATGATTGTGGCTATGGATTCTCTTCAGCCAAGGGTGCAACGATGAATTGTTTTATGGCATGATCAGGACCGTTGATGAAAATACGATTATCTTTGGCCCGTAGTGCATGGATAATTTGTGGTCGTGATACTAATGAATATCCTTGGCCTGTAGTGCAGGGATAATTCGATGATGTAGATTAATTATTGAGCTGAGTCTCAGCAATGAAATATTAATTCATGGATGTGATAATAATGAATATCTTTGGCCGTAGTGCATAGATAATTCATGAATGTGATACTAACGAATATCCTTGGCCGTAGTGCATGGATAATTCAAAGGTGTGGATTATTTATTAAGCTGAGTCTCAGCGATAAAATATTGGTTATACACTTTTAATTTGTAGAAGATAGTAGATATCATGCTCTACTTGACTCTTCTAAAATACAGTTGTAGGTCTTTGGCCGTAGTGCAAAGATGAATTTATTAGTATGATTATGAACAAGAATTGTGATTTGATATAACAATGATTTTTGATGTTTCAGGTGAACATAGGTGCTAAAAATTATCTTCATCCTGGGTGCGAAGAGGAATTTAGAATCACAATTATGATTATGAGTTATTTATATGATTGTGGACAGGAATGGTTGATTGATGTTACAGGGATAAAATATTATTAGTGGACTGTTAACATGGAGAAGATAATAGACCTAATGGTCTATTTGACACTTCTAATGGATTGCTCGTTCCGATGCAACTATGGTTGAAAAGTTTTATCAGCTACCATATGTTCTAAATCTCTGATTTATTAATGATGAAGGCTATTGATGATGTAAATTAGCTTTAATTATGATATTCTTTACTGGGCTAGTTGAGCTCACCCTTTTGCTTTCATTGTTCTCTTTAGGAAGTGAGAACGCAGCAGGGACTAGTCGGAGAACGGAGTGACGGTTCAGATGATATCATTAGTAATCCTCACTCTTCTATGAAATATTGTGATAGCTGTGGAGGTTCTCTATAAACAGTATAAAAAAGTGTGCTGTATTCTATACATCATTTAGTAGTTATATTTGATGAATCAAATAGGGTGAGGCGAACCCAACTTTGGGAGGGTATTTTGCCACTATCATACAAGATGTCTAATGACATATAACCTCGTGTTCTCATAAGACATGGTTGTGCACATCCACTTGCTGAATATATCTACGAGCACTATCTATATGATCTTGGAATTTATTTGAAGTATAATTTTCACTTGGAGACAACGTAGATATTTATATGTCAAGAGAAGACTCACCATTGGAAAGAAGATGATAGTAATCTTCTTATTTTTATTTGGGGACTTTTGGGTCAACCAAGGATAATTCTGTGGACATATGATATCTATCATAACCTAGACGCATGGCCTCCCATGTTCGAAGGTTTCCTTGAGCACTTCCCAAATATTTTAATTTCTAAAACAGTTTTTGACTATACTTTTATGTAAAGTACCATTGTATGGTTGTGGTCGAGGTACCATGAGAGTTACATACATTTGTATTAAAATTCATACTTAACTGTGGTCGTATACTATATGACAGCTCGACAGTTGTATAAATGAAGTTGTATTTGAATTTTGTAACATGTATCTAACGATTCAGAATGGGTGATGTATACCTAATTTTGGGGGTGTGAGATTATTATCTTGAAATAATAAGGTGATAATTTGATATAATGCTTTGGTTATGGGTAAAATGTGCAAATTTTGCAAAAGAAGCAAGTGGTTATAAAATATTCATTTTGTCGAGGAATATTCGTTTGGTCGTGGAATATTCTTGCTGTCGGGGAATATTCGTACGACGACACAGTCATTTGTGGGCCCCATAACGGAAAACAGTCGGATAAAGAAAACGACAAGTTTGAGTTTTTATAAATAATGGCGTAGCAGTTACCGTTAATACTGTTGGAATACCCGGTGGTTAAAATACAGTAATACGCGTGGGTGCACAGTAGCACACGGTTTTGTATAGTATTGTTGAATTATTGATCCTTATGTAAGAAGCTCAATAATTGTTACAGTAATTACTGTTTAATATTTTATTTTATTGATTCAATAATTGCTGCGTTGATATTTTATGTTATTGTTGTTTCAATAATTGTCACTGCACAGTATTTCCCATTATCAGATCAATAATTTATATTATTTGAATAATATTATTAGATAGCATTATTGTCAATGTTTAGAAAGTTCTGTCTAAAGAGAGGTTTGGTCACCTAATTACACGCCAGTAAGGAGAAATCCTTATTGGAAATCCCCCTCTTTCCTAGGAACGGCCTGGTTGTCATAATTGTGATTCTGGATTTTATTTGTAAATAATTAATTATTAATTTATATGATAAGAAAATATTTATTTGATGTGTATATACATGATGAATTTATTTATGTGGTTATAAGTGAAGGAATTAGTGTTGAGGGGTTTTATCAGTATTTTGTCAGAATAGAGGTTTTAAAAATCAAAACAGTGTTCTTAAAGCTCTATTGCGTGAGTTATAATTTTAATCCGACCGTTGGATCTTTGTGATTTTTGGATATGTTATACATATATAAGTAGAGCATATGTCTACAAATTTTGAACCGTTAAAAATTAACGCATGATTTGTTATGAATTTTAAGAGGTGACTGATTTAGAAATTATTGAAGTTTCTAAATTTATCATTTTGGTGGAAAATTCTAGAATTTCTGGGCTCCACTTTTGGTTGGTGAGAAATGTGCTCAAATTTTATTTCAAATGTGGTGGGTGAAAATAGTAGCAGGTAAAGCCATCAGGTTACAGGTCAGGTCTTCTTCGGTGTGCTAGCATTTTCCTATAAATAAGGTGCTGAGTTAGAATTGAAAATCACACCAGAAACATAAGCTTTCTTTCTTTCTTTCTCTATATTATCGAGCGTATTTTGTGAGTATTTAGATACTTTGAGAGTTGTTATTCAGTACAAGTTTCACTCAGCATCATATCCGACATTTCATTCTGAAGTACTATTTTTTTGAGGTAAGGGATGTATTTTTTTTTGTAAATGATATTATTTCTTTCAATATCATTATGCCAAAATATTGGTCTGAGCATTTTATCAAATTTGGAACTTTTTGGCGTCCTATTCACGTATACGATACTATTCACGTATACGGTACTATTCACGAATACGACACTATTCATTGAAAAATAAAATTTTCTCTTCTTTGTTCCAGATGTCTATTATGGTTACTATCTTTGATTATATCCATGTTTTGATCGTCATTCTTGAATTTTTCTCCATTATGTTTTATTATGGAGTATTTTTAAACTTGAATTATCTAAAGTACGGATCTCTAAGCTTTGTCCTTTTATCGTACGGGATTCGTTCTCTAAAATATTTTTTATCATCCTCAGTCATTAATGGTAATACTTGATGAATATCTTTGGCCTGTAGTGCAAAGATGAATGATTACCTGATGAATATCTTTGGCCCGTAGTGCAAAGATGAACAGGTGTTGAGATGAACATGACCAACTGGTGATACAAATGAATATCTTTGGCCGTAGTGCAAAGATGAATATTTGATTCAAGATGTATATTGATTGATGTTACATGGATAAAATATTGATGATGGACTTTTAAATTAATAGATGATAGTAGATATCATTCTCTACTTAACTCTTCTAATGAATTATTATTTCCGCTGCAGTTGTTGATCTAAAATTTGTTGTCTATTATATTCTATCAGATTTTTCCCTGTTGAAGACTATTGATAATTTGTTATATATTATCTTAGTCATAATATTCTTTACTGGGCTAGTTGAGCTCACCCTTTTTCTTTTTGTTCTATTTTTCTTCTCAAGAGGTGAGAATATAGCAGGAACTAGCCGGGGTATGGAGTGATGGTTCTAGAAAGTTGTTTTAGCAGTCCTCACTATTTTTGTAAAATAGTGTATCAATAATTGTAATGAGGACTCCTTTTGAGTTTTAATATTGTCCATTAGACAATATTTATATTTAAACTCACAGTTTATGTGTTGTCATATTTTGCACGATAATTGTAGTAATGAAGTTGTATTTGTTTCTGTACCATGTATTTGGCGATTTAGAATGGGTGATGTATACCTATTTTGGGGGCGTCACAGTTGGTATCAGAGCTTAGGGATATGGTCTCTGGCGGAGATCGGGGAATAGAACTAGGAGGGGAGAGACGAGTAAATTCTTCACTAGTGTGTCCTACCTATGCTTATTTGTTGGTCGGTCATAATACAGGGATATTATGTGACTTGTTAATTTGTTTAATTAACCCTTCTTTTATGGAAGTTTTTAAGAATGGCAGCTGAGAACGTTAACAATGGAGTGTATGAAACTGTGGAACAACCTTCAATCACTAACCAGGAGAATGTACAATAAGAAGGAAATATTTCTCCTGTAAACAACATGACCGAACAAATGATGAATGATAGAATGTTTAGAAGCTTTTTGCAGTTCATGCAAAATCAGACAAGGGATACTCGTGTATAAAATACGGGTGAAAATGATAGCAATGCGTAGTTTGTCACAGCCAAGCAGTTTAAAGAGTTGGGACCACCAGAATTCTAGGGAAAGCCGGATCCGATTAAGGCGAAAACGTGGGTCAAACAAATTACCAAAATATTTGATGTCCTGGGCTGTACGGAGGAATAAAATGTTCCATTCACCACCTTTATGTTCCATGGTGAGGCAAATTATTGGTGGGAATCTGTGAAGCGTACCTAGCCTGCAGCACTCATCATATCTTGGGAAACATTTTAGAAGTTGTTCAATGATAAGTACTTTCCTGAAAGTATTCGTCATATGAAGGAGGTAGAGTTTATCATACTAGAACAAAACAACATGACTGTGTCTCAGTACGAGACAAAGTTTGCAGAGTTATCCAGGTTTGCACCTCATTTGGTAGAGAATGAGGAACGAATGACACGGATGTTTCTGAGAGGTCTAAAACCCGAGATTCGGCAATATCTTATATCTCATAAATTTTTTTTATATTCAGATGTTGTAAACAGGGCCCAATTATTAGAACGAGATAATGAGTTTGTTTAACCAAAGGACCACAACCAGGGTCATACCGGTGACAGTAGTCATCGGAGCGATGATAACCAGTGTGGAGGGAAAAATACGGACAAAAGCGGTAACCACTTGGGTGGTAATCGTGGCCATGATAATAGGAGAGGTGAGCAAAGTAGAAATTTCAAAAAGAGGAGATTCAACGATGACAGTAAGACATCGGCAGCAGCACCAGCACCAACAACAAATTATAGGAGAGGAGAACGACCGCCCGTTAGATGCTACAGATGTGGAGAGGAGGGACACATAAGTCCAAACTGTTCACAGCCTTCCACGGTGTGTTTCAATTGTGGAAAAGACGGTCATATAGACCGATTTTGTCCGGTAGCAAAGTCAAGTCCAACGGGGACAGCGGCACCAAAGGCGACTACGGACAAAACAAAGTGGTGGTTCAAGGGAGGGCGTTTGTCGTGACTGGCCAAAACGCGAGGAACCCGAACGAAGGTATCACAGGTTAGTTAATTATAAATTTTTGCGAAGTTTATACCCTGTTAGATACTAGTTCTACCCATTCTTTTATCTTCCCTGCTTGTGCTCAACGTTTAAACTTGACTCCGGAGAAATTAGACTTTGACTTATCTGTGGAGACTCCGTTAGGAGAATCTTTTATCATATCCACTGTTTATAAATCTTGTTTGATCCAAGTGGGCATAATCACATTACCTATTGATCTTATCTCTTTAAAGATACTTGCATTTGACGTGATTTTAGGGATTTATTGGTTAACTACTCATCATGCCAAAATTGATTATTTTCGTAAGGTTGTTAGTTTTCATATTCCTAACCAACCTATTATGTGAATTCAAGCAACCAAACCATTAAAGTCAAACACTTTCATATCAAGCCATAAAGTCATTCATTTATTGAAAAATGAATGTCAAGCTTTCTTAGCCCATTTCATGGATTTAAATAAAAATACGTCAGATTTGAATTATATTTCTGTTGTTAGTGAATTCCTGACGTATTTTCTAAAGAACTTCCTGGCCTACCCCAAAAGTGTGATATTGAATTTTGTATCAACATTGAACCAGGTACAAAACCCATTTTCAAAAAAATCCATATCAAATGGCTCCTATTGAACTTCAGGAGTTAAAAACCTAACTATAGAAGTTGGTATCCGAGCCTCTATCTGATGACTTCTTTTGTGGAATGCACCAAAGCTAGACTCTCCGTAGGGGACGTCATATTCTTGCGGTGGTAAACTGATAGGCGCCATTGTGATGTTCTATCCAAGATTGGGATATAAGTCACAGTTAAGAGCAACCTAAGTCAATAATCAAAAAATCTAGCTTTCTATGCTTACCTGGTTACTATTGGAGATTCGTGGAAGGATTTTCTCGAATCGCTACTCCGTTAACTTAGCTGACTCAAAAAGATACAAAATTCGTATGGAGCGAAGAATGCGAGAAGATTTTCCAAGAGCTCAAGAGGCGACTCATTTCGGCACCTGTTCTGACCATATCATCTTGGAAAAGCGAACGTGGTAGCTGACGCATTGAGTAAAAGATCGTATGCGAGTAAGAGTGCGATATTGTCGAACACAAAGACCTATTTTGTATGACTTACAAAGGATAGAAATATAGTTAAAGGCTTCAAGTGCCCACGTGATGATAGCAAATATACGAGTAGAACCGACTTTAATCGATAAAGTTGAAAATGCTCAAGCTACGGATCTGGAGCTGATGCGTATGAAGAAGAAAGTGCAAGAAGGTGCTATTCTAGAAGCAAGAATCGATGAAGAAGGAATACTTTGAGTCCACTCCAGACTTTGTGTTCCTAACGATTCTGACTTGAAGTATAGAATCATGATGGAGGCACACAACACACCGTTTGCAATCCATCTTGGGAGTACCAAAATGTACCATGATCTTCGACATACATTTTGGTGGAGCAATATGAAGAGAGAGATCGCGAAGTTTACGTTGAGGTGTTTAACTTGTCAACTAGTAAAGGCGGAGCATCAAGTGCCAAAGGGTCCATTGCAACCACTTGAGATTCTAAAATGGAAGTGGGAACACATTATCATGGATTTCGTTACGGGTCTTCCCAAAGTTTCTCAAGGCATAGATGCGATTTGGGTTATTGTTGATAGATTAACCAAATCTGCTTATTTCTTGCCTATATGAGAGACTTATTCCCTTGAACGTCTTGCTCGTATGTACGTGAATGAGATTGTGAGATTACATGGCATGCCAATATCCATAGTCTCGGATCGTGACCCAAGATTACCTTCACGATTTTGGGTTAGCTTGCAGAAAGCTATGGGCACGGATTTACGATTCAGTTCAGCATACCATCCTCAAACGAACGGGCAATCAGAAAGAACTATTCAAACTCTTGAAGATCTATTAAGACTCTGTGTACTAGATTTCAAAGGGAGTTGGGATAAGCACTTACCATTGGTAGAATTCTCCTACAATAATAGTTATCAAGCAAGTATAGGCATGGCTCCATTCGAGGCGTTGTATGGAAGAAAATGTCGTTCTCCAGTATGTTGCGACGAGGTGGGTGAAGCAATGTTGTTGGGACCAGAATTAGTACATATGACTACAGAGAAAATCTAAATTATCTGACAACGCATACAAATGGCACATGATCGACAAAAGAGTTATGCAGATCTTCATCGAAAGGACGTGAAATTTAATATTGGGGATTATGTATTATTACGTATTGGTCTATGGAAGGGAGTTACAAGATTTGGGAAGAGAGAAAAGCTCAATCCACGATTTATTGGTCCATTTGAGATTCTTGACCGAATAGGAAATGTGGCCTATAGACTCGTATTACCTCTAAGCATGTCTCGTGTTCATAATATTTTTCATAAATCTATGCTTCGTAAATATGTGAAAGACCCAAACCACATTATTGCATTAGAACCTGACGAGATAGTCGAAGATTTAACGTACGAGGAGGTACCTGTCAAGATATTGGATAGGAAAGAGCATGTCCTACGAACAAAGGTTATACCACAAGTCAAGGTTTTGTGGAGGAATCATGCTATTGAAGAAATGACCTGGGAGTTGGAATCGGAAATGAAAGCGAGGTACCCTCACCTTTTCGAAACACTAGGTATGTTCGTCAATTTTGAGGGCGAAATTTCATAAGGAGGGGAGGTTGTAAGACCCCAACTTATTATAAATAAAATTGAATTTCTCTATTTATTATCTTGAAATAATAAGGTGATAATTTGATATAATGCTTTGGTTATGGGTGAAATGTGCAAATTTTGCAAAATAAGCAAGTGGTTATAAAATATTCATTTTGTCGGGAAATATTCGCTTGGTTGTGGAATATTCTTGCTGTCGGAGAATATTCGTGCGACAGCGTAGACATTTGTGGGCCCCATAATAGAAAACGGTCTGATGAAGAAAACGACAAGTTTGAGTTTTTATAAATAACAGCGTAGTAGTTACCGTTAACACTGTTGGAATACCCGGTGGTTAAAATACAGTAATACGCGTGGGTGCACAGTAGCACACTGTATTGCATAATATTGTTGAATTATTGATCCTTACGTAAGAAGCTCAATAACTGTTATAGTAATTACTGTTCAATATTTTATTTTATTGGTTCAATAATTGATGCGTTGGTATTTTATGTTATTGTTATTTCAATAATTGTCACTACACAGTATTTTCCATTATCAGATCTATAATTCATATTATTTGAATAATATTATTAGATAGCATTATTGGCAATGTCTAGAAAGTTCTATTTAAGGAGAGGTTTGGTCACCTAATTGCGCGCCAGTAAGGAGAAATCCTTATTGAAAAGCCCCCTCTTTCCTAGGAACGGCCTGGTTGTCATAATTGTGATTCTGTAATATTATTTGTGAATAATTAATTATTAATTTATATGATAAGGAAATATTTATTTGATGTGGATATAAATGATGAATATATTTATGTGGTTATAAGTGAAGGAATTAGTGTTGAGGGGTTTTGTCAGTATTTTGTCGGAATGGAGGTTTTAAAATTCAAAACAGTGTTCTTAAAGCTCTATTGCGTGAGTTATAATTTTAATCCGACCGTTGGATCGTTGTGATTTTTGGATATGTTATACATATATAAGTAGAGTATATGTTCACAAATTTTGAACTGTTAAAAATTAACGCATGATTTGTTATGAATTTTAAGAGATGACTGATTCAGAAATTGTTGAAGTTTCTAAATTTATCATTTTGGTGGAAAATTCTAGAATTGGTGGGCCCCACTTTTGGTTGGTGAGAAATGTGCTCAAATTTTATTTCAAATGTGGTGGGTGGAAATAGTAGCAGGTAAAGCCATCAGGTTACAGGTCACGTCTGCTTCGGCGTGCTAGCATTTTTCTATAAATAGGGTGCTGAGTTAGAATTGAAAATCACACCAGAAACATAAGCTTTCTCTCTCTATATTATCGAGTGTATTTTGTGATTATTTAGATACTTTGAGAGTTGTTATTCAGTACAAGTTTCATTCAGCACCATATCCGACATTTCATTATGAAGTACTCTTACTTTGAGGTAAGGGATGTTATTTTTTTCGTAAATGATATTATTTCTTTCAATATCATTATGTCGAAATATTGGTCTGAACTTTTTATCAAATTTGGAACTTTTTGGTGTCGGGGTTACTATTCACGTATGCGGTACTATTCACGTATACGACACTATTCACGAATACGACACTATTCACCGAAAAATGAAATTTTCTCTTCTTTGTTCCAGATGTCTATTATGGTTACTATCTTTGATTGTATCCATGTTTTGATCGTCATTCTTGAATTTTTCTCCATTATGTTTTATTATGGAGTATTTTTTAACTTAAATTATCTAAAGTACGAATCTCTAAACTTTGTCCTTTTATCGTACGGGATTCGTTCTCTAAAATATTTTTCATCATCCTCAGTCATTAATGGTGATACTTGATGAATATATTTGGCCTGTAGTGCAAAGATGAATGATTACCTGATGAATATCTTTGGCCCGTAGTGCAAAGATGAACAGGTGTTGAGATGAACATGACCAACTGATGATACAAATGAATATCTTTGGTCGTAGTGCAAAGATGAATAATTGATTCAAGATGTATATTGATTGATGCTACAGGGATAAAATATTGATGATGGACTTTTAAATTCATATATGATAGTAGATTTCATTCTCTACTTAACTCTTCTAATGAATTATTGTTTCCGCTGCAGTTGTTGATCTAAAATTTGTTGTCTATTATATTCTATCAGATTTTTCCCTGTTGAAGGCTATTGATAATTTGTTGTATATTATCTTAGTCATAATATTCTTTACTGGGCTAGTTGAGCCCACCCTTTTCCTTTTTGTTCTATTTTTCTTCTTAGGAGGTGAGAATATAGCAGGAACTAGCCGGGGTATGGAGTGATGGTTCTAGAAAGTTGTTTTAGCAGTCCTCACTATTTTTGTAAAATAGTGTATCAATAATTGTAATGAGAACTCCTTTTGAGTTTTAATACTGTCTATTAGACAATATTTGTATGTAAACTCACAGTTTATGTGTTGTCGTATTTTGCACGATAATTGTAATAATGAAGTTGTATTTTTTTCTGTACCATGTATTTGGCGACTTAGAATGGGTGATGTATACCTATTTTGGGGGCGTCACACTTACCCCCTACCAAAACACAAAAACTTGTCAATTGGTACTGGGATCATTCTTCAAACCACACTTCATCAGCTTTAGACCAAAGGGATGGAACTACCTGGTCTCCCCACATCAATGGGAGAACCAGTGACCATCTACGCTGCGGTTGAATCTTAAAAGGGAAACACTAATCCATAAGAGATGGAATTACCTGGGCTCCCCCATACAAAGCAGTACTGGCGACCATCTGTGGTGCGATCAACCTCAGAGAGGAAAGCCACACTCCTCTCCATAAACCAGTCCCAAGACACCAAAGAAGGTAGGGAATACATACAGATCAACGATCCATTCTGAAAGATCCTTAGACATCTCAATGTCCATCCATAAAGGGGGAGTTCAGAATACATAAAGATCACAAACCCTGAAGAAACAGGCAAATATCAAGCAAGTAACAAGGCATAACTAAAAGGGAAGTGAATCAAAATATATTTCCCTGCCATATATAATAATGTTAGATATATACAATGTGTACTATACATGACAAAAATGGCTAAGCTAGTCTGTGCAGGAAAATCCAAGCCTATCTACAAATCAATGTATATGCACGCTATCAAATCTAGAATGGCATCCCTTTCAGAAGAAGGGGGTAACACTGTAAGCTCCTGCCCTATGGTATCAACACGAGCCAAGAGGTCCACAACCATCTGCATGGTGACACGATGCTCATCAATATATGTGCTCATCTCTATAATGATACCAGTGGTGTGAGACCTCACTGTAGTGCTATCTGTAATAGCAGCATCTCGGGCATATATAGTGCCATCCTGCTTAATAATTACTGCATCTCTGGATGATCTAGCCTCATCCCGCTCAGTAACAGCCGTATCTCTATGAGCTAAGGCATCATCTCTATCTACTAGAGTGGCATCTCTCCCAGCAAGAGCGGTCAACATCAAGGCTCTAGCCTGATCTCTCTCAAATGTCATCAGTTGCAGACTCTGCTCTAAATACTCTGCCAAATGTGGAGACACAGTAGCAGTCATACTGGGAGAATCTACAAGAGCTGCTGTCAACCCAGCAAATAGCTCATCCTCAGTGGGAGAATTAACATCCTCCATGGGCTCCCCACTGTCAGAATCAATCCCCGGCTCGGTGGATACAACCCCAGCCGACGTAATCTCCACCTCTATCCATGCAGAATACTCTATAGAACGGCCCGGATGGCTAACGAAAAACTCAGCCATCTCACGCTGAGCCCAACAAACATACACCCTGGATCTATCCTCTGCTGACAAATGTCGAGAAGACAAACGCTGACCCAATGCCCCCTCAAAAGAATGGACATCTTGAAACTGGTGGAACTGTGCCATCACAGCCAGTGGGTGATACGTGGTCATGCACCTTAAGCCAGCTAGAGGCAAATAATCCATGCTAGATACATGACCCTGAACACAGCAAGATGTCAAATGGATCATCGATCCCTGCTTAGAACACTGACCAAGATGTAGCGTCTGTACACTCCGCCAGCTGAAAAGAGTAAGACATGGCTATGTCATGGGAAAAGCAATACACATGGCATCGGAAGGTGCCAATCGGTCTCAAGTGTGACATAAACCATACATAAAACAAGACCGAGCTGCCTGTAAATTCCCCTGTAGAATGGGTGTGGCAATACGTGGCTGACCTCAATGTCTCCGCTACAACCATCGGTACAATGGTACGTCCCTCCCTGAGAGCCCACACTGCCATAACTACACCGATGTCTAAATGATCCATGTATAGTGGCATGTACAGATAAGCCACTACACACATCATGAGTATATCTACTCTAGCCACACGCCACTGATCCTCCAACGTGGTGAAATCCACATAGTGCTGCGCATAACTGTCCAATGAGCCAAATCTTTCTATCAGAAAATGCTAGGACACTATATGCTCAGAAGTGATCTCATCCTGGGCTACTCTACACCTTAACCTGGTGAGGGTCATAAACTGTCGGCTCATATCCCCGGCAGTAATCTGAGCGCAAGGCCTGTCCAGTGGCAAAGCTGTCAAAAGCTTATACTCCTCTAAAGTGGGAGTCAACTCCTAGGTATTAAACTGGAATACCTGCCTCTCCGATACCCAGTGCTCCATCATGTCCTCTACAAAACCCCTAGGAACCTAGAACATTAAAAGGGTCATGGAGTGATGCAACAGTTGATCTACAGTTACCCGATCTGGAGGTGACAAGCAATCATACCATGATCTAAAACATGAGGCTACCAATACTGGTGGTGTGTGATCAATGCGGCTAACTGTTGAGGAAGACATCTATGTGTGTCGTATCATAAGACCATCCAGGGGTCAATGCTGAATATCTCTGGAAATACATATGCATAACATAATACATGCATGCCAAATAATAGATGGCAATATGATGTAGGGAATAGAAAATAGTACATATACATTCCTAAGTACATCATCGTCTAATACATCATCTCTGTACAGCTGTAAAATACAGGGAAATGGGGCACAGCCGCCCAATAACTAACAGAGGCCTATCAAAAGATATAACGAGAATGGGACACAACCACTCATTATCTAACAGAGGCCTATCAAAAGATATAGCGAGAAATACATCAGAAGAAGTCAATGGTGTTGATGTTTACATCATCTATCCTATCCATTAGATGTAACTCCTCCTGAGTCACTAGATCTCTGTCAAAAGGGATGTCAGGCCAATAAAATGGAGGATCTGCACTGGCAAAACCATATGGGCCACCTGAAGGACCAGCCCCTGAGCTGGAAGGATCAAAAGTATCCGCCTCAGAAGGATCTCTACCCAAATGCCGGATGAAAAAATGTTCCCGGTCCAACTGTCGGGTCAAGCTATCAATCTGCGTCAAATGAGTAGGATCTCGGACTTAAGCCATCCAATCTGTCATCATCACGGATCCAGGAACCATATCCCCCATTAACTGAGTGGTGCGGGTCTGGGCTCCTAAGGTACGAGGGGACCACCAACGGTATAATGCCTCCTGAGTGAATTGACCCTTTGATAAAGTAAAGTTGTCAACTCCCATCAACGGGATATCACTGACAGGCGACTACGACACAGGCCAATAACGCCTGGTAGGAGGACAGATTGGCATACGAATCTCACCAGTGGTGTTCCTGACAACACGATCTCCCAAATAGAGCTCCCATCGTCCATCTTTAAAGAGAGGAATCCTACGGGTGGATATCACATGCTCGACACATGTCGAAAATCCATCCTCAAAGCCAACTGTCAAATGGTCCCTAGAGTAGGGAACCTAAGTAATGACATCGACTGTCAATAACTCCAATTGTAGGCGACAATGGGTGAAATCCTCAACTACAAGAACCTCCACCAATGTGGAGTGATGCCATCACCATCCCCGCGGGTAGGTGCCTAAACCTAACATGCTAATGGGACACAGACATGGGAGCCTCTCATAGGCCCAAAATTGTCAAAATAAGGGCAAACATCTGCAATCAGTCAACACTCTTAACCTGTACATGGGAAATTAAAAGAGAAATACTCACCAGCAGAAACGAGTAAAATCCTAGCCAAGCCTCTATCAAGCCCTGCGAATGCATGCGCATTCCCTTAAGGAAGTAGGCAAAGGTATAGGAGCCCCAATCATACTCTCCAATATGGTCCACCTCTCGTGTGGCGCTGACCAAAGCGAACGACACTGTCGAAGAGTTATTCGCTATGAAACAACCCCAGAGGATGACCAGGAACAATCGCCGAAGAATGCGATCCCTAACTCTCACATCAGCGGGTATGGGCTCACTCAATGCCCCACTCATAACATCTATACTCAAAGGACCAGTGCGGACTATCCTTCCTTTGAGTGCCTCAGTCAGGACTCCAAACAAGGATCTGAAGGTAGTCGGGGTAATGTTCGCCGAACAAGGCACTGGCACCCTTCCAAACTCTATACTGGTGATAAACCGCCAATCCATCGGTGTCATCATCACCTCGCAGTCTGGTAAATAGAGAGACTGAGTCTAGTGAAATCAGCACTCAAATAACGCCTTGAGATAACCCCAAGGACAACGATGGGGAAGGATGGAAAACAACGCCTCAAAGTCCCAACCATGCACAATCTCTCGATACTCTGGATGAAGAGTCTGATATAGAGAATGTATGCTGAACCAGTTTCCTCGAGATTGCATAAATTTGGGAACCTACATCACATAAGCAAATCAATGTCAAAATCATTGCTCCTCATCAATAGGAAAAAGGGAGATCAAACCTAGCTTTTACCTCATTCGCATGTAAGTAGACCGAGGGGTGGCGACTCAAATCACCAAGAAGCTCTGGAATTATCACATTAATGCCTGGAAGATCCCTACGGGGAGTATGAATAACAGGAGCAGGAGCCACAACCGGTACATCCTCCTCCTCGTCCTCAACATCCGGTACCTCAACCCGAATAGGATGGATCACTGTCCCCACCAAATGATGAGGCCGACTAACTACGCGAGGCTGAGGTGCCTCAGAAGCCCTCCTCCTCACACCTGAAGTGGTCCTGCGGGAACTACTCGGCTGATCCAGATTCATATATCTGGATACAAGTCTCCAAATCACCTCAGAAAGGGTGTAGTAAATGCTAACCTGGAGCTTTTCAAATACATTTTATGACTATATGCATGCATGCATTACTTTAACATACGTCTACATTAGAGTTAAAAATGCATGACTACTCAATGCCTAGGCTCATGGAATTTTTTTTCCAGAGTCTCCTTTGTAAATAGGACTATCCACATGCACGTAGACATGACTAGTGGCCATTCAGTATCATACCAACCCATAGTCATAAACATCCTATATGCATAAATATGTCAAAGTCATAATCCGTAAGGGTAGCCTAATTACCAGGATTACTTTGCTTTACAACTTTTGCTCATTTGTCCTCAAATAGGATAAGAAATAGCAGAAAAAAGGTGCCAATTTGACTATTTCAAAAGTCAAATTTTTTCACATCATTATGTTCAACATGGTTAAATACTAACATTTACTATGTTGAATATTTTTTATCAAGTCATATGAGAATGCATATTCACTACGTGTTTAGAAGTATTTCATGTGATAACTCATTTTCCAATGGATAAAAACTGGAAAAGAGGACATGAATATGTTACCAAGATAATGCAGAACACTTGTACAGTGACGAATTTTGTAGAAAATAGACCGAACTCGGTAGATCTGAAGAAGAACTCTCGAATTCTCTGTGTGGCACGACTTAAAAATGACTTATGAAAGGGAAGTGGCCTACAAGTACACCCACGGGTGGCCGCAGGTGTACCTGTGCTATCCTAGGTGGGTTCCACCCCTCTAGCTCAGTCCAGTTTGAGTTGCAAAGGAGGTCTCACAAGTTAAAAAAGTAAAATCAGGAAAAAAGATGCTACACAATTAAGCGGAAAAGTCTAAAATCCTGATTTTCAGAGACTAAATTGCATGTCTACATATCACTCATTGGTACTCGCCCAAACACAGAGTTCACAACACCAATGATCACAGTTGTTGCAAACTACACTCGATAATACCTCACAAAGGTCCGATGCCGTCAGTTCGGGGTCGTAACTCCAAAAACCTATCCCCAGTGGAAACTTCATATATTCTCAGTCGTTAAAGTACATTTCAACGAAGGTCAAGTAACCTTGACGTTAGTTCTATCGTTGGAAAGTAAATCCAGTGAAGCATCAAAAGCCATCCGATGATCTCAGCCATTGAAGTACATTTCAACGAAGGTCAAGCAACCTTGACATTCTTCAGCCGTTGGCAAGTAAATCTAGCGAAGCATCGGAGGTGATCCGATGATATTAGTCGTTGAAGTACATTTCAACGAAGGTCAAACAACCTTGATGTTAGTTCAGCTGTTGGCAAGTAAATCCAGCGAAGCATTGGAAGCCATCCGATGATCTCAGCCGTTGAAGTACATTTTAACGAAGGTCAAGCAACCTTGGCATTCTTCAGCCGTTGGTAAGTAAATCCAGCGAAGCATCAGAGGTGATCCGATGATATCAGTCGTTGAAGCACATTTCAACGAAGGTCAAACAACCTTGACGGTAGTTCAGCTGTTGGCAAGTAAATCCAACGAAGCATCAGAAGCCATCTGATGATATCAGCTGTTGAAGTACATTTCAACGAAGGTCAAGCGACCTTGACGTTAGTTCAGCCGTTGGCAAGTAAATCCAACGAAGCATCGAAAGCCATCCGATGATATCAGTCGTTGAAGTACATTTTAATGAAGGTCAAGCAACCTTGACATTCTTCAGCCGTTAGCAAGTAAATTCAATGAAGCATAAGAAGTGGTACGATGATAATCAACTGTTAAAGCACATTTCAATGAAGGTCAAGCTGCCTTAACATCATCAGTCGTTGGTAATTAAACCCAACAAAGCATCAGAGATGGTCCGGTGATGGTATCCATTGAAGTACATTTCAATAAAGGCCAGGCAGCCCTGACAACACAGACTGTTGGCAGTAACTCCAACAGCAGGCTGGAAAGACCTAGCGAAATAAATCAGGGAAAACTATCCTCATCAGGAAGGACCGATGATGGAATCTATTATACAAGTCATCAGATAAAACACAATCCCCCAGAGTCACTTGTACATGAGAGGAACATCTATGGTGGAAAGTCTGTACCAAGGATTAAGGACTTTGGTGATAACCCCAATGTCAAGATCCTGGAGGTTCCTGGGAGCTTTGGAGTAGACATCTAAGTAGTTCGTCAGGGTCATCAGTGATAACTCCAATCCCCATCAAAAGTCATGGGAGTAGATAGTCATCACATCCCATTAGAAAATGGTCCAACAGGCCACATTCAACATACCTTTTTGCATCATGTTGTATTACATTGCATCATGATTATATTGTCACATTTCAAGTGTCTAGTATTCTTGTGAGGGCCCCAGATTCGGGTCCCAAATCACCGCAGATCTGGTACAATCATTCTATAACTATTGTGGAAGATATAAACATAAAATGTTTATACAATAAACTTTACACACTATTCTCCAAGGTCGAGTAACCTTAACTTATACACAATTCATAACTTATCTAATATATAATGTTATTATCATACACTACTGTTGCAAATTTTATCTGTACAATGAACAAATACTGGAACTGTCTTTGACTTTTCCTGTATCCGACGTATTCATCTTAATCTGTAATGTTTATCATGATATAGCAAGTGTGAGCAACAAGTTTGCCCAACAAGTTTAAGTTCAGTAAAGAATATATCATGATTGAAAGAATTGAATAACAAGCTGGCTAACATTCAACAATATATACATTGTGAACTAGCATGAATAAATTTTTATAGCTGAACGAACATGAACATGAATAACTATATCTAGACCAAATGGTAATGAAGGTGATCAGCCTTACATACCTGATGAGCATATGCAATATGCACAGAGTGCGATTCAACAATTCATAGACGTGATAATCATCAATGATTAATCACAAGCACATACGCAAAATTATAACTCAGGGTTGAGTTAGAGAAAACTTGCACAATAAGCGAGTATAAGAAAACTTGCATGTTCGGTTAATTACTGTTACGCAATTTATTAAGCTTTGTCTGGAGACTTAATATATAAATAATATCGATATACAAATTAGAATAATATCATCACCATTATATAACAACATAAACACATTATCACATAATCCTATCAATCTATACAACACATAATACCTAGTGTCAAGTCAAACTATTACAATTTGAGTTGAATCCGACACAATTCTGACATCCCGACGGCTTAGTCGGATAATTCACGAGCCTATTATTCATACGACTCTATCTAAACGTAACACAATTATCTTAGATAATTTTATTATCAGTCAAAATATTTTTCATAAGCTCATAATAATTTTTAAATAATTATTATCATTTATCATGATTTTTCAATTATTAATATCGTATTTATCTAATTTAAATACCACAATATTCCATTATCATTAATATTTATTTAATATTAATGAAATACATGTCATAATATTATAATATATTTATAATATTTCAAAGTATTTTTAATACTTTATTATTGCCTTTAAATGATTTTAAAGTAATTAAAATCATTATTAAATAATTGCTATTAATATTAAATATTAATATATTTTATGACAAAATATCAAAAGTTATATTTTATAACTTAAAATATTTTTATAACACTTAAATAATTTTTAAATGATTTTTAAATCATTAATTCTATTTTTCCACAATTTATTTAATATATTTATTAAATAAATTAATTACCATTAATATTAATTTATTAATAAAATTCATCACAAAATATCAAAAGTCATTAAAAATAACTTAAAATATTTTCTTATGCCATAATATAATTTTTTATGATTTTTCAAGTATTAAAATCATTTTTAAGTAATTTATTTAATATTATAATTAAATAAATTAAATACCATTAATATTCCAAAAATATTAAATTTTAATGAAATATATTCAAAGTAATTAAAAACCCATTTTTGGACTTTAAAATAATTTTTAGGAATTTATTATGAATTTTTAATAATTAAAAACTATTTTTCTATATTTATTAAATAAAATAATTCATTTTATAATTAAACTGTCGCTAAAGGACCCTATATCGACGAAATTGTCGCTATAGGTGTTCTTGAGACTGACCAGAACCTCCATGTCAGTTATCAAGATGGTAGGTTTGACCACATATAGATTCTTGGTCATAAAGATTCTGGACTTGAAATTTTATTAGGATTATAGTATTTATGTAGCACTACAACCTACAACAACTTTCATGTCCATAACATAACAAAACAGAGAGATATAGACCTCCAAATATCATGTCAGGCATGTTCTTCATTTTTTGGGTTACCCAAAAATGAAGAACAGCCAAGGTACCTACTTTGCAAGCCTTGAATCTAGAGTTCTGGGCTTGCTTAGTGTAATATGAAGGTTCAATCGTGTAGCATACATGTCAATGAATAATTATATAACATAATATAAGTCTACTATCAACCCAATCGCAAGATTCAAGTCAGTCAAACCTTGTCAGAAAGTTCGGCTCTTAAAGATTCTGGGTTTTTCAGAAACATTCATAAGGCAGATCGGTCAACCTACTTTGACCTTGATTAATTTCGATCCTGATCATGATCTAGGTAATCTAATGACTTGTATATATAGTTTACATGACATACTACAAAGATCAAACAACAACATGGCCTAACTACTAACACACCAAGATCTGAGGCTTGAAAAATGTTGTCAAACGAAATCTGGGTTTCTGGGTTACCCAGAAACTCAGTTTTCCTAATCGGTCAACGTACTTTGACCACTTATATCTTGAGTTTTAGACATGATCTGACCTTGATTTGAGTTCCAGATCATAGTCCTTACAACATACTACAAGTCTATAACTTAAAACACAATAAACAACTAACAGGTAAAGATCTATGGGATCTGACATATGGCTGTCAGGCCATATTTTAGGGTTCATGATCAATTTTAAAAACTTGATTTTCGTGCATCTAGATGTTATGGATCTATGATATAGCAACCCAGATCACTCAATAACATCCTTATACACAACTTAAAACAACAAACAACAACATCTAACATAAATTACAAAATTTGAAGTTTTAGGGTTTATACCTATTTGATGTCCCTTTTTGATTCTGATCCTACTGATTTGATCTTGTCTTGCTAAGTAATGATATTAGCTGGACTTAACATTCCCTTTCTCTCTCCATTTTTGAAATCTTAGAGAGAGAAAGTCTTGGTTCATATGAGAAATAAAGTGAGTCTTTTTTTTTCTCTCTTTAATCTATATATTTTGATATAATTAATGGACCTATATGATACAAGAGAGCCCTTAGATCAGATTTTTGGCTGAGATTTTAGCACATGGAGTGGTTCACCAACTCAAATTTGGCAAGATATGCAAGTTATCTTCAATAATGCAAGAAGGTAATAATGTCATTTGGCTTTTAAATGTAATGGCTAACTTGTCATTTATCTAACCCTTAGTGTTTGACCCTTAGGGTTTAACCCTAAGGTTTTTTTTAGATTTTCTAATTAGGCTTTAAAAATAGAAAATTAATATTTCTAAATTATAATTAGGATTTCCTAATTATCTTAAGATTTTCTAATCACATTAGGGCTTATAATTAGGATTAATGTTTCCTAATTAACATAAAACTCTCTTAATTAGCAATTAGGGTTCTTAATTTTTGTAATTAGGGTTTCTGTTTAGCAATTAGGGTTTTCTAACTAATTTGTTAGATTTTCCCTAATTAGTTTTTAATCAATAACACTTAATATCTATACTTGTAACGCCCGAGAAAATTGGATTTTTAGGAGAATTAAACTTTTTTTTAATTATAATGATTAAATGAATTTAATTGATTAATTATGGAGTAAGCTAATTGAAGGTCGTTCTACGACCTAGACATGTCAGAACGTCGTAGTATTTTGGTTTCATGGTAGAATTAAAGTGTTTGAATTTCTAAGACGAAAATAAAAGTTTTCTAAGAAATTTTTCGAAAAACACTAGTCACGCATTTCTGCTCGGGAATTATTTTTGAACTTCCGAGAAATACGTAATGATAGAATATCAAGGTGAGATGGAATATCCAATAATATTTCAATTATGGAAAACACAGTTTTTCGCCTGCGGACTTAAAACCTAACGATTAGGGAAAATGATTTGCAAGAAGAATATGTAATGCGATTAATGAATTAAGCGATTATCGTATAATACGTAGGTATTATACGTAGTAATGAATACGAGTATGATACGAGGTGTTATACGAGTATGTATGAATGATGGTTTATCGTATATCATGAATTAGTGTATGAGTTAGAATACGAGAATTATACGTATAGAATACGTTATAAGGCTTTAAGCCAAAAGAAATGAACTTGTAGGATTTGTTAAGGATTATGTTAGCCCAAGTATGGAAAGGGTTAAGTCCATTGTGAATTAATAAACAAGCCCAAGTAATTGTTTTATTGCAAGCCCAACGAATAAGTTAAGATCAATTAAGCTAAAGGCCCAAAGTAAGTAACCAATGGGTTATAGGATGGTTTAAACCCGTGGGGCAAACCATGGATGATCCAAAGTAGGGAGCAAGCAAACTTAAAGGCTAAGTAAGTGTGGTAACCAAGTAAACTTAATAACAATGTAAACTTAATGCTTAAGTGTTGTGATGACCAAGTAAATAAGGTGGGGAGCATGTTAACTTAAGAGCTAGGTAATGAATAGTAAGGAGGTGGATGGCCTTTTTACCATTGTGCCCTCATCTAAGATTTCCTATAAATAGAAGGAGAGATAGCTCATTTGTGGGTTGTTGTTTTTCATCCAACACTTTATAACTTATAAGTTGAGAGCTTATTTGCTTGAGAGAAAAAGCTAGAAAGTTAACCTTTGAAGTTCAAGAATCAAGAAGGAGATTAAAGATTTAACATGTGTTATTCAAGAGTAAGTAATCTTAAACCATAATTTCTTTCTCTTCTATTATTAGAGAAGTGGGTAGTGATAGAACATGTATGCTAAGAAGGAGTTGGAATGAAGAATCAAAGGGCTTAAGTCTTAATAAGCCGTATAAGCCGTATAAGTCATGAATAAGTAATTCAAACATAAATAAGTTAGGAACTTAAGAAGAACTTCTAACATGTTTGCATTAATGAAATTGGTATGATAAAATGAAGCAAGAATAATGGTTAGAAGTCTTGAACCGTAATAAGTCATATGAAAAGAAGACATAAGTGATGAGAAATGGAAACATAAGTATTTTATACCTTAATAAGTTATAATATCACAAAGAACAAGTAATAACTTATCATGTAAATAAGTTAATGAAGTATGTATATTAAGATGTTAGTAGGATGGAATGAATCCATTTGAAATGGTTTAAAAATCTCAAGTAACGAAGTTTTTACAGAATTCACACGATTAGACGATAATCGTCGAATTCGTGAAATTCTCAAAATGGAAGTCGAATTTTGATATTGAGCTTGGAAACATTGGTTTTCAATGGAGACAAGTCTTATTTGGCATTATAGTGTTGTGGACTCGAGAATGACTGAATTCTGAATTAGAACGAAGAAACGAGCGTTGAACGTTCACGAACGTTTATCGTTTTCGTTAAAAAAATGGACTAATAGGTGAAATGTTAGTAAACGAAGTCAAATAGATAAAATTTTTGCATGACCACATAGAGTACTTGATTCGTGAACCGTAGGCTCTTGAACGAACCCATTCGGACTTATAACGAAGAAGTTACGAGCCCGGGAATCTCACATAAAAGTTTAACTGTCAAAATTTTTCTGGTGCTGAGCACTGGCGCCGCGAAGCCAGTCGAGGCCAAGAAAGTCACGCCGCAGCGCCAGAAAGGGCTATAAGCTACTAAAGTTTGGCGCTGCAGCGTGACAAATAGTGAAGGGACTCGCACCGCGGCGCCGAGTCTGGTCCTCTAGCCCAATGAGTGACGCCGCAGCGCGGCATAACAAAGGATCACTGGCGCCGCAGCCCCAGCCTTGAGATTTAAATAGTAAAGAATGTTTAAATGTTGAGCATGAATAGTAAATGATTAACACTTAACTAAGGTTCTTAATGTAACATTAGTAATATTTAATTAAGCCTTAAGTATGATCACTTAGGGTTACAGAAAGTCAATTGGGTATGAAAGTAAGAACGACGTAACAGAAAGTCAGAACCAATAATAACAAATCTAATAAGTAATTAGATTGAAAAGAAGGGTAAGATTCTTTAGGAACCATGTATGTTCATTCATGACCTAATGTAGTATGTTATGTGGTTATGTATTGTAGAGACTGTAAAGACTCAAAGGAAAAGTTATTATACTGTAGCAGACGCTGATGACAAGTTTTTCTTAAACACTTGTCTAACCTTCGTGATAGCCAGGTTTTCAAATAATTTAAGTTATGAGACGCATTTATGGTTTTAAAGAAAGAATCGATGCCAGTTTTAACTTGGCTAGACAAATTTTGATAGATTGATTGATTTATTTACAAGTCTTTCAATATAGAACTGATAATGTTATCCTACGCCAATTGTTTGGTACGGATACAAGGTAAGCCTGAATATGAATAAACAAATGTATTTTCATCCAGTATTCGATGGGCACGCGAGGTTGCCACAACTTAAACGTACACACGTTTAATGGATGTAGTGTTAATCAACATAGAGTACTATAGGCTGATCACCTAGAAGTGCTCGTAAGATATGTCGGACTTACGGACTTCGTGCCGGGTTGTCCTTTTCAAAGAAATTATGAAACGCTCATGGTCTTGGACCAGATTTGGTGTTTTACTGAATATTGTTATGGTAAAACATTTTGAAGGAAAATGAATGCTATTTTAAGTTATTGATAGTACTTCGTAACTATTATCCAGTTACTGAAGATATACGATTCCTATGTTTCAAGCATGCTTTTAAAATGAAATTGTTGTACTTGCTGAGCTTATTATGCTCACTCTTGCTTGAACCATATGAATACAGCTTAGACCGAATGGCCCGAAGGATTAGGCAAGGATAAAGGGAAGGCTAAAGAGAACTTGTAGATTACCTATGTAATAGTATAGGTTTATAATGATAATATTTGGTATTATGACAAGAAAAAATGTAACGGTTATAAAGAACCTGGGGAATGGTAGTATTGTTTTGGAATATATATAAGACATATTCATTCTTTTGAGGCATTTCAATTAAATGGTTGTGTGGGTTATAGCACCATGGAGCACCATATGTCGGGTTGGAAGAGACCCAGATTTGGGGGCGGCACAGTTGGTATCAAAGCATTAGGTTATAAAACTTAAGGGGGGGAGAACCTTAGGCTCATAACCTCGTTAAGGAAGAGAAGTTCGAAGGAAGTAAACTTGAGCTTTACTTTAGTCGAATGAGTTAATAAGGTATTGAGGAAACTCAGTACTGAAAGATTTAAAAGATGGAAAGTAACCCTAAATAAATTAAATGTGATTGGTGCTTATACTATTTTGTGTTATGTACTAATCAATATGTTATGTGTTATTGTAGGATGTCGATCGATTGCTTGATGTATAGAGATATACACGTGGGGAGCAAATGTTAATGGACTTGGAAGATTGGTTAACAATTATATACAAGTCCAAGTGAATTAAAGGGAGAGGTCCAATTATTAATTAATGAACCAATTAGTGTTTATTAATTTATAGCCAAAGGTTAATTTAATCCAAGCCCAAGCTAGAGTCCAATGAATGGGTTGACCCATGGGGCAAACCATATCAATATGGTTAATATGTGGTGATCAAGTTAATGTGATGACCAAGACTTAAGAGTAATGACCAAGTTAAATGAGTAATGACCAAGCAAAGAATAAGAGAGTGGTTAGCAAGTAATGAATAGTAAGGAGATGGCTTAAGGAGGTGGGATGTTTTAAAGACCAAACTACCCTAACTTTTCAAGTTCTATAAATAGAGAAGACTTACAAGCCATTTGTTGGTTGTTCAAATAATCTAGACTACTAAAGTGCTTAAGTGTTAGAGAGAATAAGCTACACATAAATCATTCCATAAGTAAGAAAAAGGAGAAAGCTACCTTACCAAGACTTCAAAAGAGTAAGACTTCTTCTCCAATTATCTTCTATCTCTACCATGATAGGTTGATAAGAAAAGATGGATTAAGAAACATGAATGATAAGAAGCAAGAAGAATATGTAAGTCATGGACTTAAGCCACAAAAGTTGGTAATAAGTCATTTAAACTAACATAAGTTATACACTTATGTGAAGATAATATGAACTTATAAGGAGTTTATTAAGAGAATTGATATGAAGATAAAAGAATTTATATGATCATATGTATCATGTATACCTAAGTAAAGTTATATGTAAAGCACATGTAAAGTATGATGATTAAGAAACTCTAATTGTCATAAGTCATGAATAATCAAATCTTAGGTAGTTTATAATTTGATAAGTTATAAGCTCATGAAGAGTCAAAGTCCAACAATAAAAATAAGTTATTGTATTATGTATGTTGAGATGCTCGCATGATGAATGAAGTTCATTTGTAATGTTGAACAAATCGTAAGAATGAAGATTTGCCGGAAATTGCACGATTGGACGACAATCGTCGAATTCGTAAAATTCTCGGAAGGGAAGTCAAATTTTGTGTTTGATCACGAAAATATTGCTTTACAATAGAGTTAAGTCATATTTGGCAATTAAGAGTTGCGGACTCGAAAATGACCGGATTCCGACTTAGAACGAAGAAACGAGCGTTGAACGTTCACGAACGGATATCGTTTTCGTTAAAAATGAACCAATAGGTGAATTTTTAGCAAACAAAGTCAAATAGATAAAATTCTTAGATGATCATGTAGATTACGTAATTTTTGAACCGTAGGCTTTTGAACGAGCCAATTCAGACTTATAACGAAGAAGTTACGCGTTCGGGAAGTTCACAAAATTTCAAAACTGAAATTATTTTCTGGTGCACAGAGTTGGTGCCGCGGCGCTAACCCAAGGCAAAAGACCCGCGCCCCAGCGCCATGCACAGTACGAAAAACCTCTGAAGAGTGGCGCCGCAGCGTGGCCCCATTAAGTAAGGACTCGCGCCCTAGCGCCAAGTCCGGGACATGCTAGAATAAGGCTCGCGCCGCAGCGTGAGATGTAAGTATAGGACCGGCGCCGCAGGACCAGTCTCAGAACAAGGATGATTAAGAATGTTCTAAGTACAAAGCAAAGAAAACCTAAAGGATTTAAAAGTAAACACAAACTTAAGGAAGGTAATGTAACATTGTTTAAACTCTGTTAAACCTTAAGGATATTGTATAAAGGTTGAGATAACCTAGTCAAGTGTAATTACAAGGATAAATGATAAACCGGAACGAATAGTAACTGAATCTAATACATAATTAGATTGAGAAGAAAGGTAAGATATAGTCATATACATACTTGATTATATGTGACCTAATGTAAGGCATTATGTGATCATGTACTGTAGGGACTTGAAAGACTTAAACATAAAGTTAATATACGGTAGCAGACGCTAAAGGCAAGTATTCTAACTCTTGTTTCAGTTAAATCTGAACAAGTTTAAGATTCATGTATTCTTTCGCATGAATTGAGGTATGTTGAGGTTAAAACCAATCTCCTTTGGCTAGACTTGATAATCTACTCTTGCATTATCGAATGCTGCTATCTTTTGTCAACTACTTGATATGGTTTTCAAAAAAAGACTGAAATGTTAAACAAATGTTTTGTCGGTAAAACGACAGGCACGTGAGGATGCCAAATGATTAAACGTACATACGTTTAATGGATGTAGTGTTGATCAACATATAGTACAATAGGCTGATCACCTAGAAGTGTTCGTAAGTAATATCGGGCTTACGAAATTCGTTCCGGGTTATCCTTTTTCCAAGAAAGAATGAACACTCAAGGTCTTTGACTGGAGTGAATGTTTTACTAAATATTGTTAATATTGTAAAACATTTTGAAAGAAAAGATGAAGTGCTATTTTGAATTATCAATAGTACTTCATAACTATTGTTCAGTTATTGAAGATATACGATTCGTATGTGTCAAGCATGTTGTTATTGAATTGTTATACTTGCTGAGCTAGCCATGCTCACTCTTGCTTGAACCATATGAATGCAGCTAAGACTGAACGTCTCGAAGGATCAAAAAGAGATAAAGGAAAAGCTAAGGCAAATTGTTAAGCTGTCTTGTAATAGTATAGGTCTATTGTTGTAATGTAACTGATATTTTGACAAAGAACCTTTGTAATGGGTATAGAACCTGGGAAATTATAAATATTACCTTAATATATAGAAGTTATATTCGTTCTTTGAGACTTTTCAATTGAATGAATATATGAATATTGTATAGTATTGCACCATCTGTCGGGTTGGAAGATACCCAGATTTGGGGGCGCTACAAGTTGGTATCAGAGCCTAGGTTGTAAAACTTAAGGGGGGAAATAGAACCTTAAGTCATAACCTTAAGAAAGAATAAAGAAGTAAAAGATGGAAAGTAACTCTATAAAAATGCATTATATTATGTTATGTGTTTCTATTATTTCACTGACGTGTACTAATCAAACTATATTGTTTTATTGTAGATGTCAGGAGAAAATGATATGTATAAAGATATACATGTAGTGAGCGAGGATTCGGTTCATCGGGTAGAGATACTACCAAATCCTATAGTCGTAGAACCAAAAGTGGTGACAATTGAGTCTGGAGACTCAGACGATTTAGACTATATGTCTATATTTGATGGCATGATAGAGGAGGAGGTGGACGTGATGTCCTTTGATCAGGTTACACCTACAGAGGAATTGTCTACGGGAGAATCAATGAAGGCATTGTTTATATCAGTATTGGATAGAAATATCCATTAATGCCAAGAGGTTAAGGAGTTGAAAGAGGAACTCCAAGCTGTCCGGGAGGACAAGGCTAGTATAGAAGGAATGTGGGAAGAGGAGCACGATGATAGAGTCCTAGCTATGGACAAGGTCTAAGATTTGAAAGGAGAAGCCTTTGAGCTCAAACAGGAGCTAAAGACTAAACAGCAGAAGTTGGAGAGGATGCCCTATATACATAGGAGTTCTCATGTGGATTTCCAGCAACAGGTAGCTGGATATCAGGTAGAAGCAGGACAAACCCGTTATACCATCAGTAGAGATGTGATTGCCGGTTTGGCCAGAGCAGATTTTGAGAATGCCTTACGGCAGATGTAATCTAGCAATAGCTGGAGTAGCTTAGATATGTAAATATTATATATCTAGTAGTGACGTAAAACCCTCTTTTGTATAAACAAAGGGTAGTCTTGTGTAAAATCCCAATTTTTGGAAACTAATTACGGGATGGTAATGTAATCAGCTAAGGCTGAGTAATGTAAACAATGTAGTGTTATACTACAAGTTATGAATCAATATATAAGTCTTTTCTTGGAAAATATTGAGTAATGAGTATGAGTTATCATTTTATTATAAATAATAACAAACCAACAAGAATAAAGTAATAATGATGTGTTGTTTTCTTAACAGCAAAATACCGCCAAAAAGAAGACAACGAAATTAAGACGCTAATCTTAACCAACTGGAGGGTGGTCCGGTTAATCCAATGCAGGAGTTCGTTAACCTTTTAACGGCTGCATTTAATAGAGCGGGGGCTAATGTACCCGTGATTCCTGGAGTAATACGAGCTACTACTTTTAAGGACTTTAAAAGTGTAGGTCCGCCAAAGTTCAAAGGAACTACGGACCCTATAGAAGACCAGGCTTGGGTAAAAGAAACCGAGAAGGCATTTGTAATAGCAAATGTTGAGGAGGGTCAAAAGGTTGCCTTTACAACCTATTTAATGAAAGGAGAGGCCAACTTCTGGTGGGAGGCAAACCAGGCTAGGGCCGATATAGGAAATCTAACGTGGGAGAGGTTTAAGGAGATTTTCTTCGAGAACCATTTTCCCACGAGTATGCAAGGGAGGATGGAAATGAGGTTTCTTGAATTAAAACAAGGGAAGATGACAGTTCCCCAGTATGCTACCAAGTTTAATGAACTGGCACGATTCGCTCCACATCAAGTGGACACTGAAGTGAGAAAGGCTAGGAGATTTGAGCAGGGCTTGAAACCCTGGCTCTATAGCTGAATCTCAGTGTTCCAAAGTACTTCCTTTGGAACCATATTAGAAAAGGCAATAATTGTCGAAGGTGGGAATGAGGCTCTCAGCCAGTACCATAAGGATAAGAAAAATAAGGGCAAGATTGATGGAGGAACCAAGACCGAGGGAGCCAGTGGAAGTGGAAACGGTCAAAAGAGGAAGGGATTTAACTCTGGGAATACCAGAGTAAAACAAGGGGATTCTAAGAGAAGGATGGAGGCCTATAAAACCTGCGGGAAGACTCACTTAGGAGTCTGTCTTAAAGGAAAGGCAGTATGTTATAATTGTGGATAGGAAGGGCACATTTCGCCTAACTGTCCAAATCTGAAGAAAAATCACGGATGTTTTGTATATGGATCAACTGATCACATAGCAAAGAATTGCCCGAAGAAGGGGACGGAAGGAAGTAAGGGAACTAATAGTGGTAAGTTAGCTATTAGTGGTCCATCTCAGCCAGGTAAATCAATGGCTCGCACTTTTAACATGATGGTCCAAGATACTGTGGCATCAGGGGAGGTAGTTGCAGGTATTATTCCGATCAATAACATAAATGCATATGTGCTTTTTGACTCAGGTGCTACTTGTTCGTTTATAGCATGTGATTTTGCTAGACGACTAGAATTATTTCCCGAAAAATTACCTATACCTTTGAACATTAAGGTAGCAAACGAAAAGATAATTCCTGTTAAAGATATTTATAGGAGTTGTTGCGTAGAAGTACGGGGTTGTAAGTTATCGGTAGATTTAATACCGATAAAGTTAGGAGAATTTGACGTAATTCTCGGAATGGATTGGTTAATTAATCATGGATAGATTGCCAAAAGAAATGTGTGAGAATCAAGTCGTTGAAGCAACCTCCTGTAGTATTTTACGATAGTAAGTTGCCGGGATGTCCGTGTTGCCTTACGATAACACAAACTAGAAAATTATTAAGGAAAGATTGTGTGGGTTACCTTTGCCATGTTGTGGATACCCAGAGAGTGGGAGCAACCATGGAACAAATACCTATAGTAAATGAGTTCATGGATGTATTTGCAAGTGAGTTACCGGGGTTACCGCCGGATAGGGAGATCAAATTTGTGATAGACGTTGTGCCAGGAGCGGCACCAGTCTCAAGGGCACCGTATCGTATGGCGCCTGTGGAAATGAAAGAACTAATGGTTCAGTTACAGGAACTATTAGATAGAAAGTACATTCAACCAAGTGTTTCTCCGTGGGGGGGCACCAGTGTTGTTTGTCAAGAAGAAAGATAAGACTTTGTATCGACTATCGGGAGTTGAACAAGTTAACGATAAAGAATAAATACCCATTACCCAGGATCGATGATCTCTTTAATCAATTAAATGGGGCAAAGTATTTTTCTAAAATAGATTTGCGGACGGGGTATCATCAGTTGAAAGTTAGGAAGGAAGATGTACCAAAGACGGCATTCAGGACTTGTTATGGTCACTACGAGTTTCTGGTAATGTCATTTGGGTTGACGAATGCACCTACTGAATTTATGGATATGATGAACAGAGTGTTCAAACCATATTTGGACCAGTTCGTCGTTGTGTTTATCGATGATATTCTAGTCCATTCTAAGATGCCAGAAGATCATGCTGAACACTTAAGATTAGTGTTGGAAACACTAAGGAAGGAGAAGCTATATGCGAAATTCACCAAATGTGAATTTTGGCTGGAAAAGGTGCAGTTTTTAGGTCATGTCATTAACCAAGAGGGGATTTCAGTAGATCCAGCGAAGGTGGAAGCAGTGATGAATTGGGAACAGCCGAAAACGCCGACTGAGGTGCGGAGTTTCCTAGGGTTAGCAGGGTACTATCGAAGATTTATCCAAGATTTTTTGAAGATAGCTACCCCGTTAACTAATTTGACAAGGAAGACGGTGAAATACGTATAGACGGATAAATGTGAAGACAGTTTTCAAGAACTAAAGAAAAGATTAAGTGAAGCGCCTGTTTTGTCGTTGCCTGATGACACAGAAAATTTCGTAGTGTACAGTGATGCTTCGCATAAAAGACTTGGTTGTGTGCTTATGCAGCATGGAAAAGTCATTGCGTATGCGTCACGGCAGTTGAAGGATTATGAGAAAGTTTATCCTACTCATGATCTGGAATTGGACGCAGTAGTGTTTGCCCTAAAGATATGGAGACATTATCTTTATGGAAAAAATGTGAGATATATACGGACCATAAGAGTCTAAAGTATATCTTCACTCAGAAGGAGTTGAATATGAGGCAGAGAAGATGGCTAGAGTTGATAAAGGATTATAATTGTGAAATCCTGTATCACCCTGGAAAAGCCAATGTAGTTGCCGACGCCTTAAGTCGGAAGGGTCGGGAAAAGTTTTCTATGTTAACGGCCCAAAATGAGTTAATAACAGAGATGGCTAGGATGGAATCAGAGATAAAGTTGCCAATTGAGGCGGAGCAGAGACTGTATGCGACGGAGATGCAGTCTACCATCGTAGAAAGAGTCAAGGAAGTACAACTCACGACAGACGAGTGTAATCAAATGAAGAAGCGATTATCCAAGAAGGAAGATGCTAAGTATAGTCTTGATAATGAAGGATTATTAAGATTTGAGGGAAGAATTTGGGTTCCGAATAAGAAGGAATTAAAGGAGCAAGTGTTACAAGAAGTTCAAAATTCTAGGTACTCGAGACATCCTGGTAGCACTAAGATGTATCAAGACCTTCGACAGAGTTTTTGTTGGCCGAACATGAAGAGAGAAATAGCAGAGTATGTGAGTAGGTGCTTGACTTGTCAAAAAGTTAAGGCCGAACATCAACGACCCAGTGGCTTATTACAGTCATTGGAGATTCCAAAATGAAAGTGGGAGCATATTACAATAGATTTCGTGGTGGGACTTCCGACAACGAATAAAGGATATGATGCGATTTGGGTAATAGTGGACCGGTTGACAAAGTCGGCTCACTTTTTGCCAATTAGGATCAAGTATAACTTGGACCAATTAGCTAAACTTTATGTTAAGGAAATTATTTCTAGACATGGAGTACCAGTATCGATTGTGTCAGATCGTGATCCACGATTCACATCGAACTTTTGGAGGAGTTTGTAAGAGCAGTTAGGAACACAGCTAAAGCTAAGCATGGCTTATGATCCTCAGACTGATGGGCAGAGCGAGAGAACAATTCAGACGTTAGAAGATATGTTGAGGTCTTGCGTCATGGATTTCAAGGGTAGTTGGGATGATCACCTACCACTAGCAGAGTTTGCGTATAACAATAGTTATCATGCAAGCATAGGCATGCCGTCGTACGAAGCTTTGTATGGAAGAAAGTGCAAAACACCGTTGTGTTGGGATGAGGTGGGAGAATGCCGTATGCTAGGACCAGAATTGGTGCAGCAGACAGCGGAAGTGGTAAAGTTAATTCGGATGCGTCTCGTCACAGCTCAGGACAGACAGAAAAAGTATTGCGGACTCACATAGACTAAGTCGAGAGTTTGAAGTGGGTTCGCATGTGTTTCTAAAAGTATCTCCCTGGAAAGGAAAGATACGTTTTGGAAAGAAAGGAAAGTTAAGTCCAAGGATTATAGGACCTTTTGAAGTGTTAAAACGGGTGGGAGAGGTAGCTTATATGATAGCATTACCTCCAGACCTAGAGTGGATACATAACGTGTTTCACGTATCTGTATTACATCCATATAAGCCGGACTATAAGCATGTAATCGAGTATGAGCCAATTCATATCGAGAAGGACTTAACGTATGAGGAGTTGCCGATACAAATCATTGATAAAAAGGAACAAGTTCTGAGGAACAAGATAATACCATCAGTGAAGGTATTATGGAGGAACCACGATGCTAAAGAAGCAACGTGGGAACTAGAAGAAAAGATGAAGAAAAATTTTCCTCATCTATTTGATTAAAGTAAGACGAGATTCTGGGGACAGAATCTTTATAAGGGGGGAAGAATGTAATTACCGAGAAATTCGGATCTTATTGTAAAATGATTTTATTAATTTAAATAATAATAAAATCTTATTCTATGTGTTATCAAGATGGTTGTCGTTATATAACCTAGTGACGTTGGAATGTCGTAGTATTTGAGCTACGTGGATGAATTAAAGTGTTTGAATTTCCAAGACGAAAATAAAAGTTTTCCGAGAAATTTTCTGAAAAATACTATTCATCGGTATTTGCTCGAGATATAATTTTGGATTTCTGAGAAATACGTAATGATGGAATAATAAGGTGAGATGGATTATGTAATAAAAATCTAGTTATGGAAGAAAAAAAAATTTCGCTTGTGGACTTAATTTATAAACGTTAAGGAAGGCGAAATAGTAATGAATATGTAATAATGGTATGATACTTATGTATTGTACAAAGAAATGGAAATGAGTATAATATGAAGTATTATACGAGTTGTATGAAGGATGAAATTTCGTATATAAATTCTATAGGAATTAGAATACGAAAATAATACATAAACTATGAGTATATGTATTAAGAAATGTTAATGGACTTGGAAGATTGGTTAACAATTATATACAAGTCCAAGTGAATTAAAGGGAGAGGTTCAATTATTAATTAATGAACCAATTAGTGTTTATTAATTTATAGCCAAAGGTTAATTTAATCCAAGCCCAAGCTAGAGTCCAATGAATGGGTTGACCCATGGGGCAAACCATATCAATATGGTTAATATGTGGTGATCAAGTTAATGTGATGACCAAGACTTAAGAGTAATGACCAAGTTAAATGAGTAATGACCAAGCAAAGGATAAGAGAGTGGTTAGCAAGTAATGAATAGTAAGGAGGTGGCTTAAGGAGGTGGGATGTTTTAAAGACCAAACTACCCTAACTTTGCAAGTTCTATAAATAGAGAAGACTTACAAGCCATTTGTTGGTTGTTCAAATAATCTAGACTACTAAAGTGCTTAAGTGTTAGAGAGAATAAGCTACACATAAGTCATTCCATAAGTAAGAAGAAGGTGAAAGCTACCTTACCAAGACTTCAAAAGAGTAAGACTTCTTCTCCAATTATCTTCTATCTCTACCATGATAGGTTGATAAGAAAAGATGGATTAAGAAACATGAATGATAAGAAGCAAGAAGAATATGTAAGTCATGGACTTAAGCCACAAAAGTTGGTAATAAGTCATTTAAACTAACATAAGTTATACACTTATGTGAAGATAATATGAACTTATAAGGAGTTTATTAAGAGAATTGATATGAAGATAAAAGAATTTATATGATCATATGTATTATGTATACCTAAGTAAAGTTATATGTAAAGCACATGTAAAGTATGATGATTAAGAAACTCTAATTGTCATAAGTCATGAATAATCAAATCTTAGGTAGTTTATAATTTGATAAGTTATAAGCTCATGAGGAGTCAGAGTCTAACAATGAAAATAAGTTGTTGTATTATATATGTTGAGATGTTCACATAATGAATGAAGTTCATTTGTAATGTTGAACAAATCGTAAGAATGAAGATTTGCCGGAAATTGCACGATTGGACGACAATCGTCGAATTCGTAAAATTCTCGAAAGGGAAGTCAAATTTTGTGTTTGATCACGGAATTATTGCTTTACAATGGAGTTAAGTCATATTTGGCATTTAAGAGTTGCGGACTCGAAAATGACCGGATTCTGACTTAGAACGAAGAAATGAGCGTTGAACGTTCACGAACGGTTATCGTTTTCATTAAAAATGAACCAATAAGTGAATTTTTAGTAAACAAAGTCAAATAGATAAAATTCTTGGATGATCATGTAGATTACGTAATTTGTGAACCGTAGGCTATTGAACGAGCCAATTCGGACTTATAACGAAAAAGTTATGCGTCCGGGAAGTTCACAAAATTTTAAAACTAAAAGTTTGCATGAACGTCTCGAAGGATCAAAAAGAGATAAAGGAAAAGCTAAGGCAGATTGTTAAGCTGTCTTGTAATAGTATAGGTCTATTGTTGTAATGTAACTAATATTATGACAAAGAACCTTTGTAATGGGTATAGAACTTGGGAAATTGTATATATTACCTTAATATATAGAAGTTATATTCGTTCTTTGAGACTTTTCAATTGAATGAATATATGAATATTGTACAGTATTGCACCATCTGTTGGGTTGGAAGATACCCGGATTTAGGGGCACTACATTAAGTAAGACATCTCCGTATGTCATGAAACCCTAAGCTGGTAATGAAAGTAGGTCGCGTAAACTTAAGTTAAAAAATGCAAACCCTAAGAAATGAAGCTAAGTAAACCAATGCGTAAGTCAAATATATGACTATGTGGTTAGAGGTTGAGAATAAATAGCCATGGCTCAGGATCGATGATATAATTGATCAGTAGGAATGAGCGAAGAATTTTTCTAAGATATATTGTGTACAGGGTATCGTCGGTAGAAGGTAAGGAAGAAGGTGGTAAATTGATAGGTACTCTTGTGAGGTGCTATGGTTAAAGGTACCATTAGCGTCATACGATTTAAAAGGAAGGATAAGTGAGGCACCTGTATTGTCTTTATCAGATGATACGAGAAATTTTGTAGTGTATCTCGATGCTTCCCATAGATGACGAGATGCGTGCCCATGTAGCATGGCAAGGTCATTGTGTATGCATCACGCCAGTTAAAGAATTATGAGGAGGTCTATCCTACTTATGATCTAGAATTGACAGCTGTAGTTTTTGAATTAAAAATCTGAAGATAGTATTTATACAAAGAAAAGTGTGAGATATACACGGACTCTAAGAGTCTGAAATATATATCCACACAAAAGAAGTTGAATATGTGGTAGAGAGAGGACTGTGATATGCTATATCATACAGGGAAGGTAAAAGTAGTAGACGACGCATTAAGTAAGGAAGGCTAGAGAAAAGCTATCGATGTTAACAACTCAGAATGAGTTAATAACGGAGATGGCAAGAACAGAGTTAGAAGTTAAATTACGGAATGAAGGGGTAGAAATGTTAATCACAATGTAGACTCAATTCACAAAATGTAACGAGTTAAGTAAGTACAACTAGGTAACGAGGAATGCAAGCGAATGAAGAAGAAGATGCAGGATGAAGAGAAGATCAAGTATAATCTAGTTTTGAGAGAGAAATTTGAGTTCCAAATAATTTTAAAGTTAAAAGAAGAACTAATATGAAAAGGAAGATAGTGTAATATGTTAGTAAGTGTTTAACTTCCAACTCAAATTATTGATAGGAAGTGACAAGTCATGGAAATTAAGATAATACCTTTGGTAAAGGTGAAATGAAAGAATCCCAATGTTGAAGAAGCCTTGTGGGAACTGGAGATTAAAATAAAGGAAAGACTTTTCCCTCAATGGTGTATGTATTATTAGCGAGATTCTGGGGACAGAATATTTATAAGTGGGGAAGAATGTAACGCCCGAGAAAATTGGATTTTTAGGATAATTAAATTTTTTTTTTAATTATAAGGATTAAATGAATTTAATTGATTAATTATGGAGTAAGCTAATTGAAGGTCGTTCTACGACCTAAACATGTCAGAACGTCGTAGTTTTTTGGCTACGTGGTAGAATTAAAGTCTTTGAATTTCTAAGACGAAAATAAAAGTTTTCTGAGAATTTTTTTGAAAAACACTATTCACGCATTTCTGCTCGAGAATTATTTTTGAACTTCCGAGAAATACTTAATGATAGAATATCAAGGTGAGATGGAATATCTAATAATATTTTAGTTATGGAAAACACAGTTTTTCGCCTGCAAACTTAAAACCTAACGATTAAGAAAAGTGATTTACAAGAAGGAAATGTAATGCGATTAATGAATTAAGCGATTATCGTATAATACGTAGGTATTATACGAAGTAATGAATACGAGTATGATATGAGGTGTTGTACGAGTATGTATGAATGATGGTATATCGTATATCATGAATTAGTAAATGAGTTAGAATACGAGAATTATACGTATAGAATACGTTATAAGGCTTTAAGCCAAAAGAAATGAACTTGTAGAATTTGTTAAGGATTATGTTAGCCCAAGTATGGAAAGGGTTAAGTCCATTGTGAATTAATAAACAAGCCCAAGTAATTGTTTTATTGCAAGCCCAACGAATAAGTTAAGATCAATTAAGTTAAAGGCCCAAAGTAAGTAACCAATGGGTTATAGGATGGTTTAAACCCAAGGGGCAAACCATGGATGATCCAAAGTAGGGAGCAAGCAAACTTAAAGGCTAAGTAAGTGTGGTAACCAAGTAAACTTAATGACAAAGTAAACTTAATGCTTAAGTGTTGTGATGGCCAAGTAAATAAGGTGGGGAGCAAGTTAACTTAAGAGCTAGGTAATGAATAATAAGGAGGTGGATGGCCTTTTTACCATTATGCCCTCATATAGGATTTCCTATAAATAGAAGGAGAGATAGCTCATTTGTGGGTTGTTATTTTTCATCCAACCCTTTATAACTTATAAGTTGAGAGCTTATTTGCTTGAGAGAAAAAGCTAGAATCTTAACCTTTGAAATTCAAGAATCAAGAAGGAGATTAAAGATTTAACAAGTGTTATTCAAGAGTAAATAATCTTAGACCATAATTTCTTTCTCTTCCATTATTAGAGAAGTGGGTAGTGATAGAACATGTATGCTAAGAAGGAGTTGGAATGATGAATCAAAGGGCTTAAGTCTTAATAAGTCGTATAAGTCAAGAATAAGTTATTCAAACATAAATAAGTTATGAACTTAAGAAGAACTTGTAAGAACTTGTAACATGTTTGTATTAATGAAATTGGTATGATAAGATGAAGCAAGAATAATGGTTAGAAGTCTTGAACCATAATAAGTCATATAAAAAGAAGACATAAGTGATGAGAAATGGAAACAAAAGTATTTTATACCTTAATAAGTTATAAGATCATAAAGAACAAGTAATAACTTATCATGTAAATAAATTAATGAAGTATGTATATTAAGATGTTAGTAGGATGGAATGAATCCATTTGAAACGGTTTAAAAATCTCAAGTAACGAAGATTTTGCATAATTCACACGATTAGACGATAATCGTCGAATTCGTGAAATTCTTGGAATGGAATTCGAATTTTGATATTGAGCTTGGAAACATTTGTTTTCAATGGAGACAAATCTTATTTGGCATTATAGAGTTGTGGACTCAAGAATGACCAAATTTTGACTTAGAACGAAGAAACGAGTGTTGAACGTTCACGAACGTTTATCGTTTTCGTTAAATAATAGACTAATAGGTGAAATTTTAGTAAACAAAGTCAAATAGATAAAATTCTTGCATGACCACATAGAGTAAGTGATTTGTGAACTGTAGGCTCTTGAACGAACCAATTCAGACTTATAACGAAGAATTTACGAGCCCGGGAATCTCACATAAAAGTTTAACTGTCAAAATTTTTCTGGTGCTGAGCACTGGCGCCGCGGTGCCAGTCAAGGCCAAGAAAGTCACGCCGCAGCGCCAGAAAGGGCTGTGAGCTACTGAAGTTTGGCGCCGCAGCGCGACAAATAGTGAAGGGACTCGCGCCGCAGCGCCGAGTCCGGTCCTCTAGCCCAATGAGTGACGCCGCAGCGCGGCATAACAAAGGATCACTAGCTCCGCAGCGCCAGCCTTGAGATTTAAATAGTAAAGAATGTTTAAATGTTGAGTATGAATAGTAAATGATTAAAACTTAACTAAGGATCTTAATGTAACATTATTATGATATAATTAAACCTTAAGTATGATCACTTAGGGTTATAGAAAGTCAATTGGGTATGAAAGTAAGAACGACGTAACGGAAATCCGGAACCAATAATAACAAATCTAATAAGTAATTAGATTGAGAAGAAGGGTAAGATTCTTTAGGAACCATGTATGTTCATTCATGACCTAATGTAGTATGTTATGTGGTTATGTATTGTAGAGACTGTAAAGACTCAAAGGAAAAGTTATTATACTGTAGTAGACGTTGAAGGCAAGTTTTTCTTAAACACTTGTCTAACCTTCGTGTTAGCCAGGTTTTCAAATAATTCAAGTTATGAGATGCATTTATGGTTTTAAAGAAAGAGTCGATGCCAGTTTTAACTTGGCTAGACTAATTTTGATAGATTGATTGATTTATTTACAAGTCTTTCAATATAGAATTGATAACGCTATCCTACGCCAATTGTTTGGTACGGATACAAGGTAAGCCTGAATATGAATAAACAAATGTATTTTCATCTAGTATTCGATGGGCACGCGAGGTTGCCACAACTTAAACGTACACACGTTTAATGGATGTAGTGTTGATCAATATAGAGTACTATAGGCTGATCACCTAGAAGTGCTCGTAAGATATGTCGGACTTACGGACTTCGTGCCGGGTTGTCCTTTTCAAAGAAATTATGAAACGCTCATGGTCTTGGACTAGATTTGGTGTTTTACTGAATATTGTTATGGGAAAACATTTTGAAGGAAAATGAATGCTATTTTAAGTTATTGATAGTACTTTGTAACTATTATCCAGTTATTAAAGATATACGATTCCTATGTTTCAAGCATGCTTTTAAAATGAAATTGTTGTACTTGCTGAGCTTGTTATGCTTACTCTTGCTTGAACCATATGAATGCAGCTTAGACCGAATGGACCGAAGGATTCGACAAGGATAAAGGGAAGGCTAAAGCGAACTTGTAGATTACCTATGTAATAGTATAGGTTTGTAATGATAATATTTGGTATTATGACAAGAACAAATGTAACGGTTATAAAGAACCTGGGGAGTGGTAGTATTATTTTGGAATATATATAAGACATATTCGTTCTTTTGAGGCATTTCAATTGAATGTTTGTGTGAACTGTAGCACCGTGGAGCACCATATGTCGGGTTGGAAGAGACCCGGATTTGGGGGTGTCTCAATACTTAACTTTTGAATTTCCAAATTAGGGTTTTAATATTCTGAATTAGGGTTTTGAATTCCTGGAACTAAAATTAGGGTTTCCAAAGCCGGTATTAGGGTTTCTTATCCATCGCTAGGGTTTTCTTACTAAACGTCAATGTTCTTAATATAATATTAGAGTTTGCCACTAATATAGGTTATCTGGTCAACCCTTGACCCTTAGCCACAAACTATACACATATAACCACATACACATACATATACACTTATACCCTTAATCCTGAATAATTCTCCAGAAAGATTTTTAAATCCACAAAATTCCTTCCAAAAAATATCAAATCCATTCACTTATTTTCAGTCTAGGTCTATTATTTAACCCTTATTCAATCTTTTAAGATTTTAATAAATATCTAAATTCTCGGGTTGTCACAATTCTTTATCATATCCATGCCATTACACTTTATGAATACGATAAAGAGGGGCATCTGTAGACACTCAAAATTTTGCATTCCTGTTACTAACCTTGTAGGAGGGCAGAATCGTCTTCCAAAGATAACCCTGGAAGTCAAATTAGCTCAGTCCCGGAGACAACCCCAAGATACTCGGTTTTCTAACTTGGAGATAACCCCGAGATACTCAGTTCCAGTCCCGGAGATAACCCTGGGAGATACAATTCCAATCTCAGAGATAACCCCGAGGGATGCAGTTTCACTTCCGGAGATAACCCCGAAGAAGTCCGTTCTAATCCTAGTAGTCAGCTTCAAACCTTGGAGATAACCCCGAGGCGCTAAGTTCCAACCCCAGAGATAATTTCAGGAGGTCAGGCACACCTCAGAGACAACCCTAAGGACATTCAGTACCTACAGCAGCCCAATCTTAGAGATAACCTTGAGCATCGACTGCTAAATCAACCTAGAGCCAGAGATAACCCTAGTAAGGGGTAAAATCATCATTTTGCTACCTTGATTCCACATTCACGCCATCTCATCATCATTTCATACCACATTCTACACAGAAGTGTCCCACATGAACCATAGCTCAAATCCCGAGTGACTACTATACAAGGCAGTACATCGGATAGAATTTGAAGACTTGAAAATCTGGTCATGGACCCATCTTCCCGGCTTCGTATAGCTCTCGACATCAGCATTCTGAAAATGTATTCTACGCCTCAATCGGATGCCCAGATTGAAAGTTATGAAGGTTCAAGCAAACAAACGCATTGCATGCGTGCACGTACTTTGAGACGACGGGACCCACAGAGCCCGGGACACCCCGGGTAGCCACAAGTACACTTGCGGCTCCCCTCCCCCCTCTATATAGAGGGCTTGGGGTGGCCATTTTACAAGAAGAAAAGGCGAGCAAGCCCTATCCATTTTTCTTTGTACACACTTTAAACTGAGTGTTTTCTCTTTATAAACACATGTGAGTTTGTGTTTTGCTATATTTTATCTGTGGAAACCGAGTATTCATTCATTTAAAGCTATCTGAATTCTTCTTGCCAGCTCACTGTAAGACATCTCAGATTTCTTAAAGTATTTCTCCACTTTCATTCACACACAATTACTCACGTTGAGAGTTGTGTTGTGTGCGTATGCCCAGATCGTCGATCGATCCATGGCTTTTACTGCTTTATATATATATATATATATATATATATATATATATATATATATATATATATATATATATATATATATATAATTCTCGAATTCGAATTCAATTGAGTCTGGATAAACACATCTGGTGCGTTTACAGCTTATATATATATATATATATATATATATATATATATATATATATATATATATATATATATATATATATATATATATATATATATATATATACATATATACACACACACACACACACACACACACATTATGTCAGGCCTGGAGATTACTTCGTGGCCATTTACAGCTTTTATATATATACTCATATATATTTATTTACATTTCACGTCTTGCCTGGAATTTACTTCGTGGCAGTTGATTGTTCATACATATTTACAGTTCTCAAAGAACAACTCCTTGAATCTTGTCCAAGTCACTGCAGCTGTACCAGCTCTAGCCTGATTAGTCTCCCACCAATAATTGGCTTCTCCCTTTATCAAGTATGTTGCAAAAACTGTCTTTTGCTCTTCCATTACTCTCGCAATAATGATGCTTTCTCCATCTCCTTCACCCAGGTTTGGGCTTCAATGGGATCTGTGGTTCCCTTAAATTCTGGTTGTCCTACCACTTTAAAGTCCTTGAAATTCACCAATCTATTGGCTGGTTGTTCTCTCGCTCTTGCTCTTGCTGCTGGAGATCTATTTCCCATAGCTTGGGCTAACATATCCACAAAGTTTTGCATCGGATCTACTTGACCTCCTTCATTATTCACGGACTGCTCTTCTCTTTGATTTCGATTTTGTCATCTAGGTGGCATGATCTGATTTAAATAAAAATCTTACATTAATTCTCTTTCTCTACACAAATTCTTATTAATAACACAATAAGAATTTAACACAAATTTCTCATATAATCGCATATTTATTAAAATAGCACATAGTACATTTAGTACTTAACACATATTACTATCCCTTTTTAAATAAATATTAGGATTAACCCACATAACTTTACACAAAAAGTTGCAATTCTTTAACTTTACATAAAAAGTTACAATTCTCCATTCACACAAAGCTATTCCCAGTTCGTCAAACTTACCATACTTATGAATTCAGGAACTTGCCACAATTATATGAGTTTATGAACGTATCCTAGTCAGAACATTGGTGTCCATTCGCTGAGGGGTTCAGAAACATTTCATATAATTATGAGTCACGAACTTACCATAAGTATGAGTTTTAAGAACTCACAATTTAATCTTATATTCATACATTGAAAACAAAGATTTATAAAAACATATATATTTATATATGCTTACACATCATTCTCGATATTACAATCTTTAATATCCCACATACTATCAAAAGATACTATCGCTTATACTTAAGTTGTCTATCGTCCACTCCCTTCACCAGTCTTCTTCTTACTGGGACACTTGTTGAATCTGTGACCCATTCTTCCACATGAAATATACTTTCTCATATTCGGCTTAGGACAATGTAGGGAAATATGTCCTTCCTGTTTATATTTGAAACACATGTTCTTCCACATCATACATTCCCCTAAGTGAGTCTTTCCACACTTTCCACAGACTTGCTTCTTCTTCGGGTTTGAATTTTTAGAATTATCATCAATGTCGTTGTCCCTCTTAATCTTATTGCTTCCCTTCTGCTTCTTGATTGTTCCCTCAGACAATCCACCACCTTCAGTCTTCATTCTATCAACATGCGCCTTCAACTCGTTTCGTTCTTCGGTCATCTCGCATAACGCTCTTTCGATCTTCCACAACTCCTCCAAGAGAAATACTTTACTTCGGAATTCTTAAACTTCTGCAGATACTTGATCTTTCTCTCCAACTTTGATCTTATTCTCTAGCTCCACCTTAGCTTCTTCGGACTCTACCTCATCATCTTCATTCAGATACATCTCGGGATAATCGTCATGATCACTCCCCAGATTCACCATGGGTTCATCTTTTCCCACCTCCTCAACTGACTCGCTCTGCGCTGGCACCTCGGCTACTGGAACGGGGGCAACAGCCGCTAGCACTTTTGTACTCACTTCGTCTTCTCCTGACATCCCACAGTCAGTTCAAACAACTTGATTAGTACTTCACCAGTACAAACTTAATACACAATATGTGTCCACACATCTTTCTATTGATGCACTTCAGAAATCCCTCACTTAGTACTCTAAATGAGTATTCTTTATCGCGCTTATGGTTATAATCCTAGGGTTTTCCTCACCCTACTTAAGGTTTATAACCTGCAGCTTTGATACCAACCTGTGACGCCCCCAAATCCGGGTTACCTGACCCCCGAGTTTGGTGCTCACGATCCACAATATAAATAACATCTAACTACCCATTTATTTATGAATAGAAATACACACTTCATTAATTGATATTGTTAATACATTTTCCCAGGCTATCTAACCATAACTTTCAAAACATACCCCTTAGATATACAAAAAGGGTTTACAAAATAACATAATAATATTGTTCAACATAATTATTCAAGCAAAATCCCTTTGCCTTCGTTCTTTTTTGCCCCTCCGGCCTCTTCGTTCCAAGCTGAAATATTTTATTTAGCAAGGGTGAGCAACAAATTTGCCTCGCAAGTTAAGGCATACAATTAATATATAAGAATCAAGAATAACAGACTATCTATTTTGATAGAATGACACCTGTGATGCCCCCAAATCTAGATCCCTTTGAACCTCGGATCCGGTCCGCCACGATACTACTATCGTTAAACTATTTATATTTTTTATTCATAACTTAATGAATAAACTTTACTTATTACAATTTAGAATATAAATTCTTTCCATTTCCAGGATCTATGTAATGACCCCAAACTTTTATAAGCTTCAAATCTTGGTCATTTAACATCCCTGTCTTACATCATATTCGGTGTTATAAAAATATGCGGAATAATTTAAACTTTTTCAATCTCCTTAGAAAAATAATCTTTTATTGATATCTTAACTTGAATCAATTACAAATCCCTAAATCAAATTATGTTATGATTCATTCTATTCGAATTACTGTATAAACTTTTACATCTCGATTCAAAATCCTCTATGTATCACATAGTATACCTTTATAACTTAACATATATTACACATCGTAAACTACTATTAAGTATATCTATTAGAACCTAAATATGGTTCAAGAGCATATATTTAATTAAACAATTCAATCTCCTTTGATGTGATTGAACTTTATCAATCAAGTAGCACGTAACCTTTACCATGTGTCCTTAACCTACAAAAGTGGTTATTTGGAAAGGTGAGCTCGACAGCCCAGCAATTCTAATAGTTTTCATGCAGCGCATAGCATATAATAGCATATTTAGTTCATGCCTTCATAATCAATTAGCATTTACTACGCATGTTACTTCTCACATAACAGGCATATATGTTTATTTCACAAGCATATCATCAAAGATCAACTTTCACATTTCATACATATCTCATATGCATTTCATATATATCAACATTTTCATAGCATAATATAGCTCAACTAACAGTTTATCGAATTCATATAACAAATAGGAACTGAAAGACTTGCCTGATTCGTAGTTTAACAACTACGACTTAACTGCTTATAGATATTTGTACTTCGTGTAATCCTACACAGTTATATTAATCATAGAGATCACACTCATTAGTTATACACTTCCATACATTCTCAATATAATAATAAGTATTACATTGTTTTCTATCTTGGTTCTTAGAACCTTGTTTTACTTTCCTATCATACACTTAGTATCGTTAGGTACGTATAGTTATACCTTAACCACACTTAATATCAATATTAACAGACTTAACTATCTAAGTGTTCGGCACATATTTAAAACTCATAAATATGTAATCTATATTGCTCTTACGTTTTCCCTTACATTCAACTTTCCAAGTTTCACTTTTCAAAATCCTTATCATACTTAAACTAGTCATGCAAGGCTATTATGTTCCTCATGTATACACGTTTATAAGGGCATTAACTCAAGTTTTAAAACCTAGCATGCTCACTCAAATCCAATTCAAAGTTACATGGTTTTCATGTCAGACTTTCATATACCTTAAGTAATTTAAGTCCATGCTTCAAGGTCAACTACTAAGGTCATGTTATCACATAACAAGCTTAAACAATACTAAGTAGGCATGCTTGTGCTTATAATATATATGTATACTTAATCACATAGTCTATGCTTTAGAAATTCATTTCCTTGAATATGCGTACATAGGGTCCAAGGTTAGAACTCAAAGGACACCAAATTCATCAACTTCCGTTTCTCAAAAACTTTAAGTTTTCTTTCGGAAAAATAATGTTAAAGCATTCCCTTATGATTTAAGTAATCTTACTTATATGACATGTCTATTATAATGCATTTTCATGTTATATTACTTAGAATAACATATTCCATCGTCGGGAGCACTATACTTGCGTATGTGCTCGCTCGACGCCCTCCGATCGCCTCTGAATACGTAACAGTCATAAAGATGACTATTTTAACCCTTCCTAATGACCTCAAATTGAAAACCTTAAAGCATAAAAGTTATAGGTTTATTCGTCCTCGTTCCGAATCATCTTGAATCATATCAATCGGAGTTTGTATAAAAACATTATGGCCGTTTTACTAGAACAGGTTAAAACAGTCACAGTTAACAGACTTTGGGCTCGGACGCGCCCATTTTCCTCCTAATACCAGCGTGCTCGCACCACTTGGCCTCGCCCAGCCGCACCCCTGGACAGTGCGCCCGCGCTTGGCTTGCCCAGATTATAGTTTCCTAAATGTTTTTACTTCAAAACTTCATAACTTCTTCATTTTAGGTCCAAATCAGTTGGTTTTCGACTCGTTGGACTCATTAAACTCTTAGCTACCCATCTACAGAGTAATTATAACACTTCAAAAATATTAACTAACCCAAATATTAATCCAAAACTCATATTCATACTAAATTTTCATATTTTTGAAAAGTTTAACGAATTCATTCACCACGAATTCGTTTCTCAACCAATTTGGTTTGTTTAACTTCCGTTGTTTTCGTATTGAACTATATTAATAACATCTAACAACAATTCATAGATTACAACAACCTTTAGCCATCAAATTTGTGACTCAAAAGTGACTATTTCTTGACATTTCTAAGGAATGCAAAACTTAAGAATTCAAGAACATATATATATTATAATCACACAATCATCATGTTTTCATCATCCTATACTGATTTTAGCTTATAGAAATATAGAGGAGAAGAAGTTAGTATCTTTGAAGGACTCTTCTACTTTACAGGTTTATTACTTCTTCTACTTGTATTTGCCAAATTGCAAAAGCTCCCTTGACATTCCTGTAAGACCCCAACTTATTAATGAATAAAATCAAATTTTCTTTAAATATTATTGTGAATAATAAGGGGTTAATTTGATATAATACTTTGGTTGTGGGTGAAATGTGCAAATTTTACAAAATAAGCAAGTGGTTATAAAATATTCATTTTGTCGGGGAATATTCGTTTGGTTGTGGAATATTCTTGCTGTCGGGGAATATTCGTACGACGGCGCAGCCTTGTGTGGGCCCCATAACGGAAAGCGATTGGATGAAGAAAACGACAAGTATAAGTTGTTTATAAATAACGGCGTAGTTGTTACCGTTAATACTGTTGGAATACCGGTGGTTAAAATACAGTAGCACACGGTATTGCACCAATTATTGATTCTTACGTAAGAAGGCACTACTCAATAATTGTTACAGTAGTTATTATTCAATATTTTATTTTATTGATTCAATAATTGTTGCGTTGATATTTTATATTATTGTTGTTTCAATAATTGTTGCTGCACAGTATTTTCCATTATCAGATCAATAATTCATATTATTTGAATAATATTATTAGATAACATTATTGGCAATGTCTAGAAAGTTCTGTCTAAGGAGAGGTTTGGTCATCTAATTGCGCGCCAGTAAGGAAAAATCCTTATTGGAAAGCCCCCTCTTTCCTGGGAACGGCCTGGTTGTCATAAATGTGATTCTGTAATATTATTTGTGAATAATTAATTATTGATTCATATGATAAGAAAATATTTATTTTATGTGGATATAAATGAGGAATATATTTTTGTGGTTAAAAATGAAGGAGTTAATGTTGAGATTTTTATCCGTATTTTTGTCAGAATGGAGGTATTAAAAATCAGGGTTTTTGAGATATTTTGCGGGGGTTATAATTTTTAATCCGACCGTTGGATCGTGGTAATTTTTGGATATGTTATACATATATAAGTTGAGTATATGTCCACAAATTTTGAACCGTTAAAAATGAACGTATGATTTATTACGAATTTTACAAGATGACTGGTTCAGAAATTGTTGAATTTTCGGAGTTTATCATTTTGGTGGAAAATTCTAGAATTAGTGGGCCCCACTTGTGGTTGGTGAAGAAATGTGTTGAATTATATTTCAAATGTGGTGGGTGGGAATAGTAGCAGGTAAAGCCATCAGGTTGCAGGTCAAACCTACCAAAATTTTCCTATAAATAGAGGGCTAAGTTAGAATTGAAAATCACACCAGAAACAAGTTTTCTCTCTTTCTCTCTCTAGATTATTGAGTGTATTTTGTGAGTATTTAGATATTTTGAGAGTTTCTATTCATCAGAGCAAGTTTCTTTCAGCCTTATACCGGTATTCCGACCAGAAGTACTGATATTTTGAGGTAAGGGATATTATTTTCTTCTTAATGATATTATTTTCTTCAATATCATTATGCTGAAATATTGATATGAGTTTTTATCAAATTTGGAACTTTTTGTGTCGGGGTTACTATTTACGTATACGGCACTATTCACGTATACGGTACTATTCACGAATACGGCACTATTCACCGAAAAATAAAATTTTCTCTTTTTGTCCAAGATGTCTATTATGGTTACTATCTTTGATTGTATCCATGTTTTGATCTTTATTTTTGAATTCTGCTTCACAATTTATTATTATGAAGTATTATTGATCTTGGATAAACTGTTATACGAATCCCTACTATTTGTCCTTCTGTCTCACTGGATTCGTTCTCTTTAAGATATTTTTCATCATCCTCAGTCCTAAATGATGATATTACTGAATATCTTTGGCCTGTAGTGCAAAGATGTATGATTACTTGATGAATATCTTTGGCCTGTAGTGCAAAGATGAACAGGTGTTGAGGTGAACATGACCGACTGATGATACAAATGAATATCTTTGGCCTGTAGTGCAAAGATGAATATTTGGTTAAAGATGATTATTAATTGATGTTACAGGGATAAAATATTGATGATGGACTTTTAAATCTTAGAAGATAGTAGAATTCTTTCTCTACTTGACTCTTCTAATGGTTTGCTGTTTCCGCTGCAGTTGTTGATCTAAAACTTGTTGTCGATTATATTCTATCAGATTTTTCCCTGTTGAAGACTAACGATAATTTGTTTGTATATTATCTTAGTCATAATATTCTTTACTGGGCTAGTTGAGCTCACCCTTTTCCTTTTTGTTCCATTTTTTCTTCTCAGGAGGTGAGAACATAGCAGGAACTAGTCGGGGTATGGAGTGATGGTTCTAGAAAGATGTTTTAGCAGTCCTCACTATTTCTGTAAAATAGTGTTTGAATAATTGTAACGAGGACTTATTTGAGTGTGGATATTGTCTAGAAGACAATATTTGTATTTAAACTCACAGTATGTGTTGTCGTATTTTGCAAGACAATTGTATTATTGAAGTTATAGTTTGTTTTCTGTACCATGTATTTGGCGACTCAGAATGGGTGTTGTATACCTATTTTGGGGGCGTCACAGTTGGTATCAGAGCTTAGGGATATGATCCCTGGCTGAGATGTGAGACAAGAACTAGGAGGGGAGAGACGGGGAATTCCTTCGCTAGTATGACCTGACTAAGTTTATTTGGTGTTTATTTGGTCGGTCAGAGTATAGGGATAATATATGACATGACTATTAACCCTTGTTTTATGGCAATATTTAAGAATGACAGCTGAGAACGTTAATAATGGAGTAAATCAGACCGTGGAGACACCTTTGATCACTACCCAGGGGAACGTGCAACAGGAAGGCAATATTCCTCCTGTAAACAACGTTACCGAGCAAACGATGAATGATGGAATGTTTAGGAGCTTTTTGCAGTTCATGTAAAATCAGACGAGGGAGACTCGTGTGCAGAATACGGGTGGAAATGATAACAACGCGCGGTTTGTCACAGCTAAGCAGTTCAAAGAATTGGGACCACCAGAATTTAAGGGAAAGCCGGATCCGATCATGGCGGAAACGTGGGTCAAGCAAATTACCAAGATATTTGATGTCTTGGGATGCACGGAGGAACAGAAGGTTCCATTCGCCACATTTATGTTCCGCGGTGAGGCAGACTACTGGTGGGAGTCTGTGAAGCGTACCCAGCCTGACGCACTCAACATGTCCTGGGAAACATTTCAAAAACTGTTCAATGACAAGTACTTTCCTGAAAGTATTCGTCATATGAAGGAGGTTGAGTTTATTAGACTGGAACAAAACAACATGACGGTGTCCCAGTACGAGGCGAAGTTTGCAGAGTTATCCAGGTTTGCACCTCATTTGGTCGAAAATGAGGAACGAATGACAAGGATGTTTTTGAGAGGTCTAAAACCCGAGATTCGGCAATATCTTATCTCTCATAAATTTTCTTTATATTCAGATGTTGTAAACAGGGCTCAATTATTAGAGCGAGATAATGAGTATGTGCAACCGAGGGACCACAACCAGGGTCATACCGGTGGCGGCAGTCATCGAAGCAATGAAAACCAGCAGGGAGGAAAACATTCGGACAAAAGCGGTAACCACTCTGGTGGTAATCGTGGTCGTGATAATAGAAGGAGCGAGTCGGGAGGAGATTTCAAGAAGAGAAGGTACAACAATGATAACGTGAAGACGTCAGCACAAACATCAACTGTTTCTAGGGGAGGAGAACGACCACGGTCGTATGTTACAAATGTGGGAAAGAGGGACATATCAGCCCAAACTGCCCACAACAATCCAAGGTATGTTATAACTGTGGAAAGGAAGGTCATATAGCTCGAGAGTGTTCTGTGGCAAAACCAAGTTCAGCGGGGATGGTGACTCCAAAAGTTATCCCGGATAAGTCGAAATCAGCGGTTCCTGGAAGGGCGTTTGTCGTTACTGGCCAAAACGCGAGAAACCCGAACGAGGTGATCACGGGTAAGCTAATCTTGAATTCTTGCGAAGTTTATACTTTACTAGATACCGGTTCTACCCATTCTTTTATCTCTCCTGCTTGTGCTCAACGTTTAAACTTGACTCCGGAGAAATTGGACTTTAACTTATCTGTTGAAACTCCGTTGGGTGAAACCTTCATTACATCTACAGTTTATAAATCTTGCATGATCCAAGTTGGCACTATCACATTACCTGTTGATCTTATCTCTTTAAAGATACTTGCTTTTGATGTGATTTTAGGAATTGATTGGTTAACCACTCATCATGCTAAAATTGATTGTTTTCGTAAGGTTGTTAGTTTTCATATTCCTAACCAACCTGTCATACGAATTCAAACTACTAAACCACTAAAATCAGTCACTGTCATATCAAGCCACAAAGCTATTCGTTTATTGAAAAACGGATGTCAAGCTTTCTTAGCCCATGTTATGGATTTGAACAAAGACAAGTCAGATTTGAATAATATTTCTATTGTTAGAGAATTTCCCGACGTATTTCCTGAAGAACTTCCTGGTCTACCCCCAGAACGTGAAGTTGAATTCTTTATTGACCTTGAACCCGGTACAAAGCCCATTTCTAAAACCCCATATCGAATGGCTCCTATTGAACTTCAGGAGTTAAAAGTCCAACTACAGGAGTTGTTGGACATCGGTTTTATTCGTCCTAGTACATCTCCTTGGGGTGCTCCGGTGTTATTCGTAAAGAAGAAAGACGGGAGTATGCGACTTTGTATCGACTATCGAGAATTGAATCATGTCACTATCAAGAATAGGTATCCGCTACCTCGTATTGATGACATGTTTGACCAGTTGCAAGGAGCACAATTCTTTTCAAAGATCGATCTTCGTTCTGGATATCATCAGCTGAAGATTAAAACTGAGGATATTCCAAAGACTGCCTTCAGAACTCGGTACGGGCATTATGAATTCTTAGTAATGTCTTTTGGATTGACTAATGCTCCTGCTGCCTTCATGGATATGATGAACCGTGTATTCAAAGAATATTTGGATCAGTTCGTTGTTGTCTTTATTGATGACATCCTCATCTATTCCAAAAGCCGTGAAGATCATGAGCACCATTTGAAGCTGGTATTGCAAAGGCTTCGTGAAAACAAGCTATATGCCAAACTGAAGAAATGCGAGTTCTGGCTTGAGGAATTAGCATTCCTTGGGCACGTGGTGTCAAAACATGGAGTATCTGTCGACCCGGCGAAGATTGAAGCCATACAAAGTTGGGAGCAACCGAAGTCGGTAACCGAAGTACGTAGCTTTCTGGGCTTAGCTGGTTATTATCGGAGATTTGTGGAAGGATTTTCTCGAATCGCTACTCCGTTAACTCAGCTGACTCGGAAAGATACAAAATTCGTATGGAGTGAGGAATGTGAGAAGAGTTTCCAAGAACTCAAGAGGAGACTCATTTCGGCACCTGTTTTGACAATACCATCTGGTTCGGATGGATTTGTTATCTACAGCGATGCTTCAGGCAAAGGGTTAGGATGTGTTCTCATGCAATATGGGAAAGTCATAGCCTATGCCTCACGACAACTCAATGAATATGAGAGGAATTATCCTACTCATGATTTGGAGTTGGCAGCAGTCGTTTTTGCGTTGAAGATCTGGAGACACTACCTGTATGGGGAGAAAGTGGAGATCTATACAGATCATAAAAGCCTCAAATATTTCTTCACCCAAAAGGAACTCAACATGCGGCAACGACGTTGGCTTGAGCTGTTGAAAGATTACGATCATACCATCCAATATCATCCTGGAAAAGCAAACGTAGTAGCTGACGCATTGAGTAGAAGATCATATGCGGGTACGAGTGCAATGTTTTTAACACAAAGGCCCATTTTGTATGACTTGCAAAGGATGGAGATAGAGATGAAGGCTCCAAGTACCCACATGATGATATCAAATATACGAGTAGAACCGACTTTAATCGATAAAGTTAAAGCTGCTCAAGCTACGGACATGGAGCTGATGCGTATGAAGAAGAAAGTGCAAGAAGGTGCTATTCCAGAAGCAAGAATCGATGAAGAAGGAATACTTCGAGTCAACTCCAGACTTTGTGTTCCTAACGATTTTGACTTGAAGCATAGAATAATGATGGAGGCACACAACACACCGTTTGCAATCCATCCTGGGAGTACCAAAATGTATCACGATCTTCGACATACATTTTGGTGGAGCAATATGAAAAGAGAGATCGCGGAGTTTATCTCGAGGTGTTTAACTTGTCAACGTGTAAAGGCGGAGCATCAAGTGCCAAAGGGTCCATTGCAACCACTTGAGATCCGAAATGGAAGTGGGAACACATTACTATGGATTTTGTTACAGGTCTTCCCAAGGTTTCTCAAGGCATAGATGCGATTTGGGTTATTGTTGATAGATTAACCAAGTCCGCTCATTTCTTGCCGATACGTGAGACTTATTCCCTTGAACGTCTTGCTAGTATGTACGTGAACGAGATTGTGAGATTGCATGGCATGCCAGTATCCATAGTTTCGGATCGTGACCCAAGATTCACTTCACGATTTTGGGTTAGCTTGCAGAAAGCTATGGGCACGGATTTACGATTCAGTTCAGCATACCATCCTCAAACGGACGGACAATCAGAGAGGACTATTCAAACTCTTGAAGATCTATTAAGACTTTGTGTCTTAGATCTCAAAGGGAGTTGGGATAAGTACCTACCATTGGTGGAATTCTCCTACAACAACAGTTATCAGGCGAGCATAGGTATGGCTCCATTTGAGGCGTTGTATGGAAGAAAATGTCGTTCTCCAGTATGCTGGGACGAGGTGGGTGAAGCAACATTGTTGGGACCAGAATTGGTACGCATTACTACAGAGAAGATCCAAACGATTCGACAACGTATACAAACGGCACAGGATCGACAAAAGAGTTATGCGGATCTTCATCGGAAGGACGTGGAATTTAATATTGGGGATCATGTATTGTTACGTGTTGCACCATGGAAGGGAGTTACAAGATTTGGGAAGAGAGGAAAGCTCAATCCAAGATTTGTTGGTCCATTTGAGATTCTTGAGCGAATAGGAAATGTGGCATATAGACTCGCATTACCTCCAAGCATGTCTCGTGTTCATAATGTTTTTCACATATCTATGCTTCGTAAATATGTTAAAGACCCGAACCACATTATTGAGTTAGAACCAGACGAGATAGCTGAAGATTTAACGTACGAGGAGGTACCTGTTAAGATCTTGGATAGGAAAGAGCATGTCCTACGCACGAAGGTTATACCACAAGTTAAGGTTTTGTGGAGAAACCATGCTATTGAAGAAATGACCTGGGAGTTGGAATCAGAAATGAAAGCGAGGTATCCTCACCTTTTTGAAACATCAGGTACGTACGTCAATTTCGAGGACGAAATTTCATAAGGAGGGGAGGTTGTAAGACCCCAACTTATTAATGAATAAAATCAAATTTTCTTTAAATATTATTGTGAATAATAAGGGGTTAATTTGATATAATACTTTGGTTGTGGGTGAAATGTGCAAATTTTACAAAATAAGCAAGTGGTTATAAAATATTCATTTTGTCGGGGAATATTCGTTTGGTTGTGGAATATTCTTGCTGTCGGGGAATATTCGTACGACGGCGCAGCCTTGTGTGGGCCCCATAACGGAAAGCGATTGGATGAAGAAAACGACAAGTATAAGTTGTTTATAAATAACGGCGTAGTTGTTACCGTTAATACTGTTGGAATACCCGGTGGTTAAAATACAGTAGCACACGGTATTGCACCAATTATTGATTCTTACGTAAGAAGGCACTACTCAATAATTGTTACAGTAGTTATTATTCAATATTTTATTTTATTGATTCAATAATTGCTGCGTTGATATTTTATATTATTGTTGTTTCAATAATTGTTGCTGCACAGTATTTTCCATTATCAGATCAATAATTCATATTATTTGAATAATATTATTAGATAACATTATTGGCAATGTCTAGAAAGTTCTGTCTAAGGAGAGGTTTGGTCATCTAATTGCGCGCCAGTAAGGAAAAATCCTTATTGGAAAGCCCCCTCTTTCCTGGGAACGGCCTGGTTGTCATAAATGTGATTCTGTAATATTATTTATGAATAATTAATTATTGATTCATATGATAAGAAAATATTTATTTTATGTGGATATAAATGAGGAATATATTTTTGTGGTTAAAAATGAAGGAGTTAATGTTGAGTTTTTATCCGTATTTTTGTCAGAATGGAGGTATTAAAAATCAGGGTTTTTGAGATATTTTGCGGGGGTTATAATTTTTAATCCGACCGTTGGATCGTGGTAATTTTTGGATATGTTATACATATATAAGTTGAGTATATGCCCACAAATTTTGAACCGTTAAAAATGAACGTATGATTTATTACGAATTTTACAAGATGACTGGTTCAGAAATTGTTGAATTTTTGGAGTTTATCATTTTGGTGGAAAATTCTAGAATTGGTGGGCCCCACTTGTGGTTGGTGAAGAAATGTGCTGAATTATATTTCAAATGTGGTGGGTGGGAATAGTAGCAGGTAAAGCCATCAGGTTGCAGGTCAAACCTACCAAAATTTTCCTATAAATAGAGGGCTAAGTTAGAATTGAAAATCACACCAGAAACAAGTTTTCTCTCTTTCTCTCTCTAGATTATTGAGTGTATTTTGTGAGTATTTAGATATTTGAGAGTTTCTATTCATCAGAGCAAGTTTCTTTCAGCCTTATACCGGTATTCCGACCAGAAGTACTGATATTTTGAGGTAAGGGATATTATTTTCTTCTTAATGATATTATTTTCTTCAATATCATTATGCTGAAATATTGATATGAGTTTTTATCAAATTTGGAACTTTTTGTGTCGGGGTTACTATTTACGTATACGGCACTATTCACGTATACGGTACTATTCACGAATACGGCACTATTCACCGAAAAATAAAATTTTCTCTTTTTGTCCAAGATGTCTATTATGGTTACTATCTTTGATTGTATCCATGTTTTGATCTTATTTTTGAATTCTGCTTCACAATTTATTATTATGAAGTATTATTGATCTTGGATAAACTGTTATACGAATCCATACTATTTGTCCTTCTGTCTCACTGGATTCGTTCTCTTTAAGATATTTTTCATCATCCTCAGTCCTAAATGATGATATTACTGAATATCTTTGGCCTGTAGTGCAAAGATGTATGATTACTTGATGAATATCTTTGGCCTGTAGTGCAAAGATGAACAGGTGTTGAGGTGAACATGACCGACTGATGATACAAATGAATATCTTTGGCCTGTAGTGCAAAGATGAATATTTGGTTAAAGATGATTATTAATTGATGTTACAGGGATAAAATATTGATGATGGACTTTTAAATCTTAGAAGATAGTAGAATTCTTTCTCTACTTGACTCTTCTAATGGTTTGCTGTTTCCGCTGCAGTTGTTGATCTAAAACTTGTTGTCGATTATATTCTATCAGATTTTTCCCTGTTGAAGACTAACGATAATTTGTTTGTATATTATCTTAGTCATAATATTCTTTACTGGTCTAGTTGAGCTCACCCTTTTCCTTTTTGTTCTATTTTTTCTTCTCAGGAGGTGAGAACATAGCAGGAACTAGTCGGGGTACGGAGTGATGGTTCTAGAAAGATGTTTTAGCAGTCCTCACTATTTCTGTAAAATAGTGTTTGAATAATTGTAACGAGGACTTATTTGAGTGAGAATATTGTCTAGAAGACAATATTTGTATTTAAACTCACAGTATGTGTTGTCGTATTTTGCAAGACAATTGTATTATTGAAGTTATAGTTTGTTTTCTGTACCATGTATTTGGCGACTCAGAATGGGTGTTGTATACCTATTTTGGGGGCGTCACAATTCCCATCTCTCTTAACCTCACTAACTCTCTATATATTGTCTGATCTCATCAAATTAGCAGCCTTGGTTTGAGAAGGGAAATCTCGCTTTATAGAGAATTCAATACCCGTACCCAAGCTTTGCCTCAAAGATTAAACTAGTGGAAGAAGGAAGAAGATGTTGGACAAGAAGGAGTTGGTGGAAAGTAGCTAACCACTCCCTATCCACCATTCTTTAGCTCATCATCACCACCTCCTAACCTCCTTCAATTCACAGCAATATAGAAGAGTAGGCCATGGGCCTATACACTGTGTTTAAAATGCAATGGGACACTAATTTTGGAACAAGGCTAATTCTCAACAACTAAAGCTTAGTTTGGTTCCTTATATTCTAAAAATGTAATTTTAATGTGTTATTACTACTACACCAAGTAAAGTTAGGGATTATTTATGTACTTACATCATATAATCCATGTACATTAGTCCACATAATTTAATATTTATAACATTTGTGGACTTAATTTAATTGCTCACTAATAACTTAATAACTCCTTTTACTATTTACTTACACATCGGTATTGAAATAAATATTTTAATAACACATATTTATTTACTCCCATCTTTTAGAGTACACATATAATTATCTCATCACCTAGGATGAGATAACAAAACTTATTTAAATCAAGTCTATGATTTAATCACTTTTACCATTTGATTTTTGTATATCATTAGTCCCAATTAAATGTCACACTTCATTTATTTTTAAGTCATAGGTATTATATATTACTACAACCCATATTTTCCATATTACACATAGTAACATGAAATACTATTTAATGATAATGCCCACATTAATATCTTAATTGGGCTAAATATCATTCAGTTGGGTACTTTCAACCCATTAATTCATATTACACATAAATATAGTAATGATAATTATTAATCATTAATTCTCTTTTAATAAATTCGGTTAAACCTTCAGTCTGGCTTAACTTTAATATTTAGACCATACAAGGCTCATCTAACTCATTTACTGGAGTTATGTATAACTCAGGTTCATTATTTCTCTAATAAAATATTAGGTTTAGGTCACTTTGGCTTTTCCCCAATTCCACATTATTTTATTATTTATTTAATATAGAGTTTATGTCACACTTTACCGGAATGCTAAAATATTTAGCTTACTTAAATAATTAAATACTTAAAGTATGCACAACCTTTACACTTAGAATAATTAATATTTACTCTATTAATTATTTAAATTATACACTATACGTATAATTATTTGATTGTCCTAAGACAATTCCTTCAACCATTACATTTAGCCACATCTCATATATTAATCTAATATATAAATTCTAACCAATATTCACTTATATTATATATATATATATATATTATATATATTTATATATATATATATATATATATTATATATATATATATGTTGGTTTTCTTCTATCGTCAGCAACGTATGTATATACAAGTCTAAACCTAGCACACGTCAAGTCTTTAATAGTATTCAATTCAATATAGTACACTGAGTGGTTTTCCACAAACAACCAATAAATTAGTTTCCGTCTCGTCTACACTGCTTTCACAGTGAGTTAGATCGGTTACTAATTCGTATATACCTCCGCTCTCTAAAGGAATCGTTTAGCCCAGCTCCTATACATCAACCATTAAAGGGTACGGTTGCACTACCTTAGACTTGATATGTACTCATACAAATACTCGAGAAATTGGTGATTATCAAAGATATATAATATCACCAACTTATTATTATACCTAATTTCACATAAATTATTTAATATCGATAGATAAATCTTATCCATCTTCTTTACTAATTCACCTCTACAACAAATATATAATAATGATATATATTTATTAAACACAACCACACTTATTACATAGCGCATATTACCCTATGTAATACAATATCACATACCACGTAACCCATTATATATTTTTATTTAAACCCTTCACATGCCTTAATAATTTTATCTACTAAATTCTTATTTTAATATTTTTTGAAAATTCAGGTTCTTACATCATCTCCCCCTTATAAGGATTCCGTCCTCGGAATCACCGGAACTTCCTCTACTCGGTGCTATTCAGAATATTACATATTCTTTTGAATAATTTTATCCATTCTCTTTTCGGAAGTTTTATTATAACTTGCTCACTTGCATTCTACCACATTCTCCTTTCTAAGGAACATTCTACTTACCACTTTCATCACACATAAGAATAAGATCTCCCACGATTTTTTAATAATCGGGAAGTAGTATGAATAACTCAGACTCCAAATTATGCTGAGGGGTCACAAAACCGTGAACTAGTGCTTCAACACAATCATCCACACTACAAACCAGAGTGTTTATCTATCACAAAGACTGAAAACACCCTCCACGCGTACACTAGATGGCCAGCCTATTGTACCACTACGTTGGGCCGCAACGTAGTGTTTTGTAACGACTACATACGTTACGCTCTGAACCATTGTCCTCGAAAACATGTCCCCTTGTAGGGTTGTTCACCTCAACTTTTCAACAACTGAATCCGCACCAGAGCAATCTGGTTTGGCATAAATATTCAAGAATGCTTGAATTTCACAATTTTTTTTGACAGTCGTCTAGCCGAATCAAATAGCTTAGACTTTTATCAACAATTCGGACATCAATAGAAATAATTTGGCCAACTTAATTGACCTTCTTCATAAATTAAAAGAAAACTAAAATTCTTTTATGACGTCATGATACTGTACCAGATTAGTAGTACTTTGAGGATTCCACCATTTTGTGATTTTATCATATTACATCATACCATAGTGAGCTGACGATCTTTCGATCACAACCAACACTAGGTTCGACTGTATTGATGACTCCATCATTTACCATTTTTACACCATATCAAATGATGCACATGGTAAGAAATACATTTTGAAAATTTTCAAATCATTTTTGTCTTACCCGAAACAATTAGCATAGGCATAAGAATAATGGTATTGTTTTTAAACATCATTGGTTCAATCACAAGATCCAATGTTTTTTTAAGAAAATAGAAGTGCAAACATCAGCACGAAGTCAATAAATTTTGAAAATCTAACAGAGCTAGAGGATTTAGAAAATCCATGTTTCTCCATCAACTTCAATCTTTACTATACTGAAATTTCTAACTTTATAACATATATATACCCGATACAGTTCATCAAACTTACCACACTTTAAAAATTCAGGAACTTACCACAATTATATGAGTTTAAGAACTTATCCTAGTCAGACCATATGTGACAACCCCAAAACAGGTCCATTCCATCCAACCCACTCTGAGTCGTCAAATACATGATACAAAAAATAACTACAACTTTATTACAACAATTGTCGTGTAAAAACAACAACACATATGCCGTGAGTTTGGATACAAATATATACCAAATGTGACTCATGTCCCAATCGTTGGACCCGCACCTCACAATGATACCTTACATAAAGGTTAGTCAAAATTTCTTTAAAAATTAGAATCTTTGGAAGTGCTCAGGAAACCTTCGAATATGGGAGGCCATGCATCTAGGTTATGATAGATATCATATGGCCACAGAATTATCCTTGGTTGACCCAATAGACCCCAAAGAAAAACGAAAGATTACTATCATATTCTTCCCAATGGTGAGTCTTCTCTTGACTTATCATTATCTCCATTGTCTCTAAATGAGAATTATACTTCAAACAAACGCCAAGATTATATAAGTAGTGCTCGTATATATACTCAGCAAGTGGATGTGCACAACCCTGTCTTATGATGACACGAGGTTGTATGTCGTTAGACATCTTGTATGATAGTGGCAAAACATCCTTCCAACGTTGGGTACACCTTACCCTATTAGATTCACCAAATAGAAATACTAAATAAACTTTTCTATACTACTTCGGGAGAATCTCCACAGCTAGAGACCACCGTTCTATTTTCCCGTTACCCTCGCTCGACCCAGCTACACTCTTATTACCTAAAAGGAATTGTGAAGCAAAAGGGTGAGCACAACTAGCTCAATAAAGAATATCATGACTAAAGATAATTAAATTATCAATAGCCTTCATCAATAATAAATCAGAGATTTAGAACATATGGTAGATGATAAAAATTTCAACCATAGTTGCAGCGGAACGAGCAATCCATTAGAAGAGTCAAATAGACTATAAAGTTTATTATCTTCTCCATGTTAAAAAATTCCACCAACAATGTTTTATCCCTGTAACATCAATCAACAGTTCTGGTCCACAATCATATGAATAACTCATAATCATAACTGTAGTTCTAAATTCCTCTTCTCATCCAGGACGAAGATAATTTTTATCACCTATCTTTACCTGAAACATCAAATATCATGGTTACACCAAATTACATTTCCTGTTCATAATCATACTAATAACTTCATCTTTGCACTACGGCCAAAGATATTCATTTGTATCACCAGTTGGTCATGTTCATCTCAACATCTGTTCATCTTTGCACTACTGGCCAAAGATATTCAACAACATGTCATCTTTGCACTACGGGCCAAAGATATTCATCAACAATTCATCTTTGCACTACAGGCCAAAGATATTCCTCACAGTTCATATTTGCACTACGGCCAAATATATTCATCAACAGTTCATATTTGCACTACAGGCCAAATATATTAATATCTCAAATAAATATATAATCATTTCAAAATTTATATAAACAATAATTATAACCATGTAGATCAATTCACCTTTGCACTTAAGCTAAAGATATTCACTTATAAATTCAATGGTCATGATCATACCAGTCAACAATTCAACTTTGCACTACTGGCCAAAGAGAACCCATAGTCATGATCATACCAGAAATCTACCCATCTTTACACTCAAGTCAAAGAGAAATATCATTATTAGGGTTATAAAAATGTTATATATGATAATAAAATCAATATAATCAACATATAGATTTAATCTCAAGAGTAATATTCATAAACCAACTATAATTTGGTTAGAAAAAGAAACCAATTTTGTCGTGAATAATAACTCGTGAATAGTAACTCATGAATAGTAACTCGTGAATAGTAACTCGACACAAAAAGGTAGAAATTCCACAATAAAATACATACCAATATTTCGGTATAATGATATTGAAAGAATAATATTTCTTAAGCTTATAAACAATTTATTTTTAATTGTTTACACTTTATAAAATAATGCATTTAATCGTCCTAAAATATCAAACTCATAAGATTTCATCAACAATAACCAAAAACCCTCATAAAAAATCTGCATATACCTCATATAAGATTCTCAAGCCATAAAATCCTATTTTCTAATTTTCTTACTTCACAAAACATATTTAATTCATTTACTCATAATTAGACAATTTTCATGAAAAATACCAAATCAGTTCTAAACATATTTCTTTTCTGGGATTTACCATAATATAGTTCCATAGTGAACATATATTTTTCTCAGAATTTTTAAAAGTTATTTACTATTTTTCATATGGCCAAAACAGTCGAATATTTAGACATTTATCAAAAATTGTACTTTTATCTAAAAATTCTGAAATTCACAGAGTATACTCCTATCATATACATGTACTCGCAATAAAAATTTTATCAATTTTGGAGTTAACCACAAGGAATTATAAGCGGTTACTTTTAAAATAGTCTTTTCTCATAAAATTCATAACTCTCAATGTATACATCCAAAAATCCCCATTTTTGGACACAATCAAGAAAACTCATCAAAATATCATTTCAAATTTTTCCAGAATTTTTGAAGGTCAGAAAAATTACCAAACTGAAAAATATAACAACCCTTAAAATCTCTTACTATCCCTTACCTCAAAAGAGCAGTACTTCTGATCGGTATAAGGCTGAAGGAAACTTGCACTGATGAATAGAAACTCACAGAGTATCTAAATACTCACAAAATACACTCAATAATCTAGAGAGAGAAAGAGAGAAAACTTATGAATTCTGGTGTGATTTTCAATTCTAACTTAGCCCTCTATTTATAGGAAAATGTTAGCACGCTGAAGCAGACTTAACCTGCAACCTGATGGCTTTACCTGCTACTATTCCCACCCATCACATTTGAATAAAAATCTCAGCTCATTTCTTCACCAACTAAGAGTGGAGCCCACCAATTCTAGAATTTTCTACCAAAATGATTAACTCCGAAAATTCAATAATTTCTGAACCAGTCATCTCGTAAAATTCATAACAAATCATACGTTCATTTTTAACGGTTCAAAATTTGTAGACATATACTCAACTTATATATGTATAACATATCCAAAAATCACAACGATCCAACAGTCGGATTAAAAATTATAACCCCCGCAAAATATCTAAAAAAATCCTAATTTTTAATACCTCCATTCCGAAAAAAATACAGATAAAATACCTCAACATTAACTCCTTCATTTTTAACCACAAAAATATATCCCTCATTTATATCCACATAAAATAAATATTTTCTTATCATATGAATCAATAATTAATTATTCACAAATAATATTACAGAATCACATTTATAACAAACAGGCCGTTCCCAAGAAAGAGGGGCTTTCCAATAAGAATTTCTCCTTACTGGCGCGCAACTAGGTGACCAAACCTCTCCTTAGACAGAACTTTCTAGACATTGCCAATAATGTTATCTAATAATATTATTCAAATAATATGAATTATTGATCTGATAATGGGAAATACTGTGCAGTAACAATTATTGAAACAACAATAATATAAAATATCAACGCAGCAATTATTGAATCAATAAAATAAAATATTGAATAATAACTACTGTAACAATTATTGAGTAGTGTCTTCTCACGTAAGAATCAATAATTTCAAAAATACTGTGCAATACCGTGTGCTACTGTGCAATAACGCGTATTACTGTATTTTAACCACCGGGTATTCCAACAGTGTTAACGGTAACAACTACGTCGTTATTTGTAAAAAATCAAATTTGTCGTTTTCTTCACCCGACAGTTATTCTGTTATGGGGCCCACAAATTGCTGCGCCTTCGTACGAATATTCTCCAACAGAAAGAATATTTCATGACCAAACGAATATTCCCCGACAACAATGAATATTTTATAACCACTTGTGTATTTTAAAAAAAAAATTCATATATCACCCTTAACTTTAACATTTATCAATTTAACCATTTACTGAATAGTAATTATAAGAAAAATTAAATACTTTTATTTCATAAAATTCGGAGTCTTACAATCTCCCCTCCTTATAAAATTTCGTCCCTAAAATTTACGTACCTGGTATTTCAAAGAGTTGAGAATACCTTGCTTTCATTTCAGATTCCATCTTCCCTGTCATCATGATTTCTCCATTGCTCATCTCCTGTATTTTAGATATCATTCTAGAATATAGCTTCAAAACAAGGGTTAATTGAACAAATTAACAAATCACATAATATCCCGATATTATGACTGACCAACAAATAAGCTTAGGTAGGACACACTAGCGAAGGATTTTACTCGTCTCTCCCTTCCTAGTTCTATTCTCTGATCCCCGCCAGAGACCATATCCCTAAGCTCTGATACCACCTGTGACAACCACAAAACAGGTCCACTCTATCCAACCCACTCTGAGTCGTCAAATACATGGTACAGAAAACAACTACAACTTTATTACAACAATTGTCGTGTAAAAACAACAACACATATGCCGTGAGTTTGGATACAAATATATACCAAATGTGACTCATGTCCCAATCGTGGACAGCACCTCACAATGATACCTTACATAAAGGTATAGTCAAAAACTGTTTTAGAAATTAGAATATTTGGGAAGTGCTCAAGGAAACCTTCGTATATGGGAGGCCATGCATCTAGGTTATGATAGATATCATATGGCCACAGAATTATCCTTGGTTGACCCAATGGACCCCAAAGAAAAACGAGAAGATTACTATCATATTCTTCCCAATGGTGAGTCTTCTCTTGACTTATCATTATCTCCATTGTCTCTAATTGAGAATTATACTTCAAACAAACGCCAAGATTATATAAGTAGTGCTCGTATATATACTCAGCAAGTGGATGTGCACAACCTTGTCTTATAATGACACGAGGTTGTATGTCGTTAGACATCTTGTATGATAGTGGCAAAACATCCTTCCAACGTTGGGTACACCTTACTCTATTAGATTCACCAAATAGAACTACTAAATGAACTTTTCTATACTACTTCGGGAGAATCTCCACAGCTAGAGACCACCGTTCTATTTTTCCGTTACCCTCGCTCGACCCAGCTACACTCTTATTACCTGAAAGGAATTGTGAAGCAAAAGGGTAAGCACAACTAGCTCAGTAAAGAATATCATGACTAAAGATAATTAAATTATCAATAGCCTTCATCAATAATAAATCAGAGATTTAGAACATATGGTAGATGATAAAAATTTCAACCATAGTTGCAGCGGAACGAGCAATCCATTAGAAGAGTCAAATAGACTATAAAGTTTATTATCTTCTCCATGTTAAAAAATTCCACCACAACAATATTTTATCCATGTAACATCAATCAAAAGTTCAGATCCACAATCATATGAATAACTCATAATCATAATTGTAGTTCTAAATTCCTCTTCTCATCCAGGACGAAGATAATTTTTATCACCTATCTTTACCTGAAACAAAGATCATGGTTACACCAAATCACATTTTCTGTTCATAATCATACTAATAACTTCATCTTTGCACTACGACCAAAGATATTAATTTGTATCACCAGTTGGTCATGTTCATCTCAACATCTGTTCATCTTTGCACTACTGGCCAAAGATATTCAACAACATGTCATCTTTGCACTACGGGCCAAAGATATTCATCAACAATTCATCTTTGCACTACAGGCCAAAGATATTCCTCAACAGTTCATATTTGCACTACGGCCAAATATATTCATTAACAGTTCATATTTACACTACAGGCCAAATATATTAATATCTCAAAGAAATATATAATCATTTCAGAATTTATATAGACAATAATTATAACCATGTTGATCAATTCACCTTTGCACTTAAGCTAAAGATATTCACTTATAAATTTAGTGGTCATGATCATACCAGTCACCAATTCAACTTTGTACTACTGGCCAAAGAAAACTCATAGTCATGATCATACCAGAAATCTACCCATCTTTACACTCAAGTCAAAGAGAAATATCATCATTAGGGTTATAAAAATGTTATATATGATAATAAAATCAATATAATCAACATATAGATTTAATCTCAAGAGTAATATTCATAAATCAACTATAATTTGGTTAGAAAAAGAAACCAATTTTGTCGTGAATAATAACTCGTAAATAGTAACTCATGAATAGTAACTCGTGAATAGTAACTCGACGCAAAAAGGTAGAAATTCCACAATAAAATACATACCAATATTTCGGTATAATGATATTGAAAGAATAATATTTCTTAAGCTTATAAATAATTTATTTTTAATTGTTTACACTTTACTAAATAATGCATTTTCTCATCCTAAAATGTCAAACTCATAAGATTTCATCACCAATAACCAAAAACCCTCATAAAAAATCTGCATATACCTCATATAGGATTCTCAAGCCATAAAATCCTATTTTCTAATTTTCTTACTTCACAAAACATATTTAATTCATTTACTCATAATTAGACCATTTTCATGAAAAATACCAAATCAGTTCCAAAAATATTTCTTTTCTGGGATTTAGCATAATATAGTCCCATAGTGAACATATATTTTTCTCAGAATTTTTAAAAGTCATTTACTATTTTTCATATGGCCAAAACAGCCGAATATTTAGACATTTATCAAAAATTGTACTTTTATCTAAAAATTCTGAAATTCACAGAGTATAATCCTATCATATACATGTACTCCCAATAAAAATTTCATCAATTTTGGAGTTAACCACAAGGAATTATAAGTGGTTACTTTTAAAATAGTCTTTTCTCATAAAATTCATAACTCTCAATCTATACATCCAAAAATCACCATTTTTGGACACAATCAAGAAAACTCAGCAAAATATCATTTTAAATTTTTTCAGAATTTTTGAAGGTCAGAAAAATTACCAAACTGAAAAATATAACAACCCTTAAAATCTCTTACTATCCCTTACCTCAAAAGAGCAGTACTTCTGATCGGTATAAGGCTGAAGGAAACTTGCACTGATGAATAGAAACTCACAGAGTATCTAAATACTCACAAAATATACTCAATAATTTAGAGAGAGAAAGAGAGAAAACCTATGAATTCTGGTGTGATTTTCAATTCTAACTTAGTCCTCTATTTATAGGAAAATGTTAGCACGCCGAAGCAGACTTAACTGCAACCTGATGGCTTTACTGCTACTATTCCCACCCACCACATTTGAATAAAATCTCAGTACATTTCTTCACCAACCAAGAGTGGGGCCCACCAATTCTAGAATTTTCCACCAAAATGATTAACTCCGAAAATTCAATAATTTCTGAACCAGTCATCTCGTAAAATTCATAACAAATCATACGTTTATTTTAACGGTTCAAAATTTGTGGACATATACTCAACTTATATATGTATAACATATCCAAAAATCACAACGATCCAACGGTCGGATTAAAAATTATAACCCCCGCAAAATATCTAAAAAACCCTAATTTTTAATATCTCCATTCCGACAAAAATACAGATAAAACACCTCAACATTAACTCCTTCATTTTTAACCACAAAAATATATCCCTCATTTATATCCACATAAAATAAATATTTTCTTATCATATGAATCAATAATTAATTATTCACAAATAATATTACAGAATCACATTTATGACAAACAGGCCGTTCCCAGGAAAGAGGGGCATTCCAATAAGAATTTCTCCTTACTGGCGCGCAATTAGGTGACCAAACCTTTCCTTAGACTGAAATTTCTAGACATTGCCAATAATGTTATCTAATAATATTATTCAAATAATATGAATTATTGATCTGATAATGGAAAATACTGTGCAGCAACAATTACTGAAATAACAATAATATAAAATATCAATGCAGCAATTATTGAATCAATAAAATAAAATATTGAACAATAACTACTGTAATAATTATTGAGTAGTGCCTTCTCACGTAAGAATCAATAATTTCAAAAATAATATGCAATACCGCATGCTATTGTGCAATAACGCGTATTACTGTATTTTAACCACCGGATATTCCAACAGTGTTAACGGTAACAACTACGTCGTTATTTGTAAAAACTCAAATTTATCGTTTTCTTCACCCGACAGTTATTCTGTTATGGGGCCCACAAATTACTGCGCCGTCGTACGAATATTTCCCAACAGAAAGAATATTTCATGACCAAACGAATATTCCCCGACAACAATGAATATTTTATAACCACTTGTGTATTTTGAAAAAAAAATTCATATATCACCCTTAACTTTAACATTTATCAATTTAACCATTTACTGAATAGTAATTATAAAAAAAATTAAATACTTTTATTTCATCAAATTCGGGGTCTTACAATCTCCCCTCCTTATGAAATTTCGTCCCCGAAATTTACGTACCTGGTATTTCAAAGAGTTGAGAATACCTTGCTTTCATTTCAGATTCCATCTTCCCTGTCATCATGATTTCTCCATTGCTCATCTCCTATATTTTAGATATCATTCTAGAATATATAGCTTCAAAACAAGGGTTAATTGAACAAATTAACAAATCACATAATATCCCGATATTATGACTGACCAACAAATAAGCTTAGGTAGGACACACTAGCGAAGGATTTTACTCGTCTCTCCCTTCCTAGTTCTATTCTCTGATCCCCGCCAGAGACCATATCCCTAAGCTCTGATACCACCTGTGACAACCACAAAACAGGTCCACTCTATCCAACCCACTCTGAGTCGTCAAATACATGGTACAGAAAATAACTACAACTTTATTACAACAATTGTCGTGTAAAAACAACAACACATATGCCGTGAGTTTGGATACAAATATATACCAAATGTGACTCATGTCCCAATCGTGGACAGCACCTCACAATGATACCTTACATAAAGGTATAGTCAAAAACTGTTTTAGAAATTAGAATATTTGGGAAGTGCTCAAGGAAACCTTCGTATATGGGAGGCCATGCATCTAGGTTATAATAGATATCATATGGCCACAGAATTATCCTTGGTTGACCCAAAAGACCCCAAAGAAAAATGAGAAGATTACTATCATATTCTTCCCAATGGTGAGTCTTCTCTTGACTTATCATTATCTCCATTGTCTCTAATTGAGAATTATACTTCAAACAAACGCCAAGATTATATAAGTAGTGCTCGTATATATACTCAACAAGTGGATGTGCACAACCCTGTCTTATGATGACACGAGGTTGTATGTCGTTAGGCATCTTGTATGATAGTGGCAAAACATCCTTCCAACGTTGGGTACACCTTACCCTATTAGATTCACCAAATAGAACTACTAAATGAACTTTTCTATACTACTTCGGGAGAATCTCCACAGCTAGAGACCACCGTTCTATTTTTTCGTTACCCTCGCTCGACCCAGCTACACTCTTATTACCTGAAAGGAATTGTGAAGCAAAATGGTGAGCACAACTAGCTCAGTAAAGAATATCATGACTAAAGATAATTAAATTATCAATAGCCTTCATCAATAATAAATAAGAGATTTAGAACATATGGTAGATAATAAAAATTTCAACCATAGTTACAGCAGAACGAGCAATCCATTAGAAGAGTCAAATAGACTATAAAGTTTATTATCTTCTCCATGTTAAAAAAATCCACCAACAATGTTTTATCCATGTAACATCAATCAACAGTTCTGGTCCACAATCATATGAATAACTCATAATCATAACTGTAGTTCTAAATTCCTCTTCTCATCCAGGACGAAGATAATTTTTATCACCTATCTTTACCTGAAACATCAAAGATCATGGTTACACCAAATCACATTTCCTGTTCATAATTATACTAATAACTTCATCTTTGCACTACGACCAAAGATATTCATTTGTATCACCAGTTGGTCATGTTCATCTCAACATCTGTTCATATTTGCACTACTGGACAAAGATATTCAACAACATGTCATCTTTGTACTACGGGCCAAAGATATTCATCAATAATTCATCTTCGCACTACAGGCCAAAGATATTCCTTAATAGTTCTTATTTGCACTACGGCCAAATATATTCATCAACAGTTCATATTTGCACTACAGGCCAAATATATTAATATCTCAAAGAAATATATAATCATTTTAGAATTTATATAAACAATAATTATAACCATGTTAATCAATTCACCTTTGCATTTAAGCTAAAGATATTCACTTATAAATTCAATGGTCATGATCATACCAGTCAACAATTTAACTTTGCACTACTGGCCAAAGAGAACCCATAGTCATGATCATACCAGAAATCTACCCATCTTTACACTCAAGTCAAAGAGAAATATCATCATTAGGGTTATAAAAATATTATATATGATAATAAAATCAATATAATCAACATATAGATTTAATCTCAAGAGTAATATTCATAAACCAACTATAATTTGGTTAGAAAAAGAAACCAATTTTGTCGTGAATAATAACTCGTGAATAGTAACTCGTGAATAGTAACTCGTGAATAGTAGCTCGACACAAAAAGGTAGAAATTCTACAATAAAATACATACCAATATTTCGGTATAATGATATTGAAAGAATAATATTTTTTAAGCTTATAAATAATTTATTTTTAATTGTTTACACTTTACTAAATAATGCATTTAATCATCCTAAAATGCCAAACTCATAAGATTTCATCACCAATAATCAAAAACCCTCATAAAAAATCTGCATATACCTCATATAGGATTCTCAAGCCATAAAATCCTATTTTCTAATTTTTTTACTTCACAAAACATATTTAATTCATTTACTCATAATTAGACTATTTTAATGAAAAATACCAAATCAGTTCCAAAAATATTTCTTTTCTGAGATTTAGCATAATATAGTCCCATAGTGAACATATATTTTTCTCAGAATTTTTAAAAGTCATTTACTATTTTTCATATGGCCAAAACAGCCGAATATTTAGACATTTATCAAAAATTGTACTTTTATCTAAAAATTCTAAAATTCAAAGAGTATACTCCTATCATATACATGTACTCCCAATAAAAATTTTATCAATTTTGGAGTTAACCACAAGGAATTATAAGCGGTTACTTTTAAAATAGTCTTTTCTCATAAAATTCATAACTCTCAATCTATACATCCAAAAATCACCATTTTTGGACACAATCAAGAAAACTCATCAAAATATCATTTCAAATTTTTCCAGAATTTTTGAAGGTCTAAAAAATTACCAAACTGAAAAATATAACAACCCTTAAAATCTCTTACTATCTCTTACCTCAAAAGAGCAGTACTTCTGATCGGTATGATGCTGAAGGAAACTTGCACTGATGAATAGAAACTCACAGAGTATCTAAATACTCACAAAATACACTCAATAATCTAGAGAGAGAAAGAGAGAAAACTTATGAATTCTGGTGTGATTTTTAATTCTAACTTAGCCCTCTAGTTATAGGAAAATGTTAGCACGCCGAAGCAGACTTAACCTGCAACATGATGGCTTTACCTGCTACTATTCCCACCCACCACATTTGAATAAAAATCTCAGCGCATTTCTTCACCAACCAAGAGTGGGGCCCACCAATTCTAGAATTTTCCACCAAAATGATTAACTCCGAAAATTCAATAATTTCTGAATCAGTCATCTCGTAAAATTCATAACAAATCATACGTTCATTTTTAACGGTTCAAAATTTGTGGACATATACTCAACTTATATATGTATAACATATCCAAAAATCACAACGATCCAACAGTCGGATTAAAAATTATAACTCCCGCAAAATATCTAAAAAACCTTAATTTTTAATACCTCCATTCCGACAAAAATACAGATAAAACACCTCAACATTAACTCCTTCATTTTTAACCACAAAAATATATCCCTCATTTATATTCACATAAAATAAATATTTTCTTATCATATGAATCAATAATTAATTATTCACAAATAATATTACAGAATCACATTTATGACAACCAGGCCGTTCCCACGAAAGAGGGGCTTTTCCAATAAGAATTTCTCCTTACTGGCGCGCAATTAGGTGACAAAACCTCTCCTTAGACTGAACTTTCTAGACATTGCCAATAATGTTATCTAATAATATTATTCAAATAATATGAATTATTGATCTTATAATGGTAAATACTGTGCAGCAATAATTATTGAAATAACAATAATATAAAATATCAACGCAGCAATTATTGAATCAATAAAATAAAATATTGAACAATAACTACGGTAACAATTATTGAGTAGTGCCTTCTCACGTAAGAATCAATAATTTCAAAAATACTGTGCAATACCGTGTGCTACTGTGCAATAACGCGTATTACTGTATTTTAACCACCGGGTATTCCAACTGTGTTAACGGTAACAACTACGTCGTTATTTGTAAAAACTCAAATTTGTCATTTTCTTCACCCGACAGTTATTCTGTTATGGGGCCCACAAATTGCTGCGCCGTCGTACGAATATTCCCCAACAGAAAGAATATTCCATGACCAAACGAATATTCCCCGACAACAATGAATATTTTATAACCACTTGTGTATTTTGAAAAAATAATTCATATATCACCCTTAACTTTAATATTTATCAATATAACCATTTACTGAATAGTAATTATAAGAAAAATTGAATACTTTTATTTCATAAAATTCGGGGTCTTACAATCTCCCCTCCTTATGAAATTTCGTCCCCGAAATTTACGTACCTGGTATTTCAAAGAGTTGAGAATACCTTGCTTTCATTTCAGATTCCATCTTCCCTGTCATCATGATTTCTCTATTGCTCATCTCCTGTATTTTAGATATCATTCTAGAATATAGCTTCAAAACAAGGGTTAATTGAACAAATTAACAAATCACATAATATCCCGATATTATGACTGACCAACAAATAAGCTTAGGTAGGACACACTAGCGAAGGATTTTACTCGTCTCTCCCTTCCTAGTTCTATTCTCCGATCTCCGCCAGAGACCATATCCCTAAGCTCTGATACCACCTGTGCCAACCCCAAAACAGGTCCATTCCATCCAACCCACTCTGAGTCGTCAAATACATGGTACAGAAAACAACTACAACTTTATTACAACAATTGTCGTGTAAAAACAACAACACATATGCCGTGAGTTTGGATACAAATATATACCAAATGTGACTCATGTCCCAATCGTGGACAGCACCTCACAATGATACCTTACATAAAGGTATAGTCAAAAACTGTTTTAGAAATTAGAATATTTGGGAAGTGCTCAAGGAAACCTTCGTATATGGGAGGCCATGCATCTAGGTTATGATAGATATCATATGGCCACAGAATTATCCTTGGTTGACCCAATAGACCCCAAAGAAAAACGAGAAGATTACTATCATATTCTTCCCAATGGTAAGTCTTCTCTTAACTTATCATTATCTCCATTGTCTCTAATTGAGAATTATACTTCAAACAAACGCTAAGATTATATAAGTAGTGCTCGTATATATACTCAGCAAGTGGATGTGCACAACCCTGTCTTATGATGACACGAGGTTGTATGTCGTTTGACATCTTGTATTATAGTGGCAAAACATCCTTCCAACGTTGGGTACACCTTACCCTATTAGATTCACCAAATAGAACTACTAAATGAACTTTTCTATACTACTTCGGGAGAATCTCCACAGCTAGAGACCACCGTTCTATTTTTTCGTTACCCTCGCTCGACCCAGCTACACTCTTATTACCTGAAAGGAATTGTGAAGTAAAAGGGTGAGCACAACTAGCTCAGTAAAGAATATCATGACTAAAGATAATTAAATTATCAATAGCCTTCATCAATAATAAATAAGAGATTTAGAACATATGGTAGATGATAAAAATTTCAACCATAGTTGCAGCGGAACGAGAAATCCATTAGAAGAGTCAAATAGACTATAAAGTTTATTATCTTCTCCATGTTAAAAAAATCCACCAACAATGTTTTATCCCTGTAACATCAATCAACAGTTCTGGTCCACAATCATATGAATAACTCATAATCATAACTGTAGTTCTAAATTCCTCTTCTCATCCAGGACGAAGATAATTTTTATCACATATCTTTACCTGAAACATCAAAGATCATGGTTACATCAAATCACATTTCCTGTTCATAATCACACTAATAACTTCATCTTTGCACTATAGCCAAAGATATTCGTTTGTATCACCAGTTGGTCATGTTCATCTCAACATCTGTTCATCTTTGCACTACTAGCCAAAGATATTCAATAACATGTCATCTTTGCACTACGGGCCAAAGATATTCATCAACAATTCATCTTTGCACTACAGGCCAAAGATATTCCTCAACAGTTCATATTTGCACTACGGCCAAATATATTCATCAACAGTTCATATTTGTACTACAGGCCAAATATATTAATATCTCAAAGAAATATATAATCATTTTAGAATTTATATAAACAATAATTATAACCATGTTGATCAATTCACCTTTGCACTTAAGATAAAGATATTCACTTATAAATTCAATGGTCATGATCATACCAGTCAACAATTCAACTTTGCACTACTGGCCAAGGAGAACCCATAGTCATGATCATACCAGAAATCTACCCATCTTTACACTCAAGTCAAAGAGAAATATCATCATTAGGGTTATAAAAATGTTATATATGATAATAAAATCAATATAATCAACATATAAATTTAATCTCAAGAGTAATATTCATAAACCAACTATAATTTGGTTAGAAAAAGAAACCAATTTTATCGTGAATAATAACTCGTGAATAGTAACTCATGAATAGTAACTCGTGAATAGTAACTCGACACAAAAAGGTAGAAATTCCACAATAAAATGCATACCAATATTTCGGTATAATGATATTGAAAGAATAATATTTCTTAAGCTTATAAACAATTTATTTTTAATTGTTTACACTTTACAAAATAATGCATTTAATCATCCTAAAATGCCAAACTCATAAGATTTCATCACCAATAACCAAAAACCCTCATAAAAAATCTGCATATACCTCATATAGGATTCTCAAGCCATAAAATCCTATTTTCTAATTTTCTTACTTCGCAAAACATATTTAATTCATTTACTCATAATTAGACCATTTTCATGAAAAATACCAAATCAGTTCCAAAAATATTTCTTTTCTGGGATTTAGCATAATATAGTCCCATAGTGAACATATATTTTTCTCAGAATTTTTAAAAGTCATTTACTATTTTTCATATGGCCAAAACAGCCAAATATTTAGACATTTATCAAAAATTGTACTTTTATCTAAAAATTCTGAAATTCACAGAGTATACTCCTATCATATACATGTAATCCCAATAAAAATTTCATCAATTTTGGAGTTAACCACAAGGAATTATAAGTGGTTACTTTTAAAATAGTCTTTTCTCATAAAATTCATAACTCTCAATCTATACATCCAAAAATCACCATTTTTGGACACAATCAAGAAAACTCAGCAAAATATCATTTTAAATTTTTCCAGAATTTTTGAAGGTCAGAAAAATTACCAAACTGAAAAATATAACAACCCTTAAAATCCCTTACTATCCCTTACCTCAAAAGAGCAGTACTTCTGATCGGTATAAGGCTGAAGGAAACTTGCACTGATGAATAGAAACTCACAGAGTATCTAAATACTCACAAAATACACTCAATAATCTAGAGAGAGAAAGAGAGAAAACTTATGAATTCTGGTGTGATTTTCAATTCTAACTTAGCCCTCTATTTATAGGAAAATGTTAGCACGCCGAAGCAGACTTAACCTGCAACCTGATGGCTTTACCTGCTACTATTCCCACCCACCACATTTGAATAAAAATCTCAGCATATTTCTTCACCAACCAAGAGTGGGGCCCACCAATTCTAGAATTTTCCACCAAAATGATTAACTCCGAAAATTTAATAATTTCTGAACCAGTCATCTCGTAAAATTCATAACAAATCATACGTTTATTTTAACGGTTCAAAATTTGTGGACATATACTCAACTTATATATGTATAACATATCCAAAAATCACAACGATCCAACGGTCGGATTAAAAATTATAACCCCCGTAAAATATCTAAAAACCCTAATTTTTAATACCTCCATTCCGACAAAAATACAGATAAAACACCTCAACATTAACTCCTTCATTTTTAACCACAAAAATATATCCCTCATTTATATCCACATAAAATAAATATTTTCTTATCATATGAATCAATAATTAATTATTCACAAATAATATTACAGAATCACATTTATGACAACCAGGCCGTTCCCAGGAAAGAGGGGCTTTCCAATAAGAATTTCTCCTTACTGGCGCGCAATTAGGTGACCAAACCTCTCCTTAGACAGAACTTTCTAGACATTACCAATAATGTTATCTAATAATATTATTCAAATAATATGAATTATTGATCTGATAATGAGAAATACTGTGCAGCAACAATTATTGAAACAACAATAATATAAAATATCAACGTAACAATCCGATCAATCCGATCATGTCGTGATCATCACTTTACCTTATGGTTCTTTCCCTATTATCAACAAAACTCCACTCGAGTTCATTCTCATTATCATTGTCATCTAGACACCATCTTAACATTTTTATTGCCGGAGTTAGGAAACTCCTGAATTATCATTCTCTTAGATACTTCAAGATTCTTCTTTGAATCTTCACTTATATATTTTAATCCTTATCTTTCTCTCTCTCAGGTTATAGCCTAAGGTATACTTACCTAAGTTTATAACCTATAGCCTTGATACCAACTTGTGACGCCCCCAAATCTGGGTCCCTTCGAACCTCGGATTAGGTCCGCCACGATACTACTATCGTCAAACTATTTATATTTTTCATTCATAACTTAATGAATAAACTTTACTTATTACAATTTAGAATATAAATTCTTTCCATTTCCAGGATCTAGGTAATGACCCCAAACTTTTATAAGCTTCAAATCTTGGTCATTTAACATCCTTGTCTTACATCATATTTGGTGTTATAAAAATATGTGAAATAATTTAAACTTTTTCAATCTCCTTAGAAAAATAATCTTTTATTGATATCTTAACTTGAATCAATTACAAATCCCTAAATCAAATTATGTTATGATTCATTCTATTCGAATTACTGTATAAACTTTTACATCTCGATTCAAAATCCTCTATGTATCACATAGTATACCTTTACAACTTAACATGTATTACACATCGTAAACTACTATCAAGTATATCTATTAGAACCTAAACATGGTTCAAGAGCATATATTTAATTAAACAATTCAATCTCCTTTGATGTGATTGAACTTTATCAATCAAGTAGCACGTAACCTTTATCGTGTGTCCTTAACCTGTAAAAGCGGTTATTTACAAGGGTGAGCTCGACAACCCAGCAATTCTAACAGTTTTCATGCAGCACATAGCATATTCAGTTCATGCCTTCATAATCAATTAGCATTTACTACGCATGTTACTTCTCACATAACAGGCATATATGTTTATTTCACAAGCATATCATCAAAGATCAACTTTCACATTTTATACATATCTCATGTGCATTTCATATATATCAACATTTTCATAGCATAATATAGCTCAACTAACAATTTATCGAATTCATATAACAAATAGGAACTGAAAGACTTGCCTGATTCGTAGTTTAACAACTACGACTTAACTGCTTATAGATATCTGCACTTCGTGTAATCCTACACAGTTATATTAATAATAGAGATCACACTCATAAGTTATACACTTCCATACATTCTCAATATAATAATAAGTATTACATTATTTTATATCCAACCATCATTTTGGTCATACAACATCACAACAAGGAGATCTAAGTCTCCAAAATCGTTGTCAAACACCATCTGGGTTTTTTGGGTTACCCAGAAACCCAGACAGTTTCGACTAGGTACTTTTTAGCCCACTTATTCATAGGTTTTGGTCATCCAATAGGTGTTCTCTTGGTCCAAATGTGTAGACCTTATGTCAAGGAACAACTATACATCATGATCTCAGTCCAACAACATCACAATCACAAGATGTCATCTGGTCAAACATGGTCAGAAAACTAGCTCATACGTTTTCTGGAAATTCTAAAAAACAGAAATCGTGGTCGAGTAGGATACTTTGATTAGCCACTCCATACAACTTGTTGATTGTTTGAAGGATCTAAAGGTATGGATCTAGAGTCCATCTAGCCGTCTAAAACATGTATATAACATCATCATCAAATCTTCAAACATTTGACAGATCTTGGCCATGCAAAATCTTGTCAGACGCTGTTAATGAGTTTCTGGGCTGCCCAGAAACTCTTGGTCATGCTCGGTCAACTGAGTTTGACCAAAAATAATTGTAATATGGACATGGAATAGCTATGATTCCATTTCCATATCAAAGTCCTCATGTCATATTTTAAGTCTATAACATAAAACAACAGAAATCAAAAACAGAGAAGAATCTATGGACTCTGACATTAGCTTGTCAGACCACTTTTAGGGTTCTTGGACAGTTTTTGAAAACTTTTATTTTTATCCACTTTGATGTTATGGATCTATGATAGATCATCATAGATCATCATAAAACATCTTTTAGCATGTTAATAAACACATAAACACAACTTTTGTCTTAACATGTAAGATTAAAATCAAATTAGGGTTTATACCTTCTAGTACCAATCTTTGATCCTATCTCTTCTTAACTGATCTTGGTGATCTAGGGGCTTGATAAGTGACTGAAACACTTAGTATTTTTGGAGGTTTGGGAGAGAGAGAGAGAGAGAGAGAGAGAGTAGGTTGTGGTTTAGATAACAAATGGACCAAAAGTGTGGACTTTCTCTCTCTTTATCTCTTAAATCTAAGATACAATGTATGTATATGATGCTAGGTGGCAATATAGGTCAGATTTGGCTGAGATATAAGTCACATGGCTGAGCTTTAGTTAGTCACCAACTAAAGTTTTGGCAAATTCATTAAGTTACATATTAAAGAATGTGAAAAGGAAAATTTGGTCATTTGACTTCTAATTTTAATGGCATTCTAGACATTTTATTCCAACCCTTAAGGTTTAACCCTAAGGTTATATTCCTTAGGTTTTACACATTTAATTTCTAGGATTTTCTAATTAGGGTTTTAAAATAGAAAATTAAGATTTCTAAATTATAATTAGGGTTTCCTAATTATATTAAAGTTTACTAATCACGTTAGGGCTTGCTAATTAGGATTAGTATTTCCTAATTAGGGTTTAGGGTTCCTGAATATAAAATTAGGGTTCCTCGACATTCAATTAGGGTTCCTAACTGTGTGTTAGGGTTTCTCAATTTGAGATTAGGATTTCTAATCCCTTATTAGGGTTTACTAAGTTTATACCTTATCCGATCAATCATTGATCATTAATTCTATACAATACAAACGCGTACTCATCAATACAATTATTATAATTGTATTTTCTGCTGAATCCCAAACCGTAACTAGGGTTAGGGTTTCTATTCTCTGTTAAGCATAACTTTACTCTTATTTCTCAGTTAATACACAAATTGACCACATCCCTAAACTCGTATCACAGATAATTGGCACAATATTGATAGTCAATATCAATATTAAATAATAAAAAAATTATTCATAAAATTCAAATTATTCGAAATCCTGGGTTATCACATTCTCCCTTCCTTATAAGGATTTCGTCTTCGAAATCACCGTTTTTTTATTCCCTACAATCTTTTAAAGTTGTATCATCAATTCATTCTTATCAACACAATATTAATATGTGTCTCATATTCTAACCCGTGACTTGGATCTATGAAAGAAAACAATTCACGGCGATATCTATTTAATATTACTCGTGTAATTAAATTTCTAAACGAAATCGTTACCTGTCGCCACCTCTTGGGAAGCAACTGCATCTTGCACCGTCATATTAAATGTATGGGTGGTTGGTCTTCCTGGCTGTGTAGGTCCTCTTATCGCCAAGGTTCCGTTATTGGGTCCCTTGTCGACACTTCCCTTCTCCACATTTCTCTTCAGACAATTCCGAACCAGATGATATGTCGATCCACACGCAAAATAACCTTGTATCTTCTTCGAATTGGGGCAATTGGGCGACATGTGTCCATATTGTCCACAGTTATAACAGACTCCCTTCCTCTTTAAATAGACTCCAGAATTATTCTTCCCACAATTCGCACATGGCTCAACTCCCTTCCTATTCTCTTCTGTCTTGTTACCCGATTGGGTATTCTCACTCCACTTTCTCTTGTTCGGATTACTACCACCACTACTACCTCCATCATTTGTCTTCTTCTTCTTCTCCTGATGAAATCGAGATGTAGCTTCGCTTCCCCCTTCAGCAATTATCGCTTTCTCCAACAAAGCCGTAAACGTATTGATCTGTAACACAGCTACTTAATTGAATATCCCTGACTTTAATCCATTTTCAAACCTTCTCACCTTTTGTAGCTCCGTATCCACCTGGTGAGGTGCAAATCTCGCTAATTCGTTAAATTTGGTAGCGTATTCAGAAATCGACATATTCTCATGCTTCAGTTCTAAAAACTTAACCTCCATCCGAGCTCGCATACTCAGCAAAAAGTAGTTCTCAAAGAACAACTCCTTGAATCTTGTCCAAGTCACTACAGCTGTACCAGCTCTAGCCTGATTAGTCTCCCACCAGTAATTGGCTTCTCCCTTCATTAAGTATGTTGCAAAAACTATCTTTTGCTCTTCCGCTACTCTCGCAATAATGAATGCTTTCTCCATCTCCTTCACCCAGGTTTGGGCTTCAATGGGATCTGTGGTTCCCTTAAATTCTGGCGGTCCTACAGATTTAAAGTCCTTGAAATTTGCCAATCTATTGGCTGGTTGTTCTCTCGCTCTTGCTCTTGCTGCTGGAGCTCTATTTCCCATAGCTTAGGCTAACATATCCACAAAGTTTTGCATCAGGTCTGCTTGACTTCCTTCATTATTCACTGACTACTATTCTCTTTGATTTCGGTTTTGTCGTCTAGGCGGTATGATCTGATTCAAATAAAAATCTTACATTAATTCTCTTTCTATACACAAATTCTTATTAATAACACAATAAGAATTTAACACAAATTTCTCATATAATCGCATATTTATTCAAATAGCACATAGTACATTTAGTACTTAACACATATTACTATCCCTTCTTAAATAAATATTAGGATTAACCCACACAACTTTACACAAAAAGTTACAATTCTTCAACTTTATACAAAAAGTTACAATTCTCCATTCACACATAGCTATTCTCACTTCGTCAAACTTACCACACTTATGAATTCAGGAACTTGCCACAATTATATGAGTTTATGAACTTATTCTAGTCAGACCATTGGCATCCATTCGCTGAGGGGTTCAGAAACATTTCATATAATTATGAGTCACGAACTTATTATAAGTATGAGTTTTAAGAACTCACAATTTAATCTTATATTCATATATTGAAAAAAAAGATTTATAAAAATATATATATTTACATATGCTTACACATCATTCTCGATATTACAATCTTTAATATCCTATATACTATCAAAAGATAATATCGCTTATACTTAAGCTGTCTACCGTCCACTCCTTTCACCAATCTTCTTCTTACTGGGACACTTGTTGAATCCGTGACCAAATCTTCCATATGAAAAACACTTTCTCATATTCGGCTTAGGACAATATAGGAAAATATGTCCTTCCTATTTACAGTTGAAACACATGTTCTTCCACATCATACATTCCCCCAAGTAAGTCTTTCCATACTTGTCACAGACTTATTTCTTCTTCGGGTTTGAATTTTTAGAATTATCATCACTATCGTTGTCCCTCTTTCTCTTATTGTTTCCTTTCTACTTCTTAACTGTTCCCATAGACGATCCACCACCTTCAGTCTTCATCCTATCCACATGAGCCTTTAACTCGTTTCGTTCTTCAGTCATCTCGCGTAACGCTCTTTCGGTCTTCCACAACTCTTCCAAGAGAAATACTTTTTACTTCAGAGTTCTTGAACTTCTGCAGATACTTGATCTTTCTCTCCAACTTTGATCTTATTCTCTAGCCCCACCTTAGCTTCTTCGGACTCTGCCTCCTCATCTTCATTCAGATACATCTCGTGATAATCATTATAATCACTCCCCAGATTCATCATGGGTTCATCTTTTCTCACCTCCTCAACTGACTCGCTCGGCACTGGCACCTTGGCTACTGGCACGGGTGTAACGACCCCAAAATTTATACAATTCAACTATCTACTTTGGTCGTTAATAATAAGTTCAATCTCTAATTTTACATAATTAAACGATAATACAACCATTGAAATTTGGGGAATAATTAAAATTTTCTATTACAAACTAATCTCATTCCCAAAATTTTCAACCTTTACATCTAAATATCTCAGAATCATTTTAATACTACAAGAGTTTACATCATAAAACGATATTACAATTCAACATTAAAACATTTACTAAAACTTTAGACATGGTTTACAAGAATAATAATTTGGCTAGGATATTAAATCATCATGTATCACATCTGATTCATGTCTTTCAAGTAGCACATAACTTTACCTTGGATCTTTAACCTGCAAAAGTGGTTATTTGCAAGGTTGAGCTCGATAGTCTAGTAAAATCTAACAGTTTTCATGCATCACATAACACATAATAACATGCTCAATATACATCTCATAAACATTGGACAAAAATAACATACATGATGTAGTTCATATAACAAGTATAAAGATTGAGTTCCTTACTCAATCAACATTCATTACTCAATCAACGTAGACATAAATTGATTTTAACATTTCATCCTTTCAACATATATATAACGCATCATGCTATTTGCAATAAAGATTTAAAATAGTTCATTATCAAGTTCACATAGCAAATAGGAACTAAAAGACTTGCCTTGATCGTTGTTTACCAATAAAAGTTCAATAGCTTACAGCTGTCTGCACTTCACGTGCCCTACATAATTATATAATCATTCACATTAACTATTAGTCACATAGCAATGCATAGTAGTTGTAATTTAAACTTTACTCTATATCTGATAACCTTTTCTATTATCAATACACAATGTTCAATTTGATTGTGTTAACTTTTGACTTACATCTCACTGTATTACTTCTTAGGTCATAATCGAAGTTCATTCAAGTGTTTAAGTCTTGGTAGGAATCATTATTGGTTTTATATCAAACTCATTTCATATCTTATAATATTCAGTTCATTTGACTTAAAACACTTTTTACGTTCGTTAACATTTGTTCCGGCGTTTCGACGTTTATTCGTCATACGCCCGATTTGTCTCTCTTGTGTATGCTTAGTATGCTTATACAACTTATCTAATACATCATTTATTAATGTTAAGCACCATTATGTTTACTAACATTCATGTTTTATAACTTAGAATAACATTTTTTATCGTCAAGAGCACTACACTTGCATACGTGCATGCCCGACGCCCTCTGATTGCCTCCGAAAACACAATAGTCCTACAGATGACCATTTTTACCCATGATCCCGATCTCAAATTAAAACACTTAAAGAATAAAAGTTGTAGTTCTATTTGTCCTCATTCCGGATCATCTTGAATCACCCTAATCGGAGTTCGTATGAAAACGTTATGGCTATTTTACTAAAACATGTCAAAACAGTCACACCTGACACACTTTCGGCGTAGCTGCGCCCAAATAAGCCTTGGGTACAGTGCAGCTGTCCCCTACAGGGCAGGTGCACCCCAAATGACTTAGGGCACAATATATTTGTGCCCGTTACCAGAAACGAGACTCTGAATTCATTGTTCTCGTATTTTTGAACCTTTTCTCCTTTTAATCTTCATAACTTGAGTTATACACATCCAAATTAGTCCATTTTTAATTCTATGGATTCGTAATTCATAGAACTACAACATATTATAATTATACCAATTTACAAAAATATTAACAAACCTAAATTTTCACCCAAAACTCATGTTTATATTAGTTTTATATGTTTTAATATATCTAGCATAATCATTTACCACGGATTCGATTCCTAACCAAATCAATCCATTTAACCTTCATTGTTTTCGTAATTCAATATACTAACAATATCTAGCACCAATTTCAGATTCTATTCATAAACTAACCCTCAATTTTGACTCCAACATAAGTCAAAAATTTACATATTTAACCAAAACTCAATTCCTTATTTTAAAACATGTTTCATATGAATTTGATTTCTGAAAATTATTTCTAGACAACAACTAATAGATTATAAACATCTAACAACATATATATAACATCTATTTAGCAATTCATCCAACTAAATTTTCAATTTTAAAGGATAACTCAAGAACACCCAAACTAAGAAGAAACTAGGTTATTTACCTCTTAATTCTTGTTTAGCTTTGTTAGGAGATGTTAAAGAATTGTTACTTCCTTCTTGTTTTCAAGAATTTCTCTTTCAATTTCCTCCCAATTCCTCTCTAGAGCTCTCTCTCCCTCTGTATTTTCTCTATAAACTCTCCCTTCTCTCTTTGGCCAAACCTTTTACGTAACATCAAACCAACGCTCCAAAACCCAAATGTCTAAAAAAATCGACGTTTTAATAATTATAATAATGATATATCAGTTATAAAAATTATATATATATATATATATATATATATATATATATATATATATTATTTTTATTATTATTATTTAAAAATTAAATTCAAATTCAAAAGCCATAAGGCTTTGTTTGGCAAAACACTTTTAAAATAAAGACTTAATACTTTTAAGCCTTGTTTAGTAAATCCATTTAAACTACTTTAATTTATTTCAATAAATCATTTACACTATAGTTTATAATCCTATATTATTTATTTGGATTTTCATATCGAATCTTAGTTAAATAAACTAATTACAACATATTTAATAAATTTCCCACTTAACAAATTACCATAAAATTATAATTTCATTATAATTTTATTTAATAAATTAACATATCACTTTAATTATTAAATTAAATTAAAACAACATTCTAGCAAACCATATAATCCTTAATAACTCTCTAATTTAGTTATTAAGTTAAATTAGAGTATTATTTCATAAATTTAATTCATCACTCTTTTATCTTAATTAAGTAAATTTCTATAACTCATGAATTATTTACTTACTAATAAATAATCCAACAAATATCTACAAAACAACAAACACATCAATTAAAAAAATTTATTTATTTCAATAAATATTTGAAATTATAAATAAAAATTCTGGATTGTTACATTCTTCCCCCCTTATAAGGATTCCGTCCTCGGTATCACCGAAATCCTACCTCACTCAGGTTTTCATCAAATCTCTTCGTTAAATAAATTCAACACCTTACCTTAATATAGATTTTATATTTCCTACTTCCACCACTCTTCATGATAAATTCTTGTAAGTTTTATTTCATAATCTTTATTTAGACTCAATTATATTTGAGTATTACATATTCTTTGACCCGTTCATTATCTTTCTCTAAGGATCATTATCATAAACACTCGGGATATTACATTCACCCATTCTTCTAAGAATTTCGTCCTCGAAATTTTATTTATTAATCTTCATTCATTCAATCTATCAAAATAGATTTTACGTTAATTCTTTATTCATTCATTGGGTTCTATAACCACTTTCTTTTAACAAAGATCTTTCTACAATTATTAAATTATTCTATTAAAAGTTTAACATAATTCTTCGATAACTCATCTACTTCTCATTTCAAAATTTCTTTTCTCACTTATCCAATATATTTATCATTCAGTGTCTCATTCTACGACTTACTTCTTTCTAATGAATATCATCCTTACCACATTCGCCTTTTAGAATAGCAAGAATCTTCCACAATTGCTCAATAATTGGGAAGCAGTATGAATAACTCAGGAATTTAAAAGATTACAATTCATATTGAGGGGTCACAAGACCTTGAACTACGTCTGTGGTTATAAGTATTTCTTTCAACTTAAACTTTAACAGTCATTAGACTGTAGGGACTCCAGTACTAAGGGTGTTAAGCCCTTCGTACGATGTATTGTGCACTCTGTCCATGGTTATAAGTACTCTTTTAACTTAAACCTAAACAGTCATTAGACTATAGGGACTCCCGTACTTAGGGTGTTAAGCCCTTCGTACCACATATTGCGCACAAACATCTAAACGCTTCTGCGTACTCCCCTATAAAAGGGTTGTTCATCTCAGCTCTTCAACATCCGAATCTGCACCAAAACAATTTGGTTTAGCATAATTTCTCAAGAAACGCTTGAACTGCATAAACATCTTTCAATATTTGTCTAGCTGAATCAAATAGCATAGACTTTCTACAACAACTCGAACATCAATCGAAATAGTTTTATCCAATTCATATAGCATATCTTTCTTAGTTTAAAGAAAATCAAAAATGCTTTTATGATGACATGATACCGTACTATCTCAATAGTACGTTGAGGATTCAGTCATTATATGATTTTGTCATGCTACATCATACCATAGTGGGCTGACGATCTTATGATCATATCCAACAGCATGTTCAATTGTGTTGATGACTTCCTCATTTGTCAAATCAGCATCATATTTAGTGATGCCTTAATGACTACGACAAAAAACAAAATACATTTTGATATTTTTAAATCATTTTTGTCTAGCCAAAACAATTAGCATAGACATATGAATAGCGGTATTGTTTTTAAAACTCATTGGTTCCGTCGTTTAATCCAATGTTTTTCAAGAAAAATAGAAGTGCAAACATCAGCACGAAGTCAATAAATTTCAAAAATCTAACGAGGCTAGAAGATTTAAAAAACCTATGTCTCCACTTTCTATACTGATCCATTGCTTAATAATTCTATCTATTTCTATAATCCTCAACTCTTCATTCACAACTTATCTATACCCCAGTATATTTTATCAAACTTACTACACTTTGGAAGTTTAGGAACTTATCACAATAATATGAGTTTAAGAACTTATCCTAGTCAGACCATCGGCGTCCATTCACTGAGGGGTTCAAAAATATACATATGATTATGAGTCACCAACTTACCATAAGTATGAGTTTTAAAAACTCGCACCTAATCCTAATAATTTCTGACTAATCTTAATAATCTCTAACTATCAAATATAAACATGAGAAAAGAATCACCTTTTCGCCATATATACATTGATAGTGCGACACCAACATTTTAATGATTATCAATGTGATAAACTGAATGCAAGCACAAAAACCTCGCCCATACAAAGGTTTGTACCACTCAGCCATCATATGAGTCCTCAATTGAAATCTCATCTAACTCTATCTTGCTTATAACTTGCTCTTTACTCGATACAAATTCCTTGTATCACATTATCTATAACTCCTTGTGAGTTTATCTCGTACTATTTTATAGTACATTATCTTCATAGCATCAAGCTATAATTATTCAAACATTACAAACCATCTGTTTTTATAACTTAAACAGATCACGTCGTGATCTTATTCTATAATCATCTCCCTTAAAAGTCTTTTCTTAACTCGTGATCGTATTTTTTTTATGATCCTCTTTCTTTCATTTATCATCATTTACGATTTCATTTATGCTTTTAATCTCATCATTATTCGTTATCTTGGCTATTGTAGTTAGATAACTCCCAATTCTTATCTTTATATCTCTTCAAGATTCATCTTTGAATTTTCTTGTTTATATAACAATTCTTTCTTTAAGAATTTCTAACTTCATTTACATTGCTCAACATTTCATTTGAGTTCCACATTTTCATCATACGTATCCATTTTCTATACTTAGTACACCTCGAGTCTCAAATAGTTTCAATATGGTACGCTGAGTGGTTTCCCACAAACAACCAACAAACTAGGTTCCGAGTTGCTAGTTCGTATATACATCTGCTCTATGAAGGAACCGTTTAGCCCAGATGCCATACATCAACTATTTAAGAGTACGATTGTACCATACTTAAATATAACTTTTTTTTCTTAACTTCTTTATCATTCTCTTCTTATAGACATTGTCTACTTATCATCACCTTACATCCTTATTATTGGAGTTGGGTAACCCCACATTCATATTCATTATAACTCTGCGAGATTCTTCTTTGAATCCTCTCACGCATGTTTTAATTCCTTCTTTATAAATTTCTTAAATTATTTCTTATTGTTCAAACTCTATCTGAACTTATTCTTTCATTATTTTCACCTTCCTTCTCTAAGGTTATAGCCTAAGATTCTCCTACCTAAGGTTTATAACCTACAGCTTTGATACCAACTGTAACGACTCCAAAATTCATACAATATAAATATCGACTTCGGTCATTAATAATACATTTAACCTCTAATTTTACATCATTAAACGATAATACAACCATTGAAATTTGCAGAATAATTAAAAAATTTTATTACAAACTATTTTCGTTCCCAAAATTTTCAACCTTTGCATCTAAATATCTCAGAATCATTTTAATACTACAAGAGTTTACATCATAAAACGATATTACAAATCAACATTAATACATTTACTGAAACTTTAGACATGGTTTACAAGAATAATAATTTGACTAAGATATTAAATCTTCATGTATCACATCTGATTCATGTCTTTCAAGTAGCACATAACTTTACCTTGGATCTTTAACCTGTAAAAGTGGTTATTTGCAAGGTTGAGCTCGACAACCTAGAAAAATCTAACAGTTTTCATACATCACATAGCACATAATAACATGCTTAACATACATCTCATAAATATTAGACTAAAATAACATACATGTTGTAGTTCATATAACAAGTATAAAGATTGAGTTTCTTACTCAATCAACATTCATTACTCAATCAACGTAGTTATAAATTGACTTTAACATTTCATCATTTCAACATATATATAACACATCATGCTATTTGCAATAAAGATTTAAAACAGTTCATCATCAAGTTCACATAGCAAATAGGAACTGAAAGACTTGCCTTGATCGTTGTTTACCAATAAAAGTTTAACAGCTTACAGCTGTCTGCACTTCACGTGCCCTACAAAATTATATAATCATTCACATTAACTATTAGTCACATAGCAATACATAGTAGTTGTAATTTAAACTTTACTCTATATCTGATATCCTTTTCTATTATCAATACACAGTGTTCAATTTGATTGTGTTAACTTTTGACTTACATCTCATTGTATTACTTCTTAGGTCATACTCGAAGTTCATTCAAGTGTTTAAGTCTTTCTAGGAATCATTATTGGTTTTATATCAAACTCATTTCATATCTTATAATATTCAGTTCATTTGACTTAAAACACTTTTTACGTTCGTTAACATTTGTTACGGCGTTTCGACGTTTATTCGTCATACGCCCGATTTGTCTCTCTTGTGTATGCTTAGTATGCTTATACAACTTATCTAATACATCATTTATTAATGTTAAGCACCATTATGTTTACTAACATTCATGTTTTATAACTTAGAATAACATCTTTTATCGTCAAAAGCATTACACTTGCATACATGCATGCCCGACGCCCTTCGATTGCCTCCGAAAACACAACAGTCCTAAAGATAAAAATTTTGACCCCTGTTTCCAATCTCAAATTGAAACATTTAAAAAATAAAAGTTGTAGGTCTATTCGTCCTCGTTCCGGATCATCTTGAATCGCCCTAATCGAAGTTCGTATGAAAACGTTATGGCTATTTTACTAAAACATGTCAAAATAGTCACACCTGACACACTTTGGGCGTAGCTGCGCCCAATTAAGCCTTGGACATAGCGTAGCCATGCCCTACAAGGTAGCTGTTCTCGCGATTTTTGAACATTTTCACCTTCTAATCTTCATAACTTGAGTAATATACATCCAAATTAGTCCGTTTTTGATTCTATGGATTCGTAATTCATATAACTACAACATACTAGAATTATAGAAATTTACAGAAACATTAACAAGCCTAAATCTTCACCAAAAACTCATGTTCATATTTGTTTTATATGTTTTAACATATTTAGTGTAATCATTCACCATAAATTCGATTCCTTACCAAATCAATCCATTTAACCTTCGTTGTTTTCGTAATTCAACATACTAACAATATCTAGAACTAATTTCAGATTCTATTCATGAACTAACCCTCAATTTTGACTCCAACATAAGTCAAAAATGTACATATTCAACCAAAACTCAATTCCTTATTTTAAAACATGTTTCATATGATTTTGATTTTTGAAAATCATTTCTAGACAACAACTAATAGATTATAAACATCTAACAACATATATATAACATCTATTTAGCAATTCATCCAACTAAATTTCCAATTTTAAAGGATAACTCAAGAACAACCAAACTAAGAAGAAACTAGGTTATTTACCTCTTAATTCTTGTTTAGCTTTGTCAGGAGATGTTATAGAATTGTTACTTCCTTCTTGTTTTTAAGGATTTCTCTTCCAATTGTCTCCCAATTCCTCTCTTGAGCTCTCTCTCCCTCTGTATTTTCTCTGTAACTCTCCCTTCTCTCTTTGGCCAAACCTTTTACGTAACATCAAACCAACGCTCCAAAACCCAAACGTCTAAAAAAAATTGACGTTTTAATAATTATAATAATGATATATCAGTTATAAAAATTTAATATATATATATATATATTTTACACACACACACACACACACACACACACACACACACACACACACACATATATATATATATATATATATATATATATATATATATATATATATATATATATATATATTATTTTTATTATTATTATTTAAAATTCAAATTCAAATTCAAAAGCCATAAGGCTTTGTTTGGCAAAACAGTTTTAAAATAAAGACTTAATACTTTTAAGCCTTGTTTGGTAAATCCATTTAAACTACTTTAATTTATTTTAATAAATCATTTATACTATAGTTAATAATCCTATATTATTTATTTGGATTTCTATATCCAATCTTAGTTAAATAAACTATTTACAACATATTTAATAAATTTCCCACTTAACCAATTACCACAAAATTATAATCTCATTATAATTTTATTTAATAAATTAACATATCACTTTAATTATTAAATTAAATTAAAAAAATATTCTAGCAAACCATATAATCCTTAATAACTCTCTAATTTAGTTATTAAGTTAAATTAGAGTATTTTCTCATAAATTTAATTCATCACTTTTTAATCTTAATTAAGTTAATTTCTATAACTCATGAATTATTTACTTACTAATAAATAATCCAACAAATATATACAAAATAACAAACACATCAATTAAAAATATTTATTTAATTCAATAAATATTTGAAAATAAAAATAAAAATTCTGGATTGTTACAATGGACGCAACAGCCGCTAGCACTTCTGTACTCATTTCGTCTTCTCCTGACATCCTACAGTCAATTCAAGCAACTTGATTAGTACTTCAGCAGTACAAACTTAATACACAATATATGTCCACACATCTTTCTATTGATGCACTTCGGTAATCCCTCACTTAGTACTCTAAATGAGTATTCTCTATCGCGCTTATGGTTATAATCCTAGGGTTTTTCCCACCCCACTTAAGGTTTATAACCTATAACTTTGATACCAACATGTGACGCCCCCAAATCCAAGTTACCTGAACCCCGAGTTTGGTGCTCTCGATCCACAATATAAATAATATCTAACTACCAATTTATTTATGAATAGAAATACACACTTCATTAACTGATACTGTTAATACATTGTCCCAGGTTCTCTAACCATAACTTTACAAACATACCCCTTAGATATACAAAAAGGGTTTACAAAATAACATAATAATATTGTTCAACATAATTATTCCAGCAAAATGCCTTTGCCTTTGTTCTTCTTTGCCCCTTCGGCCTCTTCGTTCCTAGCTGAAATATTTTATTTAGCAAGGGTGAGCAACAAATTTGACCCGCAAGTTAAGACATACAATGAATGTATAAGAATCAAGAATAACATACTATCTATTTTGATAGAATGATACCAAAGTTCGGGGAACTTTGAAATAGCTGAACAAATCTTTAATCACTAACAAGTCTTCTCGTATTCTATGCAACACAATAATCTGATAATGAAATAGTACAACACTTTCAAAGTTTCTACGATATTATATTGAATAATCAAGAATCAATTCTACGCAATAACAAAGTGGAATATTTTTCTGATTTATGCTAAGTGATCCATTGGATCTTGAACTTCTTTTCTCGAGTAACTATCAAAGATTTGACTTTAATATACCCAGGTGTATCAGATAACCATATAGATTAAATTATACCTCTCAACAAGTACTTAGAGCGACCAACTCTTTGTACCCTATATTATGTATAATACTTACACACGCGCAACGGCTGAATATATGACCAAAATGTTCCCTTTATATAAAAGGTTGTTCTTCTCAATCTTATAACCAGAATTCGAATCACAACAACGAAATACAATGATTTCAATATCTAATCACTTTCTTGATCTAGCCGAAATAATTGACATCGATCTGTCAATAATAATTTAATTCTCTTCTCGAACCTATCAAGTTCTAACAAATATTCGTCTAGCCAGAATAATTAGCTAAGACATTTCTCAACATAATTTGATAATAGACAGGAATTATCTGTACTATCAATAATAGTTTCTACGGATGTAAGTATCCAACAACAGTTATTCTCCAAGTATATTCTCAGAATCACTAATTTAATTTGAATTAATAAACATGCACTAACTGTGAATAATCAACAATAATTCTCAGACGTGGTCTAATTAAAAATAATTAACCACCATAATATTTGAAAAGATATAACTCAAGGTTGAGTTAAAGAAACTTTCCTTCCGCGTTGATTACTGCTATACAATATACTTATCTGCATTTGAAAGACCTATAATCACAATATCGGTCTCACAATTAGCACAATAATTCACATAACACAATACTATAATTTACAATCAATAGTTCTTCTAGACACATTACCACATAGTCACATCAGTATTTATAACCTATATAAACACTCATCAAGTCTAACTAGTTCGGTCTGATTGGACTTCAGTCTGTTCTCGGTGTCCTAGTCATCCTATCTGACAATTAACACACTTATTATCAATTAAACTTGGTCTCAAAGCTTCAATATTATTTTAGATAAATCAAATATCGTTTTTAATATTTTTTGGAAGCTTTTAATAATTTTCAAACAATTATTATAATTTATAATAATTTTTCAAACACTAGAATTATTTTTAAATAATTTAAATACTAAATAATCCCATCATCATTAATATTTAATAATATTAAAATATTAATGACATACTTGTCAAAATATTAAAGTTATTTATAATAACTTAAAATATTTTTAAATCACCAATATTATCCTTAAATAATTTTTAAAATAATTAAAATCATTTATAAACCATCATCATTAATATTTAAATATTAATTAATTTATCATCAAAATATTAAAAGTCATTAATTATAACTTAAAATATTTTTATATCACTTTTCTCATATTTAAATGATTTTTAAATCAATAAAATTATTTTTAACTCATTTATTTAATATAATAATTAAATAAATCTAATATCATTAATATTACATTATTAATGAAAATTCTCCAAAAATATTAAAAGTTACATTTTATAACTCAAAATATTTTTAAACACTTTATTCTTATTTAAAATGATTTTAATAATATTAAAATCATTTTTCTCTAATTTATTTAATATACTAATTAAATAAATTAAATATCAATAATATTCAAATAAATATAAATATTAATGAAAAATATCCAAAATTATCAAAAGTTATTTTTCATAACTAAAAATAATTTTTAAAACTATTTTTGTAATTTTTAGAATTTATTTTCTATTTTTAAGCATTTTCGAAAATTCAGAAAATAAAAAAAATTAAAACCGTCGCTATAGCCTATAGCGACACTTTCTGTCGTTGTTGGTGTTCTTGAGTTTCAATAACACTAACAGTCAGTGTTCAAGGGGCATGGTTTGACCCACTTTAATTCTCTGTTTAAATCTGTTCTGGACAATCTAAGACTTTGATATTGTAGCATGTATGTAACACTACAATATCCAACCATCATTTTGGTCATACAACATCAAAACAAGGAGATCTGAGTCTCCAAAATCGTTGTCAGACACCATCTGGGTTTTCTGGGTTACCTAGAAACCCAGACAGTTTCGACTAGGTACTTTCTAACCCACTTATTCATAGGTTCTGATCATCCAATAGGTGTTCTCTTAGTCTAAACATGTAGACCTTATGTCAAGGAACAACTATACATAATGATCTCAGCCCAACGACATCACAATCACAAGATGTCATCTGGTAAAACTTGGTAAAAAAACTAGTTCATACGTTTTCTGGAAATTTCATAAAACAAATATCGTGGTCGAGTAGGAAACTTTGACCAGCCACTCCATACGACTTGTTGATTGTTTGAAGGATCTAAAGGTATGGATCTAGAGTCCATCTAGCAGTCTACAACATGTATATAACAACATCATCAAAATCTTCAAACATCTGACAGATCTTGGCCATGCAAAATCTTGTCAGACACTGTTAATGAGTTTCTGGGTTGGCTAGAAACTCTTGGTCATGCTCGGTCAACTGAGTTTGACCAACAATAACTTGTAATCTGGACATGAAATAGTTATGATTCCACTTCCAGATCACAGTCCTCATGTCATATTTTAAGTCTATAACATAAAACAACATAAATCATAAACAGAGAAGAATCTTTAGACTCTAACATTAGCTTGTCAGGCCACTTTTAGGGTTCTTGGACAGTTTTTGAAAACTTCGATTTTTAACCACTTTGATGCTATGGATCTATGATAGATCATCATAAAACATCTTCTAGCATGTTAATAAACACATAAACACAATTTTTGTCTTAACATGTAAGATCAAAATCAAATTAGGGTTTATACCTTCTAGTACCAATCTTTGATCCTATCTCTTCTTAACTGATCTTGGTGATATAGGGGCTTGATAAGTGATTGAAACACTTAGTATTTTCGGAGGTTTGGAGAGAGAGAGTAGGTTATGGTTTAGATTACAAATGGAGCAAAAGTGTGGATTTTCTCTCTCTTTATCTCTTAAATCTAAGATACAATGTATGTATATGATTCTAGGTGGCAATATAGATCAGATTTGGCTAAGATATAAGTCACATGACTGAGCTTTAGTTAGTCACCAACTAAAGTTTTGGCAAATTATACAAGTTACATATTAAATAATGTGAAAAGGGCAATTTGGTCATTTGACTTCCAATTTTAATGGCATTATAGACATTTTATTCCAACCTTCAGGGTTTAACCCTAAGATTCTAACCCTTAGGTTTTATACATTTAATTTCTAGGATTTTCTAATTAGAGTTTTAAAATAGAAAATTAAGATTTCTAAATTATAATTAGGGTTTCCTAATTATATTAAAGTTTACTAATCACATTAGGGCTTGCTAATTAGGATTAGTATTTCCTAATTAGGGTTTAGGGTTCCCGAATATAAAATTAGAGTTCTCCGACATTCGATTAGGGTTCCTAACTGTGCATTAGGGTTTCTCAATTTGAGATTAGGGTTTATAATCCCTTATTAGGGTTTTCTAAGTTTATACCCTATTCGATTAATCATTGATCATTAATTCCATACAATAATAACGTGTACTCATCAATACAATTATTATAATTGTATTTTCTACTGAATCCCTATCCGTAACTAGGGTTAGGGTTTCTATTCTCTGTTAAACACAACTTTACTCTTATTTCTTAGTCAATACAAAAATTGACCACATCCCCAGACTCGTATCACATATACTCGGCACAATATTGATAGTTAATATCAATATTAAATAAAAAAAATTATTCGTAAAATTTGAATTATTCGAAATCTTGGGTTATCACACTAGGAATCATGTGATCACAGATTCAGTTCCTGAATCTAGATTCGGCACCCGTGATGGACATTTTCAGCTGCAGCCAGCTTGTAAATTATTCACGGTGTCTGAATTTCCTTATATGGTTTTCATGCCCACAAAGAGTTCAGCGCTGCTATGTATCTTATTTTCTCGAAGATGCTTTACATCTCAAAAATAATAAAAGCAATCAAGCCGAACATATAATAAAATAGAAGTATCAAAGGTCTCAATTACTATTGAGCATAAGGGTTTGAAAAACTTGTTTTACAAAACATCACTGCCATATCTCGTTAAAATTGAACTTTTATACAAAATTCAAACCCTTTGTATATATGTGCAAACGAGGCATAGCATTACTTCTAGACAACTGCACATAGACCTACACATACACACATTCAGATAAAAGTTTAAATTGAAAAGTGGCGGTAACCGTCACCACAGAAGTCGGGGGGTGCCTAACACATTCCCTCCGCTTAATCAAGCCCCTGGACCTTAACGAATCTCTGTTTCACAGTCCAGTTGAATAGTGTCACATCACTAGGTATATGTGCAAACCATTTCTCGGTTGAGTTGGTGCAACCATTTAAAAATACTAACTGGAGACTCTTACAGTCCAATCGTCGACATATACATGTCGGACCTTTTCACAACTTATTTTTTCAAACAAATCTCATCTAACATGAGAATACCAAAAGGCAAGAACAGAAAAAGAACAAATAAAAATCCCGACGTCGACAAATAGTACCCCGTGAATAGTACTTCGTGAATAGTATCCCATGAATAGTACTTCATGAATAGTGTCGTACGTATGAATAGTACCGTACGTATGAATAGTGTCGTACGTATGAATAGTACCCATGAATAGTACTCTGGCATGAAAAGCTTAAAATTTAACAAGAATGTTCAGAAAAATATCCTTGTGAAACGATACTAGATGAAGCACAAATTTCAAGGATATTCTACTAATTTCAAGGAGTATAGAAGCAATACTTATCGACATGAGTGTAGAATTCAGAATCTGAAACGAAATAATATTACTTACATACTACAAAGTATGGAAGAAAATATTATTTCTTACGAATATTGAACAAAAACAATATCCCTTACAACTGTTGAATGAAAATAATATTCCTACGAATATTGAACGAAGATAATATTCCTTACGAATATTGAACGAAAATAATATTCCTTATGAATATTGAACGAAAATAACATTCCTTACGAATACGAAAAATAATATCGTAAGCGAATATGAAATAAATAATACCTCTTACCTTAGAAAGAGAGCAATTTCGATTGGTATAACGGAGATATTCTTGAAGAAAACTTATACTATTTTCTACACTCAAAGCTTCCTTAAACTCAAAAGAAATACGCTCAATATTATAGAAGAAGAATTCTCTGATTCTGGTGTGATTTTCATTTCTAAACTGAGCATCCTATTTATAGGAGAATGGCAGGATACTATTTGGATGCACAGTAAAGGAAAAATCATGGACTGCACAGTAAAAATTCGAACGAATTCACGGGCGTCGGCTGAAAAAAAAATTTGATTTTACTATGCAACACTATGTTGCACTATGCAGTACTATGAAACACTATGCAGTACTATGCAAACAATAAAATATAATATATTCTATTTTACATAAAAAATAAAACTTATATATATATATATATATATATATATATATATATATATATATATATATATATATATATATATATATATATACATACTATTTAATTAGGGTCATGGGGGGGGACAACAAAAGTTACGGGGGGAGTTTTTATATATATAATATATATATATATATATATAATATATATATTATATATATATATATATATATAACAAAACTGAGATAACCTTCTACCGACAGTTTTGAAAAAAGGATAAGTGGGGGTCCATATAATAAGACAAGTTTACAACAAATACTTTATAAAAATCCCCTTTATTTATCTCAACTCACTTGTTTTCACAAAACACATTTTTAATAATATTCATTATTAATATTATAACTCATAATATTAACAACCAGATCATTCCCAGGAAAGAGGGGACTTTCCGATAAGGATTTCTCCTTATTGGCGCGTAATTAGGTGACCAAGCCCCTTTACTCAACAGAACTTTCTAGACATCGTCAATAATGCAAATAATAATATGAATAACTTTGTCGTCTCAATTATTGATTTAATAATATAAAATATTGTGACAATAATTGAATCAATAACGTGAAATACTATGCAGCAATTACTGTGGCAATAATTGAATAAAATTAAGTGACTTCTCACGTAAGCATCAATAATCAAATATATTATACAATACCGTGTGCTACTATGCAACTACGCGTATTATTGTACTTTTATCACCGGATATTTTAACAGTTAACGGTAAAACTGTTGCCGTTATTTTTATAAAAAGTTATTTCTGTCGTTTTCTAACTCCGACAATAATTCCGTTGTGGGTTCCACCAATGATTGTGTCGTCGTACGAATATTCCGTAATAAAACGAATATTCCTTAACCAATCGAATATTTTATAACAACTTGTTTACTTTGCAAAATTTATAAATATTACCCACAACTATAACATTATATCAAATCCACACCATAATATTCAAAATGATATTTAGAGAAAATTCATCTTTATTCATAAAAGTTAGGGTCTTACATACAGTCCTCAGCTGAAGAACTTTCCTCCAGATCCAAGAGCAATCATTGGGTATAGACATACACCAAAAAAATTAAGATTTAATATTAGCTCGAACCCAAGAGGCCCACAAAGAAAGGTGCCTAGGATTGACAATCCTCCATAGATGCAAAAGGATCAAAGATTTATTCCAGTCCTCAAGATGCTTAATAGTTAAGCCACCTTCATAATGAGGCAGAGAAATTTTGTTCCAAGCCACTTTTGTAACATGTTTAAGCAAAGAAGGTCCCTTCCATAAAAATCTAGTCATAATAGACTTTAGGTCTTTTAGAACTGCAGTAGGAAGAATAAAATGAGCAAACCAATAAGATTGAATGGCATAGATAACTGATTTAATTAATTGCAATCTCCCAACATAAGAGAGAAACTTGTTTATCCAAGAAGAAATTCTAGCTTTAACCTTATCAATAAGAGGTTGACAGTCAGCAAGGCTAATCTTAGATGTAATCAAAGGAACCCCCAAAAACTTAGCAGGAAACGCCCCCAATTGAAATCCTAAAATGTTAATAATGGACTCCACTTGATTATCAGGGACTTGGGAAAGAAAACACAAGCTCTTCGAAGCATTGATGGGCAAACCAGAAAGGGCAGAAAATTGGTCAAGGTGGAGCTTGATAATCTTAACAGAATCAATATCAGCATGGCAGAAGATAAGAAGATCATCTGCAAAGCAGAGATGTGTGATGGACAACAATTTAGTTTTCCAGTGGAATTTAAAGGATGGTTGTAATGATTCCTTGGATAAGATGAGAGACAATATTTACATAGCAATAACAAACAGATAAGGTGAAAGAGTGTCCCCTTTCCTTAAGCCTTTCACCCCTTTAAAATATCCACAAAGGGCGCCATTAACCTTCACTGAGAAGAAATTAGAGGTAGTACAAGCCTTTATCCCAAACACAAATTTAGGAGGAAATTTGAAGAGCCTAAAAGATTCCAATAAAAATTCCTACGAGACGGAATCAAAAGCTTTACTTAGATCAATTTTCATAGCACAGCGGGCAGGACCCGAAGACCTATGCTAATTTTTGAATAATTCTTGGCCAAGAAGAATATTATCCCCTATTCTTCGACCAGCAACAAAGGCAGCTTGGCATGGGGATATAATGAGAGGAAGGATAACTTTTAGCCTGGAAGCAATAATCTTAGAGATACACTTATAGGTTGTGTTACAACAAGAAATTGGCCTATAATTATTCATGGAAGAACGATTAGGAACCTTTGGAACAAGAGCAATAGAAGTTGAATTTGTTCCTCTAAGCAAGCACCCTTGATTGAAGAAGGATTGAATAGCAAGGGTGAAATCCTTCCCTACAATATCCCAAAAATGCAGAAAAAAATTGACATTGAAGCTATCAGAGCCAGGGCTCTTGTTTTTCTTCATGAATTTCAAGGTGGACAGAACTTCAGCATCAGTGATATCTTTCTCAAGAATAGAGGCTGGTTGAGTGGGAACAGTGTTAGATATAGAAGAAGCAAGATCCTGTATATTCTGACAATCAGCTTGGGAAGAAGACCCCAATAAGGAGCAAAAATGATTCACAGCAATGTTTTGGATTTCCTTTTTGGCCAGAACAAAGATCACCAGAAGCATTCTCAATAGATAAGATTTTATTTTGTTTTTATCCCCATCCTTAAGCCATTGAATTCTTGACTTTTGCTTGGACAGTTTTTCCTCAAATAAAAGGGCATACCATAATTCCTGAGAAAGAAATCTTCGGCGCTGAAATAGAGTGAGATCAGCAGGATTAAGGGAGACAGCAATCTGAGTCGCATGAAGCAAATCTCTGGCCTTTTCCACATTGGAAGATAAATTTCCATTTGCTTTATTGAGAAAGCACAATGCTCTCTTAGTAGTTTTCAGCTTACCAGCTAAGACTTGCAAAGGATCCCCTAAGATTGAGACATTCCAAGTAAACTTCAGCACATCATGAAAATTTACAAGATCCACCATGAAGTTATAGAATTGAAACGGTTTGGGAATGAGAGGCAGAATCAAACCAGTATTGACCACAGCTGGATAGCTCGAGGGGTAAAAAAGGCCTGAGAGCAGGGGAGACAATTTAACCAAAGATTATTTACCAGAGCTCGATCCAACTTTTTAAAAGTTAGTTTAGAATCGCTTGAGTTCCACCAAGTGTGGAAAGTCCCAACAGCTCGGAGATCATCAAGATGTAAATCAAAAATACAATCAAGAAAGTCCTGCATACCACTATCCCAGGTATCATCCCTACCAACAATTTCAGTGACATATTTTACCTCATTGAAATCGCCTAGCAAACACCAAGGAAGATTAATAGAAGGGGAAATGGATCTCAAGTCCTTCCATAGAGGTTTCCTTTCAGAAGGAGTATTAAACCCATAAATGAAAGTAACAAACATTTGAATATTAAGATCGAAGGACATAACAGAAAAATGAATAAATTGAGAAGATGTAGCTACAATATTCATATTCAATAAAAGAGGGTCCCAACCAACCCAAATTCTGCCATTCACATGATGTTCATAATTAAACTGCCATTGCCATCCACTACGAATAGCCTTAGAGACAGTATTAGCTTTGGGATCTTTAACTCTAGTTTCGACTAAGCCAGCAAAAGAGATATTATGCTTACACAAAAGAGCAAGAGCACTATCCTGCTTGGACTTCATATTTACACCTCTAATATTCATAGAGCAAAAATTAACCATAAAAGAAAGATTAAGAAGTTTGGGGTTTTCCACTCCCCCCCCCCCCCCCCTCCTTTACTCTTTTTCTTGGAAGATTGGCCCATATCCACAACTTCCCTAGCTTTGGCCTTAAGTTCCCGACCTTCCTTTTCATCAATGACCTTTAGTTTACCCACAAGAGGATTAGGAGAAGGGGTGCAATCAGAGTCTGAGAAATCAAGAGGCCCTCCAGGAAAAATTAACGGCTTAAAGGGATTAGGAGCACCAACAGCAGGAAGAGAAGAACCAGTCGGTTGTTTGGGACCTTTAGAAACCAAGGTCCAGTTATTAGGGGATTCCAGAAAGTGACCAAGAGATGACACAGACTGAGGCACAGAGTCAGGAGGCACAGGATCAACCACAAACTGGGTTTTAGGAACCCACTTATAATTCGCTCTAGGACATCTAATGAGAGAATGCCCAAAAGATTTACAGTGAGAGCAAAGTTGAGGCTTATTCTGGTATTCGAATCTAACCGAAGCAACCTTTTCAGTTTCTGTTTCCGCATCAATGACAACCACATCCATACTGCTGGGCATAACAGGAGGAGTAACCTCAATGCAAATTCTGGCAAAGTTCATGGGTTATAATTTCTCAGTGATTTTATCTACAAACAATGGTTTACCAACCCCACTAGCTATGTAACTAAGTCCAGCCGAAGATAAGTAAGACATAGGAATGTTGTGAAATTTCACCCATACAGAGCTTTGGTACAAGTTTTAGATTGGAAGTCCAAACCTTCCTTCCATTTCTTGAGACATAGAAGTTTATTGGATATCTACCAAGGGCCTAGAGCAAGGACATTTTCACGATCCTCAGGTCTGAAGAATTTGAAAATGAAGAAACCCTTATCTTATAGAAAGACATTTTGCAGGCCATACTTATCCCAAAGATTGTGAACAGATTCTTCAACTAGCTTAAATGGCAATTTGGAGTTGAGATAACTACCAACTAGGCACGAATTCCAAAGGTTGTTTCCTTGAATAAAAAATTCAGAGGGAGGCCTAATCAGGATTGACCCATCTTCAGAGGAAGGAGGAAAAAAATAAGCTTTAAAATTGACCTAGGTTCACCCTGAGCCACCACAAAGCTCCAAGAAGGCTTTGCAGACATAATAGGGGAACTCCCAGCCACAGTTGAAATCCCCGGATCCCCAGTAACTATAGGAGAACACAACAGCTCACCCTCTTCCAATCCAGGCACAACACAGCCAGCACAGATATTATGCATTGGGACAGTACCTTCCACCCCAAGGATAGGCTCTTTAAGCTTAGCATCGGAATTGGAATTTCTTTGAGGACTTTTATCAAACATGTCCCTGTCATTAACATTTCTAATAGGCAATCCCTTACTAGCAAACTCATTCACCTGTTGAGTAGAAAACCCCTGGGAATGAATAAAATCCAAAAGAGTATTTCACTTCCTGCGTTCATGAGCTACATCAAAACTCCCCTGTTGAGTTAAATGTTGAGCGGCTTGGAAAACCTCCTTCATAGCTGAACCATGTTTAAGCCCTAAAGTAGCTTCAACATCACTATTAGAATCAGATTCGTCAGAAACAACAGCAACTTTAGTAGGAAAAGAAGACGATTCTGCCATAACAGACTCAACCAAATCAGGGGAGTTAGGTATAGAAGCCCAAAAATCAGTGAAAAGATCCCGAGATAGGCTACTGATGGAATTACCCGCAGAGAGGTGCGAATAACTAACCAAAAATGATGGGAAGGAACACGAGAAAGAAAGAAAGTAACAAATCCAGAAGCCATACAGAAGAGAAGAGGGGAGGAAGAGCGAAACCTAGAGAGAGAAGCTACATGTTTCTGAGCAATTCAGTTTTCATTCTTTCTCTATTATCTCTACCTCTTAAGCAAAGTACGTAACTTACACCCATATAACTGATACATATAATACGTAAATTAAAAAAAAAAAACTAACATAATATCTCTGTTTAATTCCATTGCCAGTTATTTTTTTTGTAAATTCATAAGCCACTAAGGTTTGTTTGGCAAAATTAAAATAAAATAAAAATTCTAAAAGTCTTAAGCCTTATTTGGTAAAATTAATTTAAAACTCCTTTTAACTTATTTTGATAACACACTTACTATATAGTTTATTGTCACATCCTATTTAATTAAATTCCCATATTCATATTCAATTAAATTAAAGCTAACAACAACTTATTAAATCAAAATGACACATATTCCAATTGCTACAAAATTATATTTTTTATTATAAATTATAATTTTATTTATATATTCTTAGTACATCTCTAATTTAATTACTAAATTAAATTTAAAAATATTATAACAATTCATTTAATCATTATCAACTCTCTAATTTAATTATTAAATTAAATTAGAATACTACCACTATGTAACAAAATAATTAATTCAACACTCACTTAATTTAATTAACTTCAAAATACAAAATTACCAAATAACAAATTAATTAACATATTACACTTAATCAAGTTATTTCACAACAACTCATGAATTATTTATTTAACTAATAAATAATCAAATCAATCAAATGTTTACTTAACAATAAACACATCAACTAAAATATTTATTTAATTCATTAAATATTTTAAATTAAATAAAAATTTTGGATCGTTACATATTTTACTCGCATTATACTAACATATTACATTTTCATGCAATATATTACCGTCTCACTTTATTAAATTAATTATACTTGTATTAATTCACTATTTTAATTAAATGAATTATTCACATTATTTGTGAAACTTAACTCATAATAATTTCTATTGCCCACAAGCATAACAATTAAAATTAAATTATCTCATAATATAATTTTAACTTAATTAAATTAACTAATATTATTTAATTTCTTTAATAGTTTAATTAACTATTAAATATCATTTTCTCCAACATATGAATATATAATTCTCTTCACATCAAATCATATATTTCACAATATATAATACATACATACACATATTCAAAGTCAAAACATCTCATAATAAAAATTTTATTTATAAAATTCTAATTTTAATAATTACTAAAAATCTGGGTTGTCATAGAGGAAGAGAGAACTACAGAGAGAAATTGAGAGTCTGTGAAATTTGAGAAGCTAAATTGAAGAACCAAGAAGTAAGAAGGAGTTCAAACAAGAAATTCTACATCATCTTTGCTTAATCTAAACAAGAAATCAAAGGTAAAATTCTTAAATTCAAGCTTTAGTTTGTGTTCATGAGTTCTTCAAAGAAAACTTGATTTTGTTGTTTAAATTGATGAGATGAGGTTGTATATGTTAATTGATGGTTTATAATATGCTATTTTTCTTTTACAAACGATTTTCAGAAATCCAAATCCATGAAACATGTTAAAGCATGAAGAACGTAGGTTTTTGGTGATATATATATATATATATATATATATATATATATATATATATAAATATATTATATATATAAATATGGCATGTATGATTTTGGAGTCAAAATTGGTGTTTAATTCATGTTGTAATCTATAAATTGTGTTAATATGTCAAGAAACAAAAATAATGCAAGTTGTATGAACTGATTTGGTTAAGAATTGAAGTCATATTGATATGATTAACTTAATATGTTGAAGATGAGTTTTGAGCATGAACATGGTTTTAAATCCTTTGATTTTGGGTGCTTATGTTGGTTTTTTTTTTGTTATAATCAATACGTGCATGCTTGGTTTTGTCTATGTAAGATTTGTAACTTTCGGGTACGCTTCATTTAGAGTTTGGATGTTGAAAGTCGAGTTTTTGGCCTGAGAACCATGTTGTCTGCGAGTTTCAAAATTGAAATCTAGGAACCTTCACCCGGCAAAGTTCTCAGTGTTTATTTTTCGCTCCAGCAGACTCCCGCCCCGGCGACCTTTTCCCAATACAAAATCTGACCCCTGCGAGAAGTACAGAGTTGGGGCTATTTTGTTTTGTGTTGATTTCAGACCATAACATGATGAGTTAACCTAACCTAATGAACCTGAGAATGTGTTAGATATATAATAAGTTGCTATATTAGATTGTTAACTATATGTGATGATTTTAAGTGTTGATTCAAGTCGTATAAGGGCTACAATTGATGTTCATGAGTGGATGTAATGTTGTTAAAACTTAATATTTGAGATTTCAGATTTATATGTGATTGTTGTTAACGATTAGAACTTAAACTAAGTTATTAAGTTTAATGAAAATGGGAACTAAACCTATAAGGTTAATATTAGTGTGACTAATGGACATTGTGATTGTAATTCTGACGCCCCCAAATCCGGGTTACCTGACTCCCGAGTTTGGTGGTCACGATCCACAATATAATATCATCTAACTACCCATTCAAATTATAAATAGGAATACATAACTCATTAACATATGTTGTTAATACATAAGTTCCAGGTCCATTAACCTTAACATTACAGAAAATACTCCTCAGATATACAAAAAGGGTTTATAATACAATACATTATAATAATAATATTGTTCATCATAACTAATTTATAACTATGCCTTTTCCTTTGTTCTTCTTCGCAGCACCTTCTGCAACTTCGTCCCTAACTGAAAAGTTTTATTTAGCAAGGGTGAGCAACAAGTTTGCCCCGCAAGTTAAGACATACAATAAAGGTATAGAAATCAATATCAAGTCTTCTCACATTCTACGCAACAATAATCTGATAATGAAAAACTAGAATGCTTTCAAGATTTTCTACGATATTCAAATGAATAATCAAGAATTAATTTTACGAAATAGCAAAGTGGAATGTTTTCCAGATTTATTGTGACGCCCCCAAAATAGGTATACAACACCCATTCTGAGTCGCCAAATACATGGTACAGAAAGCAAACTACAACTTCAATAATACAATTGTCGTGCAAAATACGACAACACATACTGTGAGTTTAAATACAAATATTGTCTTCTGGACAATATCCACACTCAAATAAATCCTCATTACAATTATTCAAACACTATTTTACAGAAATAGTGAGGACTGTTAAAACATCTTTCTAGAACTATCACTCCATACCCCGACTAGATCCTGCAATGTTCTCACCTCCTAAGAAGAAAAATGGAACAAAAAGGAAAAGGGTGAGCTCAACTAGCCCAGTAAAGAATATTATGACTAAGATAATATACAACAAATTATCGTTAGTCTTTAACAGGAAAAAATCTGATAGAATATAATCGACAACAAGTTTTAGATCAACAACTGCAGCGGAAACAGCAAACCATTAGAAGAGTCAAGTAGAGAAAGAATTCTACTATCTTCTAAGATTTAAAAGTCCATCATCAATATTTTATCCCTGTAATAATCATCTTTATCCAAATATTCATCTTTGCACTACATGCCAAATATATTCATTTGTATCACCTGTCAGTCATGTTCATCTCAACACCTACTCATCTTTGCACTACAGGCCAAAGATATTAATCAAGTAATCATACATCTTTGCACTACAGGCCAAAGATATTCAATAATATCATCATTTAGGACTGAGGATGATAAAAAATATCTTAAAGAGAACGAATCCAGTGAGACAGAGGGACAAATAGTAGGGATTCGTATAATAGTTTATCCAAGATCAATAATACTTCATAATAATCAATTGTGAAGCAGAATTCAAAAATAAAGATCAAAACATGGATACAATCAAAGATAGTAACCATAATAGACATCTTGAACAAAAAGGGAAAATTTTTATTTTTCGGTGAATAGTGCCGTATTCGTGAATAGTACCGTATACGTGAATAGTGCCGTATACGTGAATAGTAACCTCGACACAAAAAGTTCTAAATTTGATAAAAACTCATAGCAATATTTCATCATAATGATATTGAAGAAAATAATATCATTAAGAAGAAAATAATATCCCTTACCTCAAAATATTAGTACTTCTAGTCGGAATACCGGTATAAGGTTGAAAGAAACTTGCTCTGATGAATAGAAACTCTCAAAGTATCTAAATACTCACAAAATACACTCAATAATCTAGAGAGAGAAAGAGAGAAAACTTGTTTCTGGTGTGATTTTCAATTCTAACTTAGCCCTCTATTTATAGGAAAATATTAGCACGCCGAAGTAGACTTAACCTGCAACCTGATGGCTTTACCTGCTACTATTCCTACCCACCACATTTGAATAAAAATCTCAGCACATTTCTTCACCAACCAAGAGTGGGGCCCACCAATTCTAGAATTTTCTACCAAAATGATTAACTCTGAAAATTCAACAATTTCTGAACCAGTCATCTCGTAAAATTCATAATAAATCATACGTTCATTTTTAACAGTTCAAAATTTGTGTACATATACTCAACTTATATATGTATAACATATCCAAAAATTACCACGATCCAACGGTCGGATTAAAAATTATAACACCCGCAATATTTCTCAAAAACTCTGATTTGATTTTTAATACCTCCATTCCGATAAAATACTGATAAAACACCTCCAATTAACTCCTTCATTTTTTAACCACAAAAATATATCCGTCATTTATATCCACATAAATAAATATTTCCTTATCATATGAATCAATAATTAATTATTCACAAATAATATTACAGAATCACATTTATGACAACCAGGCCGTTCCCAAGAAAGAGGGGGCTTTTCAATAAGGATTTCTCCTTATTGGCGCGCAATTAGATGACCAAACCTCTCCTTAGACAGAACTTTTTAGACATTGCCAATAATATTATCTAATAATATTATTCAAATAATATGAATTATTGATCTGATAATGGAAAATACTGTGCAGCAACAATTATTAAAACAACAATAATATAAAATATCAACGCAACAATTATTGAATCAATAAAATAAAATATTGAACAATAACTACTGTAACAATTATTGAGTAGTGCCTTCTTATGTAAGAATCAATAATTGGTGCAATACCGTGTGCTACTATATTTTAACCACCGGGTATTCCAACAGTATTAACGGTAACAACTGCGCCGTTATTTATAAATAACTTATACTTGTCGTTTTCTTCATCCAATCGCTTTCCGTTATGGGGCCCACACAAGGCTGCGCCGTCGTACGAATATTCCCCGACAGCAAGAATATTTCACGACCAAACGAATATTCCCTGACAAAGTGAATATTTTATAACCACTTACTTATTTTGCAAAATTTGCATATTTCACCCATAACCAAAGTATTATATCAAATTAACCCCTTATTATTCACAATAATATTTAGAGAAAATTTGATTTTATTCAATACTAAGTTGGGGTCTTACAACCTCCCCTCCTTATGAAATTTTGTCCTCGAAATTGACGTACGTACCTGATGTTTCAAAAAGGTGAGGATACCTCGCTTTCATTTCTGATTCTAACTCCCAGGTCATTTCTTCAATAGTATGGTTTCTCCACAAAACCTTAACTTGTGGTATAACCTTCGTGCGTAGGACATGCTCTTTCCTATCCAAGATCTTAACAGGTACCTCCTCGTACGTTAAATCTTCAGCTATCTTGTCTGGTTCTAACTCAATAATGTGGTTCGGGTCTTTAACATATTTACGAAGCATAGATATGTGAAAAATATTATGAACACGAGACATCCTTGGAGGTAATGTAAGTCTATATGCCACATTTCCTATTCGCTCAAGAATCTCAAATGGACCAACAAATCTTGGATTGAGCTTTCCTCTCTTCCCAAATCTTGTAACTCCCTTCCATGGTGCAACACATAATAATACATGATCCCCAATATTAAATTCCATATCCTTCCGATGAAGATCCGCATAACTCTTTTGTCGATCCTGTGCCGTTTGTATACGTTGTCGAATCGTTTGGATCTTCTCTGTAGTAATGCGTACCAACTCTAGTCCCAACAATGTTGCTTCACCCACCTCGTCCCAGCATACTGGAGAACAATATTTTCTTTCATACAACGCCTCGAATGGAGCCACACCTATGTTCGCCTGATAACTGTTGTTGTAGGAGAATTCCACCAATGGTAGATACTTATCCCAACTCCCTTTGAGATCTAGGACACAAAGTCTTAATAGATCTTCAAGAGTTTGAATAGTCCTCTCTGATTGTCTGTCCGTTTGAGGATGGTATGCCGAACTGAATCGTAAATCCGTGCCCATAGCTTTCTGCAAGCTAACCCAAAATCGTGAAGTGAATCTTGGGTCACGATCCGAAACTATGGATACTGGCATGCCATGCAATCTCACAATCTCGTTCACGTACATACTAGCAAGAAGTTCAAGGGAGTAAGTCTCACGTATCGGCAAGAAATGAGCAGACTTGGTTAATCTATCAACAATAACCCAAATCGCATCTATACCTTGAGAAACCTTGGGAAGACCCGTAACAAAATCCATAGTAATGTGTTCCCACTTCCATTTTGGAATCTCAAGTGGTTGCAATGGACCCTTTGGTGCTTGATGCTCCGCTTTTACACGTTGACAAGTTAAACATCTCGAGATAAACTCCGCGATCTCTCTTTTCATATTGCTCCACCAAAATGTATGTCGAAGATCGTGATACATTTTGGTACTCCCAAGATGGATTACAAACGGTGTGTTATGTGCCTCCATCATTATTCTATGCTTCAAGTCAAAATCGTTAGGAACACAAAGTCTGGAGTTGACTCGAAGTATTCCTTCTTCATCGATTCTTGCTTCTAGAATAGCACCTTCTTGCATTTTCTTCTTCATACGCATCAGCTCCATGTCCGTAGCTTGAGCAGCTTTAACTTTATCAATTAAAGTCGGTTCTACTCGTATATTTGATATCATCATGTGGGTACTTGGAGCCTTCATCTCTATCTCCATCCTTTTTAAGTCATACAAATTGGGCCTTTGTATTAACAACATTGCACTCGTACCCGCATATGATCTTCTACTCAATGCGTCAGCTACTACGTTTACTTTTCCAGGATGATATTGGATGGTATGATCGTAATCTTTCAACAGATCGAGCCAACGTCGCTGCCGCATGTTGAGTTACTTTTGGGTGAAGAAATATTTGAGGCTTTTATGATCTGTATAGATCTCCACTTTCTCCCCATACAGGTAGTGTCTCCAGATCTTCAACGTAAAAATGACTGCTGCCAACTCCAAATTATGAGTAGGATAATTCCTCTCATATTCTTTGAGTTGTCGTGAGGCATAGGCTATGACTTTCCCATGTTGCATGAGAACACATCCTAACCCTTTGCCTGAAGCATCGCTGTAGATAACAAATCCATCCGAACCAGATGGTATTGTCAGAACAGGTACCGAAATGAGTCTCCTCTTGAGTTCTTGGAAACTCTTCTCGCATTCCTCACTCCATACGAATTTTGTATCTTTCCGAGTCAGCTGAGTTAACGGAGTAGCGATTCGAGAAAATTCTTCCACAAATCTCCGATAATAACCAGCTAAGCCCAGAAAGCTACGTACTTCGGTTACCGACTTCGGTTGCTCCCAACTTTGTATGGCTTCAATCTTCGTCGGGTCGACAGATACTCCATGTTTTGACACCACGTGCCCAAGGAATGCTACTTCCTCAAGCCAGAACTCGCATTTCTTCAATTTGGCATATAGCTTATTTTCACGAAGCCTTTGCAGTACCAGCTTCAAATGGCGCTCATGATCTTCACGGCTTTTGGAATAGATGAGGATGTCATCAATAAAGACAGCAACGAACTGATCCAAATATTCTTTGAATACACGGTTCATCATATCCATGAAGCCAGCAGGAGCATTAGTCAATCCAAAAGACATGACTAAGAATTCATAATGCCCGTACCGAGTTCTGAAGGCAGTCTTTGGAATATCCTCAGTTTTAATCTTCAGCTGATGATATCCAGAACGAAGGTCGATCTTTGAAAAGAATTGTGTTCCTTGTAACTGGTCGAACAGGTCATCAATGCGAGGTAACGGATACCTATTCTTGATGGTGACATGATTCAATTCTCGATAGTCAATACAAAGTCGCATACTCCCGTCTTTCTTCTTTACGAATAAAACAGGAGCACCCCAAGGAGACGTACTAGGACGAATAAAACCGATGTCCAACAATTCCTGTAGTTGAACTTTTAACTCCTGAAGTTCAATAGGAGCCATTCGATATGGAGTTTTAGAAATGGGCTTTGTACCGGGTTCAAGGTCAATAAAGAATTCAACTTCACGTTCTGGGGGTAGACCAGAAAGTTTTTCAGGAAATACATCGGGAAATTCTCTAACAATAGAAATATTATTCAAATCTGACTTGTCTTTGTTCAAATCCATAACATGGGCTAAGAAAGCTTGACATCCGTTTGTCAATAAACGAATAGCTTTGTGGCTTGATATGACAGTGACTAATTTTAGTGGTTTAGTAGTTTGAATTCGTATGACAGGTTGGTTAGGAAATGAAAACTAACAACCTTACGAAAACAATCAATTTTAGCATGATGAGTGGTTAACCAATCAATTCCTAAATCACATCAAAAGCAAGTATCTTTAAAGAGATAAGATCAACAGGTAATGTGATAGTGCTAACTTGGATCATGCAAGATTTATAAACTGTAGATGTAACGAAGGTTTCACCCAACGGAGTTTCAATAGATAAGTTAAAGTCCAATTTCTCCGGAGTCAAGTTTAAACGTTGAGCACAAGTAGGAGAGATAAAAGAATGGGTAGAACCGGTATCTAGTAAAGTATAAACTTCGCAAGAATTTAAGATTAGCTTACCCGTGATCACCTCGTTGGGTTTCTCGCGTTTTGGCCAGTCACGACAAACGCCCTTCCAGGAACCTGATTTCGACTTATCCGGGACAACTTTTGGAGTCGCCATCCCCGCTGAACTTGGTTTTGCTACAGAACACTTTCGAGCTATATGACCCTCCTTTCCACAGTTATAACATACCTTAGATTGTTGTGGGAAGTTTGGGCTGATATGTCCATCTTTCCCACATTTGTAACATACGACCGGTGGTCGTTCTCCTCCCCTAGAAACAGTTGATGTTTGTGCTGACGTCTTCACGTTATCATTGTTGTACCTTCTCTTCTTGAAATCTCCTCCCGACTCGCTCTTTCTATTATCATGGCCACGATTACCACCAGAGTGGTTATCGCTTTTGTCCGAATATTTTCCTCCCTGCTGGTTTTCATTGCTTCGATGACTGCCGCCACCGGTATGACCCTGGTTGTGGTCCCTCGGTTGCACATACTCATTATCTCGCTCTAATAATTGAGCCCTGTTTACAACATCTGAATATAAAAAAAAATTATGAGAGATAAGATATTGCCGAATCTCGGGTTTTAGACCTCTCAGAAACATCCTTGTCATTCGTTCCTCATTTTCTACCAAATGAGGTACAAACCTAGATAACTCTGCAAACTTCGCCTCGTACTGGGACACCGTCATGTTGTTTTGTTCCAGTCTGATAAACTCCACCTCCTTCATATGACGAATACTTTCAGGAAAGTACTTGTCATTGAACAGTTTTTGAAATGTTTCCCAGGACATGTTGAGTGCGTCAGGCTGGGTACGCTTCACAGACTCCCACCAGTAGTCTGCCTCACCGCGGAACATAAAGGTGGTGAAAGGAACCTTCTGTTCCTCCGTGCATGCCAAGACATCGAATATCTTGGTAATTTGCTTGACCCACGTTTCCGCCATGATCGGATCTGGCTTTCCCTTAAATTCTGGTGGTTCCAATTCTTTGAACTGCTTAGCTGTGACAAACCGCGTGTTGTTATCATTTCCACCCGTATTCTGCACACGAGTCTCCCTCATCTGATTTTGTGTGAACTGCAAAAAGCTCCTAAACATTCCATCATTCATCGTTTGCTCGGTAACGTTGTTTACAGGAGGAATATTGCCTTCCTGTTGCACGTTCCCTGGGTGGTGATCAAAGTTATCTCCACGGTCTGATTTACTCCATTATTAACGTTCTTAGCTGTCATTCTTAAATACTGCCATAAAACAAGGGTTAATTGACATGTCACATATTATCCCTATACTCTGACCGACCAAATAAACACCAAATAAACTTAGTCAGGTCATACTAGCAAAGGAATTCCCCGTCTCTCCCCTCCTAGTTCTTGTCTCACATCTCAGCCAGGGATCATATCCCTAAGCTTTGATACCAATTGTGACGCCCCCAAAATAGGTATACAACACCCATTCTGAGTCGCCAAATACATGGTACAGAAAGCAAACTACAACTTCAATAATACAATTGTCGTGCAAAATACGACAACACATACTGTGAGTTTAAATACAAATATTGTCTTCTGGACAATATCCACACTCAAATAAATCCTCATTACAATTATTCAAACACTATTTTATAGAAATAGTGAGGACTGCTAAAACAACTTTCTAGAACTATCACTCCATACCCCGACTAGATCCTACTATGTTCTCACCTCCTTAGAAGAAAAATGGAACAAAAAGGAAAAGGGTGAGCTCAACTAGCCCAGTAAAGAATATTATGACTAAGATAATATACAACAAATTATAGTTAGTCTTCAACAGGGAAAAATCTGATAGAATATAATCGACAACAAGTTTTAGATCAACAACTGCAGCGGAAACAACAAACCATTAGAAGAGTCAAGTAGAGAAAGAATTCTACTATCTTCTAAGATTTAAAAGTCCATCATCAATATTTTATCCCTGTAATAATCATCTTTATCCAAATATTCATCTTTGCACTACAGGCCAAATATATTCATTTGTATCACCTGTCAGTCATGTTCATCTCAACACCTGTTCATCTTTGCACTACAGGCCAAAGATATTCATCAAGTAATCATACATCTTTGCACTACAGGCCAAAGATATTCAATAATATCATCATTTAGGACTGAGGATGATGAAAAATATCTTAAAGAGAACGAATCCAGTGAGACAGAAGGACAAATAGTAGGGATTCGTATAACAGTTTATCTAAGATCAATAATACTTCATAATAATCAATTGTGAAGTAGAATTCAAAAATAAATATCAAAACATGGATACAATCAAAGATAGTAACCATAATAGACATCTTGAACAAAAAGGGAAAATTTTTATTTTTCGGTGAATAGTGCCGTATTCGTGAATAGTACCGTATACGTGAATAGTGCCGTATACGTGAATAGTAACCTCGACACAAAAAGTTCTAAATTTGATAAAAACTCATAGCAATATTTCAGCATAATGATATTGAAGAAAATAATATCATTAAGAAGAAAATAATATCCCTTACCTCAAAATATCAGTACTTCTGGTCGGAATACCGGTATAAGGCTGAAAGAAACTTACTCTGATGAATAGAAACTCTCAAAGTATCTAAATACTCACAAAATACACTCAATAATCTAGAGAGAGAAAGAGAGAAAACTTGTTTCTGGTGTGATTTTCAATTCTAACTTAGCCCCCTATTTATAGGAAAATGTTAGCACGCCGAAGCAGACTTAACCTGCAACCTGATGGCTTTACCTGCTACTATTCCCACCCACCACATTTGAATAAAAATCTCAGCACATTTCTTCACCAACCAAGAGTGGGGCCCACCAATTCTAGAATTTTTCACCAAAATGATTAACTCCGAAAATTCAACAATTTCTGAACCAGTCATCTCGTAAAATTCATAATAAATCATACGTTCATTTTTAACGGTTCAAAATTTGTGGACATATATTCAACTTATATATGTATAACATATCCAAAACTTACCACGATCCAACGGTCGGATTAAAAATTATAACACCCGCAATATTTCTCAAAAACCATGATTTGATTTTTAATACCTCCATTCCGATAAAAATACTGATAAAACACCTCAATATTAACTCCTTCATTCTTAACCACAAAAATATATCCGTCATTTATATCCACATAAAATAAATATTTCCTTATCATATGAATCAATAATTAATTATTCACAAATAATATTACAGAATCACATTTATGACAACCAGGCCGTTCCCAGGAAAGAGAGGGCTTTTCAATAAGGATTTCTCCTTATTGGCGCGCAATTAGATGACCAAACCTCTCCTTAGACAGAACTTTCTAGACATTGCCAATAATGTTATCTAATAATATTATTCAAATAATATGAATTATTGATCTGATAATGAAAAATACTGTGCAGCAACAATTATTGAAACAACAATAATATAAAATATCAACGCAACAATTATTGAATCAATAAAATAAAATATTGAACAATAACTACTGTAACAATTATTGAGTAGTGCCTTCTTACGTAAGAATCAATAATTGGTGCAATACCGTGTGCTACTGTATTTTAAGCACCGGGTATTCCAACAGTATTAACGGTAATAACTACGCCGTTATTTATAAATAACTTATACTTGTCGTTTTCTTCATCCAATCGCTTTTCGTTATGGGGCCCACACAAGGCTGCGCCGTCGTACGAATATTCCCCGACAGTAAGAATATTCCACGACCAAACGAATATTCCCCGACAAAATGAATATTTTATAACCACTTGCTTATTTTGCAAAATTTGCACATTTCACCCATAACCAAAGTATTATATCAAATTAACCCCTTATTATTCACAATAATATTTAGAGAAAATTTGATTTTATTCAATAATAAGTTGGGGTCTTACATTTATGCTGAGCGATCCATTAGATCTTGAACTTCTCTTCTCGAGTAACTATCAAAGTTATACTTTGAAATACCCAGGTGTATCAGATAACTATAAAGATTAAATCATACCCCTCTGCAAGTATATAAAGTGATCAGTTTTAGTATACCCTATATTATGCATAATACATAATCGCGCACAAATGCCGAATATATGACCAATAAAATACTGTGAATCAAGATTTTGATTTAACAACGAAATACTGTGATTTCAAATTCTAATTACTTCTCGATCTAGCCGAAATAATTGGCATCGATCTGTAAATAATAAGTGAATTCTCTTCTCGAACCTATTAAGGTCTAACAAATGTTCGTCTAGCCATAATGGTTAGCTAAGACATTTCTCAACATAATTCGATAATAAACAGGAATTATCTGTACTGTCAATTCTATCTTCTACGTATATGAATATTCAACAATAGTTATTCTACAAATGTATATCTTCCGAATCAGTAATTTAATTTGAATTATGAAACATACACTAATTACGAATAATCAACAATAAATTCCCTGGACATGGTATAATTAGCAATAATTAACCACTATAATAATTGAATGAATATAACTCACGGTTGAGTTAGGAAACTTGTCTCTTCCGCTGATTACAGCTACATAATAAACGTATCTGCTTTTGAAAGACATATAACCAATAATATCGGTCTCATAATTAGCACAATATTTCATAACACCAACACTGTATTCCACAGTCAAACTTCTCTTAGACATATTACCACATAACCACATCAGTGTTTATAACCTATATAAGCACTTATCAAGTCTAACTATTTCCGTCTGGTTGGTCTTCGGTCCATTCTCGAGGTTCTGGTCATACTATCCGATAATTAACACAGTTATTGTCAATTAAACTTGGTCTCTAAGTTTTAATATTATTTTAGATAAGTCAAATATCGTTTATAATATTTTTTGAAAGCTTTTAATAATTTATAAACAATTATTATAATTTATAATAATTTTTCAAACACTTAAATTATTTTTAAATGATTTAATTATTAAATAATCTTATCATTATTAATATTTAATAATATAAAAATATTTAATAACATACTTGTCAAAATATTAAAGTTATTTTTAATAACTTCAAATGTTTTTAAATCATCAATATTCTATTTAAATAATTTTTAAAGTAATTAAAATTATAATCCAAATATTAAAAGTCATTAATTATAACTTAAAATATTTTTAAAATTTTTTCTCATTTTTAAATTAATAAAATCATTTTTAATTCATTTATTTAATATAATAATTAAATAAATTTAATATCATTAATATTAATTTATTAATGAGAATTCTCCAAAAATATTTAAAATAATATTTTATAATTCTAAATATCTTCTAACACTTTATTCTTATTTAAAATGATTTTTAAATTAATAAAATCATTTTTATCTTATTTATTTAATTTAATAATTAAAAAGAAATCTGTTATCATTAATATTAATTTATTAATCAAAATTCTCCAAAAATATTAAAACTTACATTTTATAACTCAAAATATTTTTAAATACATTATTCTTATTTAAAATGATTTTTCATAATATTAAATTATTTTTCTCTAATTTATTTAATACACTAATTAAATAAATTAAATAGCATTAATATTCAAATAATTATAATTATTAATGAAAAATATTCCAAATAGTCAGAAAGTATTTTACATAATTTAAAATAATTTTTAAAACTATTTTTGGTAATTTTTAGAATTTATTTCTTTTAAATAATTTCTGGAATATTCAGAAATTAGAAAATAATAAAACCGTCGCTAAAGCCCTTTAGCGATACAAAGCGTCGCTGTTGCTGTTCTTGAGCTCAAGAACACTGACAGCTTCGTTATCAATCTGCCTTGTTTGACCGGGCTTAATTCTCAATTCGTTTTGTTTTTGAGCAATCTTTAATTATGAACTTGTAGTTCGTATACAATATTACAATTAGAAATCAATATCTAAGTCATATCATACCACACCACGAAGATCTAGCCATGCCAAGTCACTGTCAGACTTAATCTGGGTTTTCTGGGTAACCCAGAAACCCAGACAGTCGTGAGATACCACTTTGTGGTTCGATTATCTAAGTGTTCCAGTCACGATTCATGTAATATAGTGGTTCCTATATGAAGTCCTTATGTCATAGTACATCACTAAAGCAACAAATAAGTTTGTCATCAACAGGATCAACATGAATCTTACGGTCAAACATGGTCAGAAAATTCGTGTAACACCTTTTCTGGAATTTCCAGAAATTCAAGTCATGGCCGAATGGCCTACTTTGACCACCTGCCACGATCGATCTATTGACTGCTTTAATGTTCTACAAGCATGGATCTAGAGTCCATCTTATAAGGTACCACATGGTTACAAACATAACATCAAACAACATAACACCTGTCAGAACCAGGCTTCACAAAAAGTTGTCAGACGCTGATTTTCACTTTCTGGGTTACCCAGAAAGTTCATGGCCAACGTCGGTCAACTCACTTTGACCATGAATATCGTGCAATCGGACATGTAATGGTTGTGATTTCTTTTGCATAATAAAGACCACATACCAGGCTACCTATAGCAACTTTAAAACATCAAAAACAACAAACTAACAAGAATCTGTGGCCACTGACATTTCTTGTCAGACCACTTTTCAAGCTCAAGAATAATTTTCGAAAAACACCTTTTTAAAGCCATTTGATGCTATGGATCCATCATGGATCAACATAGATCAACTAAAAATATCTTCTAACACTGTTTTAAACACATAAACATAGAATTTTTCTTAGTATGAAAGATCAAACTAAAGTTAGGGTTTATACCTTTTCTTGCCAAATCTTTGATTCTTACTCTCCTTAACTGATCTAGATGTTTAAGAGAGGTGTTTTGTGACTGATCAACTTGTATAATTCGGAGGTATTGAGAGAGAATAAGTTGGTGAGAGCTAGGTTGAAAAATAAGATAAATTTAGTAACTTTCTCTCTCCCAAATCTATATATATGACGATATGTTGCTATGACTGATGTTAGCTGCCTATTGGAGGCTGTTTGGCTGAGATTTTTAATGCCACAAAGTCAAGTGGTTAGGTTACCAACTAAAGGTTTTGCCATTTTTACAAGTTAACATACTAAAATATGTAAAAAGGGTATTTTGGTCATTGTACAAGCAATTTTAATGGCAAACATGGAATTTACCAAACCCTTAGGGTTTAACCCTAAGGTTCAAACCTTTAGATTTTACACCCTTAGTTTCTAGAATTTTTTTTCTAATTAGGGTTTTAAAATAGAAAAATTAATATTTCTAAAATGTAATTATGGTTTTAAATAAAAATTAATATTTTCAAAGTATAATTAGGGTTTCCTAATTATATTAACATTTACTAAACACATTAAGCTTACTACTTAGGATTAGGGTTGCCTAATTAGGGTTTAGGGATCCCGAATTTAAAATTTGGGTTTCTCGGCGTATAATTAGGGTTTTTAACTGTACATTTGGTTTTCTAAATCTGAGATTAGGGTTTCTAATTTCTTACAAGGGTTTATTAATTCTTAAACATTATCGGATCAATCATTGATCAAAATTTCTATACAGTATAAACACATTCTCATCAATATAATTATTTTAATTATATTTTCTACCGAATCCCTATCAAGAAATTAGGGTTAGAGTTTCTAAAACTATTAAGCACAACTCTACTCTATTTTCTTAGTCAATACACAGATTGACTAATTCTCGAGACTCGTATTACAGATACACAGTACAATATTAACAGTCATTATTAAATAAAAAAAATTTAATCGTGAAATTTGGATTATTTGAAATCCCGAGTTATCACATTCACCCCTCCTTAAAAGGATTCCATTCTCGGAATCACCGCTTTCTTATTCTTTACAATCTTTTAAAGTTGTATCATCAATTCATTTTTATCAACATAATATTCATTTGTGTCTCAAATTCTAACCTGTGACTTGAATCTATAAAAGAAAATAGTTCATAGAAATATCTGACTCATATTACTCGCGTAATTTATGTATTAAGCGATATCGTTACCTATCGCCACCTCATGGACAACTCCTGCATCTTGCGCCGTCATGTTGAATGTACGGGCTGTTGGTCGTCCTGGCTGTGCAGGTCCTCGAATTGCCAAGGTTCCGCCACCAGGTCCCTTGTTGACACTTTCCTTCTCAGCATTCCTCTTCGGACAATTCCGAACCATATGATTAGTTGATCCACAGGCAAAACACCCTTGTATCTTCTTCAAATTGGGACAATTAGGCGACATGTGCCCCTCTTGTCCGCAGTTGTAACAAACTCCCTTCTTCTTTAGACAAACTCCTGCATGATTCTTTCCATAAGTTACACATGGCTCCCTTCCTTTCCTATTATCTTCTATTTTATTACCCGACTGGGTATTATCACTCCATTTCCTCTTATTCGGATTACTACCACCACTGCTTCCACCGTCATTTGTCTTCTTCTTCTTATCCTGATGGAATCGAGATGCAGCCTCGGTCCCTCCTTCTGTAATTAATGCCTTCTCCATTAAAGCCGCGAAAGTATTGATCTGTAATACTGCTACCTTGTTGAATATCCCCAGCTTCAGTCCGTTCTCGAATCTTCTCGCCTTTCTCGCCTTTGTGTCCACCTGATGAGGTGCAAATCTCGCTAACTCGTTGAATTTGGCAGCTTATTCTGTTACCGACATGTTCTCTTGCTTAAGTTCTAAGAATTTGACTTCCATCCTGGATTGCATACTTGGTGAGAAGTAGTTCTCAAAGAACAGTTCCTTGAATCTTGTCCATGCTACTATGGCTGTACCCGCTCTCGCTTGATTTGTCTCCCACTAGTAATTAACTTATCCCTTCATTAAATATGTCGCAAAAGCTATCTTTTGCTCTTCCGCTACCCTGGCGATAACGAATGCTTTCTCCATCTCTTTTACCCAAGTTTGGGCTTCAATCGGATCTGTGGTTCCCATGAATTCTGGCGGTCCTACCGCTTTAAAGTCCTTGAAGTTAGCCGATCTATCAGCTGGCTGATTTCTCGCTCTTCCTCTTGCTGGAGCCCTATTTTCTATAGCTTCGGCTATCATATCCGCAAAGTTTTGCATCGGGTCAGCTTGACCTCCTTCATTATTTACTGACTGTTCTTCTCTTTGGTTTCGATTCTATCGTCTAGGCGGCATGATCTGATTTAAATAAAAATCTTATATTAATTCTCTTTCTCTACACAAATTCTTAACACATTAAGAATTCAACACATAATTCTCATATATAAATGAATATTTATTCAAATATTTCATAGCACATTTAGTACTTAACATACAGTACTATCCCATTTTTTAAAATATTTAGGGTTAACATACACAACTTTACACAAAAAGTTTCAATTCTCCAACTTTACACAAAAAGTTGCCATTTTCCATTTTCACATCACTATTTCCAGTTCATCAAACTTACCACACTTATGAGTTCAGTAACTTGCCATAATTATATGAGTGTGTGAACTTATCCTAGTCAGACCTTTGGCGTCCATTCGCTGAGGGGTTCAGAACATTTTATATAATCATGAGTCATTAACTTACCATAAGTATGAGTTTTAAGAACACACAAATTAATCTTAATCTTATATTCATATATAAAATAAAGATTTTATTCATAAAACATATATATTTACATATGCTTAAACATCATTCTCGATATTACAATATTTAATATCAGAAACTTCTACCAAAAGATACTATCACATATATCTAAGTTGTCTACTGACCACTCCCTTCACCAGTCTTCTTCTTGTTAGGACACTTGTTGAATCCATGATCCGTTCTCCCACATGAGAAACACTTCCTCAAATTTGGCTTAGGGTAATGCAAAGAAATATGTCCTTCCTGCTTACAGTTAAAACAGACATTCTTCCACATCATGCATTCTCCCACGCGAGTCTTTCCACACTTGATACAGGCTTGCTTCTTCTTCGGGTTTGAATTTTCAGAGTTTTCACTGTCTTTTTCCCTCTTTCTCTTTTTCTTGTTCTTCTTGCTGGTTCCTTCAGACGATCCACCACCTTCAGTCTTCATTCTTTCCACCTGCGCCTTCAGCTCGTTCCGTTCTTCAGTCATCTCGCGTAACGCTCGCTCCGTCTTCCTCAACTCTTCCAAGAGAAACACTTTACTACGGAGTTCCTGAACTTCTATAGATAGCTGATCTTGTTCTCCAACTTTGATCTTATTCTTTAACTCCACCTTAGCTTCTTTAGACTCCGCCTCCTCATCAGTACTCAGATACATCTCGAGATAGTCATCATGATCACTCCCGAGATTGACCATGGGTTCATCTTTTCCCACTTCTTCAACTGACTCGCTCTGTGCTGGCACCTCGGCTGCTGGCACTGGTGCAACAGCCGCTGGCATCTCCGTACTCATCTTATCTTCTCCCGACATCCTACAATCAGTTTAAACAACTTGATTAGTACTTCCTCAGTGCAAACTTCTCACACTATGTGTCTACATATCTCACTATCGATACGCTTCGGCAATCCCTCACTTAGTACTCTAAATGAGTTTTCTAGATTTCGCTTATAGTTATAATCCTAGGGTTTTTTCCCACCCCACTTAAGGCTTATAACCTACAGCTTTGATACCAACCTGTGACGCCCCCCAAATTCGGGTTACCTGACTCCCGAGTTTGGTGTTCACGATCCACAGTATAATATCATCTAACTACCCATTCAAATTATAAATAGGAATACATAACTCATTAACATATGTTGTTAATACATAAGTCCCAGGTCCACTAACCTTAACATTACAGAAATACTCCTTAGATATACAAAAAGGGTTTATAATACAACACATCATAATAATAATATTGTTCATCATAACTAATTTATAACTATGCCTTTTCCTTTGTTCTTCTTCGCAGCACCTTCTGCAACCTCGTCCCTAGCTGAAGGGTTTTATTTAGCAAGGGTGAGCAAAAAGTTTGCCCCGCAAGTTAAGACATACAATAAAGGTATAGAAATCAATATCAAGTCTTCTCACATTCTACGCAACAATAATCTGATAATGAAAAAGTACAACGCTTTCAAGGTTTTCTACGATATTCAAATGAATAATCAAGAATTAATTCTACGAAATAGTAAAATGGAATGCTTTTCAGATTTATGCTGAGCGATTCATTGGATCTTGAACTTCTCTTCTCGAGTAACTATCAAAGTTATACTTTGATATACCCAGGTGTATCAGATAACCATAAAGATTAAATCACACCCCTCTGTAAGTATATAAAGTGATCAGCTTTAGTATACCCTATATTATGCATAATACTTAATCGCGCGCAAAGGCCGAATATACGACTAATAAAATATTCCCTTTATATAAAAGGTTGTTCTTCTCAGTCTCAGAATCAAGATTTTGATTTAACAACGAAATACTGTGATTTCAAATTCTAATTACTTCTCGTTCTAGCCGAAATAATTGGCATCGATCTGTCAATAATAAGTGAATTCTCTTCTCGAACCTATCAAGGTCTAACAAATATTCGTCTAGCCAGAATGATTAGCTAAGACATTTCTCAACATAATTCGACAATAAACAGGAATTATTTGTACTGTCAATTCTATCTTCTACGTATATGAATATTCAACAATAACTATTCTACAAATGTATATCTTCCGAATCAATAATTCAATTTAAATTATGAAACATGCACTAATTGCGAATAATCAACAATAAATTCCCTGGACATGGTATAATTAGTAATAATTAACCACTATAATAATTGAACGAATATAACTCAAGGTTGAGTTAGGAAACTTGCCTCTTCCGCTGATTACAGCTACACAATAAACTTATCTGCTTTTGAAAGACCTATAACCAATAATATCTGTGAGACCCCAAATTTTATGAAATAAAAGTATTCAATTTTTCTATTTTAGTAAATGGTTAAATTGATAAAAGGTTAAAGTTAAGGGTGATATGTGAAATTTTTTTAAAGTAGACAAGTTGTCATAAAATACCCGGTTACTATTCACTCTAGTATTGTTAACTCGAGTATTTGGAGCACTTTTTGTTTCAGAATTACTATTCACGGGTTACTATTCACGGGTTACTATTCACCAAAATTACTATTCACTCTAGTATTATTCACTCGAGTATTTAGGACGCTTTTTGTGTCGGAGTTACTATTCACGGGTTACTATTCACCCAAATTACTATTCACTCTAGTATTGTTCACTCGAGTATTTGGAACACTTTTTGTGTCGGAATACTAATTATGAGTTACTATTCACTTGAACAATATATTTATTTTCGGTCCAAATTATTTTTAGGTACAATATTATTCCATGAAGAGATGTACTAATTTTTCAGACCGTTAGTTGAAATTATAATAGTAAAAGTTTTTTATATAAAACAGAATACTTTTATAAAGTTATTGTGACAACCCCAAAATAGGTCCATTCAATCCAACCTATTCTGAGTCGCCAAATACATGGTACAGAAAATAACTACAACTTTATTACAACAATTGTCGTGCAAAATACAACAACACATATGCTGTGAGTTTGGATACAAATATATACAAAATGTGACTCATGTTCTAATCGTGGACATCACCTCACAATGACACCTTACATAAAGGTATAGTCAAAAACTGTTTTGGAAATTAGAATCTTTGGGAAGTGCTTAAGGAAACCTTCGTACATGGGAGGCCATGCTTCTAGGTTGTGATAGATATCATATGGCCACAGAATTATCCTTGGTTTACCCAATAGACCCCAAAGAAAAACGAGAAGATTACTATCATATTCTTCCCAATGGTGAGTCTTCTCTTGACTTATCATTATTTCCACTGTCTCTAATTGAGAATTATACTTCAAACAAACACCAAGATTATATAGGTAGTGCTCGTATATATACTCAGCAAGTGGATGAGCACAACCCTGTCTTATGATGACACGAGGTTGTATGTTATTCGACATCTTGTATGACAGTGGCAAAACACCCTTCCAACGTTAGGTTCGCCTCACCCTATTTTCTTCACCAAATATAACTACTAAATGATGACCACCGTTCTATTCCCTTGTTACCCCGGCTCGACCCAGCTACACTCTTATTACCTGAAAGGAAATGTGAAGCAAAAGGGTGAGCACAACTAGCTCAGTAAAGAATATCATGACTAAAGATAATTCAATTATCAATAGCCTTCATCAACAATAAATCAGAGATTTAGAACATATGGTAAATGATAAAAATTTCAACCATAGTTGCAGCGGAACGAGCAATCCATTAGAAGAGTCAAATAGACTATAAAGTCTATTATCTTCTCCATGTTAAAAATCCACCAACAATATTTTATCCATGTAACATCACTCAACAGTTCCTTTCCACAATCATATGAATAACTCATAATCATAATTGTGACTATAAATTTTTCTTCGCACCCAGGACGAAGAATATTTTCATCACCTGTCTTTACCTGAAACATCAAAGATCATGGTTATACCAAATCACAATTCCTGTTTATAATCATACTAACAAATCCATCTTTGCACTACGGGCCAAAGATATTCATCAACAAACCATCTTTGCACTACGGGCCAAAGATATTCAACAACAGTTCATCTTTGCACTACAGGCCAAAGATATTCAACAACAGTTCATCTTTGCACTACAGGCCAAAGATATTCATCAACAATTCATATTTGCACTACAGGCCAAATATATTCATCAACAGTTCATATTTGCACTACAGGCCAAATATATTAATATCTCAAAGAAATATATAATCATTTCAGAATTTATATAAACAATAATTATAACCATGTTAATCAATTCACCTTTGCACTTAAGCTAAAGATATTCACTTATAAATTCAATGGTCATGATCATACCAGTCAACAATTCAACTTTGCACTACTGGCCAAAGAGAACCCATAGTCATGATCATACCAATAATTTACCCATCTTTACACTCAAGCGAAAGAGAATTTCAACATCAAGGTTATAAAAATGTTATATATGATGATAAAAATAATATGATCAACATATAGTTTTAATCTCAAGAGTAATATTCGTAACTCATGAATAGTAACCCCGACACAAAAGATAGAAATTCTACAATAAAATTCATACCAATATTTCAGTATAATGATATTGAAAGAATAACATTACTTAAATTTATAAACAATTTATTTTAATTGTTTACACTTTACTAATTAATGCATTTAATCATCATAAAATGCCAACTCTTACAATTTCATCATCAATAACCAAAACCCTCATCAAAAATCTACATATACCTCATATAGGATTCTCAAGCCATAAAATCCTATTTTCCAATTTTCTTTCTTCACAAAACATATTTAATTCATTTACTCATAACTAGACCATTTTTATGAAAAATACCAAATCAGTTCTAAAAATATTTCTTTTCTGGGATTTAGCATAATATAGTCCCATAGTGAACATATATTTTTCTCAGAATTTTTAAAAGTCATTTACTATTTTTCATATGGCCAAAATAGTCGAATATTTAGACATTTATCAAAAATTGTACTTTTGTCTAAAAATTCTGAAATTTACAGAGTATACTTCTATCATATACATGTACTCCCAATAAAAATTTCATCAATTTTGGAGTTAACCACAAGGAATTATAAGCGGTTACTTTTAAAATAATCTTTTCTCATAAAATTCATAACTCTCAATCTATACATCCAAAAATCACTATTTTTGGGCACAATCAATAAAACTCATCAAAATATCATTTCAAATTTTTCCAGAATTTTTGAAGGTCAGAAAAATTACGAAACTGGAAAATATAACAACCTTTAAAATCCCTTACTATCCCTTACCTCAAAAGAGCAGTACTTCTGGCTGGATATCGGATATGATGTTGAAGGAAACTTGCACTGAATAGCAACTCTCAAAGTATCTAAATACTCACAAAATATGCTTCATAATATAGAGAGAGAAAGAGAGAAAACTTATGTTTCTGGTGTGATTTTCAATTCTAACTTAGCCCTCTATTTATAGGAAAATTTTGGTAGGTTTGACCTGCAACCTGATGGCTTTACCTACTACTATTCCCACCTACCACATTTGAAATATAATTCAGCACATTTCTTCACCAACCACAAGTGGGGCCCACCAATTCTAGAATTTTCTACCAAAATGATAAACTCCGAAAATTCAACAATTTCTGAACCAGTCATCTCGTAAAATTCATAATAAATCATACGTTCATTTTTAACGGTTTAAAATTTGTGGACATATACTCAACTTATATATGTATAACATATCCAAAAATTACCACGATCCAACGGTCGGATTAAAAATTATAACCCCCGCAAAATATCTCAAAAATCCTGATTTTTAATACCTCCATTCCGACAAAAATACTGATAAAAACCTCAACATTAACTCCTTCATTTTTAACCACAAAAATATATCCCTCATTTATATCCACATAAAATAAATATTTTCTTATCATATAAATCAATAATTAATTATTCACAAATAATATTACAGAATCACATTTATGACAACCAGACCGTTCCCAGGAAAGAGGGGGCTTTCCAATAAGGATTTCTCCTTACTGGCGCGCAATTAGATGACCAAACCTCTCCTTAGACAGAACTTTCTAGACATTGTCAATAATATTATCTAATAATATTATTCAAATAATATGAATTATTGATCTGATAAAAGAAAATACTGTTCAGTAACAATTATTGAAACAACAATAATATAAAATATCAACGCAGCAATTATTGAATCAATAAAATAAAATATTGAACAATAACTACTGTAACAATTATTGAGTAGTGTCTTCTTACGTAAGAATCAATAATTGGTGCAATACCGTGTGCTACAGTACAATAACGCGTATTACTGTATTTTAACCACCGGGTATTTTAACAGTGTTAACGGTAACAACTACGCCGTTAATTATAAAAACTCAATTTTTGTCGTTATCTTCATCCAACAGTTATTCGTTATGGGGCCCACAAATAGCTGCGCCGTCGTACGAATATCCCCGACAGAAAGAATATTCCACGACCAAACGAATATTCCCCGACAACAATGATTATTTTATAACCACTTGCTTATTTTGAAAAAAATTCATATATCACCTTTAACATTAACTTTTATCAATTTAACCATTTACTGAATAGTAATTATAAGAAAAATTGAATACTTTTATTTCATAAAATTCGGGATCTTACAGTTATTCTATAAATAGAATATATTATATTTTATTATGCATAGTGTTGCATAGTGTTTTGCATAGTAAAATCTTTTTACATAAAATAAAATACTTTTATAAAGTTATTTGTTTTATTAGGTAATAATTAGAATATATTATATTTTATTTAAAAGATTTTGCTTTAAATATGGACCGTCCGATTAAAGTAAATCAATCTGGACCGTTCATAAATTAGTTATTATGCATTCCATTCTTCTATAAATAGAAGTTTATTCCTTCATTATTTCTTACGAATTCACTGAAACTCTAGAGAGAAAACTATAGAGAGAGTTCTTCTTCTATAATCTTGAGCGTATTTCTTTAGAGTTTAAAAAAACTTTAAGTGTAGTACAAGTTTTTTTCGAGTGTATCTTCACCCTACCAGTCGAAATAATCTTCTTTTTAAGGTAAAGGGATATTATTATAGTAAGGGATATTATTTGTTGTACCCGTAAGGGGTATTATTTCTTTTGTATTCATGAAGAGAACTTCTGTTATTCCATTCTTTATTATTTTGTTGGAATAACCTGTATACGCGGGCTACCCTATACTTGGTGAAATTCTTCTGTTATTCCATTCCTTATTATTATGTTGGAATAACCTGTAAATGCAAAGTACTTCATATATGGTGAAATTCTTCTATTATTCCATTCTTTACTATTCTGTCAGAATATCCTGTCTGTGCGTTTTACGCCGGACCTGGTTTCATTATTTATTATTCCGCATTTAATATTCTGTCGGAATATCCTGTCTGTGCTTTACACCGGACCTGGTTCTATTATTTATTATTCCGCATTTAATATTCTGTCGGAATATCCTGTCGATGTGAATTTCGCCTGACCTGGTTCCGTTATTTATTATTCTGTTAGAATAACCTGTCTGTGTGGATTACGCACGCATGGTGAAATTCTTCTGTTATTCCATTCTTTATTATTATGTTGGAATAACCTGTCTATGTGAAGTACTGCATACATGGTAAAATTCTTTTATTATTCCATTCTTTATTATACTGTTGGTTGTTAGTTTTACAGTTGTATGTCTTTGGTCTGTAGTGCAAAGATGATATGTTGTTGAATATCTTTGGCATGTAGTGCAAAGATGATCTGTTGTTTGATAGCTTTGACCCGTAGTGCGAAGATGGACAGTTGTATGACATGATCATGACCACTAGTGATACTAACGAATATCCTTGGCCGTAGTGCATGGATAATTCAATGATGTGATTGGCAAGATCATGCCCATTAGTTAACAGTTGAATGTCCTTGGCCGTAGTGCACTGACAGGCAATTGATTGGTATGATCATGACCATTATTTTTAATAGTTGAATATCTTTGGCCCGTAGTGCAACAATAGACAACTGTTTGGTATGATCATTGTTATTACATTTGAATATCTTCAGCCTTTGGGATAAGGATATTGAGTAAACGTTCTATTAAGCCTTTGTGGCAAGAAGGAACTGTTAATTCACATTATTATAAATATGAATTATGAATTTAACTAACATCTTTGGTGGTTCAGGTGAAGACAAGTGTTGAAAGTTCTATTCGTCTCAAGTATAACAAAGAACTGTTAATGAGTATTACAGGAATAAAATATCAACGATGTACTTTTAATTTAGAGGAGATAGTAGACATTATGTTCTACTTGACTCTTCTAATGGATTTTTGATTCCGCTGCAATTATGGTTGAAAACTTTTATTATCTACCATATGTTCTAAATCTCTGATTTATTATTGATGAAAACTATTGATAATGTAGTTATCTTTAGTCATGATATTCTTTACTGGGCTAGTTGTGCTCACCCTTTTGCTTCACAATTCCTTTCAAGTAATAAGAGTGTAGCTGGGTCGAGCGGGGATAACAGGGGAATGGTGTGATGGTCCGAGACTGTCGAAGTTTCTCAATACATTATAAAATGACATGACATATAATATATAATGTATTAAGGACCTAAGATGTGGATGTCGTATTTTATACATCACTTAATTATTGATTTTGGTGAACAACAATAGGGTGATGAGAACCCGACTTTGGAAGCGTCAAAAGTGTACCTCATTAGAATGAACAAAATAGTAATCTTCTCGTTCTTCTTTGGGGTCTTGAAATATTTGCTGCTGTATTTTATATGGCATTGTAATAATTTAAGTTTGGATATAGTCTATGAGACAATATTGTATTAAAACTCACAGTTAACTGTGGTCGTATTCTATATGACAGTTCAACAGTTGTATAAATGAAGTTTGTATTTGATTTTATAGTATGATATCTAGCGACTCAGAATAGGTCGTGTGGACCTATTTTGGGGGCGTCACAATTGGTATCAGAGCTTAGGGATATGGTCGCTGGCGGAGATATTAGTTTAGAATTAGGAGGAGAGAGATGAGTAATATACTTCGCTAGGGTGTGACTTACCTAAGCTGAAATTGTTTACTTGATAAGTGGATAAATTATGATATGTCGATTAACCTTTTTTTGAAGCTATATTCTAGAATGATATCTGAAATACAGGAGATGAGAAATGAGAAAATCATGATAGCGAGGAAATTACCAGGAAGGTACAATCCAAAAAGAAAGCAAGGCATTCTAATCTCTTCGAATATCAAGTACGTACGTAAATTTCGAGGGCGAAATTTCATAAGGAGGGGAGATTGTGAGACCCCAAATTTTAGGAAATAAAAGTATTAAATTTTTCTATTTTAGTAAATGGTTAAATTGATAAAAGGTTAAAGTTAAGGGTGATATGTGAAATTTTTTTAAAGTAGACAAGTTGTCATAAAATACCCGGTTACTATTCACCCTAGTATTGTTCACTCGAGTATTTGGGGCACTTTTTGTGTCAGAGTTACTATTCACGAGTTACTATTCACCCAAATTACTATTCACTCTAGTATTGTTCACTCGAGTATTTGGGACACTTTTTGTGTCGGAGTTACTATTCACGGGTTACTATTCACCCAAATTACAATTCACTCTAGTATTGTTCACTCGAGTATTTGTAACACTTTTTGTGTCGGAATACTAATTATGAGTTACTATTCACCCGAACAATATATTTATTTTCGGTCCAAATTATTTTTGGTTACAATATTATTCCATGAAGAGATGTACTAATTTTTCAGACCGTTGGTTGAAATTATAATAGTAAAAGTTTTTTATATAAAACAGAATACTTTTATAAAGTTATTCTATAAATAGAATATATTATATTTTATTATGCATAGTGTTGCTTAGTAAAATCTTTTTATATAAAACAAAATATTTTTATAAAGTTATTTGTTTTATTAGGTAATAATTAGAATATATTATATTTTATTTAAAAGATTTTGCTTTAAATATGGACCGTCCAATTAAAGTAAATCAATCTGGTCCGTTCATGAATTAGTTACTATGCATTCCATTTTTCTATAAATAGAAATTCATTCCTTCATTATTTCTTACGAATTCACTGAAACTCTAGAGAGAAAACTATAGAGAGAGTTCTTCTTCTATAATCTTGAGTGTATTTCTTTAGAGTTTAAAAAAACTTTGAGTGTAGTACAAGTTTTTTTCGAGTGTATCTTCACCCTACCAGTCGAAATACTCTTCTTTTTAAGGTAAAGGGATATTATTATAGTAAGGGATATTATTTGTTGTACCCGTAAGGGGTATTATTTCTTTTGTATTCATGAAGAGAATTTCTGTTATTCCATCTTTATTATTCTGTTGGAATAACCTGTATACGAGGGCTACCCTATACTTGGTGAAATTCTTCTGTATTCTATTCTTTATTATTTTGTTGGAATAACCTGTATACGCGGGCTACCCTATACTTGGTGAAATTTTTCTGTTATTCCATTCCTTATTATTATGTTGGAATAACCTGTAAATGCAAAGTACTTCATATATGGTGAAATTCTTCTATTATTCCATTCTTTACTATTCTGTCGGAATATCCTGTCTGTGCGTTTTACGCCGGACCTGGTTCCATTATTTATTATTCCGTATTTAATATTCTGTCGGAATATCCTGTCTGTGCGTTTTACGCCGGACTTGGTTCCATTATTTATTATTCCGCATTTAATATTCTGCCGGAATATTCTGTTTGTGCGTTTTACGCCGGACTTGGTTCCATTATTTATTATTCCGCATTTAATATTCTGTCGGAATATCCTGTCGATGTGAATTTCGCCTGACCTGGTTCCGTTATTTATTATTCTGTTATAATAACCTGTCTGTGCGGATTACGCACACATGGTGAAATTCTTTTGTTATTCCATTCTTTATTATTATGTTGGAATAACCTGTCTATGCGAAGTACTGCATACATGGTAAAATTCTTTTATTATTCCATTCTTTATTATACTGTTGGTTATTGGTTTTACAATTGTATGTCTTTGGCCTGTAGTGCAAAGATGATATGTTGTTGAATATCTTTGGTGTGACGCCCCCAAAATAGGTATACAACACCCATTCTGAGTCGCCAAATACATGGTACAGAAAGCAAACTACAACTTCAATAATACAATTGTCGTGCAAAATACGACAACACATACTGTGAGTTTAAATACAAATATTGTCTTCTGGACAATATCCACACTCAAATAAATCCTCATTACAATTATTTAAACACTATTTTATAGAAATAGTGAGGACTGCTAAAACATCTTTCTAGAACCATCACTCCATACCCCGACTAGATCCTGCTATGTTCTCACCTCCTGAGAAGAAAAATGGAACAAAAAGAAAAAATGTGAGCTCAACTAGCCCAGTAAAGAATATTATGACTAAGATAATATACAACAAATTATCGTTAGTCTTCAACAGGGAAAAATCTGATAGAATATAATCGACAACAAGTTTTAGATCAACAATTGCAGCGGAAACAGCAAACCATTAGAAGAGTCACGTAGAGAAAGAATTCTACTATCTTCTAAGATTTAAAAGTCCATCATCAATATTTTATCCCTGTAACATCAATTAATAATCATCTTTATCCAAATATTCATCTTTGCACTACAGGCCAAATATATTCATTTGTATCACCTGTCAGTCATGTTCATCTCAACACCTGTTCATCTTTGCACTACAGGCCAAAGATATTCATCAAGTAATCATACATCTTTGCACTACAGGCCAAAGATATTCAATAATATCATCATTTAGGACTGAGGATGATGAAAAATATCTTAAAGAGAACGAATCCAGTGAGACAGAAGGACAAATAGTAGGGATTCGTATAACAGTTTATCCAAGATCAATAATACTTCATAATAATCAATTGTGAAGTAGAATTCAAAAATAAATATCAAAACATGGATACAATCAAAGATAGTAACCATAATAGACATCTTGAACAAAAAGGGAAAATTTTTATTTTTCGGTGAATAGTGCCGTATTCGTGAATAGTACCGTATACGTGAATAGTGCCGTATACGTGAATAGTAACCTCGACACAAAAAGTTCCAAATTTGATAAAAACTCATAGCAATATTTCAGCATAATGATATTGAAGAAAATAATATCATTAAGAAGAAAATAATATCCCTTACCTCAAAATATCAGTACTTCTGGTCGGAATACCGGTATAAGGCTGAAAGAAACTTACTCTGATGAATAGAAACTCTCAAAGTATCTAAATACTCACAAAATACACTCAATAATCTAGAGAGAGAAAGAGAGAAAACTTGTTTCTGGTGTGATTTTCAATTCTAACTTAGCCCCCTATTTATAGGAAAATGTTAGCACGCCGAAGCAGACTTAACCTGCAACCTGATGGCTTTACCTGCTACTATTCCCACCCACCACATTTGAATAAAAATCTCAGCACATTTCTTCACCAACCAAGAGTGGGGCCCACCAATTCTAGAATTTTTCACCAAAATGATTAACTCCGAAAATTCAACAATTTCTGAACCAGTCATCTCGTAAAATTCATAATAAATCATACGTTCATTTTTAACGGTTCAAAATTTGTGGACATATACTCAACTTATATATGTATAACATATTCAAAAATTACCACGATCCAACAGTCGGATTAAAAATTATAACACCCGCAATATTTCTCAAAAACCCTGATTTGATTTTTAATACCTCCATTCCGATAAAAATACTGATAAAACACCTCAATATTAACTCCTTCATTTTTAACAACAAAAATATATCCGTCATTTATATCCACATAAAATAAATATTTCCTTATCATATGAATCAATAATTAATTATTCACAAATAATATTACAGAATCACATTTATGACAACCAGGCCGTTCCCAGGAAAGAGGGGGCTTTCCAATAAGGATTTCTCCTTATTGGCGCGCAATTAGATGACCAAACCTCTCCTTAGACAGAACTTTCTAGACATTGCCAATAATGTTATCTAATAATATTATTCAAATAATATGAATTATTGATCTGATAATGGAAAATACTGTGCAGCAATAATTATTGAAACAACAATAACATAAAATATCAACGCAACAATTATTGAATCAATAAAATAAAATATTGAACAATAACTACTGTAACAATTATTGAGTAGTGCCTTCTTACGTAAGAATCAATAATTGGTGCAATACCGTGTGCTACTGTATTTTAACCACCGGGTATTCCAACAGTATTAACGGTAACAACTACGCCGTTATTTATAAATAACTTATACTTGTCGTTTTCTTTATCCAATCGCTTTTCGTTATGGGGACCACACAAGGCTGCGCCGTCGTACGAATATTCCCCGACAGTAAGAATATTCTACGACCAAACGAATATTCCCCGACAAAATGAATATTTTATAACCACTTGCTTATTTTGCAAAATTTGCACATTTCACCCATAACCAAAGTATTATATCAAATTAACCCCTTATTATTCACAATAATATTTAGAGAAAATTTGATTTTATTCAATAATAAGTTGGGGTCTTACAACCTCCCCTCCTTATGAAATTTCGTCCTCGAAATTGACGTACGTACCTGATGTTTTAAAAAGGTGAGGATACCTCGCTTTCATTTCTGATTCCAACTCCCAGGTCATTTTTTCAATAGCATGGTTTCTCCACAAAAACCTTAACTTGTGGTATAACCTTCGTGCGTAGGACATGCTCTTTCCTATCCAAGATCTTAACAGGTACCTCCTCGTACGTTAAATCTTCAGCTATCTCGTCTGGTTCTAACTCAATAATGTGGTTCGGGTCTTTAACATATTTACGAAACATAGATATGTGAAAAATATTATGAACACGAGACATGCTTGGAGGTAATGCGAGTCTATATGCCACATTTCCTATTCGCTCAAGAATCTCAAATGGGCCAACAAATCTTGGATTGAGCTTTCCTCTCTTCCCAAATCTTGTAACTCCCTTCCATGGTGCAACACGTAATAATACATGATCCCCAATATTTAATTCCACGTCCTTCCGATGAAGATCCGCATAACTCTTTTGTCGATCCTGTGCCGTTTGTATACGTTGTCGAATCGTTTGGATCTTCTCTGTAGTAATGCGTACCAACTCTAGTCCCAACAATGTTGCTTCACCCACCTCGTCCCAGCATACTGGAGAACGACATTTTCTTCCATACAACGCCTCGAATGGAGCCACACCTATGCTCGCCTGATAACTGTTGTTGTAGGAGAATTCCACCAATGGTAGGTACTTATCCCAACTCCCTTTGAGATCTAGGACACAAAGTCTTAATAGATCTTTAAAAGTTTGAATAGTCCTCTCTGATTGTCCGTCCGTTTGAGGATGGTATGCCGAACTAAATCGTAAATCCGTGCCCATAGCTTTCTGCAAGCTAACCCAAAATCGTGAAGTGAATCTTGGGTCACGATCCGAAACTATGGATACTGGCATGCCATGCAATCTCACAATCTCATTCACATACATACTAGCAAGACATTCAAGGGAATAAGTCTCACGTATCGATAAGAAATGAGCAGACTTGGTTAATCTATCAACAATAACCCAAATCGCATCTATGCCTTGAGAAACCTTGGGAAGACCTGTAACGAAATCCATGGTAATGTGTTCCCACTTCCATTTCGGGATCTCAAGTGGTTGCAATGGAACCTTTGGCACTTGATGCTCCGCCTTTACACGTTGACAAGTTAAACACCTCGAGATAAACTCCGCGATCTCTCTTTTCATATTGCTCCACCAAAATGTATGTCGAAGATCGTGATACATTTTGGTACTCCCAGGATGGATTGCAAATGGTGTGTTGTGTGCCTCCATCATTATTCTATGCTTCAAGTCAAAATCGTTAGGAACACAAAGTATGGAGTTGACTCGAAGTATTACTTCTTCATCGATTCTTGCTTCTGGAATAGCATCTTCTTGCACTTTCTTCTTCATACGCATCAGCTCCATGTCCGTAGCTTGAGCAGCTTTAACTTTATCGATTAAAGTCGGTTCTACTCGTATATTTGATATCATCATGTGGGTACTTGGAGCCTTCATCTCTATCTCCATCCTTTTCAAGTCATACAAAATGGGCCTTTGTATTAACAACATTGCACTCGTACCCACATATGATCTTCTATTCAATGCGTCAGCTACTACGTTTGCTTTTCCAGGATGATATTGGATGGTATGATCGTAATCTTTCAACAGCTCGAGCCACCGTCGCTGCCACATGTTGAGTTCCTTTTGGGTGAAGAAATATTTGAGGCTTTTATGATCTGTATAGATCTCCACTTTCTCCCCATACAGGTAGTGTCTCCAGATCTTCAACGCAAAAACGACTGCTGCCAACTCCAAATCATGAGTAGGATAATTCCTCTCATATTCTTTGAGTTGTCGTGATGCATAGGCTATGACTTTCCCATGTTGCATGAGAACGCATCCTAACCCTTTGCCTGAAGCATCGCTGTAGATAACAAATCCATCCGAACCAGATGGTATTGTCAGAACAGATGCCGAAATGAGTCTCCTTTTGAGTTCTTGGAAACTCTTCTCGCATTCCTCACTCCATACGAATTTTGTATCTTTCCAAGTCAGCTGAGTTAACGGAGTAGCGATTCGAGAAAATCCTTCCACAAATCTCTGATAATAACCAGCTAAGCCCAGAAAGCTACGTACTTCGGTTACCGACTTCGGTTGCTCCCAACTTTGTATGGCTTCAATCTTCGCCGGGTCGACAGATACTCCATGTTTTGACACCACGTGCCCAAGGAATGCTACTTCCTCAAGCCAGAACTCGCATTTCTTCAATTTGGCATATAGCTTATTTTCACGAAGCCTTTGCAGTACTAGCTTCAAATGGCGCTCATGATCTTCACGGCTTTTGGAATAGATGAGGATGTCATCAATAAAGACAACAACGAACTGATCCAAATATTCTTTGAATACACGGTTCATCATATCCATGAAGCCAGCAGGAGCATTAGTCAATCCAAAAGACATGACTAAGAATTCATAATGCCCGTACCGAGTTCTGAAGGCAGTCTTTGGAATATCCTCAGTTTTAATCTTCAGCTGATGATATCCAGAACGAAGGTTGATCTTTGAAAAGAATTATGTTCCTTGTAACTGGTCGAACAGGTCATCAATGCGAGGTAGCGGATACCTATTCTTGATGGTGACATGATTCAATTCTCGATAGTCAATACAAAGTCGCATACTCCCGTCTTTCTTCTTTACGAATAAAACAGGAGCACCCCAAGGAGACGTACTAGGACGAATAAAACCGATGTCCAACAACTCCTGTAGTTGGACTTTTAACTCCCGAAGTTCAATAGGAGCCATTCGATATGGAGTTTTAGAAATGGGCTTTATACCGGGTTCAAGGTCAATAAAGAATTCAACTTCACGTTCTGGGGGTAGACCAGAAAGTTTTTCAGGAAATACATCGGGAAATTCTCTAACAATAGAAATATTATTCAAATCTGACTTATCTTTGTTCAAATCCATAACATGGGCTAAGAAAGCTTGACATCCGTTTTTTAATAAACGAATAGCTTTGTGGCTTGATATGACAGTGACTGATTTTAGTGGTTTAGTAGTTTGAATTCGTATGACAGGTTGGTTAGGAATATGAAAACTAACAACCTTACGAAAACAATCAATTTTAGCATGATGAGTGGTTAACCAATCAATTCCTAAAATTACATCAAAAGCAAGTATCTTTAAAGAGATAAGATCAACAGGTAATGTGATAGTGCCAACTTGGATCATGCAAGATTTATAAACTGTAGATGTAACGAAGGTTTCACCCAACGGAGTTTCAACAGATAAGTTAAAGTCCAATTTCTCCGGAGTCAAGTTTAAACGTTGAGCACAAGCAGGAGAGATAAAAGAATGGGTAGAACCGGTATCTAGTAAAGTATAAACTTCGCAAGAATTCAAGATTAGCTTACCTGTGATCACCTCGTTCGGGTTTCTTGCGTTTTGGCCAGTCACGACAAACGCCCTTCCAGGAACCGCTGATTTCGACTTATCCGGGACAACTTTTGGAGTCACCATCCCCGCTGAACTTAGTTTTGCTACAGAACACTCTTGAGCTATATGACCCTCCTTTCCACAGTTATAACATACCTTAGATTGTTGTGGGTAGTTTGGGCTGATATGTCCCTCTTTCCCACATTTGTAACATACGACCGGTGGTCATTCTCGTCCCCTAGAAACAGTTGATGTTTGTGCTGACATCTTCACGTTATCATTGTTGTACCTTCTCTTCTTGAAATCTCCTCCTGACTCGCTCCTTCTATTATCACGACCACGATTACCACCAGAGTGGTTACCGCTTTTGTCCTAATATTTTCCTCCATGCTGGTTTTCATTGCTTCGATGACTGCCGCCACCGGTATGACCCTGGTTGTGGTCCCTCGGTTGCACATACTCATTATCTCGCTCTAATAATTGAGCCCTATTTACAACATCTGAATATAAAAAAAATTTATGAGAGATAAGATATTGCCGAATCTCGGGTTTTAGACCTCTCAGAAACATCCTTGTCATTCGTTCCTCATTTTCGACCAAATGAGGTGCAAACCTGGATAACTCTGCAAACTTCGCCTCGTACTAGGACACCGTCATATTGTTTTGTTCCAGTCTGATAAACTCCACCTCCTTCATATGACGAATACTTTCAGGAAAGTACTTGTCATTGAACAATTTTTGAAATGTTTCCCAGGACATGTTGAGTGCGTCAGGCTGGGTACGCTTCACAGACTCCCACCAGCAGTCTGCCTCACCGCGGAACATAAAGGTGGCGAATGGAACCTTCTGTTCCTCCGTGCATCCCAAGACATCGAATATCTTGGTAATTTGCTTGACCCACGTTTCTGCCATGATCGGATCCAGCTTTCCCTTAAATTTTGGTGGTCCCAATTCTTTGAACTGCTTAGCTGTGACAAACCGCGCGTTGTTATCATTTCCACTCGTATTCTGCACACGAGTCTCCCTCGTCTGATTTTGCATGAACTGCAAAAAGCTCCTAAACATTCCATCATTCATCATTTGCTCGGTAACGTTGTTTACAGGAGGAATATTGCGTTTCTGTTGCACGTTCCCCTGGGTGGTGATCAAAGGTGTCTCCACGGTCTGATTTACTCCATTATTAACGTTCTCAGCTGCCATTCTTAAATACTACCATAAAACAAAGGTTAATTGGCATGTCACATATTATCCCTATACTCTGACCGACCAAATAAACACCAAATAAACTTAGTCAGGTCATACTAGCAAAGGAATTCCCCATCTCTCCCCTCCTAGTTCTTGTCTCACATCTCAGCCAGGGATCATATCCCTAAGCTTTGATACCAATTGTGACGCCCCCAAAATAGGTATACAACACCCATTCTGAGTCGCCAAATACATGGTACATAAAGCAAACTACAACTTCAATAATACAATTGTCGTGCAAAATACGACAACACATACTGTGAGTTTAAATACAAATATTATCTTCTGGACAATATCCACACTCAAATAAATCCTCATTACAATTATTCAAACACTATTTACAGAAATAGTGAGGACTGCTAAAACATCTTTCTAGAACCATCACTCCATACCCCGACTAAATCCTGCTATGTTCTCACCTCCTAAGAAGAAAAATGGAACAAAAAGGAAAAGGGTGAGCTCAACTAGCCCAGTAAAGAATATTATGACTAAGATAATATACAACAAATTATCGTTAGTCTTCAACAGGGAAAAATCTGATAGAATATAATCGACAACAAGTTTTAGATCAACAACTGCAGCGGAAATAGCAAACCATTAGAAGAGTCAAGTAGAGAAAGAATTCTACTATCTTCTAAGATTTAAAAGTCCATCATTAATATTTTATCCATGTAATAATCATCTTTATCCAAATATTCATCTTTGCACTACAGGCCAAAGATATTCATTTGTATCACCTGTCAGTCATGTTCAACTCAACACCTGTTCATCTTTGCACTACAGGCCAATGATATTCATCAAGTAATCATACATCTTTGCACTACAGGCCAAAGATATTCATTAATATCATCATTTAGGACTGAGGATGATGAAAAATATCTTAAAGAGAACGAATCCAGTGAGACCGAAGGACAAATAGTATGGATTCGTATGACAGTTTATCCAAGATCAATAATACTTCATAATAATCAATTGTGAAGCAGAATTCAAAAATAAAGATCAAAATATGGATACAATCAAAGATAGTAACCATAATAGACATCTTGAACAAAAAGGGAAAATTTTTATTTTTCGGTGAATAGTGCCGTATTCGTGAATAGTACCGTATACGTGAATAGTGACGTATACGTGAATAGTAACCTCGACACAAAAAGTTCTAAATTTGATAAAAACTCATAGCAATATTTCTGCATAATGATATTGAAGAAAATAATATCATTAAGAAGAAAATAATATTCCTTACCTCAAAATATTAGTACTTCTGGTCGGAATACAGGTATAAGGCTGAAAGAAACTTGCCCTGATGAATAGAAACTCTCAAAGTATCTAAATACTCACAAAATACATTCAATAATCTAGAGAGAGAAAGAGAGAAAACATGTTTCTGGTGTGATTTTCAATTCTAACTTAGCCCTCTATTTATAGGAAAATGTTAGCACGCCGAAGCAGACTTAACCTGCAACCTGATGGCTTTACCTGCTACTATTCCCACCCACCACATTTGAATAAAAATCTCAGCACATTTCTTCACCAACCAAGAGTGGGGCCCACCAATTCTAGAATTTTTTCACCAAAATGATTAACTCCGAAAAATTCAACAATTTCTGAAACCAGTCATCACGTAAAATTTCATAATAAATCATACGTTCATTTTTAACGGTTCAAAATTTGTGGACAGATACTCAACTTATATATTATACATATTCAAAAATTACACGATCCAACAGTCGGATTAAAAATTATAACACCCGCAATATTTCTCAAAAACCCTAATTTGATTTTTAATACCTCCATTCCGATAAAAATACTGATAAAACACCTCAATATTAACTCCTTCATTTTTAACCACAAAAATATATCCGTCATTTATATCCACATAAAATAAATATTTCCTTATCATATGAATCAATAATTAATTATTCACAAATAATATTACAGAATCACATTTATGACAACCAGGCCGTTCCCAGGAAAGAGGGGCTTTCAATAAGGATTTCTCCTTATTGGCGCGCAATTAGATGACCAAACCTCTCCTTAGACAGAACTTTCTAGACATTGCCAATAATGTTATCTAATAATATTATTCAAATAATATGAATTATTGATCTGATAATGGAAAATACTGTGCAGTAACAATTATTGAAACAACAATAATATAAAATATCAATGCAAAAATTATTGAATCAATAAAATAAAATATTGAACAATAACTACTGTAACAATTATTGAGTAGTGCCTTCTTACGTAAGAATCAATAATTGGTATAATACCGTGTGCTACTGTATTTTAACCACCGGGTATTCCAACAGTATTAACGGTAACAACTACGCCGTTATTTATAAATAACTTATACTTGTCGTTTTCTTCATCCAATCGCTTTCCGTTATGGGGCCCACACAAGGCTGCGCCGTCGTACGAATATTCCCCGACAGCAAGAATATTCCACGACCAAACGAATATTCCCCGACAAAATGAATATTTTATAACCACTTGCTTATTTTGCAAAATTTGCACATTTCACCCATAACCAAAGTATTATATCAAATTAACCCCTTATTATTTACAATAATATTTAGAGAAAATTTGATTTTATTCAATAATAAGTTGGGGTCTTACAGTTAACGGGGTAGCGATTCGAGAAAACCCTTTTACGAATCTCCGATAATAACCAGAAAGCTACGTATTTCGATTAATGACTTAGGTTGCACTCAACTGTTACTCATATCCCAATCTTGGATATCACGTCACAATGACACCTATCAGTTTACTACCGCACGAATATGGCGTCCCCTACGGAGAGTCTGGCTTCAGTGCATTCCACAAAGGAAGTCACCAGATAAAGGCTCGGGTACAAACTTCTACAGTTAGGTTTTTAACTCCTGAAGTTCAATATGAGCCATTCGATATGAGATTTTAGAAGTGAGTTTTGTACCAGATTCAAAGATGATACAAAATTCAATATCACGCATAGGCCAACAAATTCTTTAGGAAATACGTCAGGGATTTACTAACAATAGAAATATCATTCAAATCTGACGTATTTTTGTTCAAGTCCATAACATAGCTAAGAAAGCTTGACATCCGTTTTTCAATAAACGAATGACTTTACGGCTTGATATGAAAGAGTTTGACTTCAATGGTTTGGTTGCTTGAATTTGAATAATAGGTTGCTTAGGAATATGAAAACTAACAACCTTACGAAAGCAATCAATTTTGGCATGATGAGTAGTTAACCAATTAATTCCTAAAATCACATCAAAAATAAGTATCTTTAAAGAGATAAGATCAACAGGTAATGTGATGGTGCCAACTTGGATCAAACAAGATTTATAAACAGTGGATGTAATGAAAGTTTCTCTTAACGGAGTTTCAACAAATAAGTCAAAGTCTAATTTTCTCCGGAGTCAATTTTAAACGTTGAGTATAAGCAGGAGAGATAAATGAATGGGTAGAACCGGTATCTAATAAGGTATAGACTTCGCAAAAATTTATAATTAACTAACCCGTGCTAACTTCGTTCAGGTTCCTCGCATTCTGACCAATCACGAAAAATGCTCTTCCAGGAACCGTTGACTTTGACTTTTCTGGGACAACTTTTTGAGTCACCACCCCCGTTGGACTTGGTTTCGCTACAGTACAATCTCGAGCGATATGTCCTTCCTTTCCACAGTTATAACATACCTTAAACTGTTGTAGACAGTTTGGGCTGATATGTCCTTCTTTTCCGCACTTATAGCATATGACCGGGGGTCGTTCTCCTCCCTTGGAACCAATTGCTGCTGGTGATGACGTCTTCGTATTATCCTTGTTGAATCTCCTCTTTTTAAAATCTCCTCCCGACTCGCTTCTTCTATATTCATGGCCACGATTACCACCAGAGTGGTTGTCGTTCTTGTCCGTATTCTTCTTTCTCCGCTGGTTATCATTGTTCTGATGACTGCTGTCACCAGTATGATCCTGGTTGTGGTCCCTCGATTGATCGTACTCGTTATCTCGCTCTAATAATTGAGCCCTGTTTACAACATCTGAATATAAAGAAAATTTATGAGAGATAAGATATTGCCGAATCTCGGGTTTTAGACCTCTCAGAAACATCCTTGTCATTCGTTCCTCATTTTTGACCAAATGAGGTGCAAACCTGGATAACTCTGTAAACTTCGCCTCGTACTGGGACACCGTCATGTTGTTTTGTTCCAGTCTGATAAACTCCACCTCCTTCATATGACGAATACTTTCAGGAAAGTACTTGTCATTGAACAGTTTTTGAAATATTTCCCAGGACATGTTGAGTGCGTTTATGACAACCAGGCCGTTCCCAGGAAAGAGGGGGCTTTCCAATAAGGATTTCTCCTTACTGGCGTGCAATTAGATGACCAAATCTCTCCTTAGACAGAACTTTCTAGACATTGCCAATAATGTTATCTAATAATATTATTCAAATAATATGAATTATTGATCTGATAATGGAAAATACTGTGCAGCAATAATTATTGAAACAACAATAATATAAAATATCAACGCAACAATTATTGAATCAATAAAATAAAATATTGAACAATAACTACTGTAACAATTATTGAGTAGTGCCTTCTTACGTAAGAATCAATAATTGGTGCAATACCGTGTGCTACTGTATTTTAACCACCGGGTATTCCAACAGTATTAACGGTAACAACTGCGCCGTTATTTATAAATAACTTATACTTGTCGTTTTTTTCATCCCATCGCTTTCCGTTATGGGGCCCACACAAGGCTGCGCCGTCGTACGAATATTCCCCGACAGCAAGAATATTCCACGACCAAACGAATATTCCCCGACAAAATGAATATTTTATAACCACTTGCTTATTTTGCAAAATTTGCACATTTCACCCATAACCAAAGTATTATATCTAATTAACCCCTTATTATTCACAATAATATTTAGAGAAAATTTGATTTTATTCATTAATAAGTTGGGATCTTACATTTGGCATGTAGTGCAAAGATGATCTGTTGTTTGATAGCTTTGACCCGTAGTGCGAAGATGGACAGTTGTATGACATGATCATGACCACTAGTGATACTAACGAATATCCTTGGCCGTAGTGCATGGATAATTCAATGATGTGATTGGCAAGATCATGACCATTAGTTAACAGTTGAATGTCCTTGGCCGTAGTGCACTGACAGACAATTGATTGGTATGATCATGACCATTGTTTTTAATAGTTGAATATCTTTGGCCCGTAGTGCAACGATAGACAACTGTTTGGTATGATCATTGTTATTACATTTGAATATCTTCAGCCTTTGGGATAAGGATATTGAGTAAACATTCTATTAAGCCTTTGTGGCAAGAAGAAACTGTTAATTCACATTATTATAAATATGAATTGTGAATTTAACTAACATCTTTGGTGGTTCAGGTGAAGACAAGTGTTGAAAGTTCTATTCGTCTTAAGTATAACAAAGAACTGTTAATGAGTATTACAGGAATAAAATATCAACGATGGACTTTTAATTTAGAGGAGATAGTAGACATTATGTTCTACTTGACTCTTCTAATGGATTTTTGATTCCGCTGCAATTATGGTTGAAAACTTTTATTATCTACCATATGTTCTAAATCTCTGATTTATTATTGATAAAAACTATTGATAATGTAGTTATCTTTAGTCATGATATTCTTTACTGGGCTAGTTGTGCTCACCCTTTTGCTTCACAATTCCTTTCAGGTAATAAGAGTGTAGCTGGGTCGAGAGGGGATAACAGGGGAATAGTGTGATGGTTCGAGACTGTCGAAGTTTCTCAATACATTATAAAATGACATGACATACAATATATAATTGTATTGAGGACCTAAGATGTGGATGTCGTATTTTATACATCACTTAATAATTGATTTTGGTGAACAACAATAGGGTGATGAGAACCCAACTTTAGAAGCGTCAAAAGTGCACCTCATTAGAATGAACAAAATAGTAATCTTCTCTTTCTTCTTTGGGGTCTTGAAATATTTGCTGCTGTATTTTATATGGCATTGTAATAATTTGAGTTTGGATACAGTCTATGGGACAATATTGTATTAAAACTCACAGTTAACTGTGGTCGTATTCTATACGGCAGTTCAACAGTTGTATAAATAAAGTTTGTATTTGATTTTATAGTATGATATCTGGCGACTCAGAATGAGTCGTGTGGACCTATTTTGGGGGCGTCACAATATCGGTCTCACAATTAACACAATATTTTATAACACACAACACTGTATTTCACAGTCAAACTTTTCCTAGACACATTATCACATAACCACATTAGTGTTTATAACCTATATAAACACTTATCAAGTTTAACTATATCGGTCTGGTTGGACTTCGGTCCATTCTCGAGGTTCTGGTCACACTATCCGATAATTAACACAGTTATTGTCAATTAAACTTGGTCTCTAAGCTTCAATATTATTTTAGATAAGTCAAATATCGTTTATAATATTTTTCGGAAGCTTTTAATAATTTATTAATAATTATTATAATTTATAATAATTTTTCAAACACTTAATTATTTTTAAATGATTTAATTATTAAATAATCTTATCATTATTAATATTTAATAATATAAAAATATTAATAGCATACTTGTCAAAATATTAAAGTTATTTTTTAATAACTTAAAATATTTTTAAATCATCAATATTCTACTTAAATGATTTTTAAAGTAATTAAAATTATTTTTAAATCATCACCATTAATATTTAAATAGTAATAAAATTATTATCTAAATATTAAAAGTCATTAATTATAACTTAAAATATTTTTAAAATATTTTCCCATTTTTAAATAATTTTTAAATTAATAAAATCATTTTTAATTCATTTATTTAGTATAATAATTAAATAAATCTAATATCATTAATATTAATTTATTAATGAGAATTCTCCAAAAATATTGAAAATAATATTTTATAATTCCAAATATTTTCTAACACTTTATTCTTATTGAAAATGATTTTTAAATTAATAAAATCATTTTTATCTTATTTATTTAATTCAATAATTAAATAAATCAAATATAATTAATATTAATTTATTAATGAAAATTCTCCAAAAATATTAAAACTTACATTAAAATATTTTTAAATACATTATTCTTATTTAAAATATTTTTTCATAATATTAAAATATTTTTCTCTAATTTATTTAATACACTAATAAAATGAATTAAATAGCATTAATATTCAAATAATTATAATTATTAATGAAAAATATTCCAATAGTCAGAAAGTATTTTTCATAATTTAAAATAATTTTTAAAACCATTTTTGGTAATTTTTAGAATTTATTTCTATTTTTAAATAATTTTCGGAATATTCAAAAATTAGAAAATAATAAAACCGTCGCTAAAGCCCTTTAGCGACACAAAGCGTCGCTGTTGGTGTTCTTGAGCTCAAGAACACTGATAGCTTCGTTATTAATCTACCTTGTTTGATCGGGCTTACTTCTCAATTCGTTTTGTTTCTGAGCAATCTTTAATCATAAACTTGTAGTCCGTATACAATACTACAATTAGAAACCAATATCTAAGTCATATCATACCACACCACGAAGATCTAGCCATGCAAGGTCACTGTCAGACTTAATCTGGGTTTTCTGGGTAACCCAAAAACCCAGACAGTCGTGAGATACCACTTTGTGGTTCGATTATCTAAGTGTTCCAGTCACGATTCATGTAATATAATGGTTCCTATATGAAGTCCTTATGTCATAGTACATCACTAAAGCAACAAATAAGTTTATCATCAACATGATCAACATGAATCTTTCGGTCAAACATGGTCAGAAAATTCGTGCAACACCTTTTCTGGAATTTCCAGAAATTCAAGTCATGGCCGAATGGCCTACTTTGACCACCTGCCACGATCAATCTATTGACTACTTTAATGTTCTACAAGCATGGATCTAGAGTCCATCTTACAGGCTATAACATGGTTACAAACATAACATCAAACAACATAACACCTGTCAGAACCAGGCTTCACAAAAAGTTGTCAGACGCTGATTTTCACTTTCTGGGTTACCCAAAAAGTTCATGGTTAACGTCGGTCAACTCACTTTGACCATGAATATCGTGCAATCGGGACATGTAATGGTTGTGATTTCTTTTGCAGAATAAAGACCACATACCAGGCTACCTATAACAACTTTAAAACATCAAAAACAACAAACTAACAAGAATCTGTGGCCACTGATATTTCTTGTCAGACCACTTTTCAAGCTCAAGAACAATTTTCGAAAAACACCTTTTTAAAGCCATTTGATGCTATGGATCCATCATGGATCAACATAGATCAACTAAAAATATCTTCTAACACTGTTTTAAACACATAAACACAGAATTTTTCTTAGTATGAAAGATCAAACTCAAGTTAGGGTTTATACCTTTTCTTGCTAAATCTTTGATTCTTACTCTCCTTAACTGATCTAGATGTTTAAGAGAGGTGTTTTGTGACTGAGCAATTTGTATATTTCGGAGGTATTGAGAGAGAATAAGTTGGTGAGAGCTAGGTTGAAAAATAAGATAAATTTAGTAACTTTCTCTCTCCCAAATCTATATATATGATGATATGTTGCTATGGCTGATGTTAGCTGTAAATTGGAGGCTGTTTGGCTGAGATTTTTAATGCCACAAAGTCAAGTGGTTAGGTTACCAACTAAAGGTTTTGCCATTTTTACAAGTTAACTTACTAAAATATGTAAAAAGGGTATTTTGGTCATTATACAAGCAATTTTAATGGCAAACATGGAATTTACCAAACCCTTAGGGTTTAACCCTAAGGTTCACACCTTTAGGTTTTACACCCTTAGTTTCTAATTTTTTTTTCTAATTAGGGTTTTAAAATAGAAAAATTAATATTTCTAAAATGTAATTATGGTTTTAAATAGAAATTAATATTTTCAAAGTATAATTAGGGTTTCCTAATTATATTAACATTTACTAAACACATTAAGCTTACTACTTAGGATTAGGGTTGCCTAATTAGGGTTTAGGGATTCTAAATTTAAAATTAGGGTTTCTCGGCGTATAATTAAGGTTTTTAACTGTACATTTGGTTTTCTAAATTTGAGATTAGGGTTTCTAATCCCTTACAAGGGTTTATTAATTCTTAAGCATTATCCGATCAATCATTGATCAAAATTTCTATACAGTACAAACACATTCTCTTCAATATAATTATTTTAAATATATTTTCTACCTAATCCCTATCCAGAAATTAAGGTTAGGGTTTGTAAAGCTGTTAAGCACAACTCTACTCTATTTTCTCAGTCAATACACAGATTGACTAATTCTCGAGACTCGTATTATAGATACACAATACAATATTAACAGTCAATGTCAATATTAAATAAAAAAAATTTAATCGTGAAACTTGGATTATTTGAAATCCCGGGTTTTCACAGTAATGAAATATGTAAAAATTTTGAGGAACGTGAATAGTAATCGTTTAATCTACGCACGAGGTAAGTTTTCTATCCCTAACTTGTTATCGTTACACAAGTTTCTTATCTCTAATCTTTTATTGAGCGAGTTCCTAACTCTTATATATTGTTTTTTAAAGCCTAAATTGTTCAAGTTCATTATTCAAAATGAGATTTACTAATTATTTTGGAAGTAATACTTTGGATATACAATGATTATTCAATTATATATTGTTGTTGTTCAATCTTTAATTCTAGATATCATTGTTCAAACTTATATTGTTGTATCAAACTTTAAATGGCTAGTGAAACTTATTGATTCGACTAGTCCATAGTTAATGAATGTTCTAAAATTCTAGAACTTTTATTAAAGCTATTCCAAACTAAACTTCTTTTGGTACGAATTCTAATGTCAAAACTAAGGTGAACAACCCTGTTATAGGGGATTATACTACGCGATAGCGTTAAGATGTTTGTGAATAATACATGGTACGTAGGGCTGATCCCCCTTAGTACGAGAAGGAAGGTCCATATAGTCTAACAACTGTTAAAGGTTTAGAAGTACTTAACAACCTAGGACATTGTTCATGGTCTTGTGACCCTTAGAGTACTTTTGATCTTATTTTTTATTCTTGATTCAAAAGTCGAACGTCATATTGAGCTTTTTGTTCTTGTTTATCATTGACAGTAAAGGTTATATTATTCAGTTAAGTTTATTCATATACTGTTGTTATATATTGTTATTCTAGTGAGCATTTGTTTTGCTCACTCTTGCATATAAAACATTACAGCTAAAATGGAAAGATCTGATGAGCCATCCACTAATAAGGGAAAATGCAAGATGAACAAGTGATGAAGACTTGTTTAGTTTATTTGAAGATGTTATGTAATAAGATTTATTTAAATATGTTATGTTTCCGCATTTGATGTATTAAAGATTAGATTACCTGAGATTTATTTGTTTAAGATGTGTAACCCTTTAATGGGAGGATTTCTATTTAAATTGTGAATTTAATTTATATCCTTTATGTATGGGTAGTTAGTTGTGATTTAAATGGACAGTGAACACCAATCTGTGGGATTGAAGTATTCAGATTTGGGGTTGTCATAAGTTAGTATCAAAGCTTTAGGTTATGAACCTTAGGTTGGGAGAACCTTAGGAAATAACCTTATAGGAGATCGAAAACATAGTGGTGATAAACTCTTATCGAGTTCTAAGTAATGAATTAAGTAATTCATTGAAGATAAAAGACTTTATATGCTTATGTATTAATAACTTATGTGCTCGCGAGTATCGATTAGTATGAGTAGTACCGTGTAGTATTGATTAGTAATTAAAACTTAAAACTTTGTTGTCAGGATGACTAATGTTGGAGGATCCAGTCAAGCTAGGGAGGAGGAACCCCGTATACCTTGAAATGATGAGACTCGAGACATCCACACAGTCTGGGAGCAGCTTGTACCGAGGGAGCCATCCCCTTTGATTACAGTTATGGGTTAGGAGCACGAGCCTGAGTTTGATCGGGAGAAGGACTCCGAGGAGATGGAGATAGAGGATGAGGAAGAGGAAGATCCTGAAGAGATTCCCCTTACCTCTATCGACGCTGAGATATATGATGCATTGTATGACCATAACATAGAGTTACAGGATAAAGTTAGGGACTTGGAGGAGCTGACAGATATACATCAGACCACCATAGGACAGAAGGATGACACGATCCAAGATCTTGATGAACATCTTGGAAATGTGGAGTGGAAGCTAGTTTAAGCATAGAGTCAGAAAAAGCAGCTATTGGCTGAGATTGAGAAGATGAAGGGTGATCTTAAAGAGGAGTCAGTTAAGCGTGCGAGAGCTGAAGACGCTTGGATGAAGGCTTCTCAGTGTGCAAATTGTGCTGAGGACAAAGTTCAGGTAAAGAAGGCCAAGATTAATGAGATGAACTACACTTTTCATTCGGTGATTAATAGGGCCTAGTACCAAGCCTTTTACTATCCAAAGAAGCTTGAAGATTTGTCATGGTATATGTTGGATCGTAGGACAACGTTTCGTGTTATGTAGGAAGAGTGCAGAGAAACTGCGCGATGTCTTAATCTTAATAGATTGTGATAAGAGGAATAATATGTTATGTGAATCATTATTAGAGTTAGTAGATGTAAATCCCGAATATTGATATAAATAATGGGATAAGATGAGAACGTAGTTCTAAAACCTTATCTGTTCAGGAAAGTTGATGTAAATAGCAGTGATGTTATCTTTTCTATGTTTTAAACCGTGAATAAATAAAATATTAGTGTTTATTGAAGATGTTATGTGCTAATTATTAATCTTAAAATGATTAAGTTAATTCTTAAATGCTTAAGAAATTGAGTAATGATCTAATAAGTGTGTATCTTAAATAGAAAGATGCTGCCAAGAAGACGTCAAACATGTCAACAAGCTCAAGAGGAATCTACGAATAACAACAATGAGACCGAAGCCAATCCAATTCAGCAACTGGTAAACATATTAATGGGAGAACTTGTGAATCAGTCGTAAGCTCAAGCTACTTCATTCAAAGATTTCAAAGTAGTAGGACCGCCAGAGTTTAAAGGACCCATGAATCCGGTCGAAGCCCAAACCTGGATTATGGAAATGGAGAAATTTTTTGATGTTGCTAGGGTTAACGATAATCGAAAAGCTACCTTTACAACATTCATGCTGAATTCGGAAACCAGCTACTGGTGGAAGGTAAATAACGTTCGAGGGGGACATGGAATAATAATGTGTAAGGAGATGTTCTTCGAGATGTATTTCCCAACGAGTTCGCAGAATCAGATGGAGGTTCAATTTCTGGAACTGAAACAAGGTACCATGTATGTGACGGAGTATGCCGTGAAGTTCAATGAGTTGACAAGGTTTGCGACATATCAAGTGAATACGGAATAAAAGAAAGGCGAGGATGTTTGAGCAGGGATTGAAGCCCTGGAATACATTTGCTGTAGTTCTGGAGAAGACAATCATCACATATGGGGGAACTGATGCTCTGACTAAGTACAATCAAGAGCAGAAGAAGAAGAAGAAGAAGAAGAAGAAGAAGAAGAAGAAGCAAAAGAAGAAGAAGAAGAAGAAGAAGAGTGAGAATAAAGCTGGTGGTATAGTAGCAGTAGCAGTGGCAGTAATCAAAAGATAAGGTGGAATGAAAACTTAAGAGCTGAAAGTCAGCAAGGAAATCAGCAGAAGAAGAAGTTTGAAGCTTATGCTACCTGTGGAAAGAATCATGCGGGTGTATGCATGAAGGGTAAGAGGGTTTGTTTCAACTGTGGTCATGAGGGCCACCTTGCATCGAATTTCCCTATTCCTAAGAAGGGTGTTTATTTCACTTGCGGGTCAAAGGATCATATGGCTCATGATTGTCCCAAAAAGGCAGCAGGGGGAACAAGTGGAAGTAAGGGAAATAACAGTAGTGGAACTTTGACTATCACTGGATCAACGCCATCGAACTGACCCACCACCAGAACTTTCGACATGACTGTACAGGATATTGTGCAGTCAAAGGATGTGGTGTCAGGTATCATTCCGATCAATGGTATTAATGCTTACGTATTATTTGATTTGGGGTGCTAATTGTTCATTTATATCCGATGATTTTGCTAAGAATTTAGATTTGCCTAAGGAGGAATTAAATTACCCTTAGAACATAGAAATTACGAATAGAGAGGTGATTCCTATTAGGTTTGTACACAAGAACTGTATGGTGGATGTTAAAGGGCACGTGATGATCATAGATCTAATTTCGATAAAACTTGGGGAATTTAACGTTATCTTGGGAATGGATTGGTTATTCAATTTTGGGGCAGTAATTGATTTGCAAAAGAAGTGTATTAACCTTATGACTCCGTCCAATGTAGTATTTTATGGCAGCAAGTCGCCTAGACAAGTGAGTTGTCTAACGATGATGCGGGCCAGGGCTTATTGAGACAAGGATGTGTAGGATACTTAGCCTACATATTCGATACTCAAAAAAAGAGTGCAAGACTGGAGGAGATACCGGTCGTTAGGGACTTTATAGATGTGTTTTTAGACGATTTACTGGGACTTTCGCCTGACAAAGAGACTGAGTTTGTGATTGACTTAGCATCAGGGACTGCTCCTATAGCGAAGGCCCCGTACTGAATGGCTCCAGTTGAAATGAAGGAGTTGATGGTGCAGTTACAAGAGTTGTTCGATAAGAAGTATATCCAGTCAAGTGTATCACCGTGGGGAGCGCCAGTGTTTTTCGTTAAGAAGAAGGACCGATCCATGCGACTCTGTATTGATTATAGAGAATTGAAAAAGGTCACGATTAAGAATAAGTATCCATTGTCAAGGATTGATGATTTTTTTGATCAACTAAAGGGAGCTAGGTATTTCTCAAAGATAGATTTACGAAGTGGTTATCATCAATTAAAGGTCAGGAAAGAGAACGTACCAAAGACAGCGTTCAGGACTCGTTATGGTCATTATGAGTTTCTGGTGATTTCATTTGGTCTAACGAATGCACCTGTAGCATTTATGGACCTAATGAACAGGGTATTTAAACTGTTTTTGGATAAATTCTTGGTGGTGTTTTTTGATGATATTTTGGTGCATTCCAAAACCAAAGAAGAGCATGTGGAACATTTGAAGGTTACGTTGGAGGCATTAAGAAGAGAGAAGTTATATGCGAAGTTTTCAAAATGTGAATTTTGGTTAGAGTGTGTGCAATTTCTTGGACATGTGATTGACGAGGACAGAGTTTTGGTAGATCCATCAAAGGTTGAAGTTGTGATAAAATGGGATCAGCCGAAGACCCCATCGAAAGTAAGGAGTTTTCTAGGGTTGGCGGGTTATTATTGGCATTTTATTTAGAACTTTTCCAAAATCATCACTCCGTTGACGAATTTAACGAGGAAGACAGTAAAATTCGTGTGGGCGAAGAAGTACGAAGAAAGTTTTTAAGAATTGAAGAAGAGGTTAAGTACGACACCTATGTTATCATTGCCAAATAATACCAGGAATTTTGTAGTATACAATGATGCATCACATAAGGGACTAGGTTGTGTGCTTATGCAGAACGCCAAGGTCATTGCTTATGCATCGCGTCAATTAAAGGACTATGAAAAAGGGTATCCGACCCATGATTTGGAATTGGCAGTAGTAGTGTTTACTTTGAAAATTTGGAGGCACTATCTCTATGGAGAGAAGTGTGAGATATATATGGATCATAAGAGTCTGAAATACATTTTCACACAGAAGGATCTGAATATGCGTCAGAGGAGATGGTTGGAGCTAATTAAGGACTATGACTATGAGATTCTATATCATCCGGGTAAAGCGAATGTGGTTATCGATGCATTAAGCAGGAAGGGTCAGGAGAAGCTGTCTATGTTAACTATTCAGGAAGAATTAATCTCAGCAATGGAAAAATTAGAATTTGAGGTAAGATATCTGAAGGATTCGAACGAGAGACTATTTCAGATGGAGGCCAGTCCAACTTTAATGGATGAGGTAAAGGAAGTGCAACTTCAAGATGAGGAGTGTGAAAAAGATAAGGAAAAAGGTGTCTGAAGGTGAGGAGACAAAATTTAAAATCGATACCGAAGGGTTATTTAGATTCGAGGGAAGAATTTGGGTTCCGCTAGTACTAGAGGTAAAGGAGGAAATTTTGACCGAGGCTCATAGCTCAAGATATTCGGTTCACCCTAGAAGTATAAAGATGTACCAGAATCTCCGTTAATATTTCTGGTGACCAAATATGAAAAGGGACGTTGCTAATTGTTTGGCAAAGTGTTTGACATGTCAGAAGGTTAAAACCGTTGGAAATACCAGAATGAAAGTGGGAGCATATCATAATGGATTTTGTGGTTGGCCTTCCAACTACTCAGAAATGATATAATGCGATTTGGGTGATTGTGGATAGACTGACGAAATCAACCCATTTCTTACCAATCAGAATTAAATTTAATCTAGATCAATTGGCAAAATTGTATGTGAAGGAGATTGTATCGAGACACGGTGTTTTGGTGTCAATTGTGTCAGATAGAGATCTGCGGTTCACATCGAACTTTTGGAAGCGACTATAGGAATGCATGGGAACGCATTTGAGAATGAGCACATCGTATCATCCCCAAACCGATGGGCAAAGTGAACGAATGATCCAAACATTGGAAGATATGCTTAGAGCTTATGTCATGGATTTCAAGGGAAATTGGGATGATCATCTGTCGTTGGTGGAATTCGCCTACAATGACAGTTACCACGCCAATATTAGCATGCCGCCTCACGAAGCGTTATACGGCAGAAAATGCAGAACTCCATTATTGTAACGAACGGGAATTTTTATGTAATTTAAAAATATTTATTGAATTAAATAAATATTTTAATTGATTTATTTATTAAGATAAATAAATATTTGATGAAATTGTGGTGTAATAATTTAGTTAAAATATGAATGGTAATTTTATGATTTGAAGATTTAATTTAATGAGATAATTAAATTAAATAAGTTATTAAATAATTATAATGTCATTCTAATTTAGTAATTAAATTAGATGATGTTCTAGTTTAAGTTAATAATTAAATTGGATATGTAATAATTTGTTAAGCATAAGTATAATTATAATAAAAATTATAATTATTATAATTGTAATTGTAAGTTATTAAAACTAATTAAAAAAAATTGTGACAAATGGAACTATATAATATAAGTAATATAAAAATATATTAGAAACCTAATCTAAGGTGCAGCCAAACATGGCCTTGTGACCTTTGGCATAATTTAACTAATGTAGCCTATTGGTTTTTTTTTAACTAATGAACGTGGGAGAAGCTATATACTTCTGTTTATTTGCTATGCGTATTATTTTCCTAAGGCTAAAGAACAGAGAGTATAGAGAGGAAGAAAACACAGAGTGTTAGAGAGAAATTGAGAGAGAGCAAGAGAGGAAACTTAGAGTATTCTCTGTAAATTAATAAGGGTTAGGGGAGGAAGAAGGTTTTGTCAAAGCTATTCAATCATCTTGCTAACAAGGAATTCAAGGTATAATCTAAATTCCTATTTTCAGTTGTATGTTTCTAGAGTTTCTTTGCGAGAATTTGGAGGATATATGCTAATTAGTTGTTGTAATCCATTGGTTATCACATAGAAATAATTTTCATATGTTGGAATTTATGAAATCATGTTTTGCATTCTTGAGTTTTCAGGGAAAAAAGGGAAATTTGGTTAATGATTTGTTAAAATAGTTATTATGAATGTTATGAAAGGTGTATAATTTGTTATATGAAGTTTATAAATGATGTTGAAGTAATCACAATTCATGTAGATATGTTGAAGAAGAGGAATTTGAGTTTGGTTGTAATGTGTGTGTATTATGGTTGTTTTAGAGTTAAAAATTAGCTATGAATTTATGATGTAAATTTTAGATTGATGGTTGTTTATGGTATAACTCTGTGATGCGAAAAGAATGTAATTTGAACAAATCAAAATGGTTGAAAATCGAAGTTGTGGTGACTGATTTCGAGAAGTGTGACAAAATATGAAAATTGGCATGAACTTGAGAATTGAGTCCTTAAAATTAGTTGTTAAAATGGTTTGTGAAGTTAGAATCACTTTATAGATATTTAGTTTTGGCTTATAAAGCTTACAAACATCTGGGTTTGGTTAATTTGGTGTTGGGTGAAGAAATTGGGATTTTTGGTTTAGAATAGAGTCTGTGATTGTGTGACGCCCCCAAATCCGGGTTACCTGACCCCCAAGTTTGGTGCTCACGATCCACAATATAAATAAAATTTAACTACCCATTTATTTATAAATAGCAATGCATATCTCATTAACAGATATTGTTAATACATTCGTCCCAGGTTATCTAACCTTAACATTACAAACATACCCCTTAGATATACAAAAAGGGTTTATAAAACAACATAATAAATATGCTTATCATACTATTCCAGTAAAACACATTTTCCCTTGTTCTTCTTAGTCCAGCCAGCCTCTTCGTTCATAGCTGAAATATTTTATTTAGCAAGGGTGAGCAACAAATTTTTCCCGTAAGTTAAGACTTACAATGAATGTATAAGAATCAAGAATTACAGACTATCTATTTTGATAGAATGACACCAAAGTTCGGGGAACTTTGAAATAGCTGAACAATTCGTTAATTACCAACAAGTCTTTCTCGCATCCTATGCAATACAACAATTTGATAATGAAATAGTATAACTCTTTTAAAGTTTCTACAATATTCAATTGAATAACAAGATATAAATATTCTTCAAAATTTATGCTGAGTGATCCCTAAGGATCTTGAACTTCTCTTCTCAAGTAACTATCAAAGATTTACTTTGATATACCCAGGTGTATCATATAACCATAAAGATTAAGTCATACCCCTCATCAAGTACTTAGAATGGCCAACTCTTTGTACCCTATATTATGCATAATACTTACACGCAAGCAAATGTCGAATATACGACCAAAAATGTTCCATTTGTATAAAAGGTTGTTCTTCTCAGTCTTATAATCAGAGTTTGATTTATAATAATGAAATACAATTATTTTAATATGTAATCACTTTCTCGATCTAGCCGAAATAATTGGCATCGATCTGTCAATAATAATTGAATTCTCTTCTCGAACCTATCAGGTTCTAACAAATGTTCATCTAGCCAGAATAATTAGCTAAGACATATCTCAACACAATTCGACAATAGACAAGAATTATATGTACTGTCAATAATAGCTTCTACGGATGTAAGTATCCAGTAACAGTTATTCTTCAAGTATATTCTTATAATCGCTAATTTAATTTGAATTAATAAACATACACTAACTGCGAATAATCAACAATAATTCTCAGACGTGGTCTAATCAACAATAATTAACCACCACAATATTTAAAAGGTATTGACTCAAGGTTGAGTTAAGGAAACTTGCCTTCCGCGTTGATTATTGCTACACAATATACTTATCTGCGTTTGAAAAACCTATAACCACAATATCGGTCTCACAATTAGCACAATAATTCACAACACACAATACTGTAATTTATAGTCAATATTTCTCTTAGACACATTACCACATAGTCACATCAGTGTTTATAACCTATATAAACACTTCTCAAGTCTAACTAGTTCAGCCTGGTTGTACTTCAGTCTATTCTCGGTGTCCTAGTCACCCTATTCAACAATTAACACATTTATTGTCAATTAAACTTAGTCTTCAAAGCCTTAATATTATTTTAGATAAGTCATATATCATTTATAATATTTTTCGGAAACTTTTAATAATTTTTAAACAATTATTATAATTTATAATAATTTTTCAAATGCTAGAATCATTTTTAAATAATTTAAATACTGATAAACCCATCGCCATTAATATTTAATAATATTTAAAATATTAATGACATACTTGACAAAATATTAAAGTTATCAATAATAACTTAAAATATTTTTAAATCACCAATATTCTACATAAATTATTTTTTTAAAATAATCAAAATCATTTTTAAACCATCAACACTAATATTTAAATATTAATAAAATTCTCATCAAAATATTAAAAGTCATTACTTATAACTTAAAATATTGTTAAATCATTTTTCTCATTTTTTAAATAATTTTTAAATCAATAAAACCATTTTTAACTCAATTATTTAATATAATAATTAAATAAATCTATTATCTTTAATATTAAATTATTAATAAAAATTCTCCAAAAATAGTAAAAGTTACATTTTATAACTCAAAATATTTTCTAACACTTTATTCTTATTTAAAATAATTTTTATAATATTAAAATTATTTTTCTCTAATTTATTTAATATACTAATTAAATAAATTAAATACCATTAATATTCAAATAATTATAAATATTAATGAAAAATATTCTACATTCTCAAAAATTATTTTTCATAACTGAAAATAATTTTTAAAACTATTTTTGTAATTTTTAGAAATTTATTTCTATTTTTAATCATTTTCTGGAAATTCAGAAAATAAAAATATTTAAAACTATCGCTGTAGCCTATAGCGACGCTTTCTGTCACTGTTGGTGTTCTTGAGCTCAAGAACACTGACAGTCCAGTTCTCAAGGGCCTCGGTTTGACCAACTTTGATTCTCAGCTCAGGCATGTTCTGGGCTAGCTAAGACACTGATTTGGTAGTGTTTATGTAACACTACAAATAGCAACAACAATATAGGAAATACAATCAAACATCATAAAGATCTGGGCTTTCAAAGTCATTGTCAGACATTCCCTGGGTTTTCTGGGTAATCCAGAAACCCAGGCAGTTTCATGGTTCCACTTTCCAGTTCAATTAATCCTATGTTCCGGTCATGATTCATGTGGTCTCATGATTCAAATCTGTAGTCCTTATGTCAAGGAACATATACATAACATGATCTCACTCCAACAATAATAGAATCAAAATTTATGATTCGGTCAAACTCTGTCAGAAACTTAGTTCATCCGGTTTCTGGGTTTTCCAGAAACTCCACTTCATGACCGAATGGTCTAGTTTGACCAGCCACTACATCAATCCTATTGATTGTTTAAGAGATCTAAGGACATGGATCTAGAGTCCATCTAACAGGCTACAAACTGGTTACAAACACATCATCATACAACATCATACCTGACAGATCTGGGCCTTGCAAAAAATTGTCAGACTCGGATTTATGATTTCTGGGTTACCCAGAAATCATCCGGTCATGCTCAGTCAACAGGTTTTGACCATGAATAACCTACAGTCTGGACATGAAATGGCTGTGATTCCACCTCCAGACTACATTCCTCATGTCAAACTATGGGTTGAACACTTAAAATAACAAAAATCATAAACAGGCAGAGATCTAAGGCCACTAACATTCGCTTATCAGAGCACTTTAGGGTTCATGGACAGTTTTTGAAAAACTTCATTTTAAAGCATTTTGATGTTATAGATCTATGATGGATCATCATAGATCATCTTAAAACATCTTCTAGCATGTATATAAAAACATAAACACGAATTCTTTCTTAGCATACAAGATCAAAGGTGAGTTTAGGTTTATACCTTTCTAGTCCAATCTTTGATCCTTGATCTCATCTACTGATCATGATGTTCTAGGAGCTTGGTGAGTGACTGAATCGCTTTAAAATTTCGGAGGTTTGGAGAGAGAAGGAGTTGGTTGAGTGTAAGATAGCAAATGGACCAAAAATGTGAACTTTCTCTCTCTTTATCTCTTTAATTTAGATACAATGCGTGTAAGTAATGCAAGGTGTCATGCTAGATCAGATTTGCTGAGATTTTAAGAGCACATGGGGTATACCTAATGTGATGACTCATGCAATTTCTAGAAAAACTTTAAGCTTACAAGTAAAGGGCATTTTAGACATTTAATTCCCAATTTTAATGGCATAAAGGTAACTTGTCAAACCCTTAGGGTTTAACCCTAAGGTACTAACCCTTAGGTTTTACAACTTTAGTTTCTAAAATTTTCTAATTAGGGTTTTAAAAATAGAAAATTAAGATAACTAAAATATAATTATTGTTTCGTAATTATATTAAAGTTTACTAATCACATTAGGGCTTGATAATTAGGATTAGGGTTTCCTAATTAGGGTTTAGGATTCCCGAATTTAAAATTAGGGTTTCCCGACATTCGATCAGGGTTCCTAACTGTGCGTTAGAGTTTCTAATCCTGAGATTTGGGTTTCTAATCCCTTCTTAGGGTTTACTAATATTGTACCCTACCCAATCAATCATTGATCAAAATTTCTATATAGTACAAACACGTACACATCGATACAATTATTATAATTATATTTTCTATCGAATCCCTATCCGTAACTAGGGTTAGGGTTTTTATTCTCTATTAAGCACAACTCTACTCTTATTTTCTCAGTCAATACACAAATTAACTACTTCTCAAAACTCGTATCACAGATACACCGCACAATATTAATAGTCAATATCAATATTAAATAAAAAAAATTATTCGTAAAAATTCGTATTATTCGAAATCCCGGGTTATCACAGATCTTGTTCTGGAAAACTGAGTCTGGGGTCGAGAGTATCGAAGAGTGTCACGTAATAAATAAAACTTAAAAGTATTTTATTGTCAGGATGTCTAACTTTGAAGGATCCAGTCAAGTTAGGGAAGAGATACCTCAGGTACCTACGGATGAGGATCCCCGAGATGTTCATGTTGTTCGGGAGCAGTTGATCTAGAGGGAGCCTTCTCTTTTGGTTGCTGAGGAAGGACATGGGAATATGCCTGTGTCTGATTCTGAGGAGGAGTACTCTGAGGAGATAGAGGTGGAGGATGAGGAAGAGGATCCTGTAGAGTTTCCACCAAACTCTATATCAGTTGAGATGTATGATGCGCTGTATGACCGAAATATAGAATTATAGGATAAGATTGAGGAGTTGAAGGAGTTGGCTGACATGTGTTAGGCTACTATAGAGCAAAAGGATGTGGAGATTCAGGAGCTCGACTCACGACTTGGGAACACGGAATGGAACCTAGTTCACACATAGGATCACCAAGAGGAGCTGTTGGTTGAGAATGAGAAGATGAAAACTGAAGAGGAAAAGTTAAAAGATGATTTGAAGGAGGAGTCAGCTAAGCATGTGAGATCAGAGGACACTTGGATGAAGGCTACTCAGCGTGCAGATCGTGTTGAAGCCAAGGTTCAGATGAAGAAGGCTAAGATGAATGAAATGGATTATGCTTTTCATTCTGCGATTGACAGGGCCTAGGATCGAGTCTTTTATTACCCACCTCAATTTGAAGACTTGCCATAGTACATGATGGATCGTAGGACGGTGTATCATACTATGGAAGAAGAGGGTAGAGAAGCCTCTCGACGTCTTAACATGCCAAGATAGGAAGAATAATAATGTGAGACCCCGAATTTTATGAAATAAAAGTATTCAATTTTTCTATTTTGGTAAATGGTTAAATTGATAAAAGGATAAAGTTAAAGGTGATATGTGAAAATTTTTTAAAGTAGAAAAGTTGTCATAAAATACCCAGTTACTATTCACTCTAGTATTGTTCACTCGAGTTTTTGGGGTACTTTTTGTGTCGAAGTACTATTCATGAGTTACTATTCACGAGTTACTATTTATGAGTTACTATTCACGAGTTACTATTCACGAGTTACTATGCACGAGTTACTATTCTCGAGTTACTATTCACGAGTTACTATACACGAGTTACTATTCTCGAGTTACTATTTACGAGTTACTATTCACGAGTTACTATTTACGGGGAATATTCGATTAGTCTGGAAATATTTGTACGACGGTACAATCATTGGTGGACCCCACAACAGAATTATTGTCGGATTGAGAAAACGACAAAAATATTTTATTAAAAATAACGGCAAAAGTTTTACCGTTGATACTGTTGAACTACTTCGTAGTAAAAGTACAGTAATACGTGTGGTTGCATAGTAGCACACGGTATTGATTATTAATACTTATGTGAGAAGTCACTCAGTTTGATTCAATTATTGTCAATTAATAATATGAATTATTTAGCGATAATGAAGTTTTGTTTTATTCGTATTATTAACGTAATAAAACAGAAACATCTTTTTATACAAAACAGAATACTTTATTAAAGTTGTTTGCTTTATTAGGCAATAATTAGAATATATTATATTTTATTTAAAAGATTCTGCTTTAAATATGGACCGTCAGATTAAAGTAAATCAATCTGGACCGTTCATGGATTAGTTACTATGCATTCCATTTTCCTATAAATAGAAGCTCTTTCCATCATTATTTTCTTATGAATTCACTGAACTCTAGAGAGAGAAACTATAGAGAGAAAGAAGAAGAGTATTCTGCCACTTAACTACATCTTTATTTCAGTTCTTCTTTAAAACGGTAAGGGGTGTTATTCTTTCTTATTCATGAAGAGAACTTCTATTATTCCATTCTTTATTATTTTGTTAGAATAACCTATAAAAGTGGCCTACCCTATACATGACCTGTATACGCGGCATACCCTATACTTGGTGAAATTCTTATGTTATTTCATTCTTTATTATTCTGTTGGAATAACCTGTTTGCGTGGTTTACCCTATACTTGGTAGAATGACCTGTATATGCGGTTTACCCAATACTTGGTGATCTTCTTCTGTTATTCCATTCTTTATTATTATGTTGGAATAACCTATTTATGCGAAGTACCACATACTTGGTGAAACTCTTTCATTATTCCGTTCTTTACGATTCTATCGGAATATCCTGTCGGTGTGAATTTCACCTGACTTGGTTCCATCATTTATTATTTCGCGTTTATTATTCTGTCGGAATATCCTGTCGGTGTGAATTTCACCTGACCTGGTTCCATATTTATTATTCCGTATTTATTATTCTGTTGGGAATAACCTGTCTGTGCGGTCTCTATCGCATGCATGGTGAATCCTTCTGTTATTCCATTCTTTATTATTCTGTTGGAATAACCTTTCTGTGCGGTCTATCGCATGCATGGTGATTTCTTTTGTTATTCAATTCTTTATTATACTCAGTTGGTTAAGTTTTGATTTCTATACTCTATGAAATTAGTGGAATATCCTTGATATTTGCGCTTCATCTAGTATATTTTCATGGAAATATTCTTCTGAGCATTCTTGACTGTTACTTTACAAAGAAGTATCATGTTGACAATTTGGATATTATTAGTTCCTGGATAAACTAATTCTTGAACTTGTTTAATTGAATTCCTATAACATTGTCATCATCCTCATGTTTATTTTATGTTGAAAGTCATCTTTGGCTTACGTTCATAGATGGACTTAGTATGATTATGACCAGGGATCATTCGGTATAATCATGAACTGTGATGTTATAAGTGGTGTGGTAAAAGTCCTCAGTAGCCTGTAATGCATTGATAGACTGTTTTTGGTATGATTATGACCAGGAAAATTTTTGGTATAGTCATGACCATTGATGATTTAATGAATATCCTTGGCCCGTAATACAGGGATGATTAGAAGATGTGGTTTATTTATTAAGCTGAGTCTCAGTGATAAAAGTTGATGAAAACATTTTTAAATCATAGAAGATAGTAGGTTTTATTCTCTACTTGACTCTTCTAATGGATTGCTTATTCCGTTGCAGTTAAACTTGATGTCTATTGTATTTTATCAGTTTAACATTGTTGAAGACTATTGATAATTTATTCTTCATTATCTTAGTCATAATATTTCTTACTGGGCTAGTTGAGCTCACCCTTTCTTTCAGTGTTCTCTTCAGGAAATGAGAATATAGTTGGGACGAGTCAGGGAAAGGAGTGATGGTCCAGAAGATAGCATTAGTAGTCCTCACTATTCTGTTAAATAGTGCGACAATAAATATAATGAGGACTCCTTGAGTATGGATATTGTCTAGATGACAATATTCCTATTAGAACTCTCAGTTTATGTATTGTCGTATGTTACACGACATTTGTATAATTAAGTTTGTATTTGTATTTTGTACCATGTATTTGGCGACTCAAGATGGGTGATGAATTCCTAATTTTGGGGGCGTCACAGTTGGTATCAAAGCTTAGGGATATGATCCTTGGCTGAGATGTGAGATAAAAACTAGGAGGGGAGAGACGGAGAATTCCTTCGCTAGTATTACCTACCTAAGTTTATTTGGTATTTAATTGGTCGGTCAAAGTATAGGGATAAAATGTGATATGTTTATTAACCCTTGTTTTGTGTTAGTGTTTGAGAATGACATCTAAAAATGCTGAGATAAGCAATAAAGCACGTGAGAGTGTTGATTCAGCTCAAGCAAAAGGTAACGACCAACAACACGATAATAATCATACAAGGGGCAACGGCAATCGGAACAATGATAACCATAGTGGGGAAATTATCATGACAAGAATGGTAACCACTTCGGTGGTAATCTTGGCAAAGATAATAGAAGTGGAAATTGCAAGAAGAGAAGGTCATTTAGCCAAATTTTGTCATGCACCAAAGTCAAGTCCAGCTGGGACAGTGGCACCAAAGGCGGATACGGACAAAACAAAGTTGTTGGTTTTAGGAAGAGCATTTTTCATGACTTCTCAAAAAGCGAGTAAACCGAACGAAGTTAGCACGGGTTAGTTAATTATAAATTCTTGCGAAGTCTATACCCTATTAGATATCGGTTCTACCCATTCTTTTATCTCTCTTGCTTGCGTTCAACGTTTAAATTTGACTCTAGAGAAGTTAGACTTTGACCTATCGGTTGAAACTCCGTTAGGAGAAACCTTCATTTCATGTGCTATCCAAGTCTTGGATGAGAGTCACAGTTTTGAATGATATTCTTATTGTTAATAAATTTCCTGACGTATTCTTGAAGACTTCTTAAACTACCCCTAGAGCATGAATTCGAATTTTGTATTGATCCTAGTACAAAACCCATTTCTAAAACCCTCAAATATTTCTTCAACTAAAAGGATCTGTTTACGTGGATTATGATGAAAGTCATAATAAAAGTATTGGACTAATGAAAATTATGGGTATATGTGGTATTAGTAAGTGTTATGATGAGTTATGTTGGTTATTATGAGAAAACATGAAAGTTTCTTAAAAATCACAAAGGGTTAAAAAATTCAGATTTTGGTAAAAATGGAACATGAAATTCAATTGACCATATATATCTCCTATTATATTTCAAATTTTTGAGTTTGGTCAAGTTCTAGAGTTAGATCAATGAGTTTCCTAACTTATCCAAGTGGAATCATTGGAAAAGGTGTTGTAGATTTGCGTGTGGACTATTTTTAGCAAAGGAGTCCAAAGCTGCAAAACCCGAAAAAGCTACTTAAAGGGGTTGTTTCGGCCACATAATTTGTGAGAAAAATTCTGGCCTTTTGGGACATGAAAGTATATGGTATAAAGTACATCCTGTCCAAAAATGAGCTCATTCTGACTTAAAATGAGCAAGTTATGACCATTTCAATATTTAGGTTTTTCCGACGAAAAACGCTATAACCGGAGTTCTATAACTCCGATTACCATGAAATTTAAACTGGAGGCTCATGTTAACATATGTAAGACTCTGCCAAGATTTGAGAGTTTTTGGAGTTAACCTTGAGGTAACTAATTTCTTAAGGAATTAATTAGAAATTGATTTTTGAAAAATAGTAAATGAATTTTAAAAATTCTGAGAAAAATATATTTTCATTATGCTAAATCCTAGAAAAGAATTCTTTTTGGAACTGATTTGGTATTTTTCATGAAAATAGTTTAGTTACGAACATATGAGTTAAATGTGTTATGCGAAGTAACAAAGTTGGAAGATAGGATTTTATGGCTTGGAAATCCTATATAAGGTATATGTAGATTGTTGATAAGGAATTTGATTATTGGTGATGAAATCTTATGAGTATGACATATTTGAATGATTAAATGCATTAATTGGTTAAGTGTAAACAACTGAAATAAATTGTTTATAAGTTTAAGAAGTGATTAAAATATTGTTATAAAATTAATGAAATTAGATTATGAGATTATTAAGTGATTGATAACATTGGGATACTCTTGAACCTTGGATAAATTATATTATAAATGTTTAATATTTATCCTTTATCTCGTTTGATTGATTCTTTATATCATTGTCATGATCCTCATGCTTATATTATGTTAAAAGTCATCTGTGGCTTACGTGCATAGATGGACTTGGTATGATTATGACCAGGGATTGTTCGGTATAATCATTATCGTAATTGAAAACACGATTATCTTTGGCATGTAGTGCATGGATAATTCGTGGACGTGATACTAAAGAATATCCTTGGCCTGTAGTGCAGGGATGATTCGATGATGTGGATTAATTATTGAGCTGAGTCTCAGCAATGAAATATTAATTCATAGATGTGGTAAAAGTCATCTGTGGCTTACGTGCATAGATGGACTTGGTATGATTATGATCAGGGATTGTTCGGTATAATCATGACCGTAATTGAAAACACGATTATCTTTGGCACGTAGTGCATGGATAATTCGTGGTCGTGATACTATTAAGCTGAGTCTCAGTATTATTGATTTTACAGTTGTATATCTTTGACATGTAGTGCAAAGATGAACTGTTGATTATTGGTTATACAGTTGGCATGCAGTGCAAAAATGAATTGTTAATAAATATCTTTGGCAGTATTGCAAAGATGAATTTAATGTTTTCAACTATAAAGGTATTCAAGGTATCCTCACCTCTTCGTCATACCAGGTACGTACGTAAATTTCGAGGGCAAAATTTCATAAGGAGGGGAGATTGTGAGACCCCGAATTTTATGAAATAAAAGTATTCAATTTTTCTATTTTGGTAAATGGTTAAATTGATAAAAGGTGATATGTGAAAATTTTTCAAAGTAGACAAGTTGTCATAAAATACCCGGTTACTATTTACTCTAGTATTGTTCACTCGAGTTTTTGGGATATTTTTTGTGTCGGAATACTATTCATGAGTTACTATTCACGAGTTACTATTTACGAGTTACTATTCACGAGTTACTATTCACGAGTTACTATTCACGAGTTACTATGCACGAGTTACTATTCCCAAGTTACTATTCACGAGTTACTATTTACGGGGAATATTCGATTAGTCGGGGAATATTTGTACGACGGTATAATCATTGGTGGACCCCACAACAGAATTATTGTCGGATTGAGAAAACGACAAAAATATTTTATTAAACATAACGGCGGAAGTTTTACCGTTGATACTGTTGAACTACTCGGTAGTAAAAGTACAGTAATATGTGTGGTTACATAGTAGCACACGGTATTGATTATTAATACTTATGTGAGAAGTCACTCAGTTTGATTCAATTATTGTCAATTAATAATATGAATTATTTAGCGATAATGAAGTTTTGTTTTATTCGTATTATTAACGTAATAAAACAGAAACATCTTTTTATATAAAACAGAATACTTTATTAAAGTTGTTTGTTTTATTAGGCAATAATTAGAATATATTATATTTTATTTAAAAGATTCTGCTTTAAATATGGACCGTCAGATTAAAGTAAATCAATCTGGACCGTTCATAGATTAGTTACTATGCATTCCATTTTCCTATAAATAGAAGCTCATTCCTTCATTATTTTCTTACGAATTCACTGAACTCTAGAGAGAGAAACTATAGAAAGAAAGAAGAAGAGTATTCTGCCACTTAACTACTTCTTTATTTCAGTTCTTCTTTAAAACGGTAAGGGGTGTTATTCTTTCTTATTCATGAAGAGAACTTCTGTTATTCCATTCTTTATTATTCTGTTGGAATAACCTATAAAAGTGGCCTACCCTATACATGACATGTATACGCGGCATACCCTATACTTGGTGAAATCCTTATGTTATTCCATTTCTTTATTATTCTGTTGGAATAACCTGTTTGCGTGATTTACCCTATACTTGGTAGAATGACCTGTATATGCGGTTTACCCAATACTTGGTGATCTTCTTCTGTTATTCTATTCTTTATTATTATGTTGGAATAACCTGTTTATGCGAAGTACCGCATACTTGGTGAAACTCTTTCATTATTCCGTTCTTTACGATTCTGTCGGAATATCCTGTCGGTGTGAATTTCACCTGACTTGGTTCCATCATTTATTATTTCGCGTCTATTATTCTGTCGGAATATCCTGTCGGTGTGAATTTCACCTGACCTGGTTCCATATTTATTATTCCGCATTTATTATTCTGTTGGAAATAACCTGTATGTGCGGTCTCTATCGCATGCATGGTGAATCCTTCTGTTATTCCATTCTTTATTATTCTGTTGGAATAACCTGTCTGTGCGGTCTATCGCATGCATGGTGATTTCTTTTGTTATTCCATTCTTTATTCTACTCAGTTGGTTAAGTTTTGATTTCTATACTCCATGAAATTAGTGGAATATCCTTGATATTTGCGCTTCATCCAGTATCTTTTCATGGAAATATTCTTCTGAGCATTCTTGACTGTTACTTTACAAAGAAGTATCATGTTGAAAATTTGGTTATTATTAGTTCCTGGATAAACTAATTCTTGAACTTGTTTAATTGAATTCATATAACATTGTCATCATCCTCATGTTTAGTTTATGTTGAAAGTCATCTTTGGCTTACATTCATAGATGGACTTAGTATGATTATGACCAGGGATCATTCGGTATAATCATGAACTATGATGTTATAAGTGGTGTGGTAAAAGTCCTCAGTGGCCTGTAATGCATTGATAGACAGTTTTTGGTATGATTATGACCAGGAAATTTTTTGGTATAGTCATGACCATTGATGATTTAATGAATATCCTTGGCCCGCAATACAGGGATGATTAGAAGATGTGGTTTATTTATTAAGCTGAGTCTCAGTGATAAAAGTTGATGAAAATATTTTTAAATCATAGAATATAGTAGGTTTTATTCTCTACTTGACTCTTCTAATGGATTGCTTATTCCGTTGCAGTTAAACTTGATGTCTATTGTATTTTATCAGTTTAACATTGTTAAAGACTATTGATAATTTATTCTTCATTATCTTAGTCATAATATTTCTTACTGGGCTAGTTGAGCTCACCCTTTCTTTCAATGTTCTCTTCAGGAAATGAGAATATAGCTGGGACGAGTCAGGGAAAGGAGTGATGGTCCAGAAGATAGCATTAGTAGTCCTCACTATTCTGTTAAATAGTGCGACAATAAATGTAATGAGGACTCCTTGAGTATGGATATTGTCTAGATGACAATATTCCTATTAGAACTCTCAGTTTATGTATTGTCGTATGTTACACGACATTTGTATAATTAAGTTTGTATTTGTATTTTGTACCATGTATTTGGTGACTCAAGATGGGTGATGAATACCTAATTTTGGGGGCGTCACAAATAATATGTGATTAAATATGTGATTAAATAAATTATAAATCCCTTATTTTGAAAAAAATAAAGGGGTAAGATGAGTATGATATCCTAAAACTTTTCAAGTTCAGGAAAATTGATGTAGATAGCAGAGACGCTATCCTTATTATGTTTTAAAATATTATGAATGAATGAAATGTCGAAGTTTATTGAAATGTTATCTTAGAATGTTTAAGTTAAACTTTAAATATTCAACAAATTGAGTAATGAACTAATAAGCGTATATTTTAAACAGAAGATGCCTCCTAGAAGAAGACAACCACACCAACAACCACCTCCTGAGGGGTTTACTAATAATAATAATAATGAGGTCAACGCTAACCCGGTTCAGCAGTTAGTGACTTTGTTAACAGGAGCACTTGTGAATCAGTCGCAAGCTCAAGTTATAACTTTCAAGGACTTCAAAGCGGTTGGACCGCCAGAGTTTCAAGGATCTATGAATCTAGTTGAAGCCCAAACCTAGATCATGGAAATGGAGAAGGTGTTCGACATTACCAGAGTTAATGAGGACCATAAAATCGCATTCACAACGTTTATGTTACAGTCTGAAGCTAGCTATTAGTGGTAGGCGAATAAGGTTCGTGGGGGATAGGGAATAATAGCATGGGATAGGTTTAAAGAGATGTTTTTCAAAATGTATTTTCCGACGAGTTCCCGAAACCAGATGGAAGTTCAATTCTTAGAACTAAAGCAAGGAACCATGACTGTGTCAGAGTATGCTGCAAAGTTTACTGAGCTGGCGAGGTTTGCTCCATACCAAGTCAATACAGATGAGCGTAAGGCGAGGAGGTTTGAACAAGGGTTGAAGCCTTGGTTATATAGCAAGGTTTCAATGTTTCAATTAAACATAATTGTGGCAGTGTTGGAAAAGGCAATTATCGCGGAAGGTGGAAGTGATGCCTTAACCAAATATAATCAAGAACAGAGGAAGAGAAAGAATGAGAATTAAAATAAGGTTGGTGGAAGTAATGGTGGAAGTAACAACCAGAAAAGGAAATGGAATGAAAACTCAAATACAGGAGGACAGGAAGGAAGTCAACAAAAGAAGAAGTTTAAAACTTGTGCTACTTGCAGAAAGAACCACACGGGGTTGTGTCTGAAGGGTAAGCGGGTGTGTTTCAACTGTGGCCAAGAGGGTCACATTGCAACAAATTATTTTAGTCTGAAGAAGGGAAAAGCCTATTTCTTTTGCAAGTCAAATGATCATATGGCTTGTGATTGCCCTAAGAAGACAGCAAGAGGAGCAAGTGGAGGTAAGGGAAGGAATAGTGGTGGTACGCTAACTATTATTGGGTCAGTGCAATCAAACCGACCTACTGCTAGGACTTTCAATATGATCGTGCAAGATGTTGTGCAGTCAAAGGATGTGGTGTCAGGTATCATTCCGATTAATGGTATTAATGCTTATGTGCTATTTGATTCGGCTGCTACTTTTTCATTTATATCCAATGATTTTGCTAGGAATTTAGATTTGCCTCAAGAAGAATTAGATTTTCCTTTAAGCATAGAGATTGCGAATAGGGAAACGATTCCTGTTAGGTTTATATATAAGAATTGTAGGATGGATATAAAGGTCCACGAGATAATGGTAGATTTAATACCAATTAAACTTGGGGAGTTTGATGTTATACTGGGAATGGATTATGTTAGTTCCCAGAGGCACAATAGTTATCTAGAAGGGGGGTTGAATAGATATTTTAAATTCTTTTCGAAATACTTGTTAGTTTTGATAATGATTTACAACACAGCGGAATTGAGATTTGTTTATTTTTCCCTTTAAGATATAACGAGTTAATAGGAGTGAAGCAGTTATGACAGTTATAGCAGTTATGGCAAGAATATAAGAGACACAACGATTTGAAGTGATTCAGAGCACTTAAAGCTCCTAGTCCACTCTTTTACTCCTCGAGTAGGAAATCCACTAAAGATATCTTTACAATATCTGAATCTCACAAATTCCTTCAAGACCAGCAGTCATGGAACTTCTTAGTTCACTTTTGAATTTAAGTCCAGCAGACTTGGTACTTCTCAGTTCACTTAGAACTCTTCAAGTCCTTCTGACTTGAAACTTTTTACTTCACTTGATAATAGTTGAGTTCTTGAATGGTGCTACTCAGTTGCCATTAAGCTTGTGTTCGAAAGAACTGAGTAGCTGAGCAAGCTTTCTTTTTCAGATTGTAGAGTTGAGCGTTAAATGTTCTTCAGAATTATTATTCAATGCTTGCTTAAATCTTTCATCTGCTGATGTTTTATGTATATGATGCCTTTAAAATATATCCGTTGAAGACATCCGTTGAAGCATTAAATGCATTTGACATTTTTGAGCTTTAATGGAGACTTTTTGCACAACTTCTGATTAGCAGTCTAGCCCACTGACATAGTAGACTATTGTCTCACTTAACACCTAAAAAGGTGTTTTCTGCTGACCCATAGTGTGACAACCCCAAAATAGGTCCATTCCACCCAACCCATTCTGAGTCGTCAAATACATGGTACAGAAAATAACTACAACTTTGTTACAACAATTGTCGTGCAAAATACAACAACACATATGCTGTGAGTTTGGATACAAATATATACCAAATGTGACTCATGTTCCAACCGTGGACATCACCTCACAATAACACCTTGCATAAAGGTATAGTCAAAAACTGTTTTAGAAATTAGAATCTTTGGGAAGTGCTCAAGGAAAACTTCGTACATGGGAGGCCACGCATCTAGGTTATGATAGATATCATATGGCCACAGAATTATCCTTGGTTGACCCAATAGACCCAAAAGAAAAACGAGAAGATTACTATCATATTCTTCCCAATGGTGAGTCTTCTCTTGACTTATCATTATCTCCACTGTCTCTAATTGAGAATTATACTTCAAACAAACACCAAGATTATATAGGTAGTGCCCATAGATATACTCAGCAAGTGGATGAGCACAACCCTGTCTTATGATGACACGAGGTTGTATGTCATTAGACATCTTGTATGATAGTGACAAAACACCCTTCCAACGTTGGGTTCGCCTCACCCTATTTTCTTCACCAAATATAACTACTAAATGATGACCACCGTTCTATTCCCTTGTTACCCCCGCTCGACCCAGCTACACTCTTATTACCTGAAAGGAATTGTGCAGCAAAAGGGTGAGCACAACTAGCTCAGTAAAGAATATCATGACTAAAGATAATTCAATTATCAATAGCCTTCATCAACAATAAATCAGAGATTTAGAACATATGGTAAATGATAAAAATTTCAACCATAGTTACAGCGGAACGAGCAATCCATTAGAAGAGTCAAATAGACTATAAAGTCTATTATCTTCTCCGTGTTAAAAATCCACCAACAATGTTTTATCCCTGTAACATCAATCAACAATTCTGGTCCACAATCATATGAATAACTCATAATCATAACTGTAGTTCTAAATTCCTCTTCTCATCCAGGACGATGATCATTTTCATCACCTATCTTTACCTGAAACATCAAAGATCATGGTTACACCAAATCACATTTCCTGTTCATAATCATACTAATAACTTCATCTTTGCACTACGTCCAAAGATATTCATTTGTATCACCAGTTGGTCACGTTTATCTCAACATCTGTTCATCTTTGCACTACTGGCCAAAGATATTCAACAACATGTCATCTTTGCACTACGGGCCAAAGATATTCATCAACAATTCATCTTTGCACTACAGGCCAAAGATATTCATCAATATTTCATCTTTGCACTACAGGCCAAAGATATTAATATCTCAAAGAAATATATAATCATTTCAGAATTTATATAAACAATAATTATAACCATGTTGATCAATTCACCTTTGCACTTAAGCTAAAGATATTCACTTATAAATTCAATGGTCATGATCATACCAGTCACAATTCAACTTTGCACTACAGGCCAAAGAGAACCCTAGTCATGATCATACCAATAATCTACCCATCTTTACACTCTAGAGAAAGAGAATTTCAACATCAGGGTTATAAAAATGTTATATATGATAATAAAATCAATATAATCAACATATAGATTTAATCTTAAGAGTAATATTCATAACTCAACTATAATTTGGTTAGAAAAAGAAACTAATTTTTATCGTGAATAGTAACTCGTGAATAGTAACTCATGAACAGTAACTCGTGAATAGTAACTCATAAATAGTAAACTCGACACAAAAAGGTAAAAATTCCACAATAAAATCCATACCAGTATTTCGGTATAATGATATTGAAAGAATAATATTTCTTAAGCTTATAAACAATTTATTTAAATTGTTTACACTTTACTAAATAATGCATTTAATCATTCTAAAATACCAAACTCATAAGATTTTATCACCAATAATCAAAACCCTCATGAAAAATCTGCATATACCTCATATAGGATTCTCAAGCCATAAAATCTTATTTTCCAATTTTCTTACTTCACATAACATATTAATTCATTTACTCATAACTAGTCCATTTTCATGAAAAATATCAAATCAGTTCCAAAAATATTTCTTTTCTGAGATTTAGCATAATATAGTCCAATATTGAACATATATTTTTCTCAGAATTTTTAAAACTCATTTACTATTTTTCATATGGCCAAAACCACCGAATATTTAGACATTTATCAAAAATTATACTTTTGTCCAAAAATTTTGAAATTTACAGAGTATACTTCTATCATACACATGTACTCCCAATAAAAATTTTATCAATTTTGGAGTTAACCACAAGGAATTATAAGCGGTTACTTTTAAAATAGTCTTTTCCCGTAAAATTCATAACTCTTAATCTATACATCCAAAAATCACCATTTTTGGACACAATCAATAAAACTCATCAAAATATCATTTCAAATTTTTCTATAATTTTTGAAGATCAGAAAAATTACGAAACTGAAAATCATAACAACCCTTAAAATCCCTTAATATCCCTTACTATCCCTTACTATCCCTTACAATCTCTTACATCAAAAGAGCAGTACTTCTGATCGGTATGCAAAGCTGAAGGAAACTTGCACTGAATAGCAACTCTCAAAGTATCTAAATACTCACAAAATATGCTTCATAATATAGAGAGAGAAAGAGAGAAAGCTTATGTTTTTGGTGTGATTTTCAATTCTAACTTAGCCCTCTATTTATAGGAAAATTTTGGTAGGTTTGACCTGCTACCTGATGGCATTACCTGCTACTATTCCCACCCACCACATTTGAAATATAATTCAGCACATTTCTTCACCAACCACAAGTGGGGCCCACCAATTCTAGAATTTTCCACCAAAATGATAAACTCCGAAAATTCAACAATTTCTGAACCAGTCATCTCGTAAAATTCATAATAAATTATACGTTCATTTTTAACGGTTCAAAATTTGTGGACATATACTCAACTTATATATGTATAACATATCCAAATATTACCACGATAATTATTGAATCAATAAAATAAAATATTGAACAGTAATTACTGTAACAATTATTGAGTAGTGCCTTCTTACGTAAGAATCAATAATTTCAAAAATACTATGCAATACCGTGTGCTACTGTGCAATAACGCGTATTACTGTATTTTAACCACCGGGTATTCCAACAGTGTTAACGGTAACAACTACGCCGTTATTTGTAAAAACTCAAATTTGCCATTTTCTTCACCCGACAGTTATTCGTTATGGGGCCCACAAATAGCTGTGCCGTCGTACGAATATTCCCCGACAGAAAGAATATTCCACGACCAAACGAATATTCCCCGACAACAATGATTATTTTATAACCACTTGCTTATTTTGAACAATTTTCATATTTCACCCATAACTTTAATTTTTTTATCAATTTAACCATTTACTAAATTGTAATTATAAGAAAAATTGAATACTTTTATTTCATAAAATTCGAGGTCTTACACATAGTACTTTTCTTAGCTTCTTCAATATGTTTCTTTGTTATATACTAAGGATGACTGTTGTGTCATTGGGACTCCCGAGGACTTCAACGTTTATAATCCATTCCACATTTGTTGGAATTTATTCTTAAACAAATGGGCAAGGCTCGATGCTTTTGATACAGTGAGATGATGCTCTACGATTCTAATCGTGGTGTCTTGCCACCTTGGTGCTTGATCCGGTACTGATAGAAGAGGATGCTACAATTTCTCTTAATTACTGGCATACTACGATCTTAACTTGCTTGACTTGCAGACTCTACGATTTCGAGAGTACTCTACGATTCCTGAGTTTGACTCGGCAGGCGTTTGAACCACTCTACGATTTTAGAAAAGGTCCTCCAATGCAGACACACTACGATTCTTGATGTTCTACGATTCAGCCTTAGCTTCTGCAATCTTCTAATTATCTTGATAGACTACGATTCTGTTGAAGCCTATCTATTACATCTCAAGATATAGATCAACCTATCAGCTTTGATCTTTTCATGTATACATTCTTTTATAGAATGATAAACATTAAAAGCTCAGATCAACCTAATAGATTTGATCTACCACTAAGTCCTTGTACATGTATTCCTTGAAGGACTTTATATATAATGTAAGACCCCGAATTTTATGAAATAAAAGTATTCAATTTTTCTTATAATTACTATTCAGTAAATGGTTAAATTGATAAATGTTAAAGTTAAGGGTGATATATGATTTTTTTTCAAAATACACAAGTAGTTATAAAATAATCATTGTTGTCGGGGAATATTCGTTTGGTCGTGGAATATTCTTTCTGTCGGGGAATATTCGTACGACGGCGCAGCTATTTGTGGGCCCCATAACGAATAACTGTCGGGTGAAGAAAATGACAAATTTGAGTTTTTACAAATAACGACGTAGTTGTTACTGTTAACACTGTTGGAATACCCGGTGGTTAAAATACAGTAATACGAGTGTTTGCACAGTAGCACACGGTTTTACACAGTATTTTTGAATTATTGATCCTTACGTAAGAAGGCACTACTCAATAATTGTTACAGTAATTACTGTTTAATATTTTATTTTATTGATTCAATAATTGCTACGTTGAAATTTTATATTATTGTTGTTCAATAATTGTCACTGCACAGTATTTCCCATTATCAGATCAATAATTCATATTATTTGAATAATATTATTAGATAACATTATTGGCAATGTCTAGAAAGTTCTGTCTAAGGAGAGGTTTGGTTATCTAATTGCGCGCCAGTAAGGAGAAATTCTTATTAGAAAGCCCCCTCTTTCCTGGGAACGGCCTGGTTGTCATAAATGTGTGATTCTGTTATATTATTTGTGAATAATTAATTATTGATTCATATGATAAGGAAATATTTATTTTATGTGGATATAAATGAGGGATATATTTTTGTGGTTAAAAAATGAAGGAGTTAATGTTGAGATTTTTATCCGTATTTTTGTCGGAATGGAGGTATTAAAAATCAGGGTTTTTGAGATATTTTGCGGGGGTTATAATTTTTAATCCGACCGTTGGATCGTGGTAATTTTTGGATATGTATACATATATAAGTTGAGTATATGCCCACAAATTTTGAACCGTTAAAAATGAACGTATGATTTATTATGAATTTTACGAGATGACTGGTTCAGAAATTGTTGAATTTTCGGAGTTTATCATTTTGATGGAAAATTCTAGAATTGGTGGGCCCCACTTGTGGTTGGTGAAGAAATGTGCTGAATTATATTTCAAATGTGGTGGGTGGGAATAGTAGCAGGTAAAGCCATCAGGTTGCAGGTCAAACCTACCAAAATTTTCCTATAAATAGAGGGCTAAGTTAGAATTGAAAATCACACCAGAAACATAAGCTTTCTCTCTTTCTCTCTCTATATTATGAAGAATATTTTGTGAGTATTTAGATACTTTGAGAGTTTCTATTCAGTGCAAGTTTCCTTCGGCTTTGCATTCCAGTCAGAAATACTGCACTTTTGAGGTAAGGGATATTAAGGGATTTTAAGGGTTGTTATGATTTTCAGTTTCGTAATTTTTCTGATCTTCAAAAATTCTAGAAAAATTTGAAATGATATTTTGATGAGTTTTATTGATTGTGTCCAAAAATGGTGATTTTTGGATGTATAGATTAAGAGTTATGAATTTTACGGGAAAAGACTATTTTAAAAGTAACCGCTTATAATTCCTTGTGGTTAACTCCAAAATTGATGAAATTTTTATTGGGAGTACATGTATATGATAGAAGTATACTCTGTAAATTTCAGAATTTTTAGACAAAAGTACAATTTTTGATAAATGTCTAAATATTCGGCTATTTGGCCATATGAAATAGTAAATGACTTTTAAAAATTCTGAGAAAAATATATGTTCACTATGGGACTATATTATGCTAAATTTCAGAAAAGAAATATTTTTAGAACTGATTTGGTATTTTTCATGAAAATGGTCTAGTTATGAGTAAATGAATTAAATATGTTTTGTGAAGAAAGAAAATTGGAAAATAGGATTTTATGGCTTGAGAATCCTATATGAGGTATATGCAGATTTTTGATGAGAGTTTTGGTTATTGATGATGAAATTATAAGAGTTGGCATTTTATGATGATTAAATGCATTAATTAGTAAAGTGTAAACAATTAAAATAAATTGTTTATAAATTTAAGTAATGTTATTCTTTCAATATCATTATACAGAAATATTGGTATGAATTTTATTGTAGAATTTCTATCTTTTGTGTCGGGGTTACTATTCATGAGTTACGAATATTACTCTTGAGATTAAAACTATATGTTGATCATATTATTTTTATCATCATATATAACATTTTTGTAACCCTGATGTTGAAATTCTCTTTCACTGGAGTATAAAGATGGGTAGATTATTGGTATGATCATGACTAGGGTTTTCTTTGGCCTGTAATGCAAAGTTGAATTGTGACTGGTATGATCATGACAATTGAATTTATAATTGAATATCTTAAGCTTAAGTGCAAAGGTGAATTGATCAACATGGTTATAATTATTGTTTATATAAATTCTGAAATGATTATATATTTCTTTGAGATATGAATATATTTGGCCTGTAGTGCAAATATGAATTGTTGATGAATATCTTTGGCATGTAATGCAAAGATGGCCTGTAGTGCAAAGATGAACTATTGTTGAATATCTTTGGCCCGTAGTGCAAAGATGGTTTGTTGATGAATATCTTTGGTCGTAGTGCAAAGATGGATTTGTTAGTATGATTATAAACAGGAATTGTGATTTGGTATAACCATGATCTTTGATGTTTCAGGTAAAGACAAGTGATGAAAATATTCTTCGTCCTGGGTGTGAAGAACAATTTATAGTCACAATTATGATTATGAGTTATTCATATGATTGTGGAAAGGAACTGTTGAGTGATGTTACATGGATAAAATATTGTTGGTGGATTTTTTACATGGAGAAGATAATAGACTTTATAGTCTATTTGACTCTTCTAATGGATTGCTCGTTCCGCTGCAACTATGGTTGAAATTTTTATCATTTACCATATGTTCTAAATCTCTAATTTATTATTGATGAAGGCTATTGATAATTTAATTATCTTAGTCATGATATTCTTTACTGAGCTAGTTGTGCTCACACTTTTGCTTCACAATTCCTTTCAGGTAATAAGAGTGTAGCTGGGTCGAGCGGGGTAACAAGGGAATAGAACGGTGGTCATCATTTAGTAGTTATATTTGGTGAAGAAATAGGGTGAGGCGAACCCAACGTTGGAAGGGTGGTTTGCCACTATCATACAAGATGTCTAACGACATACAACCTCGTGTCATCATAAGACAGGGATGTGCTCATCCACTTGCTGAGTATATATACGAGCACTACCTATATAATCTTGGTGTTTGTTTGAAGTATAATTCTCAATTAGAGATAGTAGAGATAATTATATGTCAAGAGAAGACTCACCATTGGGAAGAATATGATAGTAATCTTCTCATTTTTCTTTGGGTCTATTGGGTCAACAAAGATAATTCTGTGGCCATAATATCTATCATAACCTAGACGCATGGCCTCCCATGTACGAAGGTTTCCTTGAGCACTTCCCAAAGATTCTAATTTCTAAAACAGTTTTTGACTATACCTTTATGTAAGGTGTTATTGTGAGGTGATGTCCACGGTTGGAACATGAGTCACATTTGGTATATATTTGTATCCAAACTCACAGCATATGTGTTGTTGTATTTGTAACGACCCCAAAACAGGTCCATTCCACCCAACCCATTCTGAGTCGTCAAATACATGGTACAGAAAACATCTACAACTTTATTACAACAATTGTCGTGCAAAATACAACAACACATATGCTGTGAGTTTGGATACAAACATATACCAAATATGACTCATGTTCCAACCGTGGATAGCACCTCACAATGACACTTTACATAAAGGTATAGTCAAAAACTGTTTTAGAAATTAGAATCTTTGGGAAGTACTCAAGGAAACCTTCGTACATGGGAGGCCACGCATCTAGGTTACGATAGATATCATATGGCCACAGAATTATCCTTGGTTGACCCAATAGACCCCAAAGAAAAACGAGAAGATTACTATCATATTCTTCCCAATGGTGAGTCTTCTCTTGACTTATCATTATCTCCACTGTCTCTAATTGAGAATTATACTTCAAACAAACACCAAGATTATATAGGTAGTGCCCATAGATATACTCAGCAAGTGGATGAGCACAACCCTGTCCTATGATGACACGAGGTTGTATGTCATTAGACATCTTGTATGATAGTGACAAAACACCCTTCCAACGTTGGGTTCGCCTCACCCTATTTTCTTCACCAAATATAACTACTAAATGATGACCACCGTTCTATTCCCTTGTTACCCCGCTCGACCCAGCTACACTCTTATTACCTGAAAGGAATTGTGAAGCAAAAGGGTGAGCACAACTAGCTCAGTAAAGAATATCATGACTAAAGATAATTAAATTATCAATAGCCTTCATCAATAATAAATCAGAGATTTAGAACATATGGTAAATGATAAAAATTTCAACCATAGTTGCAGCGGAACGAGCAATCCATTAGAAGAGTCAAATAGACTATAAAGTCTATTATCTTCTCCATGTTAAAAATCCACCAACAATATTTTATCCATGTAACATCACTCAACAGTTCCTTTCACAATCATATGAATAACTCATAATCATAATTGTGACTATAAATTTTTCTTCGCACCCAGGACGAAGAATATTTTCATCACCTGTCTTTACCTGAAACATCAAAGATCATGGTTATACCAAATCACAGTTCCTTTATAATCATACTAACAAATCCATCTTTGCACTACGGGCCAAAGATATTCATCAACAAACCATCTTTGCACTACGGGCCAAAGATATTCAACAACAGTTCATCTTTGCACTACAGGCCAAAGATATTCATCAACAGGCATCTTTGCACTACATGCCAAAGATATTCATCAACAATTCATATTTGCACTACAGGCCAAATATATTCATATCTCAAAGAAATATATAATCATTTCAGAATTTATATAAACAATAATTATAACCATGTTGATCAATTCACCTTTGCACTTAAGCTTAAGATATTCAATTATAAATTCAATGGTCATGATCATACCAGTCACAATTCAACTTTGCACTACAGGCCAAAGAGAACCCTAGTCATGATCATACCAATAATCTACCCATCTTTACACTCCAGTGAAAGAGAATTTCAACATCAGGTTATAAAAATGTTATATATGATGATAAAAATAATATGATCAACATATAGTTTTAATCTCAAGAGTAATATTCGTAACTCATGAATAGTAAATCGTGAATAGTAACTCATGAATAGTAACTCGACACAAAAAGGTAGAAATTCCACAATAAAATCTATACCAAGTATTTCGGTATAATGATATTGAAAGAATAATATTTCTTAAGCTTATAAACAATTTATTTTAATTGTTTACACTTTACTAAATAATGCATTTAATCATCTAAAATACCAACTCATAAGATTTTATCACCAATAATCCAAAACCCTCATCAAAAATCTGCATATACCTCATATAGGATTCTCAAGCCATAAAATTCTATTTTTCAAATTTTCTTACTTCACATAACATATTTAATTCATTTACTCACAACTAGACCATTTTCATAAAAAATACCAAATCAGTTCCAAAAATATTTCTTTTCTGAGATTTGGCATAATATAGTCCCATAGTGAACATATATTTTTCTCAGAATTTTTAAAAGTCATTTACTATTTTTAATATGGCCAAAACAACCGAATATTTAGACATTTATCAAAAATTGTACTTTTGTCCAAAAATTCTGAAATTTACAGAGTATACTTCTATCATACACATGTACTCCCAATAAAAATTTCATCAATTTTGGAGTTAACCACAAGGAATTATAAGCGGTTACTTTTAAAATAGTCTTTTCTCCTTAAATTCATAACTCTTAATCTATACATCCAAAAATCACCATTTTTGGACACAATCAATAAAACTCATCAAAATATCATTTCAAATTTTTCCATAATTTTGAAGATCAGAAAAATTACGAAACTGAAAATCATAACAACCCTTAAAATCCATTACTATCCCTTACTATCCCTTACAATCCCTTACAATCCCTTACTATCCCTTACTATCCCTTACAATCCCTTACTATCCCTTACCTCAAAAGAGCAGTACTTCTGACTGGATATCGGATATGATGCTGAAGGAAACTTGCACTAATGAATAGCAACTCACCAAGTATCTAAAAACTCACAAAATATGCTTCATAATATAGAGAGAGAAAGAGAGAACACTTATGTTTCTGGTGTGATTTTCAATTCTAACTTAGCCCTCTATTTATAGGAAAATTTTGGTAGGTTTGACCTGCAACCTGATGGCTTTACCTGCTACTATTCCCACCCACCACATTTGAAATATAATTCAGCACATTTCTTCACCAACCACAAGTGGGACCCACCAATTCTAGAATTTTCCACCAAAATGATAAACTCCGAAAATTCAACAATTTCTGAACCAGTCATCTCGTAAAATTCATAACAAATCATACGTTCATTTTTAACGGTTCAAAATTTGTGGGCATATACTCAACTTATATATGTATAACATATCCAAAAATTACCACGATCCAACGGTCGGATTAAAAATTATAACCCCCGCAATATTCTCAAAAACCCTGATTTTTAATACCTCCATTCCGACAAAAATACGGATAAAAATCTCAACATTAACTCCTTCATTTTTTAACCACAAAAATATATCCCTCATTTATATCCACATAAAATAAATATTTCCTTATCATATGAATCAATAATTAATTATTCACAAATAATATTACAGAATCACATTTATGACAACCAGGCCGTTCCCAGGAAAGAGGGGGCTTTCCAATAAGAATTTTTCCTTACTACGCGCAATTAGATGACCAAACCTCTCCTTAGACAGAACTTTCTAGACATTGCCAATAATGCTATCTAATAATATTATTCAAATAATATGAATTATTGATCTGATAATGGAAATACTGTGCAGCAACAATTATTGAAACAACAATAATATAAAATATCAACGCAACAATTATTGAATCAATAAAATAAAATATTGAACAGTAACTACTGTAACAATTATTGAGTAGTGCCTTCTTACGTAAGAATCAATAATTTCAAAAATACTATGCAATACCGTGTGCTACTGTGCAATAACGCGTATTACTGTATTTTAACCACCGGGTATTCCAACAGTGTTAACGGTAACACTACGCCGTTATTTGTAAAAACTCAAATTTGTCGTTTTCTTCACCCGACAGTTATTCTGTTATGGGCCCACAAATAGCTGCGCCGTCGTTACGATATTCCCGACAGAAAGAATATTCCACGACCAAACGAATATTCCCCGACAACAATGATTATTTTATAACACTTGCTTATTTTCAAAAAAATTCATATTTCACCCTTAACTTTTAACTTTTATCAATTTAACCATTTACTGAATAGTAATTATAAGAAAAATTGACTACTTTTATTTATAAAATTCGGGGTCTTACAATCTCTCCTCCTTATGAAATTTCGTCCCCGAAATTTAGTACCTGATATTTCAAAGAGTTGAGAATACCTTCCTTTCATTTCAGATTCCATTCTTCCTGTCATCATTTTTTCTTCATTGCCCATCTCCTGTATTTCTGATATCATTCTAGCATACAGCTTCAAAATAAAGGTTAATTGAACAAATTAACATATCACATAATATCTCAATATTATGACTGACCAACAAATTAAGCTTAGGTAGGACACACTAGCGAAAGGATTTACTCATCTTCCCCTCCTAGTTGTATTTCCCCGATTTCCGCCAGTAGATCATATCCCTAAGTTCTGATACCAAATGTAACGACCCCAAAATAGGTCCATTCCACCAACCCATTCTGAGTCGTCAAATACATGGTACAGAAAACAACTACAACTTTATTACAACAATTGTCGTGCAAAATACAACAACACATATGCTGTGAGTTTGGATACAAATATTACCAAATGTGACTCATGTTCCAACCGTGGACATCACCTCACAATGACACCTTACATAAAGGTATAGTCAAAAACTGTTTTAGAAATTAGAATCTTTGGGAAGTGCTCAAGGAAACCTTCGTACATGGGAGGCCACGCGTCTAGGTTATGATAGATATCATATGGCCACAGAATTATCCTTGGTTGACCCAATAGACCCCAAAGAAAAACGAGAAGATTACTATCATATTCTTCCCAATGGTGAGTCTTCTCTTGACTTATCATTATCTCCACTGTCTCTAATTGAGAATTATACTTCAAACAAACACCAAGATTATATAGGTAGTGCCCATAGATATACTCAGCAAGTGGATGAGCACAACCCTGTCCTATGATGACACGAGGTTGTATGTCATTAGACATCTTGTATGATAGTGACAAAACACCCTTCCAACGTTGGGTTCGCCTCACCCTATTTTCTTCACCAAATATAACTACTAAATGATGACCACCGTTCTATTCCCTTGTTACCCCGCTCGACCCAGCTACACTCTTATTACCTGAAAGGAATTGTGAAGCAAAAGGGTGAGCACAACTAGCTCAGTAAAGAATATCATGACTAAAGATAATTAAATTATCAATAGCCTTCATCAATAATAAATCAGAGATTTAGAACATATGGTAAATGATAAAAATTTCAACCATAGTTGCAGCGGAACGAGCAATCCATTAGAAGAGTCAAATAGACTATAAAGTCTATTATCTTCTCCATGTTAAAAATCCACCAACAATATTTTATCCATGTAACATCACTCAACAGTTCCTTTCCACAATCATATGAATAACTCATAATCATAATTGTGACTATAAATTTTTCTTCGCACCCAGGACGAAGAATATTTCATCACCTGTCTTTACCTGAAACATCAAAGATCATGGTTATACCAAATCACAGTTCCTGTTTATAATCATACTAACAAATCCATCTTTGCACTACGGGCCAAAGATATTCATCAACAAACCATCTTTGCACTACGGGCCAAAGATATTCAACAACAGTTCATCTTTGCACTACAGGCCAAAGATATTCATCAACAGGCCATCTTTGCACTACATGCCAAAGATATTCATCAACAATTCATATTTGCACTACAGGCCAAATATATTCATATCTCAAAGAAATATATAATCATTTCAGAATTTATATAAACAATAATTATAACCATGTTGATCAATTCACCTTTGCACTTAAGCTTAAGATATTCAATTATAAATTCAATGGTCATGATCATACCAGTCACAATTCAACTTTGCACTACAGGCCAAAGAGAACCCTAGTCATGATCATACCAATAATCTACCCATCTTTACACTCCAGTGAAAGAGAATTTCAACATCAGGGTTATAAAAATGTTATATATGATGATAAAAATAATATGATCAACATATAGTTTTAATCTCAAGAGTAATATTCGTAACTCATGAATAGTAAATAGAAACCGATAGTAACTCATGAATAGTACTCGACACAAAATTAGAAATTCACAATTAAAATATACCAATATTTCGGTATAATGATATTGAAAGAATAATATTTCTTAAGCTTATAAACAATTTATTTTAAATTGTTTACACTTTACTAATAATGCATTTAATCATTCTAAAATGCCAAACTCATAAGATTTATCATCAATAATCAAAACCCTCATCAAAAATCTGCATATACCTCATATAGGATTCTCAAGCCATAAAATCCTATTTTTCAATTTTTACTTCACATAACATATTTAATTCATTTACTCATAACTAGACCATTTTCATGAAAAATACCAAATCAGTTCCAAAAATATTTCTTTTCTGGAGATTTAGCATAATATAGTCCCATAGTGAACATATATTTTTCTCAGAATTTTTAAAAGTCATTTACTATTTTTCATATGGCCAAAATAGCCGAATATTTAGACATTTATCAAAAATTGTACTTTTGTCCAAAATTCTGAAATTTACAGAGTATACTTCTATCATATACATGTACTCCCAATAAAAATTTCATCAATTTTGGAGTTAACCACAAGGAATTATAAGCGGTTACTTTTAAAATAGTCTTTTCCTCATAAAATTCATAACTCTCAATCTATACATCCAAAAATCACCATTTTTGGACACAATCAATAAAACTCATCAAAATATCATTTCAAATTTTCCAGAATTTTGAAGATCAGAAAATTAAATGAAAATTAACAACTTAAAATCATAAAATCCCTTACAATCCCTTAAAATCCCTTACTATCCTTACTATCCCTACAATCCCTTACTATCCCTTACCTCAAAAGAGCAGTACTTCTGACTGGATATCGGATATGATGCTGAAGGAAACTTGCACTGATGAATAGCAACTCACCAAGTATCTAAAAACTCACAAAATATGCTTCATAATATAGAGAGAGAAAGAGAGAAAGCTTATGTTTCTGGTGTGATTTTCAATTCTAACTTAGCCCTCTATTTATAGGAAAATTTTGGTAGGTTTGACCTGCAACCTGATGGCTTTACCTGCTACTATTCCCACCCACCACATTTGAAATATAATTCAGCACATTTCTTCACCAACCACAAGTGGGGCCCACCAATTCTAGAATTTTCCACCAAAATGATAAACTCCGAAAATTCAACAATTTCTGAACCAGTCATCTCGTAAAATTCATAATAAATCATACGTTCATTTTTAACGGTTCAAAATTTGTGGGCATATACTCAACTTATATATGTATAACATATCCAAAAATTACCACGATCCAACGGTCGGATTAAAAATTATAACCCCGCAAAATATCTCAAAAAACCTGATTTTTAATACCTCCATTCCGACAAAAATACGGATAAAATCTCAACATTAACTCCTTCATTTTTTAACCACAAAAAATATATCCCTCATTTATATCCACATAAAATAAATATTTCCTTATCATATGAATCAATAATTAATTATTCACAAATAATATTACAGAATCACATTTATGACAACCAGACCGTTCCCAGGAAAAAGGGGGCTTTCCAATAAGAATTTCTCCTTACTGGCGCGCAATTAGATGACCAAACCTCTCCTTAGACAGAACTTTCTAGACATTGCCAATAATGCTATCTAATAATATTATTCAAATAATATGAATTATTGATCTGATAATGGGAAATACTGTGCAGCAACAATTATTGAAACAACAATAATATAAAATATCAACGCAACAATTATTGAATCAATAAAATAAAATATTGAACAGTAATTACTGTAACAATTATTGAGTAGTGCCTTCTTACGTAAGAATCAATAATTTCAAAAATACTATGCAATACCGTGTGCTACTGTGCAATAACGCGTATTACTGTATTTTAACCACCGGGTATTCCAACAGTGTTAACGGTAACAACTACGCCGTTATTTGTAAAAACTCAAATTTGTCGTTTTCTTCACCCGACAGTTATTCGTTATGGGGCCCACAAATAGCTGCGCCGTCGTACGAATATTCCCCGACAGAAAGAATATTCCACGACCAAACGAATATTCCCCGACAACAATGATTATTTTATAACCACTTGCTTATTTTGAAAAAAAAATCATATTTCACCCATAACTTTAAACTTTTATCAATTTAACCATTTACTGAATAGTAATTATAAGAAAAATTGAATACTTTTATTTCATAAAATTCGGGGTCTTACAATCTCCCTCCTTATGAAATTTCGTCCCCGAAATTTACGTACCTGGTATTTCAAAGAGTTGAGAATACCTTCCTTTCATTTCAGATTCCATCTTCCCTGTCATCATAATTTCTCCATTGCTCATCTCCTGTATTTCTGATATCATTCTAGAATACAGCTTCAAAATAAAGGTTAATTTAACAAATTAACATATCACATAATATCCGATATTATGACTGACCAACAAATAAGCTTAGGTAGGACACACTAGCGAAGGATTTACTCATCTCTCCCCTCCTAGTTGTATTCCCGATTTCCGCCAGAGATCATATCCCTAAGCTCTGATACCAAATGTAACGACCCCAAAATAGGTCCATTCCACCCAACCCATTCTGAGTCGTCAAATACATGGTACAGAAAACAACTACAACTTTATTACAACAATTGTCGTGCAAAATACAACAACACATATGCTGTGAGTTTGGATACAAATATATACCAAATGTGACTCATGTTCCAACCGTGGACATCACCTCACAATGACACCTTACATAAAGGTATAGTCAAAAACTGTTTTAGAAATTAGAATCTTTGGGAAGTGCTCAAGGAAACCTTCGTACATGGGAGGCCACGCGTCTAGGTTATGATAGATATCATATGGCCACAGAATTATCCTTGGTTGACCCAATAGACCCCAAAGAAAAACGAGAAGATTACTATCATATTCTTCCCAATGGTGAGTCTTCTCTTGACTTATCATTATCTCCACTGTCTCTAATTGAGAATTATACTTCAAACAAACACCAAGATTATATAGGTAGTGCCATAGATATACTCAGCAAGTGGATGAGCACAACCCTGTCCTATGATGACACGAGGTTGTATGTCATTAGACATCTTGTATGATAGTGACAAAACACCCTTCCAACGTTGGGTTCGCCTCACCCTATTTTCTTCACCAAATATAACTACTAAATGATGACCACCGTTCTATTCCCTTGTTACTCCCGCTCGACCCAGCTACACTCTTATTACCTGAAAGGAATTGTGAAGCAAAAGGGTGAGCACAACTAGCTCAGTAAAGAATATCATGACTAAAGATAATTAAATTATCAATAGCCTTCATCAATAATAAATCAGAGATTTAGAACATATGGTAAATGATAAAAATTTCAACCATAGTTGCAGCGGAACGAGCAATCCATTAGAAGAGTCAAATAGACTATAAAGTCTATTATCTTCTCCATGTTAAAAATCCACCAACAATATTTTATCCATGTAACATCACTCAACAGTTCCTTTCCACAATCATATGAATAACTCATAATCATAATTGTGACTATAAATTTTTCTTCGCACCCAGGACGAAGAATATTTTCATCACCTGTCTTTACCTGAAACATCAAAGATCATGGTTATACCAAATCACAGTTCCTGTTTATAATCATACTAACAAATCCATCTTTGCACTACGGGCCAAAGATATTCATCAACAAACCATCTTTGCACTACGGGCCAAAGATATTCAACAACAGTTCATCTTTGCACTACAGGCCAAAGATATTCATCAACAGGCCATCTTTGCACTACATGCCAAAGATATTCATCAACAATTCATATTTGCACTACAGGCCAAATATATTCATATCTCAAAGAAATATATAATCATTTCAGAATTTATATAAACAATAATTATAACCATGTTGATCAATTCACCTTTGCACTTAAGCTTAAGATATTCAATTATAAATTCAATGGTCATGATCATACCAGTCACAATTCAACTTTGCACTACAGGCCAAAGAGAACCCTAGTCATGATCATACCAATAATCTACCCATCTTTACACTCCAGTGAAAGAGAATTTCAACATCAGGGTTATAAAAATGTTATATATGATGATAAAAATATGATCAACATATAGTTTTAATCTCAAGAGTAATATTCGTAACTCATGAATAGTAAATCGTGAATAGTAACTCATGAATAGTAACTCGACACAAAAGATAGAAATTCCACAATAAAATCCATACCAATATTTCGGTATAATGATATTGAAAGAATAAATACTTTAAATTTATAAACAATTTATTTTAAATTGTTTACACTTTACTAAATAATGCATTTAATCATCTAAAATACCAACTCATAAGATTTTATCACAATAATCAAAACCCTCATCAAAAATCTGCATATACCTCATATAGGATTCTCAAGCCATAAAATCCTATTTTTCAATTTTCTTACTTCACATAACATATTTAATTCATTTACTCATAACTAGACCATTTTCATGAAAAATACCAAATCAGTTCCAAAAATATTTCTTTTCTGGGATTTAGCATAATATAGTCCCATAGTGAACATATATTTTTCTCAGAATTTTTAAAAGTCATTTACTATTTTTAATATGGCCAAAACAACCGAATATTTAGACATTTATCAAAAATTGTACTTTTGTCCAAAAATTCTGAAATTTACAGAGTATACTTCTATCATACACATGTACTCCCAATAAAAATTTCATCAATTTTGGAGTTAACCACAAGGAATTATAAGCGGTTACTTTTAAAATAGTCTTTCCTGTAAGATTCATAACTCTTAATCTATACATCCAAAAATCACCATTTTTGGACACAATCAATAAAACTCATCAAAATATCATTTCAAATTTTTCCATAATTTTTGAAGATCAGAAAAATTACGAAACTGAAAATCATAACAACCCTTAAAATCCATTACTATCCCTTACTATCCCTTACAATCCCTTACAATCCCTTACTATCCCTTACTATCCCTTACAATCCCTTACTATCCCTTACCTCAAAAGAGCAGTACTTCTGACTGGATATCGGATATGATGCTGAAGGAAACTTGCACTGATGAATAGCAACTCACCAAGTATCTAAAAACTCACAAAATATGCTTCATAATATAGAGAGAGAAAGAGAGAACACTTATGTTTCTGGTGTGATTTTCAATTCTAACTTAGCCCTCTATTTATAGGAAAATTTTGGTAGGTTTGACCTGCAACCTGATGGCTTTACCTGCTACTATTCCCACCCACCACATTTGAAATATAATTCAGCACATTTCTTCACCAACCACAAGTGGGACCCACCAATTCTAGAATTTTCTACCAAAATGATAAACTCTGAAAATTCAACAATTTCTGAACCAGTCATCTCGTAAAATTCATAACAAATCATACGTTCATTTTTAACGGTTCAAAATTTGTGGGCATATACTCAACTTATATATGTATAACATATCCAAAAATTACCACGATCCAACGATCGGATTAAAAATTATAACACCCGCAATATTTCTCAAAAAACCCTGATTTTTAATACCTCCATTCCGACAAAAATACGGATAAAAATCTCAACATTAACTCCTTCATTTTTTAACCATAAAAATATATCCCTCATTTATATCCACATAAAATAAATATTTCCTTATCATATGAATCAATAATTAATTATTCACAAATAATATTACAGAATCACATTTATGACAACCAGGCCGTTCCCAGGAAAGAGGGGGCTTTCCAATAAGAATTTTTCCTTACTAGCGCGCAATTAGGTGACCAAACCTCTCCTTAGACAGAACTTTCTAGACATTGCCAATAATGCTATCTAATAATACTATTCAAATAATATGAATTATTGATCTGATAATGGGAAATACTATGCAGCAACAATTATTGAAACAACAATAATATAAAATATCAACGCAACAATTATTGAATCAATAAAATAAAATATTGAACAGTAACTACTGTAACAATTATTGAGTAGTGCCTTCTTACGTAAGAATCAATAATTTCAAAAATACTATGCAATACCGTGTGCTACTGTACAATAACGCGCATTACTGTATTTTAACCACCGGGTATTCCAACAGTGTTAACGGTAACAACTACGCCGTTATTTGTAAAAACTCAAATTTGTCGTTTTCTTCACCCGACAGTTATTCTGTTATGGGGCCCACAAATAGCTGCGCCGTCGTACGAATATTCCCCGACAGAAAGAATATTCCACGACCAAACGAATATTCCCCGACAACAATGATTATTTTATAACCACTTGCTTATTTTCAAAAAAAATCACATTTCACCCATAACTTTAAACTTTTATCAATTTAACCATTTACTGAATAGTAATTATAAGAAAAATTGAATACTTTTATTTCATAAAATTCGGGGTCTTACAGTATTTTGCACGACAATTGTTGTAATAAAGTTGTAGTTGTTTTCTGTACCATGTATTTGACGACTCAGAATGGGTTGGGTGGTGGAATGGACCTATTTTGGGGTTGTCACAGGTGGTATCAGAGCTTAGGAATATGATCTCTGGCGGAGATCGGGAAATACAACTAGGAGGGGAGAGATGAGTAAATCCTTCGCTAGTGTGTCCTACCTAAGCTTATTTGTTGGTCAGTCATAATATCGGGATATTATGTGATATGTTAATTTGTTAAATTAACACTTGTTTTGAAGTTGTATTCTAGAATGTTATTTGAAATACAGGAGATGAGCAATGGAGAAATTATGATGACAGAGAAGATGGAATTTGAAATGAAAGGAAGGTATTCTCAACTCTTTGAAATACCAGGTACGTAAATTTTGGGGACGAAATTTCATAAGGAGGGGAGATTGTAAGACCCCGAATTTTATGAAATAAAAGTATTCAATTTTTCTTATAATTACTATTCAGTAAATGGTTAAATTGATAAATGTTAAAGTTAAGGGTGATATATGATTTTTTTTCAAAATACACAAGTAGTTATAAAATAATCATTGTTGTCGGGGAATATTCGTTTTCTCTCTTTCTCTCTCTATATTATGAAGAATATTTTGTGAGTATTTAGATACTTTGAGAGTTGCTATTCAGTGCAAGTTTCCTTCGGCTTTGCATTCCAGTCAGAAATACTGCACTTTTGAGGTAAGGGATATTAAGGGATTTTAAGGGTTGTTATGATTTTCAGTTTCGTAATTTTTCTGATCTTCAAAAATTCTGGAAAAATTTGAAATGATATTTTGATGAGTTTTATTGATTGTGTCCAAAAATGGTGATTTTTGGATGTATAGATTAAGAGTTATGAATTTTACGGGAAAAGACTATTTTAAAAGTAACCGCTTATAATTCCTTGTGGTTAACTCCAAAATTGATGAAATTTTTTATTGGGAGTACATGTATATGATAGAAGTATACTCTGTAAATTTCAGAATTTTTAGACAAAAGTACAATTTTTGATAAATGTCTAAATATTCGGCTATTTTGGCCATATGAAAAATAGTAAATGACTTTTAAAAATTCTGAGAAAAATATATGTTCACTATGGGACTATATTATGCTAAATCCCAGAAAAGAAATATTTTTGGAACTGATTTGGTATTTTTCATGAAAATGGTCTAGTTATGAGTAAATGAATTAAATATGTTTTGTGAAGAAAGAAAATTGGAAAATAGGATTTTATGGCTTGAGAATCCTATATGAGGTATTTGTAGATTTTTTATGAGAGTTTTGGTTATTGATGATGAAATTATAAGAGTTGGCATTTTATGATGATTAAATGCATTAATTAGTAAAGTGCAAACAATTAAAATAAATTGTTTATAAATTTAAGTAATGTTATTCTTTCAATATCATTATACAGAAATATTGGTATGAATTTTATTGTAGAATTTCTATCTTTTGTGTCGGGGTTACTATTCATGAGTTACGAATATTACTCTTGAGATTAAAACTATATGTTGATCATATTATTTTTATCATCATATATAACATTTTTGTAACCCTGATGTTGAAATTCTCTTTCACTAGAGTATAAAGATGGGTAGATTATTGGTATGATCATGACTAGGGTTTTCTTTGGCCTGTAATGCAAAGTTGAATTGTGACTGGTATGATCATGACAATTGAATTTATAATTGAATATCTTAAGCTTAAGTGCAAAGGTGAATTGATCAACATGGTTATAATTATTGTTTATATAAATTCTGAAATGATTATATATTTCTTTGAGATATGAATATATTTGGCCTGTAGTGCAAATATGAATTGTTGATGAATATCTTTGGCATGTAATGCAAAGATGGCCTGTTGATGAATATCTTTGGCATGTAGTGCAAAGATGAACTATTGTTGAATATCTTTGGCCCGTAGTGCAAAGATGGTTTGTTGATGAATATCTTTGGCCGTAGTGTAAAGATGGATTTGTTAGTATGATTATAAACAGGAATTGTGATTTGGTATAACCATGATCTTTGATGTTTCAGGTAAAGACAGGTGATAAAAATATTCTTCGTCCTGGGTGTGAAGAAAAATTTATAGTCACAATTATGATTATGAGTTATTCATATGATTGTGGAAAGGAACTGTTGAGTGATGTTACATGGATAAAATATTGTTGGTGGATTTTTAACATGGAGAAGATAATAGACTTTATAGTCTATTTGACTCTTCTAATGGATTGCTCGTTCCGCTGCAACTATGGTTGAAATTTTTATCATTTACCATATGTTCTAAATCTCTAATTTATTATTGATGAAGGCTATTGATAATTTAATTATCTTTAGTCATGATATTCTTTACTGAGCTAGTTGTGCTCACCCTTTTGCTTCACAATTCCTTTCAGGTAATAAGAGTGTAGCTGGGTCGAGCGGGGGGTAACAAGGGAATAGAACGGTGGTCATCATTTAGTAGTTATATTTGGTGAAGAAAATAGGGTGAGGCGAACCCAACGTTGGAAGGGTGGTTTGCCACTATCATACAAGATGTCTAATGACATACAACCTCGTGTCATCATAAGACAGGGATGTGCTCATCCACTTGCTGAGTATATATACGAGCACTACCTATATAATCTTGGTGTTTGTTTGAAGTATAATTCTCAATTAGAGATAGTAGAGATAATGATATGTCAAGAGAAGACTCACCATTGGGAAGAATATGATAGTAATCTTCTCGTTTTTCTTTGGGGTCTATTGGGTCAACCAAAGATAATTCTGTGGCCATATGATATCTATCATAACCTAGACGCATGGCCTCCCATGTACGAAGGTTTCCTTGAGCACTTTCCAAAGATTCTAATTTCTAAAACAGTTTTTGACTATACCTTTATGTAAGGTGTTATTGTGAGGTGATGTCCACGGTTGGAACATGAGTCACATTTGGTATATATTTGTATCCAAACTCACAGCATATGTGTTGTTGTATTTTGCACGATAATTGTTGTAATAAAGTTGTAGTTGTTTTCTGTACCATGTATTTGACGACTCAGAATGGGTTGGGTGGAATGGACCTATTTTGGGGTTGTCACATATAATCATGAATATTTACTTTTAACATTAAATTTAAATATGCAATCTCCCAACAATCTCCCCCTATTTGATGTTGACATAACCAAAGAGATTTGTGTCATGATTATCAATTTTTAGATGCAGTTGCTAGAAAGTAAATATAACTTAGTGTTTCAGTGAGCAACTAAAATTTTTAGAGAATAAGCATGAATTTATTTATGTTTGTAAAGACAGATATTACAATTAAGCTTAGTTTCATCAATAAGAATTGAGTTTTGACTTATCTCTATTTCTTTTACCTTTTGTTCCTTGGAGGATTGGCATATTCTGTATCTCTCCTTCTCCTGCTGGCTTTGTTTCTCCAAGCTATATCTTCCAGCTCGTTTTGACTTAGCGGTTCCCCATGATCATGTATGTTCATGAATGCAGGATCTCCAATAGGCAAGTTTAGGTGTGTAGTGGTTGCACCTTGTAAGCTGGGATCTTGACTTCTTAGCGGTTGTGCCATGATAATTTGCTGATGTTCAGGTCATTGAGTCTGATGGCAAGGCTGTCTTGCATGAGGGCTCCTTGAAGATTGAGCAATGAATTTTCCTTTGACTCTGCCTTTGCCTTTTCTCCTTCCCCTTTATTTTCCCCCCTTATGTCAACATCAAGGGTTCAAATATCTTTAGATAGGCAAGTTATGCCTTGTACGAGCTCATGGAGCTGATTCTTGGAGTGAACAATGTCTTCACGATTTTCTTTGATCAGAGAATCAGCTCGAGATTCTCTCTTTTGTAGAATGGCCAAGACATTTTTTATTTGTTGCATTTGGCCCATGGAGAATGTTTGGAATTCTTTCATTGAAGTTCGTAGACTCGTGGGACTTTTCATCATAAGTTTATTTTGGGATTCCTGAGTATTTTCCATCATAAGTATTTTCGAAATGCAAATTCTGGATCGAGAGAGTACAATTTCTTGGTCACATAATCGATAAAGATGGAATTTCGGTAGATCCATCTAAAGTAGAAGCTGTGATTAACTGGGATCAGCCGAGAATGCCGTCAGAAGTAAGAAGTTTTCTTGGATTAGTAGGATATTATAGAAGATTCATACAAGATTTTTCTAATATCGCAACTCCGTTAACGAATTTAACTCGAAAAGCTGTGAAATTTGTTTGGACGGAGAAGTGTGAGGAGAGTTTTCAAGAATTAAAGAAGAGGTTAAGTACAGCGCCTGTGTTATCTCTTCCAGATGATACAGGAAATTTTGTTATTTTTAGCGATGCGTCGCATAAAGGACTTGGCTGTGTGCTGATGCAAAACGACAAAGTCATTGCGTATGCATCACGGCAGTTGAAGGATTACGAGAAGAGTTACCCAACTCATGATTTGGAGTTAGCTGCAGTTGTTTTTGCTTTGAAAATTTGGAGGCACTATCTATTCGGGGAGAAGTGTGAAATATATACGGACCACAAGAGTCTGAAATATATTTTTACACGGAAAGATTTGAATATGCGTCAAAGAAGATGGTTGGAATTAATCAAGGATTATGACTGTGAGATTTTATACCATCCGGGTAAGGCTAATGTGGTTGCCGGCGCCTTAAGTAAAAAGGGTCGTGAGAAATTGATGATGTTGACTGCTCAGCAGGAGCTAATTGCAGATATGGAGAAACTGGAGTTAGAAGTGAAGTATCCTATGGAGATTGATGAGAAGCTATTTCAGATGCAATCTGGTACTACTCTACTAGATAGAGTGAAGGAGGCTCAGCTTTAGGATGATGAATGCAAAAAGGTAACATCGAAGATATCTGAAGGAACCGAACCAAGATTTAAGATGGATAAGGAAGGAATATTGATATTTGAAAGCAGAATTTGGGTTCCACCAGTACAAGAAATTAAGGAAGAAATTTTGAGTGAGGCTCATAGTTCAAGATATTCGATTCACCCTGGTAGTACAAAAATGTACCAAGATCTTCGACAATATTTCTGGTGGCCGAATTTGAAACGTGATGTTGCAGAATGTGTTGCCAAATGCCTGACATGTCAGAAAGTTAAAGAAGAACATCAGAGACCGAGTGGATTGCTACAACCGTTGGAGATCCCAAAATGGAAATGGGAACATATTACGATGGACTTCATGGTTGGCCTTCCGACGACTCAGAAAGGCTACGACGCAGTATGGGTTATCGTTGACCGACTGACGAAATCCGCGCACTTCCTTCCTATCAAAATCAGATTTAACTTAGATCAGTTGGCAAGATTATATGTGAAAGAGATTGTTTCGAGGCACGGAGTGCCGGTGTCTATTGTTTTCGATAGGGATCCGCGCTTCACATCAAATTTTTGGAAACGTCTTCAGGAATGCATGGGTACACAACTGCGAATGAGTACAGCTTACCACCCTCAAACAGACAGATAGAGCGAACGAACGATTCAAACACTAGAAGATATGTTACGAGCCTGTGTGATGGACTTCAAAGGAAATTGGGATGATCACCTACCGTTGGTAGAGTTTGGCTACAACAACAGTTACCACACTAGTATTGGAATGCCGCCGTACGAAGCGTTATACGGCAGAAAGTGTAGAACTCCGCTTTATTGGGATGAAGTTGGTGAAAGACAATTGCTAGGGCCAGAATTGGTACAACAGACGGCAGAAATAGTCAAAGTGATCCGAGCACGACTGGTAGCAGCTCAAGATCGACAGAAGAAATACGCTGATCTACATCGTAAAAATATCGAGTTTGAATCAGGTAGTTATGTTTTCTTAAAGGTCTCTCCCTGGAAGGGAAAGATCAGGTTCGGAAAGAAAGGAAAATTGAGCCCAAGATTTATTGGACCCTTTGAGGTACTGCGAAGAATTGGAGAAGTTGCGTACGAGGTAGCCTTACCTCCAGCACTCGAGAATATCCACAACGTCTTCCATGTTTCTGTGTTACGACCTTACAAACCTGATTACAAGCATGTAATTGAATACGAACCCCTGCATTTTGAGAAAGACTTATCTTATGAAGAAATTCCTGCCCAAATTGTCGACCGAAAAGAACAAGTTCTGAGAAATAAAGTTATACCTTCTGTTAAGGTAATTTGGAGGAACCACAACGCTGAAGAAGCTACGTGGGAACTCGAAGAGAATATGATGAAGAATTACCCTCATTTATTTACTTAATTATGTGTATGCGATTCTGGGGACAGAATCTTTGTAAGGGGGGAGAATGTAACGGGTCGAAATTATTGAGTCATGATTCTGGGGAAAGAATCCTTTTAAGGGGGGAAAGATGTGACGAACGAGAATTTTGTAAATTATTTTAAATATTTATTGAAGTAAATAAATATTTTTCGATGATTTAATTATTGGATTAAATAATTAATTGATGCAATTGTGGTAGATTAATTTAATTTAATTTTATGTGTTACATTTATTAAATTAATGTAGAGAAATTTTATTATTCGAAGTATGTGATTATGTGAGCTTATTGTATTAAAAGAAATATTTAATAAGCTATGTTATTTTAATTAATGTAATAATTAATTAGAGATTTAATAAATTGACATTATTAGTTAATGAGAAAATTTATTTTATGATTATGTGAATTTATGATAGATTATTATATGTTATTTAATTAATTTAAATAAGATATTTGAATTGAGTGTGACATTTATTCAACTATATGATATAACTTTATTAAATTAAATAGTATTTGAAAACTTTTCAAACTAGACAAACATGGCTTTAAAAGGAGTTATGGCCAGTTAACCCATGATGGGTAACTGACCATAATGCGCATCGGTCTATTTGAATACGACGTCTTATGTTTTTCTTTCATTTTCTAAGTCTGATAAAACTAGTTAGAGAGAATCTGATAATTGTTGAGGAGAATTGTGAGTCAGTGATTGAGAAGGAATTCATCTCTTACTAAAATCCACACTACGCGTTGGGTAACCTTCTCCTTCTGATATTCTATTTTTACGTCATTAAGTTTTTATAAGAAAATGGCTTTCAAAGTTTTGGTTTAACCTATGTAATTGGGTTAGGAGTATTGATTATGAGTTGTATGTGTGTTATGTTGTATCAAATCATGTAATTATGTATATGTTTGCAAACCATAACATCAGTATTGTGAAAACATGTCGTACATATGTTATTTCAAAATAAACAGAGTACGTGATATGGCCATATGGCCATATATGTGATAATTGATGTATTGATTATATATTATCCCTAAAATTTACACCCTTATATTATTGAGCATGTTAATACGAAGAGATCAAGCCTTAAACGAACGGATTCGGTGTTATAACGAATCCGTACGGCTAAATTATGTGCTTTGTTCAAAAAACTTCATCAAGAACAGTCCAATTTTACATGATTTAAATCTGTGATTATATGTTTTAATGGGTTAAAATCACTTTATAGATGTTGTATTATGAATATACATGAACTATAACTTGTGGGCATTTGTGCTCACTCTTGCTTAATAATAACATTGCAGTTAAGAATGAAAGAAGCGATGAACCCTCCACTAGTAAGGGCAAGGGCAAAGTTAGCAAATGATGAAGACATGTTATTTATTAACTGATGTATTTGTTTAAGACTTGAGTTATGTTGATGTTAAGACATATTTGTTTAGAATTCCGCACAGATGTTTTAAGGTTAGAGTAACCTGGGATTTATTTATGAATCAGTTGATGTAACCCTTAAGGGAAGAGATTTTATTATGATTTCTATCTATTGTATGGTTTATTATTATTTATGGGTAGATAGATAGATGATGCTTGTACAGTGAACACCAAATCCCGTGAAATCGAAGTACCCAGATTTGGGGGTGTCACAGAAAACGACAAAATTATCATTTTATAAAAATAACGACGAAAGTGTTATCGTTAAAACTGTTGAACTACCCGGTAGTAAAAGTACAGTAATACGCGTGGTTGCATAGTAACACACGGTATTGATTATTGATGCTTACGTAAGAAGTCACTCAGTTATACTCAATTATTATTGCAGTAGTTGTTGCATTATATCTCTCATATTATTGATTCAATTATTGTCACAGTATCATCTGTATAATATGTTATATTATTAAATCAATAATTGAGATGACAAAGTTATTCATATTATTATTTGCAATATTGACAATGTCTAGAAGTTATGTCAAGGAGAGGTTAGATAATCTAATTGCGCGCCAATACGGAGAAATCCTTATCAGAAAGCTCCCTTTTTCCTGGGAACGACCTGGTTGTTAAATATTGTGAGTTATAATATTAATGATGAATAAGTTCGTGTTGATTAAAGATGAAATTGATAGTTCCATTGTGTTGGGATTATTAGTGTTAGTAGAAATCGACATTTATTTCGATAATAATTGATGTCTGGAGGTTATATTGACCAATCGGGTAATTAACCGATTAAATGAGTAATTAATTGCTATTAATTCACATGCTTATAACTATGTGTTCACATGTGTGTACTATTGATTTACATGATTTACTATTAGGGGAGTTGGTGCAAGATTGATAATACTTGCATGACTAAGTTAAAAATAGAGGTATAGATGGAGGTACTATACTATAATTTGTTTTTTTCACATGATTATACTATTGAGTCACATGATTTTACTATTGATTCACATTATTTACTATTAGGGGAGGTGGTGCAAGTTTGATAATACTTGTAGGACTAAATTAAAAATGAAAAAAAGAGGAAGGTATTATAGTGTAATATTTTGAGCCCCAAAATGTGCAATTATCGAAACTATATTTTCTTATAAATAGAAGCTCATTCTTCCTTCATTTCTCACCAATTCACTAAAGCTATAGAGCAATTATTATAGAGAGAAATTATAAAGAGAAAGAAGAAGAGAAGTCTGCTACCTCACTATTCTAGTATCCAGTTTTCTTCTAAGGTAAGGGGTATTATTTCTTTCGTATTCATGAAGAGAGCTTTTGTTATTCCATTCTTTATTATTATGTTAGAATAACCTGTCTATGCGAAGTACCGCATACATGGTGAAATTCTTCTGTTATTCCATTCTTTATTATTATGTTGGAATAACATGTCTATGCGAAGTACCGCATACATGGTGAAATTCTTCTGTTATTCCATTCTTTATTATTCTGTTGGAATATCCTGTCTGTGCGGATTACGCATGGCTTGGTTCCATTCTTTATTATTCTGTTGGAATATCCTGTCTATGCGTATTACGCATGACCTGGTTCCATTATTTATTATTCTGTTGGGAATAACCTGTCTGTGCGGTCTATGGCATGCCTGGTGAATTTTTTTGTTATTCAATTCTTTATTATTTTGTTGGAAATGATATGTCTACGTGGATTATCGCATGGCGGATGAAAATCCATTTGCAGTTTCGTATATTCTATTATACTTGTATGCGATATCATTTCTTTTGTACTCGTCATGGAATATCATTTTCTTTGGTATTTTTTTTACGAGTTACTATTCATGGGTTACTATTCATCCGGTTACTATTCACTCTAGTATCATTCACTCGGGTATTCGGGACACTTTTCGTGCCGGGGTACTATTCACAAGGTACTATTCTCGAAGTACTATTCACGGGGTACTATTCACCTAAAAAATATATTTCTTTTCTGTCCAAATTATTTTTGGTACATGAATATTATTCTTGAATTTTTCTCTACAAAGCAGTGTCATGTTGACAATTTGGACGTTACTGATTTCTGGATAAATTAAATTATAAATCTTTAAAATTTATCCTTGAACTTGTTTTATTGAATTATTATGTCATTGTCATCATCCTCATGCTTATATTGTGATGAAAGTCATCTTTGGCTTACGTGCATAGATGGACTTGGTATGATTATGACCAGGAATTATTCGGTATAACCATGACCATAATGTGACGAATGATGTGGTAAAAGTCCTCATTGGCCTGTAGTTCATTGATGGACAATTATTGGTATGATTATGACCAGAGATTATTTGGTATAATTATGACCATTGATGATTACATGAATATCCTTGGCCGTGGTGCAAGGATGATTCGATTTTATTTATTAAGTTGAGTCTCAGCGATAAAGTTGATGAAAAACTTTTTAAATCATAGAAGATAGTAGATTTTATGCTCTACTTGACTCTTCTAATGGATTGCTTATTCCGCTGCAGTTGTTGATCTAAAACTTGTTGTCTATTGTATTCTATCAGTTGTTATACTGTTGAAGGCTAAGGATAATTTATTCTGCATTATCTTAGTCATAATATTTCTTACTGGGCTAGTTGAGCTCACCCTTTCTTTCACTGTTCTCTTCAAGAAATGAGAACGTAGCCGGGACTAGTCGGGGAACGGAGTGACGATCTAGATGATAATATTAGTAGTCCTCACTATTTTGTTAAATAGTGTGACAATAAATATAATGAGGACTCCATTGAGTGTGGATATTGTCTAGATGAAAATATTCTTATTAAAACTCTTAGATTATGTTTTGTCGTATTTTACACGAATATTGTATAATTAAGTTGTATTTGAATTTATGTGCCATGTATCTGGCGACTCAAGATGGGTGATGTATACCTGTTTTGGGGGCGTCACAAAGATGGGAATAGTTTGTACCTCATGCCCATTTTCTGAATAGGGGTCATTGGTGATCAACTTTTGGGCAAAAGTGAGGTTGCCTGGGAATCCATGAGCTAGCACCGATATTGCTGGATAGGCTTTCAAGATCCAGAACATATGATCCCAGGAGTTGAGGATTTGGGCTCTATAAAAGGACATCATAGGTAGATAGGAGAATAGTTGATTGTAGTTAGCTCTCTTATATCCATCCCAGCCCACTACGATGATCTCAACTTCATCATCCTCTTCTTCCTCTCTGTCTTCATTTGAAGTTTCCACTATATCAATTATCTCCACTTGTCTTCTTTGCTCTTCTGCTCTCTCATCCTCCATAGCTTCAATCCTTTCCATTTCTACAGTTTCTGAAGCTAGAATCTCTTGAGGGACTGAGGAAGATTCATGATGATCTATTGGCAATTCCACCTCAGCTGTAGCCTTTTCTGACATAGGGACTTCGTGAGGCTCCCCTCAACTCGATCATTCATTTGAATTTCAAGCAGCTCCCCCTCAGCTGGAGCATTCTCTAGTGTAAGAACTTCAGGAAGCTCCTGTGACGCCCCCAAAAATAGGTATACATCACCCATCTTGGGTCGCCAGATACATGGTACAGAATACAAATACAAACTAATTATATAACAATTGGGTAAAATACGACAAAACATATACTGTGAGTTTTAATACAAATATTGTCATCTAGACAATATCCACACTCAATGGAGTACTCATTACATTTATTATTACACTATTTTACAGAATAGTGAGGACTACTAATGCACCATCTAGGACCATCACTCTGTTCCCCGACTAGCCCCAGCTACGTTCTCATTTCCTGAAGAGAACAATGAAAGAAAGGGTGAGCTCAACTAACCCAGTAAGAAATATTATGACTAAGATAATGCAGAATAAATTATCGTTAGCCTTCAACAGTGTTAAACTGATACAATATAACAAACATCAAGTTTAACTGCAGCGAAACAAACAATCTATTAGAAGAGTCCAGTAGAGAATAAAATCTACTATCTTATATGATTTAAAAGGTTTTTTATCACTTTTATTGCTGAGACTCAGCTCAATAAATAATCCACATCATTAAATCATCCCTGCACTACAGGCCAAGGATATTCTTTAGTATCATGACCACGAATTATCCATGCACTACGGGCCAAAGATAATCGTGTTTTTATCAACGGCCCTGATCATGCCATAAAACAATTCATCTTTGCACCCTTGGCCGAATAGAATCCATAGCCATAATCATACCAAAAACTGTCCATCAATGCATTACGGGCCAATGAGGACTTTTTTCACATCCTTTGTAACATTACTATCATGATTATACCGAATAATCCCTGGTCATAATCATACCAAGTCCATCTATGCACTACAGGCCACAGATGACTTTCAACATAATATAAACATGAGGATGATGACAATGACATAATAATTCAATAAAACAAGTTCAAGAATTAATTTATCCAGGAACCAATAACGTCCAAATTGTCAACATGATACTTCTTTGTAGAGTAAAATTAAAGAATGCTCAGAAGAATATTTCCATGAAAAGATACTGGATGAAGCGCAAATATCAAGGATATTCCACTAATTTCATGGAGTATAAAAGCCAAAACTTTAACTAGCTGAGTATAATAGAATATATGAAACTGCAAATGGATTTTCACCGCCATGCGATAATACACTTAGACAGATCATGTCCACAATTTAATAAGGAATGAATACAAAGGATCATTCACCATGCATGTGGTAATCCACATAGACAGGTTATTCTAACAGAATAATAAAGAATGGAATAACAGAACGATTCACTATGCGTGCGATAGACTGCACAGACAGGTTATTCCTAACAGAATAATAAAGAATGGAACCAGGTCATGCGTAAACGCACAGACAGTATATTCCAACAGAATAATAAAGAACGGAACCAGATCAGGCGAAATTCGCACCGACATGATATTCCAACAAAATATTAAAGAATAGAAATACAAAAGAAATCACCATGCATGCGATAGACCGCACAGACAGGTTATTCCAATAGAATAATAATTAATGGAACCAGGTCAGGCGTAGTACGCACTAACAGAATATTCCTACAGAATAATAAAGAACGGAATAATAGAAGAATTTCACCATGTATGCGGTACTTCGCATAAACAGGTTATTCTAACAGAATAATAAGGAATAGAATAACAGAAGTTCTCTTCATGAATACGAAAGAAATAATATCCCTTACGGGTACAACAAATAATATCCCTTACGAGTATAACAAATAATATCACTTACCTTAGAAAGAAGAGTACTGGATATAGGAGTAGTGAAGTAGCAAAACACTTTTCTTCTTTCTCTCTATAGTTTCTCTCTCTAGAGTTTCAGTGAATTCGTAAGAAATAATGAAGGAATGAGCTTCTATTTATAGAAAAATGGACAGCATAGTAACTAATTCATGAACGGTCTAGATTGATTTACTTTTAATCGGATGGTCCATATTTAAAGCAAAATTTTTTAAATAAAATATAATATATTCTATTTATAATCTAATAAAACGAATAACTTTATAAAAGTATTCTATTTTATATAAAAGGTTTTTCTGTTTTATTACATTAATAATATCAATAAAACAAAACTGAGTGACTTATCACTTAAGCATCAATAATCAATACCGTGTGCTACTATGCAACCACGCGTATTACTGTACTTTTAACACCGAGTGTTTCAACAGTTAACGGTAAAACTTCTGCCGTTATTTTTATAAAATATTTTTGTCGTTTTCTCAATTCGACAATAATTTCGTTGTGGGGTCCACCAATGATTGTGCCGTTGTACGAATATTTCCTGATAAAATGAATATTCCCCGACCAATCGAATATAATATGACCACTTGCATACTTTGTAAAATTTATAAATACTACCCACAACTATAACATTATATCAAATCCACACCATAATATTAAAAAAAATTATTTCGAGAAAATTAAATCTTATTCATAAAATTTGGGATTTTACAATCTCCCCTCCTTATAAAATTTCGCCCTCAAAATTTACGTACGTACCTAGTATGCCGAACAGGTGAGGATACCTTGACTTCATTTCAGATTCTAACTCTTGAGGTATAACCTTTGAGTGTCGAATATAATCCTTCTTATCTAAGATTTTAACACGTATCTCCTCATACGTTAAATCATCCGCTATCTCATCCGGTTCTAAATTAATAATGTGGTTCGGGTCGTCCACATATTTACGTAACGTCGATACGTTAAAAACGTTATGAACACGCGACATACTTAGCGGTAAAACGAGTCTATAAGCCACAGTTCCTACTCGATCGAGGATTTCAAATGGGTCAATTAAATCGAGGGTTGAGATTTCCTCTCTTCAGCAACTCTTGCTTTTAGAATAACGCCCTCTTGAACCTTCTTCTTCACATTCATCAGCTCTGAGTATGTAGCTTGAGCGGCTTTAACTTTTTCAATTAAAGTTGATTTTAATCGTATATTCGTTATCTTCGCGTGGGTCCCTAGAGTCTTTAACTCTATCTTCATCATTTGTAAGTTATACGAAATGGATCTTTGTGTTAACAACATCTCACTCGCATATAATCTTCTACTCAGTGCGTTAGCTACCATGTTCGCACTTCCACGATGATATTGAATGGTACGATCGTAATCTTCAACAGCTCGAGCCAACATCTTTGGCGCGTAATACGCTCGTTTTAGTTGAAGAAATATTTGAGGTTTTAAGAAATGGGTTTTGTACTAGGGTCAATACAAAATTTGATTTCACGCTCTGGGGTAGGCTAAGAAGTCTTCAAGGATACGTTAGGAAATTTATTAACAATAGAAATATCGTTCAAAACTATGACCCTCATCCAAGACTTGGATAGCACGTCACATTGATACCTATCAACTTGCCATCGTCATTCACGATGTCGCCTACAGAAAGTCTGGCTTCGGTGCATTACACGCAAGGAAGTCACCAGATAAAGGCTCAGGGCTCTTTACTTATGGCTTGATATGACAATGATAGACTTTAGTGGTTTGGTTACTTTGAATTCACATAACAGGTTGGTTAGGAGTATGAAAGCTAACAACCTTACGAAAAGCATGATGAGTAAGTAACCAATTGATTACTAAAATCACATCAAAGGCAAGTATTTTCAAAGAAATAAGATCGACAGGTAACGTGAAAGTGTTGATTTGAATCAAACAAGATTTATAAATAGTGGAGGTAACGAAGATTTCTCCGAACGGAATTTAAACAGATATATCAAAGTCTAACTTCTCCGGAGTTAACTTCAAACATTGAACACAACTAGGTGAAATAAAAGAGTGAGTAGAACCGGTATCTAACACGGTATAGACTTCAAAAGAGTTTATGACTAACATACCCGTGATAATTTTATTCAGGTTCCTCGTCACGAAAAAAAAAACGCTCTCTCTTAAACTACCAGTTTTGGCTTGTCTGGGACATCCTTTGGCATAACTATCCCAGCTAGACTTGACTTCACTATACGACAAAATCGAGCTAGGTGACCTTCTCTTCTGCAATTAAAACACGTTTTGGATTGCTGCGTACAGTTTAGACGGATGTGTCCCTCCTGTCCGCATTTGAAACATACGATCGGTGGTCGTTCTTCTTCCTTTGAAACGGGTGCTGGTACCGACGTCTTCACGTCATTGTTGAACCTTCTCTTCTTGAAATGTCCATTCTTATTGTTTTGGCCATTATGACCACCGAAGTTGTAAGACCCCAACTTATTATTGAATAAAATCAAATTTTCTCTAAATATTATTGTGAATAATAAGGGGTTAATTTGATATAATACTTTGGTTATGGGTGAAATGTGCAAATTTTGCAAAATAAGCAAGTGGTTATAAAATATTTATTTTGTCGGAGAATATTCGTTTGGTCGTGGAATATTCTTGCTGTCGGGAAATATTCGTACGACGGCGCAGCCTTGTGTGGGCCCCATAACGGAAAGCGATTGGATGAAGAAAACGACAAGTATAAGTTATTTATAAATAACGGCGTAGTTGTTACCGTTAATACTGTTGGAATACCCGGTGGTTAAAATACAGTAGCACACGGTATTGCACCAATTATTGATTCTTACGTAAGAAGGCACTACTCAATAATTGTTACAGTAGTTATTGTTCAATATTTTATTTTATTGATTCAATAATTGTTGCGTGGATATTTTATATTATTGTTGTTTCAATAATTGTTGCTGCACAGTATTTTCCATTATCAGATCAATAATTCATATTATTTGAATAATATTATTAGATAACATTATTGGCAATGTCTAGAAAGTTCTGTCTAAGGAGAGGTTTGGTCATCTAATTGCGCGCCAATAAGGAGAAATCCTTATTGGAAAGCCCCCTCTTTCCTGGAAACGGCCTGGTTGTCATAAATGTGATTCTGTAATATTATTTGTGAATAATTAATTATTAATTCATATGATAAGGAAATATTTATTTTATGTGGATATAAATGACGGATATATTTTTGTGGTTAATAATGAAGGAGTTAATATTGAGGTGTTTTATCAGTATTTTTATCGGAATGGAGGTATTAAAAATCAAATCAGGGTTTTTGAGAAATATTGCGGGTGTTATAATTTTTAATCCGACCGTTGGATCGTGGTAATTTTTGGATATGTTATACATATATAAGTTGAGTATATGTCCACAAATTTTGAACCGTTAAAAATGAACGTATGATTTATTATGAATTTTACGAGATGACTAGTTCAGAAATTGTTGAATTTTCGGAGTTAATCATTTTGGTGGAAAATTCTAGAATTGGTGGGCCCCACTCTTGGTTGGTGAAGAAATGTGCTGAGATTTTTATTCAAATGTGGTGGGTGAGAATAGTAGCAGGTAAAGCCATCAGGTTGCAGGTTAAGTCTGCTTCGGCGTGCTAACATTTTCCTATAAATAGAGGGCTAAGTTAGAATTGAAAATCACACCAGAAACAAGTTTTCTCTCTTTCTCTCTCTAGATTATTGAGTGTATTTTGTGAGTATTTAGATATTTTGAGAGTTTCTATTCATCAGAGCAAGTTTCTTTCAGCCTTATACCGGTATTCCGACCAGAAGTACTGATATTTTGAGGTAAGAGATATTATTTTCTTCTTAATGATATTATTTTCTTCAATATCATTATGCTGAAATATTGCTATGAGTTTTTATCAAATTTGGAACTTTTTGTGTCGAGGTTACTATTCACGTATACGGCACTATTCACGTATACGGTACTATTCACGAATACGACACTATTCACCGAAAAATAAAATTTTTTCCTTTTTGTTCAAGATGTCTATTACGGTTACTATCTTTGATTGTATCCATGTTTTGATCTTTATTTTTGAATTCTGCTTCACAATTGATTATTATAAAGTATTATTGATCTTGGATAAACTGTTATACGAATCCCTACTATTTGTCCTTCTGTCTCACTGGATTCGTTCTCTTTAAGATATTTTTCATCATCCTCAGTCCTAAATGATGATATTATTGAATATCTTTGGCCTGTAGTGCAAAGATGTATGATTACTTGATGAATATCTTTGGCCTGTAGTGCAAAGATGAACAGGTGTTGAGATGAACATGACTGACAGGTGATACAAATGAATATATTTGGCCTGTAGTGCAAAGATGAATATTTGGATAAAGATGATTATTACAGGGATAAAATATTGATGATGGACTTTTAAATTTTAGAAGATAGTAGAATTCTTTCTCTACTTGACTCTTCTAATGGTTTGTTGTTTCCGCTGCAGTTGTTGATCTAAACTTGTTGTCGATTATATTCTATCAGATTTTTCCCTGTTGAAGACTAACGATAATTTGTTGTATATTATCTTAGTCATAATATTCTTTACTGGGCTAGTTGAGCTCACCCTTTTCCTTTTTGTTCCATTTTTCTTCTCAGGAGGTGAGAACATAGCAGGATCTAGTCGGGGTATGGAGTGATGGTTCTAGAAAGATGTTTTAGCAGTCCTCACTATTTCTATAAAATAGTGTTTGAATAATTGTAATGGGGATTTATTTGAGTGTGAATATTGTCCAGAAGACAATATTTGTATTTAAACTCACAGTATGTGTTGTCGTATTTTGCACGACAATTGTATTATTGAAGTTGTAGTTTGCTTTCTGTACCATGTATTTGGCGACTCAGAATGGATGTTGTATACCTATTTTGGGGGCGTCACAATTGGTATCAAAGCTTAGGGATATGATCCCTGGCTGAGATGTGAGACAAGAACTAGGAGGGGAGAGACGGGGAATTCCTTTGCTAGTATGACCTGACTAAGTTTATTTGGTGTTTATTTGGTCGGTCAGAGTATAGGGATAATATGTGACATGTCAATTAACCCTTGTTTTATGGCAGTATTTAAGAATGGCAGCTGAGAACGTTAATAATGGAGTAAATCAGACCGTGGAGACAACTTTGATCACCACCCAGGGGAACGTGCAACAGGAAGGCAATATTCCTCCTGTAAACAACGTTACCGAGCAAACGATGAATGATGGAATGTTTAGGAGCTTTTTGCAGTTCATGCAAAATCAGACGAGGGAGACTCATGTGCAGAATATGGGTGAAAATGATAACAACGCACTGTTTGTCACAGCTAAGCAGTTCAAAGAATTGGGACCACCAGAATTTAAGGGAAAGCCGGATCCGATCATGGCGAAAACGTGGGTCAAGCAAATTACCAAGATATTCGATGTCTTGGGATGCACGGAGGAACAGAAGGTTCCATTCGCCACCTTTATGTTCCGCGGTGAGGCAGACTACTGGTGGGAGTCTGTGAAGCGTACCCAGCCTGACGCACTCAACATGTCCTGGGAAACATTTCAAAAACTGTTCAATGACAAGTACTTTCCTGAAAGTATTCGTCATATGAAGGAGGTGGAGTTTATCAGACTGGAACAAAACAACATGACGGTGTCCCAATACGAGGCGAAGTTTGCAGAGTTATCCAGGTTTGCACCTCATTTGGTCGAAAATGAGGAACGAATGACAAGGATGTTTCTGAGAGGTCTAAAACCCGAGATTCGGCAATATCTTATCTCTCATAAATTTTCTTTATATTCAGATGTTGTAAACAGGGCTCAATTATTAGAGCGAGATAATGAGTATGTGCAACCGAGGGACCACAACCAGGGTCATACCGGTGTCGGCAGTCATCGAAGCAATGAAAACCAGTAGGGAGGAAAATATTCGGACAAAAGCGGTAACCACTCTGGTGGTAATCGTGGTCGTGATAATAGAAGGAGCGAGTCGGGAGGAGATTTCAAGAAGAGAAGGTACAACAATGATATCGTGAAGACGTCAGCACAAACATCAACTGTTTCTAGGGGAGGAGAACGACCACCGGTCGTATGTTACAAATGTGGGAAAGAGGGACATATCAGCCCAAACTGTCCACAACAATCTAAGGTATGTTATAACTGTGGAAAGGAGGGTCATATAGCTCGAGAGTGTTCTGTAGCAAAACCAAGTTCAGCGGGGATGGTGACTCCAAAAGTTGTCCCGGATAAGTCGAAATCAGCGGTTCCTGGAAGGGCGTTTGTCGTGACTGGCCTAAACGCGAGAAACCCGAACGAGGTGATCACGGGTAAGCTAATCTTGAATTCTTGCGAAGTTTATACTTTACTAGATACCGGTTCTACCCATTCTTTTATCTCTCCTGCTTGTGCTCAACGTTTAAACTTGACTCCGGAGAAATTGGACTTTAACTTATCTGTTGAAACTCCGTTGGGTGAAACCTTCGTTACATCTACAGTTTATAAATCTTGCATGATCCAAGTTGGCACTATCACATTACCTGTTGATCTTATCTCTTTAAAGATACTTGCTTTTGATGTGATTTTAGGAATTGATTGGTTAACCACTCATCATGCTAAAATTGATTGTTTTCGTAAGGTTGTTAGTTTTCATATTCCTAACCAACCTGTCATACGAATTCAAACTACTAAACCACTAAAATCAGTCACTGTCATATCAAGCCACAAAGCTATTCGTTTATTGAAAAACGGATGTCAAGCTTTCTTAGCCCATGTTATGGATTTGAACAAAGACAAGTCAGATTTGAATAATATTTCTATTGTTAGAGAATTTCCCGATGTATTTCCTGAAAAACTTCCTGGTCTACCCCCAGAACGTAAAGTTGAATTCTTTATTGACCTTGAACCCGGTACAAAGCCCATTTCTAAAACTCCATATCGAATGGCTCCTATTGAACTTTGGGAGTTAAAAGTCCAACTACAGGAGTTGTTGGACATCGGTTTTATTCGTCCTAGCACGTCTCCTTGGGGTGCTCCTGTTTTATTCGTAAAGAAGAAAGACGGGAGTATGCGACTTTGTATTGACTATCGAGAATTGAATCATGTCACCATCAAGAATAGTTATCCGCTACCTCGCATTAATGACCTGTTCGACCAGTTACAAGGAACACAATTCTTTTCAAAGATCGACCTTCGTTCTGGATATCATCAGCTGAAGATTAAAACTGAGGATATTCCAAAGACTGCCTTCAGAACTCGGTACGAGCATTATGAATTCTTAGTCATGTCTTTTGGATTGACTAATGCTCCTGCTGCCTTCATGGATATGATGAACCGTGTATTCAAAGAATATTTGGATCAGTTCGTTGTTGTCTTTATTGATGACATCCTCATCTATTCCAAAAGCCGTGAAGATCATGAGCGCCATTTGAAGCTCGTACTACAAAGGCTTCGTGAAAATAAGCTATATGCCAAATTGAAGAAATGCGAGTTCTGGCTTGAGGAAGTAGCATTCCTTGGGCACGTGGTGTCAAAACATGGAGTATCTGTCAACCCGACGAAGATTGAAGCCATACAAAGTTGGGAGCAACCGAAGTCGATAACCGAAGTACGTAGCTTTCTGGGCTTAGCTGGTTATTATCGGAGATTTGTGGAAGGATTTTCTCGAATTGCTACTCCGTTAACTCAGCTGACTCGAAAAGATACAAAATTCGTATGTAGTGAGGAATGCGAGAAGAGTTTCCAAGAACTCAAGAGGAGACTCATTTCGGCACCTGTTCTGACAATACCATCTGGTTCGGATGGATTTGTTATCTACAGCGATGCTTCAGGCAAAGGGTTAGGATGTGTTCTCATGCAACATGGGAAAGTCATAGCCTATGCCTCACGATAACTCAAAGAATATGAGAGGAATTATCCTACTCATGATTTGGAGTTAGCAGCAGTCGTTTTTGCGTGAAGATCTGGAGACACTACCTATATGGGGAGAAAATGGAGATCTATACAGATCATAAAAGCCTCAAATATTTCTTCACCCAAAAGGAACTCAACATGCGGCAGCGACGTTGGCTCGAGCTGTTGAAAGATTACGATCATACCATCCAATATCATCCTGGAAAAGCAAACGTAGTAGCTGACGCATTGAGTAGAAGATCATATGCGGGTACGAGTGCAATGTTGTTAATACAAAGGCCCATTTTGTATGACTTGAAAAGGATGGAGATAGAGATGAAGGCTCCAAGTACCCACATGATGATATCAAATATACAAGTAGAACCGACTTTAATCGATAAAGTTAAAGCTGCTCAAGCTACGGACATGGAGCTGATGCGTATGAAGAAGAAAGTGCAAGAAGGTGCTATTCCAGAAGCAAGAATCGATGAAGAAGGAATACTTCGAGTCAACTCCAGACTTTGTGTTCCTAATGATTTTGACTTGAAGCATAGAATAATGATGGAGGCACACAACACACCGTTTGCAATCCATCCTGGGAGTACCAAAATGTATCACGATCTTCGACATACATTTTGGTGGAGCAATATGAAAAGAGAGATCGCGGAGTTTATCTCGAGATGTTTAACTTGTCAACGTGTAAAAGCGGAGCATCAAGTACCAAAGGGTCCATTGCAACCACTTGAGATTCCAAAATGGAAGTGGGAACACATTACTATGGATTTTGTTACGGGTCTTCCCAAGGATTCTCAAGGCATAGATGCGATTTGGGTTATTGTTGATAGATTAACCAAGTCCGCTCATTTCTTGCCGATACGTGAGACTTACTCCCTTGAACGTCTTGCTAGTATGTATGTGAACGAGATTGTGAGATTGTATGGCATGCCAGTATCCATAGTTTCGGATCGTGACCCAAGATTCACTTCACGATTTTGGGTTAGCTTGCAGAAAGCTATGGGCACGGATTTACGATTCAGTTCGGCATACCATCCTCAAACGGACGGACAATCAGAGAGGACTATTCAAACTCTTGAAAATTGATAAGTGGATTTTATATACACGAATCATTGTTCAAATCAAGTTTAAATTCGTATTTGTTTTCATATTTTGTGTTCGTTTTTACTTGTTTCATGTTATTTTATGTGTAGGGTGGTTATGGATGCATTAAGGATGAAAAGGTGGTCTTTTTGGAGCAAAAATGGAAAAAGTTGGAACATTAAAAAATTTGAAGTCAGAGTACACCCCCGCCGGGGCGAGCCCTTTTTGCCTAGTACCCCCCGCCGGGGCGGGGGTCCTGATTCTGCTGCTGTCCTATTTTGTTTCAACTTCTATTTTGGCTCGGATTGGTGGGCTAGCTGGTGCGTTTTGGAGTCTATTAAAAGGAGAATACGTCCAGAAGTCAAGAGAGCTTGCTACCACTTAGAAAAACAACAATCCTGTAGCACAAAGGCAAGATTTTCAGCACGGATTGAAGGATTTGGAGAGCGAAAATTGGAGGAGTGATTTTCAGAGATTGTCACGACGATTGCAGATTGAGGCTACGTGAAGGAGTTTTCTACAATTCTTCTTCTCTTTCATCTATTTTGTAATTGGGATGATATTTTCAACTGATTATTCAGTTTTTAACTCGTTCGTTATGAACTAATTTACTTATTAGACTTGTGATGGATCTTTAAGCTTAGCAATGATTCTATAACTTGATTTCTAATTTTATAAGATAATTTCAGTTTATCTATGTTAACTTGAGCGTGAATTTATGAATTGCCTGATCAACAATTTTATGTGGACTTGAAAGGATTTGAGAGAGGATATTCGAGTCTAGACTTAGTTAATATAGCATGTGTCATAAATTATGTCGATAGCATATTTGTGATTATTGTTAAGGTAGAGATACGCTTGACATCGCATGTAATCATTAAGAGAACTTAAACTTCAACCTTTTTAATTGCAGTTCACATAGAGATATAGTGAGTTGGTTAATTAAGGTGTTTAATGGATTTCTATCTTAATTGTGGATTGATGTTAATATGGTATTAGTACATCGAGAGGTGGCTTTTACTACGTTCGTGTTCTTGATTAATAAACTGGAATATTGAATTGAATTGGAAGAAAAGTTAGAAAATCAGAGTGAAGCTTAGGGTGAAATCATAAGTCTAATTCTCCATTAATTGTTCGAAAATTCCGAATTTCGTTATTGGTGATTATTTCTTTTGTGATAATTTAATTATTCATTAATTTAGTTTCTTTTAATTAGTTTCTTAAAAAAAACCATTGAATTGATTAGTTTAATAAAATTAGGATTAATACAAAATTGATAATTGTGAAGTTAAGATTCTTGATATTTTGTCCTCGTGGAAACGATACTTTATTCATCACTTTATTACTTGTTGACCACGTGCACTTGCGTGTTTTATGCGTATTGATTTTACCCAACAAGTTTTTGAAAATCCCCCAAACTTAAACCGTGCTAGTCCACGAGCACAAACAAGCTACATGCAATGCAATGAAATGCAATAACAATCTAAACGCCTAAATAAATCCAACAATATCGCATAAACAATTTATTCCATCGGCCTCAGAGAAAACAAGCAACTTTACACTACGAATTATCAAAACCAATCCACGCTTACATATTAATTCTCAATTCTTGAACAATCATCACTGGTATAGCGTGTGTGTGTGATCCACATCAAGTTTAACTGATACGAACCCAAATTCAATACATAAACAACTTCTTAGAAGGAATTATACAGTGCAAACTTAAAAATCTCAAAAATAAGCACGATTCAACTAAAATTAAACTTAACCAAATTCAAGGGTACATGCAGGATACTTATGCTTTCTTTTTTTTTATATGGGGGCTTTTTGCACTTTTCCCGTTTTATTCTTATCTTTTCTTTTTTTTTCATAGATGGTTGGTGAGTGCGTTTTACGCTCCATCTCACGCTTGTGTTTATGGGGAGTGCTTCACTTCAACCCACCACAAGACTCAACATATTGCATTCTCTTTTTTTTTAATATAGCTTATATATCCCACATATATTCCCCCAAACTTAAGTTCTTGCCTAATTTAAGCCTTCACTTCCTAACCTTGTCATTTTCTGGTTCACGCTAGCACTATCCTTTAGAAACCCTTTATGTATCAATTTGAACGAACCGGTCAACAAAATTGTTATTAGTGCTACCCTTTTTATAACAGTTTCAAACAAGTCCAAGAATCGATTCATAACAGTAATTATATCACAGTTCTAATAATCCATACTATATTGGTTAACTTGTTCACAATCTCATCATTGGCCAGAATAACCTGTAGAATGCGACACCATTGGACATATGCAACCTAAAAATTTTGTTTTTTTTAACATTGAAAACTTATGAAAACAATGCAAACTCCTAACTAATATGCAGAATAAAATTATAAAATCAATATGCATGCAACTAAACAAATATGACTCCCCCAAACTTAAATAAGACAATGCCCTCATTGGATAAAAATATAAGGAACGAGGACTTCCCTGAAACTGTTTAAGTCTGAGGCAGTGGTTGGTGTGCATCCTCATCAGAATCACTAGGAGGAAATCGAGGATATGGACCGGGTTGTTCATATGGAAAATGACCCGCCGGGTTGAAACTTTGGAGTGTTGTATTCAATGAGGCGAAAGATGCATTCATGGCATCAAACATGTGGTCTTGGCGCATCGCCAATCACCGCATCTCCCGGCGTGTCACCCTATTGGTTGAAGTCAGTTGATTCTGAAAAGCAAGGAACTGAGCACTAGAAAATGTCTCAGTCGGCGGAGTCTGCTCGGTTCCCGGATCACCCATTTCTTCATCCTCATCCCCCGAAGTATCTTCGGCATCATCCTCGGGTTCCGACGCCGATGGAAAAATAAAACCCAAACCCCGTGGATGGGACTCTCCTCCAGGCCAAACAGAATACTGGGCTATCATTCTAGTATCTAGGATCTGCAGCGGCATCAAAGTGGGCTCATCATCGGACCAACGTACTCCGGCTTGATGACACAATCCACATATAAGAGATGGATGTGGTAAGCCGCCAGAAAAGTTGCCGCGGAGACATCGACGTATAGAAAAACTGATAATTGCCTCGATGTCTATGAGGAAATCTTGCACAATGGCATACAGGAGGAGTGCCTTCTCCTTAGTCACGTCCAAGGTGTGCGTGGACGGTAGCAGTTTAGCACAGAGGAAGGCATACCAGATTTTACCATATCGACTTAGGTCTTTGCTGTGAAACACGGTTCCCCCCTTTCGTCCCTTTATCCAAGTAGTCCCTAGCTTAGTCATGTTTTGAATCACCTCCTCATAATCGGGGTCAAAATCCCGCATGTAAGCATATTGACACTGGCGTGGCACCCGCAGTTGATAAAAGGCATTGATGGCATCTGCACTGAACGGGACCATGCGACCCCTCACGAAGGCAGTGAATGGTGCCTTGTCCTCGGCATTTGCATAAAATTCTTTAACAACATTCACAACAGCGGGCTCAGGCTACGCTGTAAACCTTATCCATCCTTGTTGGTAGATTTGTTGCATCATTTCCCCATCATTTCCCTCGGGAGCCAACCCCCGTTCTGGTGTAAGAGCCTTGGTAACCATATAGTCGTAGCGGTCGGCGGCGGCAGCACTTCGAAATTTACGGCGGTCATATGTTCGGGTTGGTGGAGCCGTGCTAGAACTCGCCCCCCGTTGGCGTTTTGAGGTTGGTTGAAAAGCCATGGATAACCGGATGCTGAATTTTGCGAGCACGCACTAGTTTCACTTTCTTTGTGGTTCAGGCAAAATAGCAAACACCTTGCATGCATAGCCCTAACGTCCCCCAAACTTAAGTGGTTGGTATGGAATTTCAGTGGAGAGAAGACGAGAGTATGAGAATAAGTCTAGAGTACTCACCCGTAACTGTTTGTGGTCCAAGAGCTTGGAGATTTAGTGTGTAAATGAATGTATATAATAGAGATAGGAGGTAGGGTGTATATAGAAGGAGATATGGTGGAGAAAGTGGTGGATGGTGTAGGGGAGAAGATGGGTAAGTTATTAGTTAGTGGTTATGGTGGTAGTAATAGGGTAGGATCGTGGGGTGTGGTAAGGGGAGTAAAACTGAAAGAGCAGTTGTTGGTGAGGGAGGAGAAAGAGGCCGGGGCGTGCGTGTTTAAAGGCATGTCTGCCCAGAAATTAGGACCCCCGCCCCAGCGGGGGGTGCTAGGCAAAAATGTCCCGCCCCGGCGGGCTAACCCACTGTTAAACTCTTTGGTCAAAAAAATTTTGGACATGAAAAATTTCCAAATTTCCTCCGTTGTGTAGTCCTTGTTGCTCTAAGTCGTGTTTGACCTCTCCTGAAACCAACAACAAGCAAAACGTTAGATTAATGATGACTTGGAGTTTGGATTTATTTTTAGTATTTTTCAGAGATTTTAAGTAAACTTAATAAATGAAAATTCCTAACTACTTCTTTCATAAACTATATCCTACCAACTTAAATGTGAAATATGAAAAATAAAGAAATATTGGGTTGCCTCCCAATTAGCGCTTGATTTTAAGTCGTTCAGCCTGACTACTCCCTGTTTTACTGTGTATCGGCTAGGATGATAGTGTCGGCGTCCAAATTTGACTCGCCACCCCAGTAATGCTTTATACGTTGGCCATTTACTTTGAATGTTTCTAATGGATTGCGACTGTATAATTCAACCGCGCCATGAGGAAATACCCGTTTGATAGTAAATGGTCCCGACCATCTTGACTTAAGCTTTCCGGGGAACAACCGCAGCCGTGAATTGAACAAGAGGACTGCTTGACCCGGCTTAAATGTGCGTTGGATAATTTTGTAGTCGTGCCATTTTTTAACTTTTTCTTTGTATAGTTTGGCATTCTCATAGGCATGAAGGCGGAATTCGTCGAGCTCATTAAGTTGGAGTAACCTCTTTTCTCCTACAGCGGCTTGATCAAAATTCAATTTCTGTATTGCCCAATAAGCTTTGTGTTGTAACTCCACTGGCAAGTGACATGCCTTTCCGTACAAGAGTTGATACGGCGACATCCCGATTGGCATTTTGTATGCAGTGCGGTATGCCCATAATGCATCATCCAATCGAAGCGACCAATCTTTCCGGTTTGGGTTAACGACTTTTTCCAATATCTTTTTAACTTCTCTGTTCGATACCTCGGCTTGCCCATTAGTCTGAGGGTGATAAGCAGTCGCCACTTTGTGATTAACCCCATACTTAGCCAAAAGAGCTGTAAACGATTTGTTGCAGAAATGACTGCCTTCATCACTAATAATTGCTCTTGGCGTGCCAAACCTTGTGAAAATATTTTTCTGTAAAAACTTGAGGACCACCTTGGCATCATTAGATGGTAATGCGACAGCTTCAACCCATTTCGATACGAAGTCCACCGCGAGCAAAATGTACTGATTGCTCAAAGACGACGGGAATGGTCCCATGAAATTGATGCCCCATACATCGAAGATTTCCACTTCCAGAATTGTTTGTAGGGGCATCTCATTCCGTTTTGATATGTTACCCACCTGTTGGCATCTATCACCTATTTTCACAAATTGGTGGGCATCTTTGAACAACGTCGGCCAATAAAACCCAGACTGAAGAACTTTCGCCGCAGTGCGCTCACTTCCGTAATGGCCACCATATGCCGACGAATGGCATTCTTGTAATATAGTGTGGACTTCACTATATGGAATACACCGTCGTATCATCTTATCAGCGCATTGTTTAAACAGATACGACTCATCCCATATGTACCACTTGACGTCATGAAGAAACTTCTTTTTCTGCTGTCATGTGAGATCTGGGGGAAAAATCTTGCTTACCACATAGTTCGCGAAGTCTGCATACCACAGAAATTCTGCATTCAACCCAAATAACTGCTCATCCGGGAATGTCTCATGAATCACGCATCTCTCTTTATCTGTTGTCTCCGAATTTTCCAGTCTGGATAGATGATCGGCGACTTGATTCTCCATCCCTTTTCTATCTTTAATTTCTAAATGAAACTCTTGAAGTAAGAGAATCCATCGGATAAGACGTAGTTTAGCATCTTTTTTCGCTATTAAGTACCGAATCGCTGAGTTGTCCGTGTAGACTATTACCTTTGTCCCGATCAAATATGCCCGGAATTTGTCGAACGCGTATACTACTGCAAGCAACTCCTTTTCCGTAGTAGTGTAGTTCATTTGAGTTTTTGTTAGTGTTTTGCTTGCATAATATATTGCGTGAAACACCTTATTTCGTCGTTGGCCCAAAACTGCTCCAACCGCATAGTCGCTTGCATCACACATGAGTTCGAACGGCATTTTCCAGTCCGGTGCCACTATCACGGGGGCTGTAGTTAACTTCTTCTTCAACAATTCAAACGCGGATTTGCACTCCTCTGTAAAACTAAAAGTCGCATCCTTCTCTAAAAGACTACATAGAGGTTTTGCAATCTTAGAGAAATCCTTTATGAACCTTCGGTAGAACCCAGCATGCCCCAGAAAACTGCGAATACCCTTAACTGAGCTCGGTGGAGGTAGTCTCTCGATCGTGTCCAACTTTACCTTGTCTACTTCCAATCCTTGCACTGACACCTTATGTCCTAATATTATGCCCTCTTCAACCATGAAGTGGCATTTTTCCCAATTTAGTATGAGGTTAGTATCCTTACAGCGCTGCAATACCATAACCAGATTTTCTAAGCAAGTGTCAAAAGTACTTCCATAAATCGAGAAATCGTCCATGAATACTTCAACGTTTTTCTCCACCATGTCCGAAAAAATAGCCATCATACACCGCTGGAAAGTTGTCGGTGCATTACACAGTCCGAATGACATCCGTCTGAATGCAAAGGTGCCGTAGGGGCAAGTGAATGTTGTCTTTTCTTGGTCTTCAGGGGCGATAGCAATCTGATTGTATCCCGAATATCCATCCAATAAGCAGTAAAATTCATGCCCCGCTAACCTGTCTAACATTTGATCGATAAAAGGTAGCGGGAAATGGTCCTTCCGGGTTGCCTTATTCAATCTCCTATAATCAATGCACACCCTCCAACCTGTTACTGTCCTTGTTGGAATTAACTCGTTGTCCTCATTCTGAATTACTGTCATTCCCCCTTTTTTCGGCACACAATGAATCGGACTTACCCATTTACTGTCGGAAATTGGGTATATGACTCCGGCATCCAATAATTTCAGAATTTCCTTCTTGACCACTTCCTTCATGATTGGGTTAAGTCGACGTTGATGCTCCACGGATGGGCTCGCAGTATCTTCCATCAAAATCTTGTGCATACAAAATGATGGGCTAATGCCTTTTATATCCGCAATTGTCCATCCAATTGCTGATTTGTGATCCCGAAGCACCCTCAGCAACTTTTCCTCTTGTAATTTGTTAAGTGCAGCAGAAATAATTACAGGTAAAGAATTTAAATCGCCTAAATACGCGTACCTGAGATGTTCAGGGAGTGGTTTAAGTTCCAAGGCTGGTGGCTCATCCAATGATGGTTTCAATTTTGCTGCAACTGTATCCTCGGTGTGCAGAGGTTCAACCGGTGGTCTGAATCGGCTAAATCGTGGTAACGAGTCTAACATCTGTAATAACTCCACAAATTCAGGGTCGTCAATTTCCTCATCCCCCAGTAACGTTGTTTCTAACGGATCATTGCTTAAACTCTTGCTCATTTCTTCTGTGGCAATCTGCTCAATTAAATCTATCTGATTACACTCTTCCTCGTCTGTCGGATATTTCATGGCCTTGAACACATTGAATTTTACTTCTTGATCTTGGACCCTCATTGTAAGTTCTCCCATCTGCACGTCTATGAGTGTCCGTCCCGTGGCCAAGAAAGGTCTCCCTAGGATGATCGGGATGTTCTTATCTTCTTCGAAATCCAGTACGATAAAGTCCGCAGGGAATATGAACTTGTCCACTTTTACCAGAATGTCCTCGACAATGCCTCTCGGATATGTGACCGACCTATCTGCCAGCTGTAATGAAATATTCGTAGGCTTCGGTGCGGGCAAACCCAATTCTGAATATACTGATAAGGGCATAAGATTTATGCTTGCTCCCAAGTCACATAGGCACTTATTGAACGACATCTTCCCGATTGTGCATGGGATGGTAAAACTTCCAGGATCTTTAAGTTTAGGTGGAAGCTTTTTCTGTAACACTGCACTGCACTCCTCTGTTAGTGCTACTATTTCGAAGTCTTCCCATTTCTTCTTCCTTGACAGAATTCCCTTCATAAACTTCGCGTAACTCGGCATTTGCTCCAAGGCCTCTGCAAATGGAATATTAATCTGGAGTTTCTTGAATACCTCTAAAAATTTTGCGAACTGCTTATCGGACTTCTGTTTTTGGACTCTCTGCTGAAACGGCGGTGGAGGATAAACAATCGGCTCACTGTTTAGCTGTGGTTCCTCTGATTTGTTCCCCTCTACTGCATTACTGTCGTCGGCTTTTTCTTCCGGTGTTGCTGAATTTTCTGCACTAATCTCACCGAGGTGTTTTCCGCTTCTCAACATAACTGCCTGACACTGCTCATGATTACCCTTCGGATTTCTTTCGGTGTCGCTAGGTAAGGTTCCATGTGGTCTACTATTTAATGCCAACGCAAGTTGTCCTATCTGATTCTCTATATTCTTGAGAGCAATATTATGATTCTTCAACATCAGATCAGTGCTAGTTTTGTAACTTGCCCAGGATTCCTCATCATCAGATTTCCTGTCCAGCTGTTGAGTTTGTTGTGGATGACTGTGAAATCTAGGGGGATATGATGGTTGTGGAGCTTGAGTTTGTTGATTATTGCTCCACGAGAGGTTTGGGTAGTTCCTATTCCCCTGATTGTAGGTATTCTGATATGTATTTTTCGGATTCCTATTATAGTTGCTTATGTACTGAACGGAAGCTGGATTTATCGCGCACTGCTCTGTCAGATGATCCCCCGCACATAATTCATATACTGCCATATCCTGCTGAACTTGTTGAGCTTTAGCCCCTGCTAACATGTGCACCGTCTCATTCAGCTTATCAAACTTCATGGATAGTGCAGAAATAGTTGCGTGTAAAGATGTTACTCCGTCTAATTCCAAAACCCCAGCTGCTTTTGCCTCTGTCATTCTAGATGTGGGCCACTGGTAGTTATTTGCCGACATTGTTTCTATCAAATTGTAAGCATCCTCATAACTTTTAGCCAAGAATGCTCCCCCCGATGCCGCATCAATACTCGCTCTGATATTGCCATGTAGCCCGTTATAGAAGGTGTTCATTTGTAACCACTTGGGCAATCCATGATGTGGGCACTTCCTGAGCAAGTCTTTGTATCTCTCCCATGACTCATATAGTGACTCTCCACTCTGTTGCGCAAACAATGTGATGTCACTCCTCATTTTCGCAGTCTTTGCCGGTGGGAAAAATTTGGCAAGAAATTTTTTAGCCAAATCCTCCCACGTAGTGATCGAACCCGGCGGGCAAGAGTGTAACCAACTCTTCGCCTTGTCCCATAAGGTAAATGGGAACAAGCGAAGTCTTACTGCCTCATCCGATACCCCGTTGTACTTGAACATGTCGCACATTTCCAAAAAACTGAGCAAGTGCTCATTTGGATCGTCGTGTGCCATTCCCCCAAACTGACATGAATTCTACATCATCTGAATAGTCCCAGGCTTTATTTCAAATTGGTTCGCAACAATTGCAGGCCTAGTAATGCTTGACTACAGATCAGTCACCTTAGGTGTGGAAAAATCCCTCAACGCTTTCTGGTCTTCGGCAGCCATCGTTCCTTCCTTGTCAGAAATTTCAAATTCGGTTCTCGTTTCCTTAATCCACTTACTCAACTTTTGAAATCGTCTGTCAATGTCATCCTCAAAAGGTAGCAAGTCTGGATGTTTAGACCGTGTTTGCATAAACCGATGTCGAAAACCTGAAATAGAGAAAACAAAAAAAAATAAAAATGTTTAAGTAAAACTGGACTAATTAAACTGATATTGTAAAAATAACTATTAAAATCTCGACTAAATTATCCCCGGCAACGGCGCCAAAAAAAGATCTATTAAGACTTTGTGTCCTAGATCTCAAAGGGAGTTGGGATAAGTACCTACCATTGGTGGAATTCTCCTACAACAACAGTTATCAGGTGAGCATAGGTGTGGCTCCATTCGAGGTGTTGTATGGAAGAAAATGTCGTTCTCCAGTATGCTGGGACGAGGTGGGTGAAGCAACATTGTTAGGACCAGAGTTGGTACGCATTACTACAGAGAAGATCCAAACGATTCGACAACGTATACAAACGGCACAGGATCATGTATTATTACGTGTTGCACCATGGAAGGGAGTTACAAGATTTGGGAAGAGAGGAAAGCTCAATTCAAGATTTGTTGGTCCATTTGAGATTCTTGAGCGAATAGGAAATGTGGCATATAGACTCGCATTACCTCCAAGCATGTCTCGTGTTCATAATGTTTTTCACATATCTATGCTTCGTAAATATGTTAAAGACCCGAACCACATTATTGAGTTAGAACCAGACGAGATAGCTGAAGATTTAACGTACGAGGAGGTACCTGTTAAGATCTTGGATAGGAAAGAGCATGTCCTACGCACGAAGGTTATACCACAAGTTAAGATTTTGTGGAGAAACCATGCTATTGAAGAAATGACCTGGGAGTTGGAATCAGAAATGAAAGCGAGGTATCCTCACCTTTTTGAAACATCAGGTACGTACGTCAATTTCGAGGACGAAATTTTATAAGGAGGGGAGGTTGTAAGACCCCAACTTATTATTGAATAAAATCAAATTTTCTCTAAATATTATTGTGAATAATGAGGAGTTAATTTGATATAATACTTTGATTATGGGTGAAATGTGCAAATTTTGCAAAATAAGCAAGTGGTTATAAAATATTCATTTTATCGGGGAATATTCGTTTGGTCGTGGAATATTCTTGCTGTCGGGGAATATTCGTACGACGGCGCAGCCTTGTGTGGGCCCCATAACGGAAAGCGATTGGATGAAGAAAACGACAAGTATAAGTTGTTTATAAATAACGGCGTAGTTGTTACCGTTAATACTGTTAGAATACCCGGTGGTTAAAATACAGTAGCACACGGTATTGCACCAATTATTGATTCTTACGTAAGAAGGCACTACTCAATAATTGTTACAGTAGTTATTGTTCAATATTTTATTTTATTGATTCAATAATTGTTGCGTGGATATTTTATATTATTGTTGTTTCAATAATTGTTGCTGCACAGTATTTTCCATTATCAGATCAATAATTTATATTATTTGAATAATATTATTAGATAACATTATTGGCAATGTCTAGATAATTCTGTCTAAGGAGAGGTTTGGTCATCTAATTGCGCGCTAATAAGGAAAAATCCTTATTGAAAAGCCCCCTCTTTCCTGGGAACGGCCTGGTTGTCATAAATGTGATTCTGTAATATTATTTGTGAATAATTAATTATTGATTCATATGATAAGGAAATATTTATTTTATGAGGATATAAATGACGGATATATTTTTGTGGTTAAAAATGAAGGAGTTAATATTGAGGTGTTTTATCAGTATTTTTATCGGAATGGAGGTATTAAAAATCAAATTAGGGTTTTTGAGAAATATTGCGGGTGTGATAATTTTTAATCTGACCGTTGGATCGTGGTAATTTTTGGATATGTTATACATATATACGTTGAGTATATGTCCACAAATTTTGAACCGTTAAAAATGAACGTGTGATTTATTATGACTTTTACGAGATGACTGGTTCAGAAATTGTTGAATTTTTGGAGTTAATCATTTTGGTGGAAAATTCTAGAATTGGTGGGCCCCACTCTTGGTTGGTGAAGAAATGTGCTGAGATTTTTATTCAAATGTGGTGGGTGGGAATAGTAGCAGGTAAAGCCATCAGGTTGCAAGTTAAGTCTGCTTCGGCGTGCTAACATTTTCCTATAAATAGAGGGCTAAGTTAGAATTGAAAATCACACGAGAAACAAGTTTTCTCTCTTTCTCTCTCTAGATTATTGAGTGTATTTTGTGAGTATTTAGATACTTTGAGAGTTTTTATTCATCAGAGCAAGTTTCTTTCAGCCTTATACCGGTATTCCGACCAGAAGTACTGATATTTTGAGGTAAGAGATATTATTTTCTTCTTAATGATATTATTTTCTTCAATATCATTATGCTGAAATATTGCTATGAGTTTTTATCAAATTTGGAACTTTTTGTGTCGAGGTTACTATTCACGTATACGGCACTATTCACGTATACGGTACTATTCACGAATACGACACTATTCACCGAAAAATAAAATTTTTTCCTTTTTGTTCAAGATGTCTATTACGGTTACTATCTTTGATTGTATCCATGTTTTGATCTTTATTTTTGAATTCTGCTTCACAATTGATTATTATAAAGTATTATTGATCTTGGATAAACTGTTATACGAATCCCTACTATTTGTCCTTCTGTCTCACTGGATTCGTTCTCTTTAAGATATTTTTCATCATCCTCAGTCCTAAATGATGATATTATTGAATATCTTTGGCCTGTAGTGCAAAGATGTATGATTACTTGATGAATATCTTTGGCCTGTAGTGCAAAGATGAACAGGTGTTGAGATGAACATGACTGACAGGTGATACAAATGAATATATTTGGCCTGTAGTGCAAAGATGAATATTTGGATAAAGATGATTATTACAGGGATAAAATATTGATGATGGACTTTTAAATTTTAGAAGATAGTAGAATTCTTTCTCTACTTGACTCTTCTAATGGTTTGTTGTTTCCGCTGCAGTTGTTGATCTAAAACTTGTTGTCGATTATATTCTATCAGATTTTTCCCTGTTGAAGACTAACGATAATTTGTTGTATATTATCTTAGTCATAATATTCTTTACTGGGCTAGTTGAGCTCACCCTTTTCCTTTTTGTTCCATTTTTCTTCTCAGGAGGTGAGAACATAGCAGGATCTAGTCGGGGTATGGAGTGATGGTTCTAGAAAGATGTTTTAGCAGTCCTCACTATTTCTGTAAAATAGTGTTTAAATAATTGTAATGAGGATTTATTTGAGTGTGGATATTGTCCAGAAGATAATATTTGTATTTAAACTCACAGTATGTGTTGTCGTATTTTGCACGACAATTGTATTATTGAAGTTGTAGTTTGCTTTCTGTACCATGTATTTGGCGACTCAGAATGGGTGTTGTATACCTATTTTGGGGGCGTCACAGAAGTGGTTCCCATTTCTGGCATGTTGATTCCCTCCATGCTTATTGTCACCTCTTTGATAACTGTTATCACCGGTATTTTCATTTTGTTGGCTGCTCTCTTTTGGTTGGGTTAACTCGTTATCGCGCTCCAATAATTGAGTCCTATTAACAACATCTGAATACAAATACAGTTTATGAGAGATAAAATATTGACGTATCTCAGGTTTCAAACCTCTTAGAAACATTCGCGTCATTCTCTCCTCATTATCAACCAAATGGGACGCAAATCGAGATAACTCGGCAAACTTGGCTTCGTACTGCGACACGGTCATGTTGTTTTGCTCCAACTTGATAAATTTCACCTCTTTCATGTGACGAATGCTTTCGAGAAAGTACTTGTCATTGAACAGCTCTTGGAACTTCTCCCAAGACATCTTGAGTGCGTCAGGCTGGGTAAGTTTTACAGATTCCCACCAGTAATCTGCCTCTTCACGCAACATAAAGGTGGCAAAGGGAACCTTTTACTCCTCTGAGCATCCCAAGACATCAAATATCTTGGTGATCTGCTTTAACCATGTCTCTGCCTTAAGTGGTTCTGGCTTTTCCAAAAACTCTGGTGGTCCCAGCTCGTTGAACTACTTAGCGGTGACCAACCGTGGGTTACCATTATTTTTACCTGCATTATGAACAGGAGCCGCCTTCACCTGATGTTGCATGAATTCTAAAAAACTCCTAAACGTACCATCGTTCGTCAATTGATCAGTGTTGTTGTTTACAGGAGGATTATCGCCATCCTGTTGCACATTGTCCTGATTATTGATCTGTGGAGACTCAACGGTCTCCTGTGCTCCATTGCTTATCTCAACATTTTCAGATATCATTTTCAAATACTGCCACAAAATAAGGGTTAATTAACATATCACATATTATCTCTATACTCTAACCGACCAATTAAATAACAAGTAACTTAGGTAGGTCATACTAGCGAAAGAATTCCCCGTCTCTCCCCTCCTAGTTCTTATCTCACATCCCAGCCAGGGATCATATCCCTAAACTTTGATACCAACTATGACGCCCCCAAAAATAGGTATACATCACCCATCTTGGGTTGCCAGATACATGGTACAGAATACAAATACAAACTAATTATACAATAATCGTGTAAAATACGACAAAATATATGTTGTGAGTTTTAATACAAATATTGTCATCTAGGCAATATCCACATTCAATGGAGTACTCATTATATTTATTATTACACTATTTTACAGAATAGTGAGGACTACTAATGCACCATCTAGGACCATCACTCTAATCCACGACTAGCCCCACCTACGTTTTCATTTCCTGAAGAGAACAATGAAAGAAAGGGTGAGCTCAACTAGCCCAGTAAGAAATATTATGACTAAGATAATGCAGAATAAATTATCGTTAGCCTTCAACAGTGTTAAACTGATACAATATAACAAACATCAAGTTTAACTGCAGCGGAACAAACAATCCATTAGAAGAGTCAAGTAGAGAATAAAATCTACTATCTTATATGATTTAAAAGGTTTTTCATCACTTTTATCGCAGAGACTCAGCTCAATAAATAATCCATATCATTAAATCATCCCTGCACTACAGGCCAAGGATATTCTTTAGTATCATGACCACGAATTATCTATGCACTACGGGCCAAAGATAATCGTGTTTTTATCAACGGTCCTGATCATGCCATAAAATAATTCATCTTTGCACCCTTGGCCGAAGAGAATCCATAGCCATAATCATACCAACCACTGTCCATCAATGCATTACGGGCCAATGAAGACATTTTCCACATCCTTTGTAACATTACGGTCATGATTAATTTAACATAATATAAACGTGAGGATGATGACAATGACATAATAATTCAATAAAACAAGTTCAAGAATTAATTTATCCAGGAACCAATAACGTCCAAATTGTCGACATGATACTTCTTTGTAGAGTAAAATTCAAGAATGCTCAGAAGAATATTTCCATGAAAAGATACTGGATGAAGCGCAAATATCAAGGATATTCCACTAATTTCGTGGAGTATAAAAGCCAAAACTTTAATCAACTGAGTATAATAGAATATATGAAACTGTAAATAGATTTTCACCGCCATGTGGTAATCCACTTAGACAGATCATGTCCATAATTTAATAAGGAATGAATACAAAGGATCATTCACCATGCATGTGGTAATCCACATAGACAGGTTATTCCAACAGAATAATAAAGAATGGAATAACAGAAGGATTCACCATGCGTGCGATAGACTGCACAGATAGGTTATTCCTAACAGAATAATAAAGAATGGAACCAGGTCATGCGTAAACGCACAGACAGGATATTCCGACAGAATAATAAAGAACGGAACCAGGTCAGGCGAAATTCGCACTGACAGGATATTCCAACAAAATATTAAAGAATGGAATAACAACAAAAATCACCATGCATGCGATAGACCACACAGACAGGTTATTCTAACAGAATAATAATTAATGGAACCAGGTCAGGCGTAGTATGCACCAACAGGATATTTCGACAGAATAATAAAGAACGGAATAATAGCAGAATTTCACCATGTATGCGGTACTTCGCATAAACAGGTTATTCTAACAAAATAATAAGGAATGGAATAACAGAAGTTCCCTTCATGAATACGAAAGAAATAATACCCCTTACGGGTACAATAAATAATATCCCTTACGAGTACAACAAATAATTTCCCTTACCTTAGAAAGAAGAGTATTGGATATAGGAGTAGTGAAGTAGCAAAACATTTTTCTTCTTTCTATCTATAGTTTCTCTCTCTAGAGTTTCAGTGAATTCGTAAGAAATAATGAAGGAATGAGCTTCTTTTTATAGAAGAATGGACTGCATAGTAACTAATTCATGAACGGTCCAGATTGATTTACTTTTAATCGAACGGTCCATATTTAAAGCAAAATCTTTTATATAAAATATAATATATTCTATTTATAATCTAATAAAACGAATAACTTTATAAAAGTATTCTGTTTTATATAAAAAGTTTTTCTGTTTTATTACATTAATAATATCAATAAAATAAAACTGAGTGACTTATCACTTAAGCATCAATAATCAATACCGTGTGCTACTATGCAACCACGCGTATTACTGTACTTTTAACACCGAGTGTTTCAACAGTTAACGGTAAAACTTCTGCCGTTATTTTTATAAAATATTTTTGTCGTTTTCTCAATTCGACAATAATTCAGTTGCGGGGTCCACCAATGATTGTGCCGTTATACGAATATTCCCTGATAAAATAAATATTCCCCGACCAATCGAATATAGTATAACCACTTGCATACTTTGTAAAATTTATAAATATTATCCACAACTATAACATTATATCAAATCCACACCATAATATTAAAAAAAATTATTTCGAGAAAATTAAATATTATTCGTAAAAGTTGGGGTTTTACAGCTCCCCCTTAACTTGAGTTGTATTCTTCTTACTAGCTTCGGGTAGCCCTGTCTCAGCAGTTATCCATCTTTCTTCCTCCTTTAACACTCCTTCATTGACAATAATATATTTCATGACAAGTTTTCTCTTTGACTTCTTAGGCTGAGCCATAGCCTCAGTACTTTCTTGAACTTCAGCCCTGAGAGTTTGATCAGGCTGAGAAGCGGTTGCAGCATCCTCTTCTAGAATGGTGTCAAGTCTGGACTCTACGATCGGTAGTGACTCTACGATCGAAGAGAAAGAAGACTTCTTTGACTTATTGTTGCTCTTTCCTTTCTTAAGCAGCTGAGAGATGGTAGCTCTTTCTTCTTCTTCCTCAGACTGCAGTTCTTTCCTCTTCAATTTCTTCAGAGTTTCAGTGCCTGAACTCTCTTGAGGTGCATCAGTAGTTAAACCTTGAGGCTCCTCTGTCAGTTAAGCCTTCTTTTTTCTCTTACCCTTACTTTTTCTGACCAAAGTAATGGGTTCATCCATGTTGATTTCTTCTTCTTCTTCAGCTTCCTTTACAACTGACATAATTCCTGGTAGCCCAGACTCCTTCGCTTCACCAGTTCTTCCACTGGATTCAGATATCATCCTGACATTTTCTGCTGGATTTCTTTTCCAATTTTTAAACAGCTGATGGGTCATCCTTCTGTTGGGATTGATGGATTCTCCTTCATTATCCCCAATTTTATCACCTAGTGCTGACTGCAGGATGATGCTTATAAATCGCTCGTAGAGCATATTTCCAGAGCTCTTTGATTTCTTTGAACTGAGAATCCACTTCCCAATCCAGTCGATGAGTAGGGCTCCATAGTTGAGTTGAACCCCGAAGCATATTACTGTCATGAGCTTAAGTTGCACTTCATTCACAGAGTCATGGCCAGAGCTCTTGCAGCATATGTATTTCCTAACAATGTCAGCCAAAAACTCATACCTTTGGGGAAACTCCTTCTTCTTGTACCCCTTGATGGTCTAAAAATTTTTATGATGCATCTTCTTCAGTCCTTCATGAAAGTCGATGACATCCATAGATGGAAGTCCTTTCGATTTGAAACCTAGGGCTAGGTTTATATCTTCAGCTTTAAGTTTAATTTCTTCGCCCTTGACCCTTGTGGTTATAACATCGTTCTCAAAAGTTCCATTTCTGTAGAACTCTTTTACCAGCTTCAGGTAGATCCATGTTGTGACGCCCCCAAAATAGGTATACATCACTCATTCTGAGTTGCCAAATACATGGTACAGAAAATAACTATAACTTCATTATTATAATTGTCGTGCAAAATACAACACATATGTTGTGAGTTTAAACACAAATATTGTCTTCTAGACAGTATTCAAACTCAAATAAGTCCTCATTACAATTATTGAAACACTATTTTACAAAATAGTGAAGACTGCTAAAACAACTGACTGGAAACATCAGTCCACACCCCGACTAGTTCCCGCTATATTCTCGCCTCCTAAGAAGAAAATGGAACAAAAAGGAAAAAGGTGAGCTCAACTAGCCCAGTAAAGAATATTATGACTAAGATAATGTACAACAAATTATCGTTAGCCTTCAATAAATTAGATAAATATAATGGACAACCAGTTTTAGATCAATATTCGCAGCGAAAATAACAATTCAATAGAAGAGTTAAGTAGAGAATGAAATCTACTATTATCTATGAATTTAAAAGTCCATCATTAATATTTTATCCATGTAACATCAATCAATATACATCTTGAATCAAATATTCATCTTTACAATACGGGCCAAAGATATTCATTTGTATCACCAGTTGGTCATGTTCATCTTAAAACCTGTTCATCTTTGCACTACAGGCCAAAGATATTCATTAGGTAATTATTTATCTTTACACTATAGGCCAAAGATATTCAGTTATATCATCATTTAGGACTGAGGATGATGAAAAATATTTTAAAGAAACGAATCTAGTGAGATAAAAAGATAAAGATTAGGGATTTGTACTTTAGATAATCCAATTTCAAAAATACTCCGTAATAAACCATAGTGGAGTAAAATTCAAGAATGAAGATCAAAACATGGATACCATCAAAGATAGTAACCATAATAGACGTCTTGGACAAAGAAGAGAAAATTTTATTTTTCTGTGAATAGTGTCGTATTTATGAATAGTGACGTATACGTGAATAGTGTCGTATACGTGAATAGTAATCCCAAAACGAAAAGGTAAAAATTCCACAAGAAAAATCATACTTCGTGAATAGTACTGTATTTGTGAATAGTGTCGTATACGTAAATAGTGTTATATCCTTGAATAGTAATCTCGACATAAAGAGGTAAAAATTTCATAATAAAATTCATACCAATATTTCGGCATAATGATATTGAACGAAATAACATCATTTACAAAGAAAATAACATTTCTTACCTCAAAAGAATAGTACTTCTGCCTAAAATATCGGATATAACGCTGAAGAAAACTTGCACTGAATAGCAACTCTCAAAGTATCTAAATACTCACAAAATACGCTCGATAATATATAGAGAGAAAGCTTATGATTCTGGTGTGATTTTCAATTCTAACTAAGCACCCTATTTATAGGAAAATACTAGAATACCAAAGCAGACTAACCTGCTACCTGATGGCTTTACCTGCTACTATTCACACACACCACTTTTGAAATAAAATTTTAGCATATTTTTCACCAACCAAAAGTGGGTCCCACCCATTTTAGAAAATTTCCAAAATATTTTAAATTTAAACAATAATCAGCAACTTCAATAATTCATAATAAATAGCCATTTTATCAGAAAAATACGAATTTTATGTCCATTCTAAAGGAAATTTAATTCTCTACAACTTTGTAGAAGAAAGTTTTTCCAAATTCTAAACAGAAAATGCCCAAAATCCACATACGGACGATTTTTAATACCTCCATTCCGACACAATATTGATAAAACACCTCAGCATTAATTCTTTCATTTATATTCACATAAAAATAAATATTTTCTTATCATATAACTCAATAATTAATTATTCACAACTAACATTACAGAATCACAATACTGACAACCAGGTCGTTTCTAGGAAAGAGGGGCTTGTAGATAAGGATTTCTCCTTACTGGCGTGCAATGAGGTGACCAAACCCCTTTTCTAGATAGAACTTCCTTAGATATTGCCAATAATGCTATCTAATAATATTATTCAAATAATATAAATTATTGATCTGATAATGAAAAATAATGTGCAGTGACAATTATTGAATCTATAATAATATAAAATATCAACGTAGCAATTATTGAATCACTAAAATAAAATATTGAACAGTAATTACTGTAACAATTATTGAGTAGTGCCTTCTTACGTAAGAAATAATAATTCAAAAATACTATGCAATACCGTGTGCTACTGTGCAACCACGCGTATTACTGTATTTTAACCACTGGGTATTCCAATAGTGTTAACGGTAACAACTACGTCGTTATTTGTAAAAACTTAAATTTGTCATTTTCTTTATCCGACCGTTTTCTGTTATGGGGCCCACAAATAGTTGCGCCGTCGTACGAATATTCCCCAACAGCAATAATATTTCACGACCAAACTAATATTCCCCGACAATGAATATTTTATAACCACTTGCTAATTTTACAAAATTTGCACATTTCACCCATGACCAAATCATTATATCAAATTAACACCTTATTATTCAAAATAATAATTAGATGAAATTCAATTTTATTTATAAAAAGTTGGGGTCTTACACATGTGATGGTACCCAGAGCTTCTTCAAGACCAGCTTTCTTTAACAAAGATAGAATTTTATGGAATTGAGGGTCAGCTGTCTTGAACTCGTCGAAGCAGAGTCGGTAACCAATAATAATATTTGAAGCAGACACTGATTTCTTTGCACTGAGGTTGGTTGAGCTTTTCGGAAAGGTAGGGTTTCTACTTGTAGAGAGAGAGGAATAAGCTTTTTGAACTTCTGATTTCAAAAAGATCTTTTCAAACTGTACTTGTAACTTCCCTCCTCTCGATTTGCTTAGTGGGATATGTGTCAAGTCTTGCTTAGCTCCACGATTTTGAATGTTGTGAAAAATATTGATTTGCCCTTAGCTCCTCATGAGCTAATGCATACTTTGGGAGGACTACGATCGTCGAGGTAGCACTACGGTCGTTGAGGTTGCACTGCGATCGTTAAGGTAGTCATTATGATCGTTGAGTTTGCACTGCGATCGTTGAGTCTATTGCTGAATCTGCTCTACGAACGTTGTCTGTCTTGGTCCTTGTGATGAAATTCAACTTTGCACTCCTTCCGGGTTAAGGTAGCTCAGGAAGGGCCAACCTCTTAGAATGAACTAAGGATCAGGTTTGTCCCTGAGGCGCTTAACAAAGAGATTGCTTGGATTTGTTTGAAATTTTGTCATCACAATATCCTCCTTTGTCATGTCGAGGCAGCTCTATGATCGTGGACTTCCTTTAGTCATCTCTATGATTTTGAACATAACCTTTATATCTGCATGGTTAGTATAAACTAGAGCATAGATTTTATGGTTGAAGATTTAACATGCCTAACTCACTTATCAATTTATTAAATCTGGATTCATCTAGAGGCTTTGTAAAGACATCAGCAAGTTGATTTTCAATAGGGATGTATTGTAAAGATATGGTTCCATTTTGAACATGATCCCTAATAAAATGATATCTTATTTCTATATGCTTAGTCCTAGAATGCATGACAGGATTGTGTGTTATTGCTATGACACTTGTGTTATCACAATGAACAGGTATAGATTTTAAGTCAAACCCATAGTCTGTAACATTCCAGAATTTTAAAATGTAATATTAAATATTTATTGATTTATATAAGTATTTAATGGATATGTTTATTGTTGAATAAATAATTGTTCAATTTGAGTTTATGTGCAATTATTTATTTGTTAAATAAATAATTAAATATTAAATAATAAATATTTATTTACAATATTAAATATTTATTGAATTATATGGCAAATTGAGTTGATGTGATTTAGCTATTTATTTGTTGAATAAATAATTAAGGAGATAAGAAAATTAATTGTTATGAGATTTTATAATAATTGAATTTATTAAGTAAGCTAGAGGGCTTATAGTGATTTAAATAAACAATAATATTTTAAATAGAAAATTGTAATTTAAAATATTAGTTGGTTAAATAGAATTATAATTATAAAAGAAATTATAGTTATGTGATATTAAATTATGTGCTAAAGTAATTTAATAGATTAATGTTTTAATTGATTTATTAATTTAATAAAGGTGTGACTAATAACCTTGCTATAAAGGAGTTACTAAAATAAATTAAAAGAGTTTAATTTAGTTTTTGTCAAAAAAGTCTTATTGCATATTAAGTCTTTAATCTAATAGTGTTTTTATCAAACAAGGCATAAGGATTAATCCATTTGTTTTAAATCAATTTATCAAACAAGGTGTAAGGATTAAATGGTTATTTTTATTAGCTTAGCCAAACAAGCCTTATGGCTTTCAAATTTCAAACAAAATATAACTGATATAATTATATCTATATTTATATTATATCATTAATAGATATTATATGATATACGTTATATTTTATTACGTAGTTAGAGTTAGGAAGAGAAGAAGGCTCAGTTGAAGAAAAAGAAGAAGAAGAAAAAAATACAGAGAGAACATTTAGAAAAAAAAATTAGAGAGAAATTGAGAGAAAGTGAGTGATTTTAACAGGTTTTGGAGAAAAGAATTTGGAGAAAATAATAATAATCATCTTCCTAATCCAAGGTAGGAGCTCAATCTCTTTCTCTAAAAAGTTTAATGTTTTCTTCTTCCCAAAAAATTCTTTGTAAAATATTTTGTAGGATGAATTGTTGATATACATGTATAACTTGGTATGATAGTTGATTATATGATTATTTCATGAGTTTATGCATGATTAGAGATAATTTAATTCATGTATATATGTGTTTTGTGGAAGAAAGTATATCACAGTGTTCATATGAAAATATATATATATATGAATATGGCTATTTTAAAATAGAAATTAAGGTTTTAATTGTTGTTAAATTGATAAATTGATTGTTAGAATTGATAGAGTATGTAAAATCATAATCATGATGCTTTGAAATTTCTGTTTTGGTTGAATAACAAAATCGCAGTGTTGATTTTCGTGAAAAATATCAAAAATAGAGTTTTTGCCAAAAATATTGAAATTGGGTGTTGTATATTTGATGTCTATGTTATTTTATGAGTAAAAACATGTTAGAAGTCTTTAAAATATGTTTATATGAAGTTTATAGGTATATTACATGATAATCAGTCTACTAGATTCGAGCTTTTTGGCCAATTTGGCTTTTGTTCATGTTGTTGCCGAGTTTGGTCGCCGGATTCTGGTCTCTGGCGCCGTAGCGCGACCCAGCAGTACAAATCTCGCGCCGGAACGCCGGCGCCACGCCGCAACGCCAACCAATTGCCTGTGACCCGAGCCGCAGCGCCAACTCAGCGCCGCAGCGCGAACCACAGTGTAAACTATGGCACCGCAGCGCGAGTTAGCAGAATGTTTTGACAGTTTTATTTCAGTGTACAAAACTTGAAAATAAATGTTATGTGTTGATAATAATAATGTTAAATGATAATTTCAGTAGTATTAAACTATGAATGATCATGTTATTAAGTGTTACCTACTTGTAACATAGTGGATTATGTGAATGGGTAATTTAACCCATATGATGAATACATTTGTTTATATAAATATACAATGTTGGTAATGACTAACTATGTCAATATGGCATATGTATAGGGTATTAGTTCAGGTGGTAAGGGTTTAGCTTGTGCTAAAGGCAAGTTTTCTAACTCTATTTTATTATTTTATAGTTGAGCAAGTTTTCTAATCTTTTGTCTTATTGAACTATTTGATGTTGAACAATTTATTCTTGTAATTCAATGTTTGGTTAGCATGCATAACTAGATTTCTATGCATGTTTATTATTCAATTCTAATTAACCTTGGCTTAGTGTTGTTCAAGCAAGGTATGCTATAGTTATTCAAATTGTATGCTATTAGATTATTCCTAATGCATGATTTGCTATGATTGGTTCAATCACTATTATTCTATAGTATAGTGTTATTGGTCTTATTCAACTACTCCTTAGTTGATGTTCGTTAAATTTCAAATTTCCTTAAAAGCTTATCCAAACCAAACTTACTTTGGTGCGGACTTGTATTCTAAATACTGAGATGAACAACTCTTTTAATAGAGGTTTACGCTTAGCGTTGAAATGGTTGTGCACAATACATTGTACGAAGGGTTGATCCCCCTAAGTACGTGGAGTCCTTATAGTCTTATGACTGTTAAAGTTTAAGTTGAAAGATTACTTATAACTGTGGACATGATTCGTGGTCATTAGACCCTCAGTAAATGTTAAAGTTTTCAGAAAGTTAATAGAATATATCGTTCAATTCTATTGAGCCTGATGTTGGCAATTGATGTAAAAGTTTAATAATTTACTTATTGTTATTTCAAGTGGGCCTTGTTTGCTCACTCTTACCTGTAAAATTTCTTACAGCTAAATTTGAAACTGGTGATGTACCTTACACCAGTAAGGGAAAAGGAAAGATGAACAAATGCTGAAGATTTGTAATAGTTTTGATAGCATTATTATTAGATTTGATTTAAAGGTTGTAATGAAGTTTATTTTAAATTTCCGCATGAATGATTGTTTGTAAAGGTTAGTTAACCTGGGAGAATTTTTATTTAAGTTTAATCCTGTATGGGCAGGTTTTCTTTTATTATTCAATTCTATTATGATTGGGTAGTTAGAAATGAATGTTTTGATTACGTGAGCACCAAATCTTGTGGAAATGAAGTACCAAGATTTGGGGGTGTCACAAGTTGGTATCAAAGCTTTAGGTTATGAACCTTAGGTGGGGGGAAAAAGTCTTAGGAAGTAACCTTTGAAAAGATAGTGGAGATAACTCTTATCGAGTTTTAAGAAAGAAGTAATAAAACACTTATGGGCTTATGTGTTTATAACTTATGTGCTCGTGAGTGTCGAGTAGAATGATTAATAATTAAAACTTTAAAACTTTGTTGTCAGGATGACTAATGTTGGAGAATCTAGTCAGGCTAGGGAGGAGGGACCTCAAATGCCTTTAGAGGAGGAGCCTCGCGACATTCAGATAGTTTGGGAACAACTACTGCCACGGGAGTCAGCCCCGTTGGTCACAATAGTTAAAGATGAGGATGATGATGTGGAAACAGGCGAGGAGGATCCCGTTGAGTTACCATAGGAGGATGAGGATGACGAGGACGAGGAGGAAAGGATTCCATTTAACTCGATAGCTGGCCGTATATACGATGAGGTGCATGACCATAACGTGGAACTTCAAGATACAGTTGAGGAGTTGCAAGAGATAGTAGCTGAACAACAGACTGCAATGACACAAAAAGACGGCGAGATCCAGGATCGTGAGGAACGACTGACAAACGCCGAGGAGAAATTAATACAGACTGAAGGAGAGAAAGAACAATTGATCGAGATGGTTGCTGAACTGAAGAGCAAGCTGAGAGAAGAAGCTGCTAAGAGAGCAAGAGCTGAAGATGTAAACGAGGAAGCTTATCAACGAACTGGAAGAGCAGCGAGAGACGCGCAAGCAAAGAGGATGAAGATGAAAGAGATGGATAAAGTATTTGACACTGCAATTAATCGAGCTCAAGATCGGGTCATGGGATATCCGATTCAGTTCGAGACGCTGCCATCATTTGTGTTAGATCGCAGAACCATGTTTCGAGTCATGGAGGAGGAACGTGATAGGGCTAAGAAGTATCTTAATAGAATATTGTAATTGTCGTACGATGGGAGAAAGGTTAAATAATGTGTAAATCCCTAGTGTTAAGTAACCATGGGATATGATAATAATGATGTTGTCCTGAAACTTTTGTAGTTCAGGAAAGTGATGTAGATAGCAGAGATGCTATTGTTTTATGTTTTGAGAAGGTTATGAATAAATAAAAGTTGTTATTTTATTCAAAGTGTTATGTGTTATATGGTTATTTCTGTTATGGAGGCTAGTTAAACTAGAAAATACTTAAATAAGCGGAGTAATAGTCTAATAGATGTTTTGTTTTAACAGAAAATGCCTCCCAGACGTCAACCAACACGACAGAGAACCACTGAAGGAACTAACAATAACGACAATGTGGATGCGAATCCCGTTCAACAACTAGTGACACTATTGACAGGAGCGTTGCAGAATCAACCTCAAAACCAAGGCACAACGTTTAAGGATTTCAAGGCGGTTGGACCACCTGAATTCCGTGGGTCCATGAATCCAGTCGAAGCACAGACCTGGATTATGGAGATAGAAAAAGTATTCGATGTCGCTAGGGTAGGGGATGATCAGAAGACTGCTTTCGCAACGTTCATGTTGAAAGCAGAAGCTAGTTATTGGTGGCAGGCCAATAAAGCGCGTGAAGGGCCAGGAGTGATGACTTGGGATAGGTTCAAGGAGTTATTTTTTGAGACCTATTTCCCGGAGAGTTCGAAAAGTCAACTGGAAGTACAATTTCTGGAACTAAAGCAAGGGACGATGACGGTGTCTGAGTATGCTGCGAAATTCAACGAATTGGCGAGGTTTGTGCCATATCAAGTCAGCACAGATGAGCGTAAGGCGAAGAGATTTGAACAGGGACTGAAGCCCTGGCTGTACAGTAGGGTCTCCATGTTCCAGTTAAAGACGTTTGCAGCAGTGATGGAGAAGGTAGTACTTGCTGAAGGTGGAGGCGAGGCGATTGCAAAGTTTAATCAGGAACAAAAGAAGAAGAAGAATGAGAATGAGACTAAAAATGGAGGTGGTAGCAGTGGAAACAACAACAACAACAGCAACAACAGCTTGAAGAGGAAGTGGAATGGGAGCATAGGGGCTGGAAACCATCAGGGTAACCAGCAAAACAAAAAGTTTGAGGCATGTGCGACATGCGGGAAGTTTCACAAGGGTGCGTGCTTGATGGGGAAACGAGTTTGCTACAATTGTGGCCAGGAGGGTCACATCGCCCCAAATTGCACTCAACCGAAGAAGAATGCGTGCTTCACGTGCGGATCCAAGAATCACTTTGCTCGTGAATGTCCTAAGAAGAAGGAGGGAGTGACAACCAGAAGCAATGGAGGTAACAATGGAAGTACATGGGCCATTGCAGGACCTGCAGCATCAAACAAACTCACAGCCAGAACCTTCAACATGACTGTGCAAGATGCTGTGCAATCAAAAGATGTGGTGTCATGTATTATCTCAATCAATGATATTGATGCATATGTATTATTTGATTCGGGTGCTACTTGCTCGTTTATATCTGATGAGTTTGCTAAGAGGTTAGAATTGCCTAGAGAAGAACTAAATTTTCCTTTAAACATAGAAATTGCGAATAAGGAAATAATCCCTGTTAGATTCGTATACAAGAACTGTAGGGTGAACATTAAGGAGAATATCTTGTTGGCAGATTTAATTCCGATTAGACTGGGGGAATTTGATGTAATTTTGGAAATGGATTGGTTGTTCAAATACGGAGCGGTAATTGACTGCCAAAAGAAGTGTGTAAACCTTATGACTCCGTCAAAGGTAGTATTTTATGGTAGCAAGTCGCCTAGACAAATGAAATGTCTGACGACTATGCAGGCCAAGAAATTGTTGAGTCAAGGTTGTGTGGGCTATTTAGCTTACATAGTCGATACTCAGAAGAAGGGGGTAAAGCTGGAAGAAATACCAGTAGTGAGGGAATTTGAAGACGTTTTTTCAGAGGATTTGCCAGGACTTCCGCCTGGCAGAGAAATTGAGTTTGTGATCGACTTAACGACAGGAACAACACCAATATCGAAGGCCCCGTACAGAATGGCTCCGGTAGAAATGAAGGAACTGATGGTACAGTTGCAAGAACTGCTGGACAAGAAACATATTCAACCAAGCGTATCGCCGTGCGGAGCGCCAGTTTTATTCGTGTAGAAGAAGGACGGGTCAATGCGTATTTGCATTGATTATAGGGAATTAAACAAAGTCACTATTAAAAACAAATACCCGTTGCCAAGAATAGATGACTTGTTTGATCAATTGAAGGGTGTCAAATACTTTACGAAAATAGATTTGAGAAGTGGGTATCACCAGCTAAAAGTGAGGAAGGAGGATATACCACGAACGGCATTCAGAACTCGGTATGGACATTACGAGTTTTTGGTGATGTCTTTTGGTTTAACCAATGCACCTGCTGCGTTCATGGATTTGATGAACAGGGTGTTTAAACTATTTCTAGACAAGTTTGTAGTGGTATTCATTGATGACATTCTAGTGTATTCCAAAACTCACGAAGAACACGTGGAACACTTACGTTTGACATTGGAGACACTAAGAAGGGAAAAGCTGTACGCGAAATTCTCTAAGTGCGAATTTTGGCTCGACCGTGTACAGTTTTTGGGTCATGTTATTGACAAGGATGGGATTTCAATGGATCCATCAAAAGTAGAAGCTGTAGTCAATTGGGAACAACCAAGAACACCGTCAGAAGTGAGGAGTTTCTTGGGACTGGCTGGTTATTATAGAAGATTTATTCAAGATTTTTCTAAGATAGCCACTCCGCTAACAAATTTGACAAGGAAAGCTGTAAAATTCGTTTGGACGGAGAAATGTGAAGAGAGTTTCCAAGATTTGAAGAAGAAGTTAAGTGTGGCACCTGTGTTGACATTACCAGACAATACAGGAAACTTTGTGGTGTATAGTGATGCATCACACAAAGGGTTGGGTTGTGTTCTGATGTAGAGCGACAAAGTTATTGCGTATGCATCAAGACAACTAAAGGATTATGAGAAGGGGTATCCGACTCATGATTTGGAATTGGCTGCAGTGGTGTTTTCTCTGAAGATATGGAGACACTATCTTTATGGAGAGAAATGTGAGATCTACACAAACCACAAAAGTCTGAAGTATATCTTCACTCAGAAGGATTTGAACATGCGTCAAAGAAGGTGGATGGAATTAATAAAAGACTATGATTGTGAAATCTTTTATCATCCGGGCAAAGCGAATGTGGTGGTAGATGCTTTAAGTAGGAAAGGTCGGGAGAAGTTGATGCTGATAACAACTCAAGAGGAGCTCATTTCAGCAATGACAAAATTGGAGTTGGAAATCAAATTTCCAAAAGAATCTGACGAACAACTATTCTAAATAGAAGCTGGTCCAACTTTACTGAACAAAGTGAAGATTGCTCAACTACAAGATGAAGAGTGTGGGAAAATTAAAGAGAATATGGTTGATGGAATCGGTACGAAATACAAGGTCGATACCGAAGGATTACTACGGTTCGAGAGAAGAATCTGGGTTCCAGCAACACCAGAGCTGAAAGAAGAAATTTTGACCGAAGCTCATAACTCAAAATATTCAATTCATCCAGGAAGCACGAAAATGTATCAAGATTTGCGCCGACATTTTTGGTGGCCGAATATGAAAAGGGACGTTACAGAATGCGCAGCGAAGTGCTTGACATGTCAAAGAGTAAAATTCGAACATCAAAAACCCAGCGGATTACTTCAAGCGTTGGAAATACCAGAATGGAAGTGGGAACATATCACGATGGATTTTGTGGTGGGTCTTCCAACTACTCAGAGAGGATGTGATGCGATTTGGGTAATAGTGGACAAACTGACGAAATCAGCGCACTTTCTACCAATAAAGATTAGATTCAATCTTGATCAGTTGGCAAGATTGTACATTAAGGAGATCGTTTCGAGGCACGGAGTGGCGGTATCAATTGTGTCCGATAGAGATCCACGATTCACATCAAATTTCTGGAAGAGACTACAAGAATGCATGGGGACACAGTTACGAATGAGTACGGCTTATCATCCACAAACAGATGGCCAAAGCGAATGAACAATTCAGACATTGGAAGATATGCTGAGAGCATGTGTCATAGACTTTAAAGGAAGCTGGGAAGAACAATTACCGTTGATGGAATTTGCTTATAACAACAGTTACCACGCGAGCATCGGCATGCCGCCTTACGAGGCATTGTACGGCAGAAAGTGCAGAACTCCACTGTGCTGGGATGAAGTCGGTGAACGACAACTGTTAGGACCAGAATTGGTACAACAAACTGCTGGCGTTGTTAAACTCATCAGGACAAGATTAGTAGCAGCCCAAGACAGACAGAAAAAGTATGCTGATCAACACAGGCAAGATCGTGCATTCGACGTAGGAACTTTTGTATTCCTAAAAGTTTCTCCCTAGAAGGGGAAAATTCGTTTCGGTAAAAAGGGAAAGCTAAACCCGAGGTTTATTGGACCCTTTGAAGTGCTGCAAAAAGTGGGAGAAGTGGCTTACGAGGTAGCTCTACCTCCAGGGTTGGAAAACATTCATAATGTTTTTCACATTTCGGTGTTACGACCATATAAACCCGACTACAAACATGTGATCGAGTATGAACCATTGCAGTTCGACAAAGATTTGTCTTATGAAGAGATTCCTATCCAAATAGTCGACAGGAAAGAACAAGTGCTCAGGAATAAAGTGATACCTTCTGTGAAGGTGATATGGAGGAACCACAACGCTGAAGAAGCTACGTGGGAACTCGAAGAGAAAATGTTGAAAGAGTACCCTGAGTTATTTGTTTAACCTGTGTCTTCGATTCTGGGGAGAGAATCTTTATAAGTAGGGAAGAATGTAACGAATGATTTGTTTGAGTTGTGATTCTGGGGACAGAATCCTTATAAGGAGGGAATGATGTAACATTCCAGAATTTTAAAATGTAATATTAAATTTTTATTGATTTATATAAGTATTTAATGGATATGTTTATTGTTGAATAAATAATTGTTCAATTTGAGTTTATGTGCAATTATTTATTTGTTAAATAAATACTTAAATATTAAATAATAAATATTTATTTACAATATTAAATATTTATTGAATTATATGGCAAATTGAGTTGATGTGATTTAGCTATTTATTTGTTGAATAAATAATTAAGGAGATAAGAAAATTAATTGTTATGAGATTTTATAATAATTGAATTTATTAAGTAAGCTAGAGGGCTTATAGTGATTTAAATAAACTATAATATTTTAAATGGAAAATTGTAATTTAAAATATTAGTTGGTTAAATAGAATTATAATTATAAAAGAAATTATAGTTATGTGATATTAAATTATGTGCTAAAGTAATTTAATAGATTAATGTTTTAATTGATTTATTAATTTAATAAAGGTGTGACTAATAACCTTGCTATAAAGGAGTTACTAAAATAAATTAAAAGAGTTTAATTTAGTTTTTGCCAAACAATTCTTATTGCATATTAAGTCTTTAATCTAATAGTGTTTTTATCAAACAAGGCATAAGGATTAATCCATTTGTTTTAAATCAATTTACCAAACAAGGTGTGAGGATTAAAAGGTTATTTTTATTAGCTTAGCCAAACAAGCCTTATGACTTTTAAATTTCAAACAAAATATAACTGATATAATTATATCTATATTTATATTATATCAGTAATAGATATTATATGATATACGTTATATTTTATTACGTAGCTAGAGTTAAGAAGAGAAGAAGGCTCAGTTGAAGAAAAAGAAGAAGAAAAAAATACAGAGAGAACATTTAGAAAAAAATTAGAGAGAAATTGAGAGAAAGTGAGTGATTTTAACAGGTTTTGGAGAAAAGAATTTGGAGAAAATAATAATAATCATCTTCCTAATCCAAGATAGGAGCTCAATCTCTTTCTCTAAAAAGTTTAATATTTTCTTCTTCCCAAAAAGTTATCTGTAAAATATTTTGTAGGATGAATTGTTGATATACATGTATAACTTGGTATGATAGTTGATTATATGATTATTTCATGAGTTTATGCATGATTAGAGATAATTTAATTCATGTATATATGTGTTTTGTGGAAGAAAGTATATCACGGTGTTCATATAAAAATATATATATGAATATGGCTATTTTAAAACAGAAATTAAGGTTTTAATTGTTGTTAAATTGATAAATTGATTGTTATAATTGATAGAGTATGTAAAATCATAATCATGATGCTTTGAAATTTCTATTTTGGTTGAATAACAAAATCACAGTGTTGATTTTCATGAAAAATATCAAAAATGGAGTTTTTGCCAAAAATATTGAAATTGGGTGTTGTATATTTGATGTCTATGTTATTTTATGAGTAAAAACATGTTAGAAGTCTTTAAAATATGTTTATATGAAGTTTATAGGTATATTACATGATAATCAGTCTACTAGATTCGAGCTTTTTGGCCAATTTGGCTTTTGTTCATGTTGTTGCCGAGTTTGGTCGCCAGATTCTGGTCTCTGGCGCCGTAGCGCGACCCAGCAGTACAAATCTCGCGCCGGAACGCCGGCGCCACGCCGCAACGCCAACCAATTGCCTGTGACCCGAGCCGCAGCGCCAACTCAGCGCCGCAGCGCGAACCACAGTGTAAACTGTGGCGCCGCAGCGCGAGTTAGCAGAATGTTTTGACAGTTTTGTTTCAGTGTACAAAACTTGAAAATAAATGTTATGTATCGATAATAATAATGTTAAATGATAATTTCAGTAGTATTAAACTATGAATGATCATGTTATTAAATGTTACCTACTTGTAACATAGTGGATTATGTGAATGGGTAATTTAACCCATATGATGAATACATTTGTTTATATAAATATACAATGTTGGTAATGACTAACTATGTCAATATGGCATATGTATAGGGTATTAGTTTAGGTGGTAAGGGTTTAGCTTGTGCTAAAGGCAAGTTTTCTAACTCTATTTTATTATTTTACAGTTGAGCAAGTTTTCTAATCTTTTGTCTTATTGAACTATTTGATGTTGAACAATTTATTCTTGTAATTCAATGTTTGGTTAGCATACATAACTAGATTTTTATGCATGTTTATTATTCAATTCTAATTAACCTTGGCTTAGTGTTGTTCAAGTAAGGTATGCTATAGTTATTCAAATTATATGATATTAGATTATTTCTAATGCATGATTTGCTATGATTGGTTCAATCACTATTATTCTATAGTATAGTGTTATTGGTCTTATTCAACTACTCCTTAGTTGATGTTCGTTAAATTCCAAATTTCCTTGAAAGCTTATCCAAACCAAACTTACTTTGGTGCGGACTTGTATTCTAAATACTGAGATGAAAAACTCTTTTAATAGAGGTTTACGCTTAGCGTTGAAATGGTTGTGCACAATACATTGTACGAAGGGTTGATCCCCCTAAGTACGTGGAGTCCTTATAGTCTTATGACTATTAAAGTTTAAATTGAAAGATTACTTATAACAGTGGACATGATTCGTGGTCATTAAACCCTCAGTAAATGTTAAAGTTTTCAGAAAGTTAATAGAATATATCGTTCAATTCTGTAAGACCCCGAATTTTATGAAATAAAAGTATTCAATTTTTTCTTATAATTACTATTCAGTAAATGGTTAAATTGATAAATATTAAAGTTAAGGGTGATATGTGAATTTTTTTCAAAATAAGCAAGTGGTTATAAAATAATCATTGTTGTCGGGGAATATTCGTTTGGTCGTAGAATATTCTTTCTGTCGGGGAATATTCGTACGACGGCGCAGCTATTTGTGGGCCCCATAACGAATAACTGTCGGATGAAGATAACGATAAAAATTGAGTTTTTATAATTAACGGCGTAGTTGTTACCGTTAACACTGTTGGAATACCCGGTGGTTAAAATACAGTAATACGCGTTATTGCACAGTAGCACACGGTATTGCATAGTATTTTTGAAATTATTGATTCTTACGTAAGAAGACACTACTCAATAATTGTTACAGTAATTACTGTTCAATATTTTATTTTATTGATTCAATAATTTCTACGTTGAAATTTTATATTATTGTTGTTCAATAATTGTTGCTGCACAGTATTTCCCATTATCAGATCAATAATTCATATTATTTGAATAGTATTATTAGATAGCATTATTGGCAATGTCTAGAAAGTTCTGTCTAAGGAGAGGTTTGGTCATCTAATTGCGCGCCAGTAAGGAGAAATCCTTATTGGAAAGCCCCCTCTTTCCTGGGAACGGCCTGGTTGTCATAAATGTGATTCTGTAATATTATTTGTGAATAATTAATTATTGATTCATATGATAAGGAAATATTTATTTTATGTGGATATAAATGAGGGACATATTTTTGTAGTTAAAAATGAAGGAATTAATGCTGAGATTTTTATCAGTATTTTTGTCGGAATGGAGGTATTAAAAATTAGAGTTTTTGAGATATTTTGCGAGGGTTATAATTTTTAATCCGACCGTTGGATCGTGGTAATTTTTGGATATGTTATACATATATAAGTTGAGTATATGTCCACAAATTTTGAACCGTTAAAAATGAACGTATGATTTATTATGAATTTTACGAGATGACTGGTTCAGAAATTGTTAAATTTTCAGAGTTTATCATTTTGGTAGAAAATTCTAGAATTGGTGGGCCCCACTTGTGGTTGGTGAAGAAATGTGCTGAATTATATTTCAAATGTGGTGGGTGGGAATAGTAGCAGGTAAAGCCATTAGGTTGCAGGTCAAACCTACCAAATTTTCCTATAAATAGAAGGCTAAGTTAGAATTGAAAATCACACCAAAAACATAAGCTTTCTCTCTTTCTCTCTCTATATTATGAAGCATATTTTGTGAGTATTTAGATACTTTGAGAGTTGCTATTCAGTGCAAGTTTCCTTCGGCTTTACATTCCGGTCAGAAGTACTGCTGTTTTGAGGTAAGGGAAAGTAAGGGATAGTAAGGGATTTTAAGGGTTGTTATATTTTCCAGTTTCGTAATTTTTCTGAACTTCAAAAATTCTGGAAAAATTTAAAATGATATTTTGATGAGTTTTCTTGATTGTGTCCAAAAATGGTGATTTTTGGATGTATAGATTGAGAGTTATAAATTTAATGAGAAAAGACTATTTTAGAAGTAACAGCTTATAATTCCTTGTGGTTAACTCCAAAATTGATGAAATTTTTATTGGGAGTACATGTATATGATAGAAGTATACTCTGTGAATTTCAGAATTTTTAGATAAAAGTTCAATTTTTGATAAATATCTAAATATTCGGCTGTTTTGGCCATATGAAAAATAGTAAATGAATTTTAAAAATTCTGAGAAAAATATATGTTCACTATGGGACTATATTATGCTAAATCCCAGAAAAGAAATATTTTTGGAACTGATTTGGTATTTTTCATGAAAATGGTTTAGTTATGAGTAAATGAATTAAATATGTTTTGTGAGGAAAGAAGATTGGAAAATAGGATTTTATGGCTTGAGAATCCTATATGAGGTATATGCAGATTTTTGATGAGGATTTTTGGTTATTGGTGATGAAATCTTATGAGTTTGGCATTTTAGATTGATTAAATGTATTATTTAGTAAAGTGTAAACAATTAAAATAAATTGTTTATAAGCTTAAGAAAGATTATTCTTTCAATATCATTATATCGAAATATTGGTATGTATGTTATTGTGGAATTTCTACCTTTTTCATGTCGGGGTTACTATTCATGAGTTACTATTCACGAGTTACTATTCATGAGTTACTATTCACGAGTTACTATTCATGAGTTACTATTCACGAGTTACTATTCACGATAAAATTGGTTTCTTTTTCTAACCAAATTATAGTTGATTTATGAATATTACTCTTGAGATTGAATCTATATGTTGATCATATTGTTTTTATTATCATATATAACATTTTTATAACCCTAATGATGATATTTCTCTTTGACTTGAGTGTAAAGATGGGTAGATTTCTGGTATGATCATGACTATGGGTTCTCTTTGGCCAGTAGTGCAAAGTTGAATTGTTGACTGGTATGATCATGACCATTGAATTTATAAGTGAATATCTTTAGCTTAAGTGCAAAGGTAAATTGATCAACATGGTTATAATTATTGTTTATATAAATTCTGAAATGATTATATATTTCTTTGAGATATTAATATATTTGGCCTGTAGTGCAAATATGAACTGTTGATGAATATATTTGACCTATAGTGCAAATATGAACTGTTGAGGAATATCTTTGGCCTGTAGTGTAAAGATGAATTGTTGATGAATATCTTTGGCCGTAGTGCAAAGATGAATTATTGATGAATATCTTTGGCCTGTAGTGCAAAGATGAACTGTTGTTGAATATCTTTGGCCTGTAGTGCAAAGATGGTCTGTTGATGAATATCTTTGGCCTGTAGTGCAAAGATGAACTGTTGTTGAATATCTTTGGTCGTAGTGCAAAGATGGATTTATTAGTATGATTATGAATAAGAACTGTGATTTGGTATAACCATGATCTTTGATGTTTCAGGTAAAGACAGGTGATGAAAATATTCTTCGTCCTGGGTGCGAAGAAAAATTTAGAATCACAATTATGATTATGAGTTATTCATATGATTGTGGAAAGGAACTATTGATTGATGTTACAGGGATAAAACATTGTTGGTGGATTTTTAACATGGAGAAGATAATAGACTTTATAGTCTATTTGACTCTTCTAATGGATTGCTCGTTCCGCTGCAACTATGGTTGAAATTTTTATCATTTACCATATGTTCTAAATCTCTGATTTATTGTTGATGAAGGCTATTGATAATTGAATTATCTTTAGTCATAATATTCTTTACTGAGCTAGTTGTGCTCACCCTTTTGCTTCACAATTCCTTTCAGGTAATAAGAGTGTAGCTGGGTCGAGCGAGGGTAACGGGGAAATAGAACGGTGGTCTCTAGCTGTGGATGTTCTCCCGAAGCAGTATAGAAAAGTTTATTTAGTAATTTTATTTGGTGAATCCAATAGGGTAAGGTGTACCCAACGTTAGAAGGGTGGTTTGCCACTATCATACAAGATGTCTAACGATATACAACCTCGTGTCATCATAAGACAGGGATGTGCTCATCCACTTGCTGAGTATATCTACGAGCACTACCTATATAATCTTGGTGTTTGTTTGAAGTATAATTCTCAATTAGAGGCAGTGGAGATAATGATAAGTCAAGAGAAGACTCACCATTGGGAAGAATATGATAGTAATCTTCTCGTTTTTCTTTGGGGTCTATTGGGTTAACCAAGGATAATTCTGTGGCCATATGATATCTATCATAACCTAGACGCGTGGCCTCCCATGTACGAAGGTTTTCTTGAGCACTTCCCAAAGATTCTAATTTCTAAAACAGTTTTTGACTATACCTTTATGTAAGGTGTCGTTGTGAGGTGATGTCCACGGTTGGAACATGAGTCACATTTGGTATATAATTGTATCCAAACTCACGGCATATGTGTTGTTGTATTTTGCACGACAATTGTTGTAATAAAGTTATAGTTATTTTCTGTACCATGTATTTGGTGACTCAGAATAGGTTGGATGGAATGGACCTATTTTGGGGTCGTTACAAATTCTATTGAGCCTGATGTTGGCAATTGATGTAAAAGTTTAATGATTTACTTATTGTTATTTCAAGTGGGCCTTGTTTTCTCACTCTTGCCTATAAAATTTCTTACAGTTAAAGTTGAAACTGGTGATGTACCTAGCACCAGTAAGGGAAAAGGAAAGATGAATAAATGCTGAAGACTTGTAATAGTTTTGATAGCATTATTATTTGATTTGATTTAAAGGTTGTAATGAAGTTTATTTTAAATTTCCGCATGAATGATTGTTTGTAAAGGTTAGTTAACCTGGGAGAATTTTTATTTAAGTTTAATCCTGTATGGGCAGGTTTTCTTTTATTATTCAATTCTATTATGATTGGGTAGTTAGAAATGAATGTTTTGATTACGTGAGCACCAAATCTTGTGGAAATGAAATACCAAGATTTGGGGGTGTCACATAGTCTGCTAGCTGATTTTTCATCCATAATATTTTGAGCACAACAGCTACTAGCAGCAATGTATTGAGCTTCTGCAGTTGAAGTAGATACTGAGTTTTACTTCTTGTTAAACCAGGACACAAGTCTGTTTCCTAGTAACTGACTGGTGCCACTGGTACTCTTTCTATCTATTTTGCAGCCTGCAAAATCAGTATCTTTATATCCTGTTAGTTCAAAGGAGGACTCCTTGAGATACCAAAGTTCCAAGTAAGGTGTGCCTTTGAGATATCTGAAAATCCTTTTTACAGCAGTTAAGTGTGATTTATTAGGATTAGCTTGAAATCTAGCACATATATATGTTGGAAACATTATGTCTGGTCTACTGACAGTTAGATATAGAAAAGAGCCTATCATACCTCTGTATTGAGTTATATCAATACTTTTATCTTTTTCATCTTTGTCAAGATTGGTTGCTAGAGAAATTAGGGTTTTCATGGGAGAGGCTGATTCCATGCCATACTTCTTAAGTAAGTCTTTAATGTACTTGGCTTGGTTTATGAAGATTCTTTCATCAGTCTGCTTTACTTGCAATCCAAGAAAGAAGTTCAGCTCAACCATCATGCTCATTTTGAACTTGCTCTGCATAAGCTTGGCAAATCTCTTACATAATTTTTCATCAGTAGAACCAAAGATAATGTTATCAACATATATTTGAACTAATAAGACTTTGTCTTTATGCTTTCTAAGAAATAATGTGGTATCTACTCTACCTCTAGTGAAACCATTTTCAATAAGAAAGTTAGTTAGTGTTTCATACCATGCTCTAGGTGCTTGTTTAAGACCATATAAGGCTTTGTCTAATCTATAGACATGATTAGAGAGAGATGGATTGATGAAACCTGGAGGTTGCTCCACATATACTTCTTCTTGAAGTTCACCATTCAGGAATGCACTTTTGACATCTATTTGAAAGATTTTGAATTTCATATGGGCAGCAAAGGCAATGAATATTCTGATGGCTTCTAATATGGCAACAGGTGCAAAGGTCTCGTCATAGTCAATGTCTTCTTCTTGAGAGTAACCTTTGGCCACTAGTCTTGCTTTATTCCTTATTACTACTCCATCTTCATCCATCTTGTTTCTGAAGACCCACTTGGTGCCAATGACAGGATGGCTTCTTGGTCTTGAAACTAATCTACATATTTTGCTTCTTTCAAACTGATTTAGTTCTTCTTGCATGGCTTCTATCCAACTGGAGTCTACCATAGCATCTTCTATCTTTTTGGGTTCCATTTGTGACAGAAAGCTTAGATAGAAACACAAATTTAGGGTGGCAGCTCTTATTTTAACTCTTGCATTTGAATCTCCAATGATTAAGTCTTGAGTGTGATCTTTTGTCCATCTGTTTCCTGTTGGAACATTTATCCTAATGCCTTCTTGTCTGAGACCTTCAAGATTAATTTCTGCTTCTTGATGTGGAGGATCGTTGTCTTGCATAGTTCTCTCTACGATCTCCTCTCTTTGCTCGATGATTTCATTTTTTGGAACTACGATTGTGGTGTTGAGCTCTATGACCTCATTCGTAGTGTCTGAATTGTCACCCATAGTGTCTTGAGACACAGTTTTGTCCAAGTTTATTTCATCAAAGATGATGTGAATCGAAACTTTAACACTCAGCGTCTTCTTGTTGAACACTCTATAAGCCTTACTGTCTGTGGCATATCCGAGAAAGATTCCTTCGTCTGACTTGGGTTGGAACTTAGTCAAATACTGTTTTCCATTGTTGAGAATGTAGCATGCACAACTGAATACATAAAAGTAGCTGACACTTGGCTTTCTTCCTTTCTACAGTTCGTAGGGAGTCTTTTTTATTGTAGAGTGTATAAACGATCTGTTCTGAGTGTAGCATGCAGTGTTGACAGCTTCTGTCCAGAAGTATTCAGGCAGATGGGCTGCTGCTAGTAGAGTTCTTCCAGCCTCTATCAACATTCTGTTCTTTCTCTCAGTTACTCCATTTTGTTGAGGAGTTCGTGGAGCTGAGAAGTTGTGACTGATGCCATTGTCTGTGCAGAACTGGTCCATCTCAGAGAAGTCAAATTCTCTGCCATGATCACTCCTTATAGCCTTGATTTTCTCCCATTTCTCGTTCATCACAAGTCTGAACATCTTGATTAGTTGGGAGCTTATTTCATCTTTTGAGTTTAGAAAGAACACCCATGTGAATCTGGTGTAATCATCCACTACGACCAATGAGTATCTTTTCCCTCCAAGGCTTGTTGTTGGAATTGGCCCAAATAGATCCATGTGAAGCAGTTACAGAGGCTTGTCAATTGAGTTGACAGTTTTGCTCTTGAATGAGCTTCTAGTCTGCTTTCCAAGCTGATAGGCATTGTATGACCTTTCTTTGATAAAGCTGAACTTAGGTAAGCCTGCTACTAGATCCTTGGAGGCTAGTTTAGACATGCTTTTAAAATTGAGATAAGATAGTCTTCTATACCATAACCAGCTCATTTCTACAGATGTTTTAGCTAGAAAGCATATTGTCTCGTCCGAGCTCAACTGACCAAGATTAACAGTGTAGACATTTCCTTCTCTTGTTCTGGTCAGCTTTATAGAGGATGTCTTCAGATCTCTGACTTGACATTAATTGTTGAGGATGGTGACTTGATGTCCCTTGTCGCAAAGTTGGCTTATGCTCAGAAGATTGTGTTGTAATCCTTCCACATTGGCTACTTTACTGAAAGATACTGCACCATTCCCAGCTAAGCCATATACTCTTATCTTTCCAGAGCAATCGTCTCCGAAGATGACTGACGGACCCTCCTTCTCTATGAAGTTAGACATGAGGGCTTTGTTCCCGATCATGTGCCTTGAGCATCCACTGTCCAGATACCAGGTTGTGATCGTGGGCCTCTGTTCCTGTGGTAAGATTGAACTCTCATTTTGGTACCCATACTTGCATGGGTCCTATTTTATTAGTACCCTTGGGAACCCAAATTTGCTTAATTATGGGTCTCACATGCATAGGATTATGGTAGCATATTGCAGCCTTATGACCAATCTAATTACATATAAAGCATCTATTATAATGCATGCTTGTGTGTGTATGTGGATTCTTCCTCCATTTGGACTTATGTAGGTTCTCAGTAATCCTTCCTTTATACTGATTCTCCTTATTCCATGTGTCCTTGTGTTTCATGATTTGAGAGGAGTGAAGCTTAACTCTACTGTTCCTTTCTAGTTGGTTCGTGGAGTTGATTTTACTCGACTCTACGATCCTTCGAAGTTGGAGAGTAGTGACTGAGTTACTCTTCTCTTTTCTGAAACCTAGGCCAGCATGGGATCCTTTATTCCTTGGAACATGGATTGGATCAGAAGAGCAGGGTTGGACTGGTTCTTCCTTCTGTGAGGATTTCACAAATGTAATGTTTCTACTAAAATATGAAACATTTCTAGAGCTAGTTTCCTTTATCTTTTCCACATATGGTTCTGAGGTGGATTCCCCAAAACCTAAACTTGTTCTGTCAGATGCACTTCTCTAACTGGAGATCAGGGAATTCATGGAAGAAGAGGATTTATTCCATGTAAAGATTGGCCTTTCTAGTTCCTCAATTTTAGAGGTTAGACTTGACTCTCTTTGTGCATTAAGTTCATTGGTCTGTTTTAAGAGCTTATTCTCAGCTTCAAATTTAGAAAGAGAAAGAGAGTTAGTACTTAGAAGAGTTGTTTCCAATTCTTCCCAGACTTTCTCTTTCTCTTTTTGAAGAAGAGAATAATCTTTGGATAGAACTCTGAACCATTTCATGTATTGATGCAGATCAGATGTTATGACATGTAGTGCAGTTCTTAAATCATCAATATCTACATAAAGAGAGTTAAAGTCAAATACATCATCTATACTTACTTCATGAATGTCAGAGCTCTTCTTATCCTTTACATGTTTGGCCATCAGGCAAAGATTTTCCATTTGAGGATCTTCATCATCTCCAGATTCAGGAGTTGAGTCGTTGTCTGAGTCACTCCACGATCCTCCGGCCACAAGACCTTTGTCTTTCTTCTGAAGCCTTTTGTTACCTTTGAATTCTTTCTTTGAATTTGATTTCCTCTTTAGTTCTTGTCTAAGAGGTTTGTTTCAATTTGCAAGGAAATGGCCAATTTTCTTGCAGTTGTAGCATAAGTCATTTATCTGCTCCTGGATGCTGTAGTTGTTGACTTTCTTTAGTTTGCTTATTCTGCCTTGACGCATGAACCTTTTGAGTCTTCTTACCAGCATTGCAAAGTCCTCATCATCATCTTCGTCATAGTCAGAGTCATTTTCAGTATTAGCTTTGGAGATGTTATCAGTTGCTTTAAGAGCAACCCATTTGTCCTTCTTTCTTCCTTCAGATAGAGTTTCTGCTCATTGAGTCAGCTCCAGTTCATACGTGAGAAGGTTGCCATATAATTGTTGGACAGTCATTTCATGGAGATTCTTTGATTCTCTGATGGCAGTGGATTTGGCATCCCCCTTGCTAGGTAAGGCTCTCATGAACTTTATGATTAGATCTTTATTTGGATAGATCTTTCCAAAGGCTCGAAGAGAGTTGAGCAGAACATTGAATCTTTCGTAGGTTGAAGTGACATTTTCTCCTTGAACGTGGGTAAACATTTCATATTGCTAAGTCAGGAGAGATTGCTTGTTTTCTCTGACTTCTTCTGTTCCTTCATGCATGATGAGCAATGCTTCCCATACTTCCTTTGTTATTTTGCTGTTGACCACATTTTCAAACAGGCCATCTTCTAAAGATTGGAACAAAATATTCTTGGCCTTTTGTCGAGTTGGACAACTTTCTTTTCGTTGTCAGTCCATTCTGCTTTGACCTTGATCTGAAATTTTTTTGGGTCGTCTGAAGTTGGTGCAAGCTTTATAGGAACGTAGGGCCCATTCTGAACAGTTTCAAATAGATCTTCATCTATTGAATCCATGTAGGCTTGCATACGAACTTTCCAGTTAGCGAATTTATCTTTGTTGCACATATGTGGCTTGCTGCCTCCTTCAGTCTTTGATTCGCTTATCAGATGTGTCATTGGATCTACTTAAGCTTTATAGGCTATTTGATAGAACATGCTCTGATACCAATTATTAATTCCCAGAGGCACAATAGTTATCTAGAAGGGGGGTTGAATAGATATTTTAAATTCTTTTTGAAATACTTGTTAGTTTTGATAATGATTTACAACACAGCAGAATTAAGATTTATTTATTTTCCCTTTAAGATATAACGAGTTAATAAGAGTGAAGCAGTTATGACAGTTATAGCAGTCATGGAAAGAATATAAGAGACACGATGATTTTAAGTGGTTCAGAGCACTTAAAGCTCCTAGTCCACTCTTCTACTCCTCGAGTAGGAAATCCACTAAGGATATCTTTATAATCTTTGAATCTCACAGATTCCTTCTTGGACCAGCAGTCTTGGAACTTCTTAGTTCACTTTTGAACTCTTCAAGTCCAGCAGACTTGGTACTTCTCAGTTCACTTAGAACTCTTCAAGTCCTTCTGACTTGGAACTTCTTACTTCACTTGATAATAGTTGAGTTCTTGAATGGTGCTACTCAGTTGTCGTTAAGCTTGTGTTCGAAAGAACTGAGTAGCTAAGCAAGCTTTCTTTTTTGGATCGTAGAGTTGAGCGTTGAGTGTTCTTCAGCATTTTTGTTCAGTGCTTGCTTAAATCTTTCATCTGCTGATGTTTTGTATATATGATGCCTTTGAAATGTATCCGTTGAAGCATTAAATGCATTTGACATTTTTGAGCTTTGATGGAGACTTTTTGCACAACTTCTGATTAGCAGTCTGGCCCACTGACACAGCAGACTGCTGTCTCACCTAACACCTGAAAAGGTGTTTTCTGCTGACCCATAGTACTTTCCTTAGCTTCTTCAATACGTTTCTTTGTTATATACTAAGGATGATTGTTGTGTCATTGGGACTCTCGAGGACTTCAACGTTTATAATCCATTCCACATTTGTTGGGATTTATTCTTAAATAAATGGGCAAGGCTCGATGCTTTTGATACAGTCAGCTGTTGATACAGTCAGATGATTCTCTACGATTCTGATCGTGGTGTTTTGCCACCTTGGTGCTTGATCTGGTACTGATAGAAGAGAACACTACGATTTCTCTTAAGTACTGGCACACTACGATCTTAACTTGCTTGACTTGCAGACTCTACAATTCCGAGAGCACTCTACGATTCCTGAGTTTGACTCGGCAGGCGTTTGAACCACTCTACGATTTCAAGAGAGGTCCTCCAAAGCAGACACACTACGATTCTGCCTTGGCTTCTTCAATCTTCTGATTAGCTTGATAGACTACGATTCTATTGAAGCCTATCTATTACATCTCAAGATATAGATCAACCTAACAGTTTTGATCTTTTCATCTATACATTCATTTACAGAATGATAAACATTAAAAGCTCAGTTCAACCTAACAGATTTGATCTACCACTAAGTCCTTGTACATGTATTCCTTGAATGACTTTACATATAATCATGAATATTTACTTTTAACATCAAATTTAAATATGCAATCTCCCAACAGATTGGTTATTCAATTACGGGACAGTAATTATTTTCCAAAAGAAAAGTTTTAACCTTATGACTCCGTCAAAGGTGGTGTTTTATGGCAGTAAGTCACCTTGACAAGTAAGTTGTCTGACGATGATGCAAGCCAAAAAGATACTGAGACAAGGATGTGTAGGATACGTAGCCTACATAGTCGATACTCAGAAGAAGAGTGCAAAGTTAGAAGAAATACCGGTCATTAGAGACTTTGCAGACGTATTTCCAGATGATTTGCCTGGGCTACCGCCGAATAGAGAGATTGAGTTCGTGATTGATTTAGCACCAGGAACGGCCCCGATATCTAATGCCCCATATAGAATGGCCCCAGTAGAGATGAAGGAATTAATGGTACAGTTGCAAGAATTATTAGATAAGAAGTTTATCCAGCCGAGCGTGTCACCGTGGGGAGCGCTGGTGTTGTTTGTTAAAAAGAAAGATGGATCAATGCGGCTTTGCATTGATTACAGGGAGTTCAATAAGGTCACGATTAAAAATAAGTATCCATTATCGAGAATCGATGACTTGTTCGATCAACTGAAGGGAGCGAGATATTTCTCAAAGATAGACTTAAGAAGTTGGTATCATCAGTTGAAAGTAAGAAAGGAGGATGTACTAAAAACGGCATTCAGAACTCAGTATGATCATTACGAGTTTCTGGTTATGTCATTTGGTTTAAGCAATGCACCTGCAGCGTTCATGGATTTGATGAACAGGGTGTTTAAACCATTCTTAGATAAATTTTTAGTGGTGTTTATTGATGATATATTAGTGTATTCTAAGACCAAGGAGGAGCATGTTGAACACTTAGTGACGTTGGAAACATTGAGGAGAGAAAAGTTGTACGCTAAATTCTCGAAATGTGAGTTTTGGTTAGAATATGTGCAGTTTCTTGGACACGTTATTGACAAGGACGGAATCTCGGTAGATCCATCGAAAGTTGAAGCTGTAATAAACTGGGATCAGCCGAAGACACCGTCAAAAGTAAGAAGTTTCTTGGGATTGGCAGGTTACTATAGGAATTTTATTCAAAACTTTTCCAAGATCGCAACTCCGTTGGCGAATTTAACTAGGAAGGCAGTTAAGTTTGTTTGGACAGAGAAGTGTGAGGAGAGTTTTCAAGAATTAAAGAAGAGATTGAGTTCAGCATCTGTGTTATCATTGTCTGATGATACAGGGAATTTTGTGGTATATAGTGACGCATTGCATAAAAGACTAGGTTGTGTGCTTATGCAGAACGGTAGAGTTATTGCGTATGCATCACGTCAATTGAAAGATTACGAGAAAGAATATTCGACTCATGACTTGGAGTTGGCTGCGGTAGTGTTTGCTCTGAAGATTTGGAGGCACTGCCTGTATGGAGAGAGGTGTGAGATAAATACAAACTATAAAAGTCTGAAGTATATCTTTACACAGAAAGATTTGAATATGAGATAGAGAAGATGGTTGGAGCTGATTAAAGACTATGATTGTGAGATTCTCTACCATCCCGAAAAGGCGAATGTTGTTGTCGATGCTTTAAGTAGAAAGGGACAGGAGAAATTAATGATGTTGACTGCTCAGGAGGAGTTAGTAGCAGAAATGGCAAAGATGGAGTTGGAAATTAAATATCCAACAGAATCAGATAAAAAATTGTTCCAGATGGGAAGCAGTTTAATTTTGGTGGATAAAGTGAAAAATGCACAACTTCAAGATGAAAATTGTGAAATGATAAAAAGAAAAGTGTCTAACGGTGAAGAAAATAAGTTTAAAGTTGATTCTAAATGGTTACTTCGATTTGAAGGGAGAATTTGGGTCTCGGCCGTACCAGAGATTAAGGAGGAAATTTTAAGCGAAGCTCATAATTCACGATATTGGATTCATCCCGGAAGTACGAAAATGTACCAGGATCTCAGACATCATTTCTTGTGGTCGAATATGAAAAAGGATGTTGCTGAATGTGTGGCGAAATGCTTAACGTGTCAGAAAGTTAAAGCTTAGCATCAAAGGCCAAGCGGATTGTTGCAACCATTAGAGATACCGGAATGGAAATGGGAGCATATCACAATAGATTTTGTGGTAGGTCTTTCAACGACTCAGCAAGGTTACGATGTGATCTGGATGATTGTAGATCAATTGACGAAGTCGGCACACTTTTTGCCAATCAAGATTAGATTTAACCTAGATCAGTTGGTAAAACTGTACGTGAAGGAAATTGTTTCAAGATACGGTGTTCCGGTGTCCATTGTATCAGATAGAGATCCACGTTTCACATCAAATTTCTGGAAACGACTACAGGAATGTTTGGGGACGCAATTGAGAATGAGCAAAGTGTATCATCCTCAAATAGACGGACAAAGTGAGACAACAATCCAGACATTTGAGGATATGCTCAGAGTTTGTATTATGGATTTCAAAGAAAATTGGGATGATCATTTGCCATTGGTTGAATTTTCCTATAATAACAGTTATCAGGTAAGTATTGGCATGTCGCCTTACGAAGTGTTGTACGGTAGGAAATGCAGGACTCCATTATGCTAGGACAAAGTAGGTGAACGTCAGCTATTAGGTCCAGAATTGGTACAACAAACTGTCGAAATCGTCAAGGTGATTCGGGTAAGATTGATAGCTGCACAGGATAGGCAGAAGAAATATGTTGATCAACACCGACAAAATCGAGAATTCGATGTCGGTAGTTTTGTTTTCTTAAAAGTGTCTCCCTGAAAAGGGAAAATCAGGTTTGGTAAAAATGGGAAACTAAGCCCTAGGTTTATAGGACATTTTGAGGTGCTACGACGAGTTGGTGAAGTGGCGTATGAGGTAGCTCTACCTCCGGAACTAGAACATATTCATAACATTTTTCATGTTTCGATATTAAGACCATATAAGCCCGATTATAAACATGTTATAGAATATGAATCTTTACAGTTTGAAAAAGATTTATCTTATGAAGAAGTCCCTATTCAGATTATTGACAGGAAAGAGTAGGTTCTTAGAAACAAAATAATACCTTATGTGTAGGTAATTTGGAGGAACCACAATGCTGAGGAAGCTAAGTGGGAACTTGAAGATGTTATGATGAAAAATTATCCTCAGTTATTTGCTTAATTCTGTATAGCGATTCTAGGGACAGAATCTTGTTAAGAAGAGAACAATGTAACGATTGAATTTATTGAGTTGTGATTCTAGGAACAAAATCCTTTTAAGGAGGGAAGGATGTAACGAACGAGAATTTTTATGTAATTTTAAACTATTTATTAAATTAAATAAATATTTTAATTGATTTATTTATTGAGATAAATAAATAATTGATGAAATTATGGTGTAATAATTTAGTTAAAATATGAATGGTAATTTTATGATTTGAAGATTTAATTTAATGAGATAATTAAATTAAATTAAATAAGTTATTAAATAATTATAATGCCATTATAATTTAATAATTAAATTAGATGATGTTCTAGTTTAAGTTAATAATTAAATTGGATATGTAATAATTTGCTAAGCATAAGTATAATTATAATAAAATTTATAATTATTATAATTGTAATTGTAAGTTATTAAAACTAATTAAAAAAATGTGACAAATGGAACTATATAATATAAGTAATATAAAAATAAATTAGAAACATAATCTAAGGTGTAGCCAAACATGGCCTTGTGGCCTATGGCATAATTTAACTGATGTAGCCTATTGGTTTTTTTAACTGATGAACGTGGGAGAGGCTATATACTTCTGTTTATTTGCTATGCATATTATTTTCCTAAGGCTAAAGAACAGAAAGTATATAGAGGAAGAAAACACAGAGTGTTAGAGAAAAATTGAGAGAAAACAAGAGAGGAAACTGAGAGTATTCTCTGTAAATTGATAAGGTTTAGGGGAGGAATAAGGTTTTGTCAAAGCTATTTTATCATCTTGCTAACAAGGAATTCAAGGTATAATCTAAATTCCTATTTTCAGTTGTATGTTTCTAGAGTTTCTTTGTGAGAATTTGGAGGATATGTGCTAATTAGTTGTTGTAATCCATTGGTTATCACTTAGAAATAATTTTCAGAGGTTGGAATTTATGAAATCATGTTTTGTGTTCTTGAGTTTTATAAGGAAAAAAGGGAAATTTGGTTAATGATTTGTTAGAATAGTTGTTATGAATGTTATGAAAGGTGTATAATCTGTTATATGAAGTTTATAAATGATGTTGAAGTAATCAAAATTCATGTAGATATGTTGAAGAATAGGAATTTGAGTTTGGTTGTAATATGTGTGTATTATGGTTGTTTTAGAGTTAAAAATTGGCTATGAATTTATGCTGTAAATTTTAGATTGATGGTTGTTTATGGTAGAACTCTTTGATGCGAAAAGAATGTAATTTGAACAAATCAAAATGGTTGAAAATCAAAGTCGTGGTGACTGATTTCGCGAAGTGTGACAAAATATTGGCATGAACTTGAGAATTGAGTTCTTAAAATTGGTTGTTAAAGTGTTTTATGATGTTAGAATCGCTTTATAGATATTTGGTTTTGAGTTTATAAAGCTTACAAACATCTGGGTTTTGTTAATTTGGTGTTGGGTGAAGAAATTGGGATTTTTGGTTTAGAACAGAGTCTGTGATCGTGTTCTGGAAAACTGAGTCTAGGGTTGAGCGTGGGCGCGCTGCCTCTAGGCGCGGGCGCACTGCCGCGCAGGCGCTGTAATACCCAAGAATTTTCATATATTAATAAATAGATATATTAATGGAAATGAGTATTTATTTGAATAGAAATAATTTCGTGTTATCAGACGAGTTAACTCAATTATATTAAAGTGAATAATTGTAATAAGTGAGGAAATGTGGAGTTGTAATAAACTCGTTGAAATGCCTTGTGTGGCACCGTGATGAGAAATAATAGTGATTATATTAATTAACGAAAGAATTGTTAAGCGAACAATTAATCTATATTAATTGTTTTTAAAGAATATTGATTAATTGCTATATAATATTAATGGTGATTAATAATATGTGATTATTATTAGTGTAAGAGATATAATAACAATAAACAATGTGTTTATAAATATAACAAGATTTATATTTATTTAAATAATTGTTATAAAGATTAATAATGTCATTGATTAATAGGGAAGGGATTAATTAATATTATTATTAATTAATTGGTAAGATAAATAATTTATTAATTATTATGTGCTAGTCTGTGATAATTAAATATATATGTATAGTAGCTACCTATATGTATAATAAAAAGTGTAAAGTGCAATGTGGCTATATTATATATAGAAACCATATAAGAAGATTTATATTTATTAAGACCATATGTTATGAATACATCATGAAATGCTTATGTGACAATATGTGTGTGGGTATACATTAAAATAATATACCATGAACATATTGTAAACTATTATTTTAATAAAGAAGACAATGTAATGTGATAACATCCGAATAAAGTATATCGGTGTGATAAAATGTACATGGATTATATGTGTACCAATTTACACTTACTACATTATGAGAATTATATAGTGACATTTCAATTGGAATTGAAACCTAAGTGTATTTGAACCATGTGTATGTATAAGATGTATATAACCTAAGTGGGCTTATACATGTAATTATAGTATGTGGTATTAGTTGAATTGCAAATGCTGAGATTAAGGCTTGTCCCAAATTTAGTGTCCAATTGCTCCTCACTTCTCATTCACGTGTAACACATAAAGGCTAGGAGCTATTCCACATTCTTCTCCCAAGCTCCTTCTAGCTCATGATTATGGGGGGGAGTGGTTGACATGGTGATCTTCAACAACCATTTACCAACTCTCTCTTAACCATCATATAATCTAACATTCTCATTGGTTTAATTTGATGTATATATGTGTTGTCTGTATATTGGTTTCTCTATAAATACAACCCATCTCCTTCTAATTTGATTTGCTGAGAATTTTATTGAGTCTATGAATTGAGAGCATACAAATATTCTAAGAGTTTGGGAATTCATTTAGCAGTAAACTCATTACACATTACAGAGGTATAATCCCTCTTCCTTGCTTTTCATTTTCATTCTCTATCAAAAGAATTTCTTGAGTTCTTAAAATTCAATTTCTTGATTATGCCAAGTTGAATTGTGATTGGGTTGTAGAACACTTATATAGTTGTTATATAGGCTTATTAACATGTTTAGTATGCAATGCGGCTTGGTTATAGTCGAATTGGTGAAGAAAATTTGATATTGGGCTTGTTATCTGCCGAGGATGGGAAGTCTCTAGTCTGGAACGGGAGCCGCGTGGCCGCGCATATCCCTACTACAAATGGCGCGCGACCGCGCATATCCCTAGTACAAATGGCGTGCGGCCATGCCCCTCTACAGATTTTGTTGGTTGTTTTGTTATGATATCTGGTTTATAGAGCATGCTAATACAACTTAGTTAAGCTTATTTCAGTCCTTGACATACTAGTTATGTTGCCTTTCATATAATTACTCACCTAGCTTGATTTCAAAAGAAAATTTGAGTTTTCAATGTGCAAACTCAATAGACCATGTGTACCTTAAAGTTCTAACTTGAAGATATGTTAGTGTGGTCTGATTTCATTTATACGTAAGCATGCGAGCAGGATGTATAGTAAGTGAAGTAGTTTAACATACTAAATGACATTGATAACATGCTAATGGAAACTTAGAGTTTCAAAATGGACATTGACTTATTATATTCGTTTTGATATTCTGATCTTGCAAGTATGTTAGTATGATTTTGAAATGCATGTCGGACATACTAACTTATGTATATGGATTTCGTAATGAAGCATGAACATGTTGGACTTATTAGTAAGCTTTACTGATGAAAATACGAACTTTGAACGTGAATGTTAACGTGCTACTTTGAGAGTTAGAATCTGATATTTGTGAACATGTTTGATGATACTCTTAGACTCGCTCATGTATCATAAATGTATATATACCATGCTTAGGTATCGTAATTCAAGTGAAGCATAAACGAAGCATATTTTTAAACCAAAACGATGTTAATTACACATATGTGATATGAATACTCACAAGCATGTCTAATATGAGTTATATGACTACCTTATATGTTTAAGAAGCAAGCATGTTAGACTTTGTGGTTTCATAATCTTGAATGGCCTTAACTTGTTGAGATGTTCAACTTAGAACCATATTATGAAAGAAGGGACCTAGATTGAACTTGAGAGATACGAAAGGACCCTTGACATGTTAATATATGTTATGTGTGTAAGGATGGGCAAGCTAGGCCAGGCAAGTGATTGTACAGCCCTGGTTTGAACTGGAAGTCGCGCGGCCGCGCGTCTCCCTAGTACAAATTAGGCGTGGTTGCGCCCTTCTGCTGACTTGGAAAGTGACTTTTATGATTTCGGAAATGTGTAGCGTGCTAGTATAACTTCATTATGCTTATTTCTGTCCATGACACACTGACAGAGGTAGCCTTGCATGTTAACACCTATCTTAGCTTGAGTTGACAAGGTGTTTTTAAATGATGAAGTCTAACGATAGTTCCGAGCGACGTAATAACATACGTATAAGATTTCATGATTGAGTCATATGTGTACACTTGAGCTATATATCAAGTTTGTTTATCGAATATGTTTAACTATTGAACATCATAAACATATAATACACTATAATAGGATTCAAAATTGTTGGTTAAATTACGTGGATAGACTATGCTAAAGGTTAGTATCCGAACCCTACTTCTATTGTGCAAGTTTCCTAACTTACACTCTTTTACAGTGCAAGTATTCTATCCTGGTATATTGCGAGATAGTTTCCTTACTTGTTTAAATTGAGTTAGCATACTTGAACTCTTATTTCATTAAGTCGAATGAAAGCTATTATTTATGTTGAACTTGGTATTGTTCTTAGATATTGTGAAAGTATCTATACCATTTGATTCAGCTAGACTATATACATGTTTATAAAACTGTCCAAACCAATTGACTGGTGCGGAAATCTTGAAAACTGAGTTGAACAACCCTTATGGTAAGGGGAGTGTTTATTGTTGAAAGGCCCAACACACGCGTGAATATTACTGTGGTGTTATGCATAACATAGAGAATTGTAGACTGATCATCTATCGTACTTAATTCTTTTGGGTTATCAGTTTAATATTAGTAATTTTAGTAGATGTTCAATAGTCCTTAGTGACTGCTCAGTATAAATTGTTTTATCCAGTTGGATACGTTGATAGCCTTTAAATTCATATATATTTGTTGATCTATATTGAACTATCATTTCATATTCCAAAGATTTGATTCAAGAATTGTTGATACTCATTCTTCATGATATTATTCTAAGACTCTGAACTATCTTGGAGACTATACCTTGATATTTCAAACTCGTGATATAATACTCATTTCCCTTGTCGTATATTACTTGTTGGGCAATTTGTGCTTATTCTTGCTTATTTAAAACTTTTCAATTAAGGCGGAACAGTGAAGTGTCTCTGGGAAAGATATTAAGGGCAAGGGCAAGGCTACCGATTAGCTTGTTCCTTTATGTTTAAAAGTGTTATGTTGTATTAAGATTGTCTTCAGACTATGTTTAAGCTTAAGTAGGATTATGTAATAAGTCTTTATTCAATATTAGTATGTAATCTATTAAGTACTGCAGGTTGCGAGATTTAGGGGAATAATTATAATAAATCATTGTATATTATTCTAGATTAGATCTTCCGCTGTGAATGTGTAATTTTAGTTATTATTGTATTACCATGAGCACGTGACAAACCGAATTCAAGTGACCAAGTAGTGGTCCAAATTTGGGGGCGTCACAGGCGCGCTGGACCCAAAAGTAACTTGGGCACGGCCGCGCTAGTGGTCTAGCAGACCCAGTAATGAACTGTTAATAGTATAGCTTGGGGAATGTTAACTTAACTTATTTTAATGATTGTAGAATGACCTAAAGTATGTTATAAGACATAATAACATATTGTAATCACAATGTTGAAACTGCAAGTTATGAATTAATAAGTGTGAAAGTCCGTAATGTGATGTCATGAGAATTGGTGTTGTTCTGCAATCATCATATCGGGTACTGTTATATAATTAAAAGTTCAGGTTTATGGTACGTGAATGATGAGGATAATAAGATCTTAAGCTAAAAGATTATAGACTTGACTAAAATGAAAAGTAAACTAATGAAGTTAATGTTAATATAGCTAATTGGTTTTGTGGTTCTAATGGTATATGTAGGGTATTTGGCGAACATTTGTAGTAATTCCGTAGCTTACGTACGAGGCAAGTTTTCTAACCCCAATTTTTCATTATGCAAGCTCTTGTATTCTAATTCTTTTACATTGAGCAAGTTCATATTCCAAACTTGATATCGTTATGCATGTTTCTAAAACTTTAATCTTTTATTGAGCAAGTTCTTAACTTTTGTTTCTTGCTATTCAAAGCATAAACTGTTCAAGTTCATTGTTCCAAATGAGATTTTCTAACTCTTTTGGATGTAATAATTTGTACATACAATGTCTATTCAATTGTATATTGTTGATATTCAATCTTTGACTTAAGTATCATTGTTCAATTTTATATTATCGTGTTGAACCCTCGAATAGCTAATAAACCTTTATTGATTGGACTAATCCATAATTGACGAGTGTTCTAAAATTCTAGAATCAATGTTAAGCTATTTCAAACTAAACTTTCTTTAGTGTGAAAATCCTAAAGTCAAACTGAGATGAACAACCTTAATATAGGGGATTATGTACGCGTTAGCGTTTAGATGTTTGTGCACAATACATGGTACGAAGGGCTGATCCCCCTAAGTACGAAAGTAAAGGTCTGTATAGTCTAATTACTATTAAAGGTTGAAGTAGAAATACTTAATAACCTTGAGACATAGTTCATGGTCTTAAAGACCCTCAGATATAATCTTGAACTTGTTATCTATTTTTGATTCGTAGAACAAGTTCTCTATTATTCAGTATTCCTTGCTTACTCTTATGTTACTACTATTATCATTCTTTATATCAGTGAGCAATTGTTTACTCACTCTTGCATTTAACACTGCAGCTAAATTTGAGAAAGTTGATGAGCCATCTTATAGCAAGGGCAAAGGCAAGATGTCCAAATAATGAAGACTTTGTTTAATTTTATTTACTGAATCTATGTTATAAGACTTATGTTATTTTGTGATGTATTCCGCAGACTTATGTAATAGTTTAAGGTTAGATTACCTGGGAATTGATTTACGTTGATGTAACCCTATAAAGGGATGAATTATTATTTAAGCTGTTTAATTTACATAATTATCCTTGATTATGGGTAGTTAAAAGTAATTGTTTTGGATAGTGAGCACCAAATCCTATAGGAATGAAGTACCCGGATTTGGGGGTGTCACAATTATGCTAGGATGAAGTTGGTGAACGTCAACTATTAGGACCAGAATTAGTACAACAGACCGCAGAAATCGTCAAAGTAATTAGGGTGAGATTGATAGCTGCTCAGGACAGGCAAACGAAATATGCTGATCAACACCGACAGAATTGAGAATTTGAAGTCGACAATTTTGTTTTCTTGAAAGTGTCTCCCTGGAAAGGAAAAATTCTATTTGGTAAGAAGGGGAAACTGAGCCCAAGGTTCATTGGACCCTTCGAGGTATTGCTAAGAGTTGGTGAAGTGGCATATGAAGTTGCTTTACCTCCAGAGTTAAAACACATTCATAATATTTTACATGTCTCAGTTCTACGACCATATAAGCCTGATTACAAACATGTCATAGAGTATGAACCATTGCAAGTTGAAAAAGATTTATCTTACGAAGAAGTTCTTGTTCAGATAGTTGACAAGAAAGAGCAAGTACTTAGAAATAAAGTAATACCTTCTGTTAAGGTAATATGGAGGAACCAAAATGCTGAAGAAGCTATGTGGAAATTCGAAGATCAGATGATGAAAAATTATCCTCATTTATTTGCTTAATCCTTGTATAGCGATTCTGGGAATAGAATCTTTTAAGGGGGAAGAATGTAACGGGATGAATTATTTGCGAAAATTCTGGGGACAGAATCCTTTTAAGAATGGAATGATATAATGATCGAGAATTTTATATTTAATTTAAAATATTTATTGAATCAAATAAATATTTTTAATTGATTTATTTATTGGGTTAAATAAAGAATTGATTGAATTTGTTGTGGAGTAATTTAGTTAAGTGTGTTATATTAATTAAATTAATGTTTAATAATTTTATAGCTTGAATATTTAATTTAATGAGATAATTAAATTAAATGAATTGTTAAATAAGTATATTTTAGTGTAATTGCGATATTTATATTCTAGTTTAATTTAATAATTGAATTAGAAAATTAATAATGATTTAATGGAAATTTTAATTATATGTCAAATAATTAATTTGATGTAAGAGTTGAATGAATTTGATTAATTAAAGTGTGACATTTTGTACTATATTATAAGAAGAAAATAAAAATAAATTTAAAAGGGATTCTTTAAGAACTAGCCAAACAAGCCCTTTGGAATGTGACAATGATGAGATCCATGTTAAGCAATACGTAGTGGGTATATATATCAATTTTTATTTTCACGTATTGTATCATATTGCTTAAGCCTTAGAAAAATAGAGAAGTGAGGAAGAGAGAACTACAGAGAGAAATTGAGAGTCTGTGAAATTTGAGAAGCTAAATTGAAGAAATGAGAAGTAAGGAGTTCAAAAAAGCAATTCTACATCATCTTTGCTTAATCTAAACAAGAAATCAAGGGTAAAATTCTTAAATTCAAGTTTTAGTTTGTGTTCTTGAGTTCTTCAAAGAAAACTTGATTTTGTTGTTTAAATTGATGAGATGAGGTTGTATATGTTAATTGATGGTTTATAATCTGCTATTTGTCTTTTACAAACGATTTTCAGAAATCAAAATCCATGAAACATGTTAAAGCATGAAGAACGTGGGTTTTTTTATGCTATATATATATATATATATATATATATATATATATATGACATATATGATTTTGGAGTCAAAATTGGTGTTCAATTCATGTTGTAATCTCTAAATTGGTTGTAGATTGTGTTAATATGTCAAGAAACTAAAATAATGCAAGTTGTATGAACTAATTTGGTTAAGAATTGAAGTCGTAGTAATATGATTCGCTAAATATGTTGAATATGAGTTTTGAACATGAACATGGTTTTAAATCCTTTGATTTTGGGTGCTTAAGTTGTTTTGTTGGTTATAATCAATATATGCATGCTTGGTGTTGTCTATATGAGATTTGTAACTTTCGGGTATGCTTAATTTAGAGTTTGGATGTTGAAAGTCGAGTTTTTGGCCTAAGAAACATGTTGTCCGCGAGTTTCAGAATTGAAATCTGGGAACCTTTGCCTCGGCGAAGTTCTCAATGTTTATTTTTCGCCTAAACGGACTTCTGCCCCGGTAACCTTTTCCCAATACAAAATCTCGTCCCAGCAAGAAATACAGAGTTGGAGCTGTTTTGTTTTGTGTTGATTTCAGACCATAGCATGATGAGTTAACCTAACCTAATGAACTTGGGAATGTGTTAGATATATAATAAGATGATATATCACATTGTTAACTTATATGTGATGATTTTAAGTGTTGATTTTACAAGTCATATATGGGCTAAAATTGATGTTTATGAGTGGATGTAATGTTGTTAAAACTTAAGATTTACGATTTCAGATTTGTAATATGTGATTGTTGTTAACGATCAGAACTTAAACTAAGTTAATAAGTTTAATGAAAATAGGAACTAAACCTATAAGGTTAATATTAGTGTGACTAATGGACATGTAGGACTTTTGAGGAACGTGAATAGTAATCATTTAATCTACGTACGAGGCAAATTTTCTATCCCTAACTTGTTATCGTTACGCAAGTTTCTTATCTCTAATCTTTTATTGAGTGAGTTCCTAACTCTTGTATATTGTTATTCAAAGCTTAAATTGTTTAAGTTCATTATTCCAAATGAGATTTGCTAATTCTTTTGGAAGTAATACTTTGGATATACAATGATTATTCAATTGTATATTGTTGTTGTTCAATCTTTGATTCTAGATATCATTTCTCAAACTTATATTGTTGTATCAAACTTTAAATGGCTAGTGAACCTTATTGATTTGACTAGTTCATAGTTGAAGAGTGTTCTAAAATTCTAGAACTTTTATTAAAGCTATCCAAACCAAACTTCCTTTGATGCTGATTCTAATGTCAAAGCTGAGATGAACAACCATGTTATAGGGGATTATATTACGCGATAGTGTTAACATGTTTGTGCACAATACATGGTACGAAGGGTTGATCCCCCTTAATACGAGAAGGAAGGTCCATATAGTCTAACGACTGTTAAAGGTTTAAATAGAAATACTTAACAACCTAGGACATAGTTCATGGTCTTGTGACCCTCAGAGTACTTTTGATCTTATTTTCTATTCTTGATTCAAAAGTTGAACGTCTTATTGAGATTTTTGTTCTTGTTTATCATTAACAACAAAGGTTATATTATTCAGTTAAGTTTATTCATATACTGTTGTTATACATTGTTATTCCAGTGAGCATTTGTTTGCTCACTCTTGCATATAAAACATTGCAACTAAAGTGGAAAGATCTAATGAGCCATCCACTAGTAAGGGTAAAGGCAAGATGAACAAGTGATGAAGATTTGTTTAGTTTATTTGAAGATGCTATGTAATAAAACTTATTTAAATATGTTATGTTTCTGCATTTGATGTATTAAATGTTAGATTACCTGAGATTTATTTGTTTAAGATGTGTAACTCTTTAATGGGAGGATTTCTATTTAAATTGTGAATTTAATTTATATCCTTTATGTATGGGTAATTAGTTGTGATTTAAATGGATAGTGAACACCAATCTGTTAGATTGGAGTACCCGGATTTGGGGGTGTCACGATAGACACATGAACAAATCCTCCTAAATCCGACCTTAAAGGAACACCCTAATTAATTAACTCACTATATTTCTATGTGAATTCTGTCAATTAGGATTTCAAGCTCAAATTCCTTTAATGGCTGCAAAAGACATATAGGTATATTTCTATCTTATATACTAATCATATTAAGCTTAACACAGATTATATGAACATATGTTATCATAACTAGATATAAACTTATACTCCATAATTTTGTATAGATTATTACGATAATTGTTGGCTAGAAAATTAATCAATAAGCACAAGATATGATAAATGATTCATAAATAACTAACATTAATTAAAAATAAAGTGAACAATTTAAACTACGCACTAAGTTCTATTGCAATTTTAAATTAAAATTTAGTTTATAGCGTTTAGGAAAAACATCATCAAATTTATCAATAACAACATCCCAAAGATTACATAATTAAAAGATAAAAGAAAGGAATAGAAGAAACTATAATGGTTGCTCCCAATATCTGCCTTGATCTTCAGAATTCTGCAATTCTTTGTTTTGTTCTTCCTTGTTGCGTCTTCTTTCCCTTGCACTTCTCTTGTTATGTTCTTCTTTCTCAATGTACTCTCCAATTGATAATAAAAAAACCCTCCAAAATAATCCTTGTTGGCTTAGAAATCCTTCCCCAAGTCAAAAAATTTCATTGTTGAACACACATGAGCTCCTAGGCGCCCAACCTAGTTCAATTTCTAGCGCCTAGACTTCGACCAATGTCACTGTACTTACAAAATCGTCATTTTTGACTTTTAAAATTCTGTTTAATTAATTTCTTCTCCAAAATGACATATATGTCCCTCTTGCTCTGTCCTATAATAAATAAACACAAAAACAAATAAAATGATCCTAAAACACTTTAAAATAACAATATTTAAGCCTAAAAATACATGATTTGTAGGTATAAAACCCAACTATCACCACTCTTCTACTCTACGAGTATGAAATCTACTAAGGATGCAGGGGCCACTTAAATTAGATCACTAAAATCTATTACAATACTGAATCACAATGATTCCTTCGAGTCACTTAGTCTCGATAGATGTCACTTAGACAGGGTCACTAAGACCAGCTCACTAAGATCTCTTCAAGTCACTTAGACTTGGTACAATGGTCACTTAGACCAGCGAATCATAGTAGGTAGTATGATTTCTGAGGTGCTACTAAGCGCATTGAGCTCAACTTCTGAATTACTTAGTAGCGGAACATATAGTTCTAATTTCGTAGAATAATGTTCTTTTGACTTTTGGCAGATGTTCAACTTTGTACTTCTTGATTCGTACTTGGATTTGAATTCTCGTACTCTTTTATAAGCTTCCTCGAAATGTTTCCATTGGAAAGTTTTCGTTGCTTCATTAAATGCTCCGATCTTAGAAGATCTTTGATGTTGACTTTCAAGGGAGACTGTGTCAGCTTGTTTTCGGCTCCGACATGTTACATTAGACATCTACAGCACCAACTACGTGAGTGTTGTCACATTGCTAAACTAGCTGTTAGACACAATACTATCTTATATTTATTTCGAACTTAGAATCATCAGCAAACTTCTTGGAATCCTTACTCTGCAAGTACTCTTAATGTTAGTCTAATGTCAAACCTGACATGCTCTACAAATTGCTTGATCGTAGACTTCAATAGAGATCATAGAGTGTTCGGCTAAATAGACTCTATGATTCCTCTACCTCTACGATTCTTGATCAACTCTACGAATTGTTTTGCACTCAATGATCTACTCTACGAACTTTGTGTAGACTCCATGATCTTTATTTTGCCTTGCAATCATAGAGAGAACTCTATGATTTCTCTGTAGACTTTGAGATCTTGATATTGTTTTATGAACTCCTGGCAAACTTTGCAATCTTTAACTGAATGTTTTACGATAACTTTGCTGACTCTGTGATTTTCAATAAACCTTACGATTTTCCAAAGTAGTTTTACGATCGTTCAATTAACACTACGATCGATTCAATCCTATCATCAATACATTTGACCAACTCAATAGATCAACTTAACATCAAGTAAAGAATAAGAAAGAGAAAGGTTGTGCTTGAAGTAAAGGGATCAATCTATATTGCAAACATTTACTTAAATTTTGTGTCTAATTTTTAAAGAAGTTTGCTAAAAGTTTATGTACATTTTAAGAACTCAGAAATGTTAAATTAATATTTATTACTTTTTGTTGTTTAATTGATTTAAACTTTTAGTACTTTTTACTCTTCCGTAGTGAATCTTGTGATTGAGTGGTTTGCAAATATAATTTCTTGAAATAAATTTTCTCTCATGTTGGTGGTTGATGTTTGTGTTAATGTTTTCAGTTTTTTAAGTTCTTACATTTTAGATATATCTTTATAATGGAAGAAATTTGTTGCTTTAAAATGGTTACTATTTATGCTTGGAAGAAATTGCTTGCTTTAAAATGTATACTAGATGTGCTTTATTTGATATAGATAAATTAAATTATGTTAAATTTTTAATATTGAAAACAATATGAAAACATTATCTATCTAAAAAATAGTTTTAAAATTCTAACCAAAATACAATATGAATTCAATGTATTATCAAAACAATAGATTTGTTGTGTTTTAGTATTTGAATTCAATAAATATTAATTCCATTGAGTTACAATTCTAATTGAATTTCATAAACTATTTATCTGAACACACCCTATATTAGAACAATAATATTGTATTGTATTGTTGGTTATGCGTTTTCTTTTTTATGTGTTGTTATGCGTTTAAAATTTGAAAGTTACTTCAATTAGAACTACAATAACATCTCATTCTTGAAAAGAAAATGGAGGTCGCAGACGGAGATGGTGTAAGAGCTTAGATTTTGATTCTATAGACTGTCTTTTAGAATTGACATATGAGTTACGGGAAATATATTGGTTAGATGTAGGAGTTTGTTTCGATTTATTTATCTATTTACTTGGTCTTGATGTTGACTAATTGACGCTCCTTTTTCATTTTGTAATCGATTTCAAGAAGGTTAAATAAATTTGTTAATGTTATTATTGTTATGTAATAGAGTCCTGATATTAATTGTATCATAATTGTTATTGATTGGATCTTGTGATTGGATCACTAAAATGGGTAAAATTGTATTTTGTATGATAAATAATAAATATGAAATGAGTTTATGATATAAGTATTTGTATCAACAAATATTTGTTTTTAGAGAATTATTTGTCAGAGTTATCTTTTGATGACAATTTATCATGATTTTAAAATTGGTGATTTAATTTGCTTACGGCTTCGATATTTGTGAATTTTAGATTATAAAATATTTAAAATTATTAGTGCTCTGTTTACTACAACTACCACCTAAAAAAGAAAGAAAGAAAAAAAACTCATTCATTACCATTCCTTGCTTTCTATTTTTTTTAAAATTCGAACAGCAATATATTTGCGCATGCATCATGTGTTCTCCTATTTATTTGACGCGAGTGTCTGATTTTGCTATTTCATTTATTTACTGGTTTTGGAAGTTTGACCTAAACTTAAAAAACATTTTAAATTTCGTATTGATTACCATAGTAAATTAACTGAAAATTGATAATATCTTGAAGTTGAGAGTATGAAATATAACATTTTAGATATACACCTGTTTCGCATAGGTTAAAATACTAGTAATATATAAGTATATTTTGTTATAAACCTTTAGCAAAAGTGTATAAATATACTCTTATAATTGCTGCATAAATTTAGAGAGAATAAGCAAGAGAAAAGAGAGAAATATTTTTCTTCATATAATTCTTTCTCTATTCTTTCATTCAGTATATCACTCCTTTATATAGGAGAAGAAGAAGAGGAGTGTATGAGAGAAGTCACGGGAGGTATATGAGAGAAGCCACGGGAGGTGTATGAGAGAAGCAATCAAGGGAATCAATTGTGTAATACTTTCCCTGATTCCCTACGATATAAGATTATGTCTCATTAAAAACATTGTTAAGAAAATTCAGTGGGAAAAACTTAATGAAGGGAAAAAGAGTACATATCTTTTACATAAATATCATTTAATTGACTGCCTCATTAAAACCTTGTCAGGAAAAACCCATTGGGATAAAAACCGTGACTAAGGAAAAAGAGTACAGTCTTCCCCTCATAAGGAATTCATTACTCCTTGATGAAATATTGTCATAATTCTTTCAGTCAACACATTCTGATCCTTTTTCGAAGTTTTGCAAACGTTGCACTTGGTAGCGACTTTGTGAATAAGTCTGCTAGATTATCACATGATCGAATTTGATGCACATCTATATCACCATTCTTTTGTAGCTCATGTGTGAAGAAGAATTTAGGTGAAATGTGCTTTGTTCTATCTCCCTTGATGTACCCTCCTCTAAGTTGAGCAATACATGCAGCGTTATCCTCATACAGAATTGTAGGAATATCTTTGATTGATGGTAATCCACATGACTTTTGAATATGCTGAATATTTGATCTCAACCAAACACATTCTCTGCTTGCTTCATGTATAGCAAGAATTTCTGAGTGATTTGAAGATGTAGCTATCATGGTTTGCTTTGTGGATTTTCAAGATATAGCCGTGTCACAATATGTAAATACATAACCTGTTTGTGATCTTCCATTGTGTGGATCTGATAAATATCCTGCATCGGCATATCCAACCAATTGCGACGTTGAATTTCTTGGATAAAATAACCCAAGATCTATACTTCCACGGAGGTATCTCAAAATGTGTTTGATCCCATCCCAATGTCTCTTAGTAGGAGAAGAACTGAATCTTGCTAACAAGTTGACAGCAAAAGTAATATCAGGCCGTGTACAGTTTGCAAGATACATAAGTGCACCTATTGCACTTAGGTATGGAACTTAAGGTCCAAGAACTTCTTCCCCACTTTCTAGAGGCCGAAATGGATCTTTATCAACTTCTAAAGATCGAGCAACCATCGGGATAGTCAAAAGATGAGCTTTATTCATATGAAAATGACTGAGAATCTTTTCAGCATATGTAGATTGATGAACAAAAATTCCAGATGCTAAGTGCTCCACTTGTATTCCCAAACAGAATTTTGTCTTTTCAAGATCTTTCATTTCAAATTCATCTTTTAAATAAGTAGCAGTTCTTGTGAGTTCTTCAAGAGTACCTACAAGATTCAAATCATCCACATATACAGTAATAATGGAAAATCCACTTTGTGATTTCTTAATAAAAACACATTGACATACTTGATCATTTATATATCCATCTTTTATTAAATAATCACTAAGTCGATTATACCACATACGACCAGACTGTTTCAACCCATACAATGAGCATTGTAACTTGATTGAATATATGTGGCGTGGCCTTTGTGATTCAGCCATTTTCAATCCTTCAGGGATTCTCATATAAATCTCACTGTCAAGTGAGCCATATAGGTATGCAGTTACAACATCCATCAGACGTGTTTCCAAACCTTCCATGGTTGTCATACCTATCAGAAAGAGAAAAGTAACTCCATCCATTACTGGAGAGTATGTATCCTGATAATCAATACCAGATTTTTGTGAAAATCCTTGAACTACAAGTCGGGCTTTGTATATCATAATTTCATTTTTCTCATTTCGCTTTCGTTCAAATACCCATTTATTTCCAACCGGGATTACACCCAGCGGTGTTTGGACTACTAGTCCAAATACTTCTCTTTTCAATAGAGATTGTAGCTCAGTTTGAATAGCATTTTTCATTTTGGCCAATCTTTTCTTTTCCGACATTCTTCCACGTTTTGTGGTTCAGGATCTGTGTCAGGAATCAAAGTAATATCTGATGCTATGGAGAAAGAAAATATGTCATCAATCATGACTTTGCTTCGATCCCATATTTTCTCATCATGTACATAATTTATTGAGATCTCTTGGTGTTTATCTCTTATCCCTTCACTGAGATTTTGAATCTCTTCTGAAGCTATTCCCACCCTTAGAATATGTGCTGCTTCTGGAGCAGTTTGTACCTCTTCTGGGGCTATTTCCACTCTTGGAATAAGTGCTACTTCTGGAGCGGGTATTCCTTTTGGGATTCCCTTATTTGCTTTTGATTTTCGTGGTACAGTGTCTTTTGCACCAACCGGTCTTCCACACTTCTAGCGTGGTTTAGATTCTTCTATTACCTTATTCGTCAATTCTTCAAGAATTAATTTTTCAATAGGTATTTCTATCCTTGCTTGAGTATTCACTGCAGGTGTATGTGACTTTATCACTTTTCTAGCATCATTAAATGCATCTGGCATTTGATTTGCAATATTATGTAAATGAATAATTCTTTGAACTTCAATTTCACATTGTCCTGTACGAGGATCAAGTAAATTTAAATCTGATGCATTCCATGATATTTCAGAGGGTTTTTTTTATTTAAAACTTTCTATCCTCCTAATGTTGGAAATACAGATTCATCAAAATGACAATCTATATAACGTGCAGTAAAAACATCTCCAGTTAAAGGTTCAAGATATCTGATAATAGAAGGAGAATCAAAACCAACATAAATACCTATTCTTCGTTGGGCTCCCATCTTAGTTCTTTGTGGAGGTGCAATTGGAACATATACTGCACTTTCAAAAACTCGAAAGTGTGATATGTTGGGTATCTGTCCAAGAACTAACTGTAGAGGAGAGAATTTATGAAGAGTCATTTGTCTTACTCGAATGATAGCTGCAACATGAAGAATTGCATGACCCCAAACTGAGGTAGGCAAGTTAGCCCTTAACATTAATGGTCGTGCAATAAGTTGAAGTCTTTTTATTAAAGATTCAGCTAAACCATTTTGTGTATGAATATGAGGAACAGAATGCTAAATAGAGAATCCAATAATCATACAAAACTCATTAAAAGTTATTGATGAAAATTCAGCTGCGTTATCAAGTCGAATTGACTTGATTGGATGATCCGGGAACTGAGCCTGTAACTTTATTATTTAAGCAATAAGTTTTGAGAAGGCAAAGTTTCGAGAAGAGAGAAGACAAACATGAGACCATCTAGTTGAAGCATCTATTAAAACCATGAAATATCGAAATGGGCCAGACAATGGTTGAATAGGTCCACAAATGTCTTCTTGAATTCTCTCTAGGAATTTTGGGGCTTCTTTATAAACTTTTACTGGTGATGATCAAATAATTAATTTTCCTCGAGAACACGCAGCACAAGAAAATTCACTACTAGGAAAAACCCTTTTATCTTTGAGAGGATGACCAGTAGAATTTTCAATAATACGACGCATCATAGAAGTACCTGGATGATCGAGTCTTTCATGTCAACGCATAAAAGATTTGGGATCTATGATTTTTGGAATCATAACAGTATGAGACTCAATTGCTCTAATTTTCATAGTATATAATCCAGAAGAAATTGAATGAAGTTTTTCTAAGATATTCTTTTTTTCAGAAATAGTAGAAGTAATGAGAAGATATTCATTGTCATTCTCATTGGTTGTTTCAATGTGAAAACCATTTAGTCGAATATCTTTAAGACTAAGCAAATTTCTTCTTGATTTACTAGAATATAGAGCATTTTTGATAAAAACTTGTGTCTCATTTGGTAGCAAGAAACTAGCTTTTCCAAATCCCTCGATTAAATTTGATGTGCCAGAGATAGTTCCTACATTTCCCTTAGCTTTGATTAGTTGTGAAAAATATTTCTCACTTTGAAGGATTGTATGAGTTGTTGCACTGTCTGCTAAACATATATCCTCCATATCCATTAAAGATGGTCTGACACATATAAAAACATAAATAAGAAAAATTACATTTCAAATATAATTTTATTTATGAGAAACACATATCACATATAGAATGAAAACTAATAATATTATACATGCAGGATGTTTAATTAAAACAAAAAATTAAACGATATCCCAAAAGATACTTTCAGAAGGTTCAGTAATATCATCAATCTTTTCCTCATTGTTGGTCATTGGTGAATCATCAACAATATTCAATTGATGATTAACAAAGTTTGTTTCTGCCTCCATTACTTTGTTCTTTTGAGACTCCTGGAATAAATTAGCCAGATGCCTCGGCGTACGACAGGTACGCGACCAATGCCCTTTCATCCCACACCTAAAACAAATATCTGGTTTGTTCTTTATCGGTGCTGCATTTTCTTTATTTTTACCCGACCCAGACACTTGCCACTTCTGGGCCTGAATTGTCGCGGTTCTGGAATTTGTTGTTACGATGGCCTCGTTTATTCATTCGTCCCCAAGGCTTCTTATTATATGACCATCTATTGTCACGTTTATTCTGCTGGAATGACGTGCTGTTAATATCCGGTAATGGGGTAGCACCCGTTAGCCGTACTTGATGGTTTTTTAACAACAATTCATTATTCTTTTCTGCAACCAGGAGGATAGACAATAAGTCACTAAATTTTGTGAACTTACTCTGTCTATATTGTTGCGACAGAATCATGTTGGTGGGATAAAAAGTTGAGAGCGTTTTCTCTAACATTTAGGATTCAGAAACTGGATCTCCGCACAAAGCCAAAGTAGAGGTTATTCTATAAATATTGGAACTATATTCCGTAATTGATTTGTAATCTTGTAGCCTTAAATTAAGCCACTCAAATTTGGCATTAGGGAGAACAACCAATTTTTGGTGGTCAAATCTTTCCTTAAGTTGCGTCCATAAAGATAAAGGATCTTTGACTGTTAAATACTCAGTCCTTAATCCTTCATCAATATGGTGACGAAGAAAAATTATGGCTTTTGCATTTTGTGCCGAAGTAGCTGTATTTCCTGATTCAATAGTTTTTTCTAACTCATTTGCACTAAGGTGCAATTCTGCATCAAGTGCCCAAGCCAAATAGTTGTCTCCAGAGATTTTCAAAATAGAAAAATCTATTTTTGCCAAGTTTGACATCTATTCTGGGTTAAAACACAATTTTATTATTTATTAAAACAATAAATAATTGCATGTATGAAATATGAAAAATAAACTACGTCACGATCTTAAGTGGTGATAAAATGCAAATATAAATATTCTTATATTTATGTTATTAGCATAATGCAAATGGATCTTCACCCGGCATGCGGTAGTCCGCGTAGGCAGGTTATTCTAACAGAATAATAAATAATGGAATAACAAAAGAATTTCACCATGCATGCGATAGACCGACCGCACAGACATGTTATTTCTAACAGAATAATAAATGCAGAATAATAAATAATAGAACCAGGTCAGGTGAAATTCACACTGACAGGATATTCCGACTGAATATTAAATGCGAAATAATAAATGATAGAACCAGGTCAGGTGAAATTCACACCGACAGGATATTCCGACAGAATATTAAATGAAAAGGTTCCCACCAAGTCTTGTAAGGTTAACAAGGATAGATGGTACCATTGTAAATAACAGAATTTAATGGCAATTATAAGAATAAAATTATATTATTGGTGGTATAGCCAAACCGGTAATATAATAATAAATTGCAAGAATTTAATTTTACCGTCTCACTTGGTTAGAGCTTCGTGCTGATAACGTGTTATAAAACTTTAGCAAAAGTGTATAAATATACTCTTATAATTGCTGCATAAATTTAGAGAAAATAAGCAAGAGAAAAGAGAGAAATATTTTTCTTCATATAATTCTTTCTCTATTCTTTTATTCAGTATATCACTCCTTTATATAGGAGAAGAAGAAGAGGAGTGTATGAGAGAAGTCACGGGAGGTGTATGAGAGAAGCCACGGGAGGTGTATGAGAGAAGCCACGGGAGGTGTATAAGAGAAGCAATAAAGGGAATCAATTGTATAATATATTTAATAATATAGATTTGCATGTATTTTATAATATAAAATATACATCTGTTAATAATATTATTTAATATGGATTTATAACAAAGTTTTTACTTGACAACTTACGATGAATTAAATAAAATTAAAATTAATTTTCATATTTTTAACAAATATCTATAAAATCTATCAAATAAAATATAAATGATTTTGAATTTTCCGCTCACTCCATAAATTATTCGGGCCGTTAAAAATTTAGGATAAATGTCACTGTCCATACAGTGCCGGAGGCACGGGACACATCTAACATCTAGTATACAATAAGGAAACACAGAGTCAGTATTATTCTACACAAAACTTGTGCTTGGCAGTGTAAAGCTGGTTAAGGCTTTTTCTTTGTTCGTCTCATCGGGCAACCAAAGCCGCACTGCTGTAGCGCAGTGATAGACGCGTTGGTGACCCAACTGCCGGAAATCTTAGAAAGAGGTTTAATCGGTAGAAATCGAAAACCCTAGACCTCATCACTACTGTATTCGAAAACCCTAGAACAAGAAGGCCTCCTCTTGAAGGAGACCAAACAAATCTGAAGCAAGATGAGGATAATGATAAAGGGCGGTGTGTGGAAGAACACGGAGGATGAGATCCTCAAGGCAGCGGTTATGAAATATGGGAAGAATCAGTGGGCCCGTATATCTTCTCTTCTCGTTCGCAAATCTGCAAAGCAATGCAAGGCTCGTTGGTATGAGTGGCTGGATCCTTCCATCAAAAAGGTAATTTTGTGATTTTTTTCTTTGTAGCTTTTGTTTTGTATACTGCCTTCATGATTACCCAGCTGGGATATTAGTAGCTTTAATGGTTGGGGGTTACTATTGTTTACTTGCGTTTGATTAGAAATTTGGGATTTTTTTCTTTGTGGGTTTTTTTGCTTACTACTTGCATGATTACCCAACTGGGATTTTAGTAGTTTGAATTGGTAATGGGTTATTATTGTTTGCCTACTTTTCATAAAAAAATTAAAGGAATTATACATGCGTCTCTATTTTATCTTTGTTTAGTTTAATACCTATATGATTCACCTTTTCTCATCTTTTAGTAGGGGTGAGCATGGTGCAGTTTGGTGCGGTTTGAAGTCCAAACCGCTTAGGTGCGGTTTGAAAAATTCTAAACCGCACACGAAATCGCTTGTGATTGGTGCGGTGCGGTTTTAATTGGTGCGGTTTCGGTTTCAAAACCAATTGAAACAAACAAAAAAGTCTAAGCCTTCAATAAAATTTAACATAGAACTTAAATCGAGTAATTAACTTAGTGACATAGTTGGCAATGGGAATAGAACAGTGAGACACGTAAAATAATTTTAGTTTATAATAAAGGAATGATGCTTTAAAACTAAAATATACGTTATATAAAACAACGGAGATCATATATTTAATAACAAGTAAGAATGTTTATTTAGTTCTCCAAAAATTAAAAGTATATACTGGAGATAGAATGAAATTCTATCTTATATATTGCAGGGAGGACCATCAAACAAATTCGAAATTTCAAAACTCAATTGCTTAATTTTTGACTCTATAACCTCTACCAATTTTCTTTCAATTGGTGAAAAAATGACAATGCAAAACTGGGGTTTTCTCTTAGCGTGTTCAAGTGAAAAGTAACTTTAGAATTTATTAGAGATAATATATACATACACACACATAGTGCGGTTTCGGTTTTATGCGTGCGGTTTTGGCTAGTAACCAAATCGGAACCGTATATTTGGTTATTCAATCCATCTAAAACCGTCACATACGCCGAAACCGTTGATGCGGTTCGTGCGGTTTCGGTTTCAATTTGGTTATTTGCTCAGCCCTATCTTTTAGTACTGTTATTGCTAAGTAGTTATAGCTTTCTTTTCCTTTTGGGCAATATTTGTTAGTTTTTTATCCTGTATGTTTTGTGGAATTTGGATTGTTTTTGTTTACAGGGAAAAAACAGATGTTTCTTGTTTAATTCCTAAGATAATGTAGGAGACTCAAAGAACAGTTTATTTGAATATTATTTATTATCTTTGGTTTACGAAGAAATCCAAATTTCATGTTCTTACTTGGTTTTATGGTTCTTTGTGGGGTTTTAGTTTTATTACTTGTGCTGCATTTGTTTGTAATTCTGTGAACATGATTACCAATTTTTACTGTGTGGGGTTATAGGATATGTGGAAGATCAACTATTTTTATGGAAGATAAAAAATTTATTTTTGTGGTTTGTTTTGAGGGATGCACATGTTTTATTCATAGTTAAGTCGTCGCCTAGGCGACGCCTAGTCAACAAGTCGGTGGTGAACAGGTAAGTCGAGCGACGACTTAGACGATGACGGAAAGGCGAGCGTCTAGAGAAAAAAGGCGTCGACTTGGACCGAAAGCCGACGACTTCGTCGACTTGGACAAAACGGCGACGACTTGGTCTTTATGGGTCGACCCGAATGGCCAAATCTGAACTGGGTCTAAAAAAAACGTCGTAAAAGGAACATAAATAATAAAACAAACCCTAGGAAAGTCGATCGATCGAGCGAGAGCTAAGACAGAGATTGCACCTACCGAGAGCGAGCGAGCGACAGCAACAGGACACAGCAGCGAGATTGAAGAAGGAAGCTACTCGCAAGTCGGCAATCGGCAGGTAATTCGCAGCCTTCCCCTTTTCCGATCTTCTTTCCTCTTCTCTTTTTCTTTTTATGGTGTCTCTTACTAAAACTTACGAATTGGGTTGGCTTTAACTTGTTATGGTGTTTTTTTTCTGGTATCTCTTTTTCTTTTTCTGGTGTCTCTTTTTCTGGTGTTTTTTTTTCTTTCTAATCATTCATTTATGTTGGCTTTAACTTGTTATGTAAACTATTTGGCTTTATTTTTTAGTTTTCTAATCATTCATTTCCATTAATTATATCATATCCTTTTTTTTAGTTTTTGCAGGTACATATGAATTATAATGCATGACTGTTAGTACTACTATTAATTATATGTAAATTAGTACTACTATTAATTATAATGCATGATTGTTAGTAATAATTTTGACCTTAACTACTATTATTTTGAACTATTATTAGTTATTACTAATATTATTTTGAACTATTATTAGTTATTTGATATCACTATATATATGTGGGTGCATTATGAGATTGTGAATTCTATATAAATATTATATTATATGTTTGTCTTAAATTTTTTTATTTGATTGTATTGTGTAGATAGTAAAATGACCGAAAGTTCGGGGGCCGATAATTATGATATAACGAAGGACCCCAAAAGAAAAGTTAAATCGAACGATCCGGGTTGGAAATATGGATATTGGCCGGATTTAAGTAATAAGGATGTCGTGCAATGTATACTTTGTGGGAAGAAATGTCATTCGGGCATCAAAAGGCTCAAACATCTAGCCGGAAATTATGGAGATGTAGCTAAGTGTCCCAAAACAACAGAAATTATGAGGGAAATGCAAGCGGCTTTAAATAGTAGAAAGAGGAACAAACCACTTGAGCTAGACGATGATGATGATGTAGTAGAAGTGCAAGAAGAACAATCATCTACTCGTCCAACCATGACTTTCAATACTTCTTATAACACTATCCCAAGTTCTGGGACGGCTTCTAAAAGGAAGAATGTTGTATTTCAATTCCAAAATCCACAACCAAAAGCTAAGACGGTTGAAGCACTTCTAAGGAAGACTCCCGAAGAAGCATAGAAAGCGTTTGAGCCAAACGAGTATTGAAAGTCGTTTGAGGACACCGGAGGAAAATGAGAGTCCAAATGCATGTTGCCGACTTTTTTTACGAATGTGGCATACAATTTAATGCTGCAAATTCAAGGAGATTTGAAGTAATGGTCGAGTTCATAGGGCAATATGGGCCAGGTTTCAAGCCTCCAACATATCACGAGTTGAGGGTTCCTTTACTTGAGAAGGCAAAGAAGAAAACCGATGACTTAAAGAAGAAACATGAAGTGGCTTGGAAGGAATACGGCTGCTCACTCATGTCGGATGGTTGGACAGATAAGAGGGAAAAACACTTGTTAAATTTCCTTGTTAATAGTCCGGAGGGGACTTATTTCATGGGTTCTGTTGATGCCTCCAGTCAGTCTCAAGATGCCACAATGTTGGCAAATCTACTTGATAGCAAGATCGAGGAAATTGGCCCCGAGTATGTTGTTCAGGTGGTCACAGACAATGTCTCTAATTACAAGGTAGCGGGGCATATACTAATGGAGAGGAGACCTACACTGTTTTGGACACCTTGTGCCGCTCACTGCCTTAACCTTATGTTAGAGGACATAAGCAAATTAAAGCAATTTCAGCCCACAATCACAAATGCAAGGAGAATCACAACATTCATTTATAGACATGGTCGTCTTCTTAGTGCGATGAGGGAGAAAACGAATGGGAGAGATCTTGTGAGACCCGCAGTTACTAGATTTGCTACAGCTTTCCTCACCTTGCAGAGTTTGTACAAGAATAAAGATGCATTGAGGCATTTGTTCATCATCGAGGATTGGTCAAAATCAAAGTTGTCGGCTACTGAAGCGGGGAAGAAAGTATGTGATACTGTTATTTCAATATTTTGGCATACTGTTGAGGATTGCATTAGGGCATCACAGCCACTTTTTATAATCTCGAGGATTGTTGATACTGATGAGGAGCCTGCTATGCCTGAAGTTATTGTTGCGATGGAATGCGCAAAAAAAAAAAATCAAAGATGCATTTGATAACAAACAAAGACTGTATAAGAAGGTGATTAAAATTGTTGAGCGGCGATGGGAAAATCAAATGGAGCAAAAAATATATGGGGATGCGTTGTTTTTTAATCCGGACAAGTACTTTGATATCAAAGAGGAACGTCGGTTGTTTGCTAATGCTTTACAAGATGACTTCAATGACGTTCTTTCAAAGATGGTGTCCGAGTTAGATTTCCTAGACAAGATAAGCAATCTTGTCGACAACTATGATGCTTCTCGCGATACTTTTGCAAGAGAAATGGTGATTAGGCAACGGAAAATAAAGAATCCTCGTACGTATATTAAAATATATATAAAGATATATTATGATTATAATTTATATATATTCTTCATTTGCTCTCTTTAAAAATATTTATATTTCTTTTAAATGTTTGCTAGTTGATTGGTGGAATGCTTTTGGAGCGCGAGTTATTGAGCTATCCTCATTTGCAAAAAGAATTCTAGGCCTATGTTGTTCTTCTTCCGGTTGCGAGCGCAATTGGAGTACATTTGAGCTTGTAAGTACTTTCTATTGTTAGTTCAAATTTCAAAAGGAATAAATCATTCACTATTATTAAAATTTTATCATTAATATTATTATTTTTTGTTCTATTTATTTTAGATTCATACGAAGAAGAGGAATAAATTAGAACACAAACGATTGAGTGACTTGGTGTATGTCCAATACAATCGAAAGATCGACTCAAGGTTCCAAAAGAGGCGTGAACTTGGTAATAATTTTGATCCATTAGTCATTGATGACTTTGAATGGGGTAATGAATGGATCGATAATGATGCCGATGTTCATCCTGGGGGATCTTACATGGAATGATGTGGATCGAGCAACCGGTGCATCCAACACGCTTGAGGGTCGCAATCTTTCAAGGAGTGCTCGTGCTAATACTAGTAATAATCTAGTGACATACTCTCGACGTGGTGGTGGTTCAACTTCAAGGGAATCAAGGTTGATAGATTCTGACTCCGATAATTAAGTTGATGAAGAAAAGAGAATTCCAAATGATGATGAAGATGTGGAGGATGATTTTGGAGAAAGATCACCACCTACGCCTTTGAATGAGAGTAGTTCTCGTGGAAGAGATGGAGATGACTTTTTTTATGATGATTTTGATTGAATGATGTTTCTAGACTAGTGTAGATAGTCTAAACATTATTTTGGCTTGCTATGGTGGTGTTTTATTAGTTATTAGACTACATATTTGTGATGGTTGGTTGCAACTTTATTTTCTATGTGGTGTTGTTGAATTTTTCATTTCTTTTACTAATTTTTAATATCAAGTGAGTTGTTTTGGATTGTTATTGATAAGTATTTACATAATTATGCCTTTAATGTTATTCCATAGTGTTATGTTTTGAGTTTTAATGTATATAAAATTTTATTGCCAATATACTTGTTAAGTAAAATAAATATAACATATAAATTGCACATTGTAAACGACTCGTCGCCTTACGGACGCCATGGCGGTCGTTTTGTCGCCTAGGCGTCTAGGCAGTCGGCTACCGCCATGACTCACATTTATTCCTGTGCACCTCTTTCTTGATGATTATCATTTTTGGTTGTTTTAGCTATTGGGATGTAATTGGTAAGTGGATTATAACGAGTGTTTGAATTTCAATATTTGGGCGTTGTTTAGAACTTGTAATATGAGAGGTATAGGAAAGGGAAAAGAAAATGAAACATGAAATTGTATTATGGTTGGGAAAACAATAAACTACGAATATTTATAATTGGGTATTGTTCTTTTTGAAAGGTTTTTTTTTTTGTTTTACTTGCCATTTTCACTTTCTCTTACTTTTCCTTTTTACTTAATTAGACTGACGTTGTCAGTAGTTCACTCGGTATCTTGACGACGAATTCCTTGCACAAATTAATACTACTAACTTAGTTGCAGGGTGGATGATTGAGGAGCACCAACACCATACATAAACTCATCAGTTGGACAGCCCGAAAAAGAACAACACCTAAGAGAAAATTGAACTTTTATCAATGATAGTGAGTGTAGGAGTAAGAAACCGTAGTGCCGTACAAGTCCTTATCCAGATTTCTTTTACACATTGCAGCATGATCTAAGTGTGTGTAGTCCATAAAGAGTGTTAAAACTTTAGGAGTGTTCGGATTTTGTAAGCTATAACGTCCTTATATCATATTCTGTTTGGGTTCTCATTGCCCTCATTTTTCAACACTTTTCACAGTGGTTCATCTTTTCCAGATAATCCCCTCATTAGAGCTGTCTTAACTTTTATAGGACACCAATGAGAGTTGTTTCAATCCGCCCTTTGCATAGTGTAGAAATTAAAGTCGTAATCCCAGCATCTATCTCTACTTGTCTGGTTACTGGTTCCCAGCACCCAAGAGGCTTGTTACCCTTCCTAATCTCAAGATCTAAATCATTCTGTGTTTCTTACCACAGAAACCTCCTATTGGTGGTGTAGGTGGCGGTGTCACGGTCCATAGCATAAAGTTTCCAGAGGATCGAGGACAGTTGTTGTTGAGACCATATTCTTTTTATCTTCTCCCATTTTCTTGTGTTCTTTTTTTTGTGACGGAGGTGTTGGACCGACTTGAAAGTAGTTTATGGTTCAGTTTGCGTGTTAAAATATTTGTTTTGTTTATGAAAGCAAAATTAAAGCATTATAAATGCTGGCAAAGGCACTTAATTTCCTTGGATTAGCTATATGACCCAGAATTTGGAGTTTGTTGATGCCCCCACTTTTTTTTTTTTCTTGTTCTGGATTTGCGAGAAAATGACATCACCTCAAGTTCTGGTTATCTATACTTCATATCTTTTATTTTTTTGTACCACATCCCTGTGTGGACTGTTAAGACTAAAAGGTTACTCTGTGTCGAAGAAGATACAAACTATTGCATTAATTATCATTTCTGAATTAACCATATATTTTGTTGCTTCCTTGCAATTAATTGATTTGTCCTAGTGTGCAAAGAAGTATTTTCATCAGTTCTCTTGAAGGAAACACTTTCTTGTTATCTGTCACTTGTTCACATTATTAATCTCACATTCCTTTGTTGTTATTTCTGTTGTTTGGTTTTGGGGAATAAAACAAAAACTTCTTTTATTGAATATGGTAAAATGTGATTTTTTGTGTAATAAGTGCCTTCCAGCTATCATTTGTAGTTTGATCTGGTTAAAAATATATACAACAAGAGTTACAATTTTATTGTCTTCTGCAATTCCTCCTGAAAACTGAAAATTGAAAATGCACTTAATATTTTCTGCAGACTGAGTGGACCAGAGAAGAAGACGAGAAGCTGCTCCATCTTGCTAAGCTCATGCCCACTCAGTGGAGGACAATTGCTCCAATTGTAGGTCGTACTCCATCCCAGTGCCTTGAGCGTTATGAAAAACTCCTAGATGCAGCATGTGCCAAGGATGAGAACTATGAACCAGGAGACGATCCGCGGAAGTTGCGTCCTGGTGAGATTGACCCAAACCCAGAATCAAAGCCTGCTCGTCCTGATCCTGTTGATATGGATGAAGATGAGAAAGAAATGCTTTCAGAAGCACGGGCTCGGCTAGCCAACACCAGGGGCAAGAAGGCTAAAAGGAAAGCCAGGGAGAAGCAGCTTGAAGAGGCCAGAAGGCTTGCTTCTTTGCAGAAAAGGAGGGAATTAAAGGCAGCAGGAATTGATAATAGGCAAAGGAAGAGGAAAAGGAAAGGTATCGACTATAACGCTGAAATCCCGTTTGAGAAGAAACCTCCTCCAGGCTTTTATGATGTTACAGATGAAAATCAAACAGTTGAACAGCCAAAGTTCCCAACCACAATTGAGGAACTTGAAGGTGAAAAGAGGGCTGATAAGGAAGCTCGATTAAGAAAGCAGGATGCTGCGAGGAATAAAATTGCTCAGAGGCAGGATGCCCCATCAGCTATACTGCAAGCAAACAAGCTTAATGATCCAGAAGCAGTTAGAAAGAGGCCAAAAATGAATCTCCCTACACCACAGATTCCAGACCACGAACTGGAGCATATTGCAAAATTTAGGCTTCCTGCTTCAAGTGAAGAACTCGCAGAAGGTAGTGGAGCAACACGCGCACTTCTTGCGGACTATGCTCAGACACCACGGCAGGGAATGACCCCATTACGAACCCCACAGAGAACTCCAGCAGGGAAGCACGATGCAATTATGATGGAAGCAGAAAACCAGGCCAGGTTGAGACTGTCTCAGACACCATTATTAGGAGGAGAGAATCCAGAATTGCACCCATCTGATTTTTCAGGGGTCACTCCAAAGAAAAAGGATATTCAAACACCAAACCTTTTGTTGACTCCTTCAGCAACTCCTAGTCCTGGAGGTGCGGGTCTAACCCCTAGAATTGGAATGACACCTTTAAGGGATGGCCATTCTTTTGGTATGACTCCTAAAGGAACTCCCATAAGGGATGAGCTTCACATTAATGAAGACATGGATATGCATGATAGTGCTAAACTTGAGTTGCAAAGACAAGCTGATTTGAGAAGGAACCTGCGTTCTGGTTTGACCAGCCTTCCGCAGCCAAAGAATGAATACCAGATAGTTGTTCAATCGGTTCCAGAAGATACTGAAGAGCCAGAGGAAAAGATTGAGGAAGATATGTCCGACAGGATTGCTAGAGATAAGGCTGAAGAGGAAGCAAGGCTGCAAGCTTTACTCAAGAAGAGATCAAAAGTACTGCAGAGGGAGCTCCCTAGACCTCCCACTGCTTCATTGGAGCTTTTAAAAAGTTCTTTAATGAAAGCTGATGAGGGCAAGAGCTCCTTTGTTCCTCCGACGTTGATTGAACAAGCTGATGAAATGGTAAGAAAGGAGCTTCTATCCTTACTAGAGCATGATAATATAAAGTATCCAACTGATGAAAAAGTTGAGGAGAAAAAAAAGGGTAAAAGGCGGGCTGCAAAGGGAAAATCCGATTCTGTCCCCATGATAGACGAATTTGAAGAGGATGAGCTAAAAGAGGTACATGCTTTATTACATCTTTGATTCTCGACGCATAACTTGTCCTTTCTTTTGCTTTGAACTTTTTGCTTTGGTGCTTCTTATGCTTTCTAGTAATATTATGTTTTTCATTCATGGAAACAAGAAAGTTGTTTAGTATTTGAAAACTTCAACCCAGTACAGCTACGCATTATGCACTTTGGTACTGTTTTTTCTTTTCTTCTCTGATTAAGTTGCATTATTATGTCTAGATTCAATATATGATGCTCACTTTTTGCCTAAATTATATATTTATGTGCTACTTATTAAACATTACTTAATGCCATGGTTCAAATTATAATATTTGTTTAAAGTGTTTCATATTTTAAATGAAGCTTGGTGGATTAATACTTACCAGCGCAAGTCATGTATTAGACTCTCCTTCAGTAGGTTCTAATTTCAGTGTTTATTTGTAGTAAATAATAATGGATTTGACCACAAGTGGGATCACCACCCAATAGCATGTTGCCGCTATGTTGAACCCCGTAGAAAATGGTGACATTCATATGGAGCTGGAACTGCTAAGTATAGGTGCTCCATTTTAATTTCCTATTGAGGCCGAATGCTACCTAGTATCGTCATAGTATCAGCCAATTTCATTCTTTTAACTGAGGAAGGATTGCAAATTGATAAAAACCTTCGACTACAACAGACAGGACGTAGGAAAGATAGAAGATTCTGTTATTCATGTCCTTCATTCAAGTCGGACATGTCTCCCATTATCTCTAGAGAAAATTAAAAATAATTCCTAGCTAAAGCTGTTTCAAAATTTATTTACCTTAAAACATATACAATAGGGTGGAAAATCACTTATCAAAGAAGAAGAAAAAAAGAAAGAAAAAACGAGGTGGAGAATCTGTTATCTAGGAAGATGATGTCGTCAATGTTGAAACTGTGCAAGCAAGCACTACTAAGGAGCACACTTTAAAAGAGAATTCCTCTTTAGCTGAACAGTAGGATTCGTAATAGAGAATATCAGCATACTCCCTCTGTGCAATTTTGATTGTCATCTTGAAAATTTGAGCGAAATAGTAATTGATAGAACAAATAGTTGGACTTCAATCAAATAAAAGTATTCAATCAAAATAGTTTGGGCATTTGAATGAAATAGTTGTTGCTAGATACGTGACAATATCAATGTTGTCAATTTATAACTATCGAGGAAAAACCGAAAAAGCCAAGATCTCTAAACCTTAAAAGTTCTTGAGTCAAAAAAAAATGGCATAAATATTGAGTAATGAAATTATGATTTCAAATGCGATCATAAAGTTGTAACAAAAAGAAACAATATTCTCTTTCAAAGTGAGTTCTTCTAAAGGAAGAAAATAATGCAGTAAACGTTAAATTAAAGTTGTAAATCATGAAACGTGGTCAAAATATTACTCCCTCCGTCCCATGATAAAAGTCATGGTGGACTTTTCACGCATATTAAGAAGATGAATGAAATGACAAAATTGTCCATAATAATGTTATTAATTATTTTCAATGTAGGTGAGAGAGTGACTTTCTTGCTTTTCAATTCAAAATATTTTGAGCACATAACTAATTATACTTATTAAATATGAAGAGAGAATTAGAATAAGAAAAGTATGAGATATTTAATGCTATGGGTATAATAGAAAAAAATGTGTAAAAGTTTGGTTATTATAGGAAAGTGGACATTTGACATGGACTACCCAAAATAGTAATAAGGACTTTTATCATGGAACGGAGGGAACGGAGGGAGTAGTATTTTTCTCTTAATTTTATTTAGTCCTTGCAAGAAGTGGAATTATGTAAACCGATAAAAATATTAAAGAAATTTTTAATGATAAGCTATTAAAAGATAAATCTTTTCAAACTTATACAAAAGAAAATAAAAAGAAATCTTTCAAATACTCGAGTCCTTCATTTTCAGAAATCAAAGCTTAAAGAAGATGAATAGATAACAAGACAAAGAATAATAAATGTTTTTTTTATAACAATAGAAATAAAATCCGTGTCAAATTGTATTACACAATATATAATTATATATACTTGGGCTTCCAAGCTTTCAACTCTCATAAAATTCTTTCCCGAATTAATTAGTTGCACTTCTATTTCTTGACTTGAGCTTCTTGGAGTTTTTATGTAACTGTACTGCAAACTAGTAACAATCACTAATTTTACAGGCCGATCATTTTATTAAAGAAGAGTCACAGTATCTTTGTATGGCGATGGGTCACGAGAATGAATCTCTTGATGAGTTTGTTGAAGCACACAGCACTTGCCTAAACGATATTATGTACTTTCCTACCCGTAGTGCTTATGGTCTCTCTAGTGTTGCTGGAAACATGGAGAAGCTTGCTGCACTGCAGGATGAATTTGAAAATGTGAAGAGGAGGATGGATGATGATACCAAGAAGGCGACACGTCTGGAGCAAAAGATTAAGCTTCTAACAAATGGTTATCAGGTATTTTGCAGATTTACTTGGTTGACTTAAATATTACTGTCCTTAAGGGCCTCTACCCTTCATTTTTCAGTTTCAGTATTATGGACTCTCTTTCTGTCAGTGTCTTTTGCAGTTGTTATTTTAATTCTAATTGACATTTTAATATGTATGTTCTTTAATTTCGTTGTGCATCAATTTCCAAACCAAATATTTGATTTATGAGGACCTTCAAAATCCCTTTTTCTAGTTCTAGTAAGTTGTTGGTAACTCAGGTTGCTATCCCAATCAAATTAGCATTATTTGCCTACACTAATTTAAATGAATGCTGACCCAACTTCAGAAGAAATCCTAATCATTGATGAACTTTCACTTAATAGTGAGCTGGCTTAATTGTAGCTGTGGGCTTTGAGAAATAGCTCTTAAAATGAGATCTTTATTCATTTGTTATGAAATTATGGTTTACGAAAGAGCATGCGAGAACAAATGCCTGTAAAAGTTGAGCCAAATCAAATGCATGCACTAAAACAAACCCCGTTTATTAAGGCCAAAAATTATATACTTGCTATTATCAGGATATTTACTATTTTATGTGATGGATGGCCTCGAAAGAATTGAACGAGGATCAGAATTTGTTTCTTTAATTGTTCGATATGTAAGCTGTAACTTACTTACACTTGGTTATTGTGTATGATCAGATGCGAGCTACAAAACTTTGGTCACAAATTGAGGCAACCTTCAAGCAAATGGACACTGCTGGAACAGAACTCGAGTGCTTTCAAGCATTACGAAAGCAAGAACAGCTTGCAGCAGCACACAGGATTAACACGCTCTGGGAAGAAGTTCAGAAGCAGAAAGAGCTTGAGCAAACGTTACAAAAACGCTATGGTTATCTTTTATCAGAGCAAGAAAGGATTCATCACCTCATGATTGAATCTAGAGAACAAATGAGAATTCAAGAAGAGAATGAAGCAAAGCAGCGTGCTCTCGCTGAGGCCAGGGCTGCAGAGAATAAAACTATTGAGCTGGCCGAAGGTGCGAAAGTCCAAGAAGAAATCTTGGCAAATCAGCATGCTCTTCTGATGGTTGAGACCCAGTTCGGTGACAAATTACAAGAAGGAATTACAGCTGATCAGAACACTCTAGAGCTGGCTGAGGTTGAGGTTGAGGTGCATCAAGCTGTTGAGCTGGCCGGGTCTGAGGGTGCAGAAAAAATACAAGAAGAAATTGTTGGAAATCAGCTGGCTGAGACCGAGGTTGCAGTAAATCAAATTATAGAACTGTCTGAGGCCAATGCTACAGTGAATTTACAGGAAGAAGACTCAGCGAAGCAACATGACCTTGAGCTGGCTGACGCGGAGGCTGCAGTGGATCCAACAGTTGTGTCAACCACCAACGCTGAGCTTTCATAAGTGGGTATGAAATTTTATTTGGTATGCTGAGGTGAGATATTAGGCGTTTTTGTTTTCTGGAATCCATGAGTTTTATTTGGCTACTGAGAATATGTAGGATAAGCAAGGGAACATTTGTTTGAATCTCCGATATTCTCTTCGTTTCGGTATTGGAGAACTAAATATTATCCTTAATGTAACTTACCTTGTCTGTCTGCAATATTTTACCTGGATGTACTGGGGTGGTATCTAATATTTTGTTATTGAATTGCCCTTTCAAGTTGTTTCAGGGTTGTATTGCTTAGTGCAGTTATATCTTATCCCATTAACTAAACTGATCCTTGAAAAGCTATTGTGCTATTTTGCTTCAATTTCTCTTTTACAATTTCTTTTTTGAAGATTTAGTTACGGTTAGGTATTTCGTGTGCTCTAATGAATAATTGTAAATTTATGTAATGAATGGGATGGGGATTTTTATATATTTTAGTTATGCCAAGATTGCAGCTCCCTTCTGCTTTTACATTCGAGGGCCGATGGCTCGCTTAATTTTATCGATTTATCGCACCTTTAATTATAAATTTTTTGCTGGGCTAGTGTAGGGGTGACGTGTTATAGCAAATGACGTGTTCTACATATCTGTTAAATGTTTTTATATTTTTCTGTTGCGAATATTAAGGTTTTGTCGATCGCGCGCGTATGTCTATATAATAAAATAGAATTTATTTTAATTTTTTTATTTGACAAAGCACAAGAACGGTTTAAATTTTATCTCAATTCTTTCAACTTAATTTAAAGGCTCACATTTCATCTCATACTAAAAATTCTTGTCCAAATCAAATTCACCCCTAAAAATTTCCGTACAAATCAAATAACAATAATAATAATAATAGTAATAATAAAAATAATAACAAAAAAAATTATAATTATAATAGTAATAATAATAATAATTATTATAATAATTACTACTATTATAATAATAATAATAATAATAATAATAATAATAATAATAATAATAAATAATAATAATAATAATAATAATAATAATAATAATTATAGTTACAATAATTAAAATAATAATAATAATAATAATAATAATAATAATAATAATTATAATATTTATAATAGCAATAATACTATTACTAATAATAATAATAATAATAATAATAATAATAATAATAATTAATAATAATAATAATAATAATAATAATAATAATAATAATAATAATAATAATAATAATAATAATAATAATAATAATAATAATAATTGTGACGACCCCAAAATAGGTCCACACGACCCATTTTGAGTCGCCAGATATCGCACTACAGAAATCAAATACAAACTTCATTTATACAACTGTTGAACTGTCGTGCAGAGTACGACAACAGATAAGCTGTGAGTTTTAATACAAATATATATAACTCTCATGGTGCCTTGACCACAACACCTTACAATGGTACCTTACATAAAGGTACAATCAATAACTGTTTTAGAAATTAAAATTTTTAAAAAATATTCAAGGAAACCTCCGTATATGGAAGATCATGCGTTTAGGTTATAATAGATATCATATGTCCACAGAATTATCCTTGGTTGACCTAATAGTCCCCAAAGAAAAACGAGAAGATTGCTATCATGTTTTTTCTAATGGTGAGTCTTCTCTTGACATATAATTATCTCCATTGTCTCCAATTGAGAATTATTTTTCAACCAAACTCCAAGATTATATAGGTAGTGCTCGTAGATATACTCAGCAAGTGGATGTACACAACCCTGTCTTATGATAACACGAAGTCGTAGGTCATTAGACATATTGTATGATAGTGAAAAAATACCCTTCTAAATTTGGGTTCGCCTCACCCTATTTGATTCACCAAATATAACTATTAAATGACGTATAAAATACAACACACTTATCTAAAGTTCTCAATAAAATTATTTTCATACTGTTTAGGGAGAACCTCAATTGCTATAGACCACCGTTCTAATCCCTTGTTAACCCCGCTCGACCCAGCTACACTCTTATTACCTGAAAAGAATTGTGAAGCAAAAGGGTGCGCACAACTAGTCCAGTAAAAAATATCATGACTAAAAATAATTAAATTATCAATAACCTTCGTCAGTAATAAATCAGAGATTTATAACATATGGTAGATGATAAAACTTTTCAACCATAGTGGCAGTGGAACGAACAATCCATTAGAAGAGTCAAATAGACCATAAAGTCTATTATCTTCTCCATGTTAAAAGTCCACCAACAATGTTTTATCCCTGTAACATCAATTAACAGTTCATGTCCACAATCATGTGAATAACTCATAATCATAATTGTGATTCTAAATTCCTCTTCGCACCCAGGACGAAGATAATTTTTATTACCTGTCTTTACATGAAACATCAAAGATCATGGTTATACCAAATCACAGTTCCTGTTCATAATCATACTAATAAATTTATCTTTCCATTACGGGCCAAAGATATTCATTAACAGTTCATCTTTGCACTACAGGCCAAAGACATACAACTGTATTTTAGAAGAGTCAAGTAGAGCATGATATTTACTATCTTCTACGAATTAAAAGTTTATTATCAATATTTTATCGCTAAGACTCAGCTCAATACATCATTGAATTATCCATGCACTACGGACAAGGATATTCGTTAGTATCATATCCATGAATTATCCATGCACTACGGCTAAGGATATTCATCAGTATCACGACCACGAATTATCCACGCACTACGGGCCAAGAATATTCGTGTTTTAACTAATAGTCACGATTATATCGAATAATCCATGGTCATAATCATACCAACAACTGTCCATCAATGCACTACGGGCCAATGAGGACTTTTACCACATCATTTGTAACATTACGGTCATGATTATACCGAATAATCCCTAGTCATAATCATACCAATTAACAGTCCATCTATGCACGTAAGCCACATATGACTTTCATTATAGTATAAGCATAAGGATGATGACAATGATATAAGCATTATTCTAACGAAATCAAGGATAAATATTAAAGACTTTGAATTTATCCAGAGTTGAAAATATCTAAATTGTCAACATGATGCTGCTTTGTGAAGTAAAATTCAAGAATAATATTCATGTATCAAAAATAATTTGGACAGAAAAGAAATATATTTTTCAGGTGAATAATACTCCGTAAATAGTAACTCGTGAATAATAACTCATGAATAGTAACTCGTGAATAGTACTCCGTACTCGTAAATAGTACGGTATACGCGAATAATGCCGTATACGTGAATAGTAACCCGTGAATAGTACTCATAAAAGGAAAATACAAAAGAAAACGATATTCCATGACGAGTACAAAAGAAATGATATCTCATACGAGTATAAAAGAATATACGAACTGCAAATAAATTTTCACCCGCCATGCGGTAATCCACGTAGCCAGATCATTTCCACAATTTAATAAAGAATGAATACGAATGGTCATTTACCATGCATGCGGTAATCCGCGTAGATAGGTTACTCTCGCAGATTAATAAAAATGAATACGAAGGGTCATTCACCATGCATACGATAGTCCACGTAGACAGGTTATTCCAACAAAATAATAAAGAATGGAATAACAAAAAATTTTTACCATGCATGCGGTAATCCGCGTAGACATGTTATTCCAACAGAATAATAAAGAATGAAGTAATAACCCTTACGAGTATTGAAAGAAAATAACTCTCTTCATGAATACAAAAGACATAATACTCCTTACGAATATTGAACGAAAATAATATTCATACGAATACGAAAAATAATATATCTTCAGAATAATAAATAATACCCCTTACCTCAGAAGAAGACTGGATACTAGAATAGTAAAGTAACAGAATACTCTTCTTCTTTCTCTCTATAGCTTCTCTCTCTATAAATGCTCCTGTGAGTCTTAGTGAATAGGTGAGAATGAAAGAAGAACGAACTTCTATTTATAGGAAAATATAGTTTCGATAATTGCACGTTTTAGGGCTCGAAATATTACAGTATAAAACCTTCATCTTTTTCTTCATTTTTAATTTAGTCCTGCAAGTATTATCAAACTTGCACCACCTCCCCTGATAGTATATAATGTGAATCAATAGTACAATCATGTGACTCAATAGTTTTATACATGTGAAAAAAATAATTACAGTATAGTACCTTCATCTATATCTCTATTTTTAATTTAGTCATGCAAGTATTATTAATCTTGCACCACCTCTCCTAATAGTACATGCATGTGAATCAATAGTATACACATGTGAACAAATAATTATAAGCATGTGAATTAATAGCAATTAATTATTCATTTATCCGATTAATTACCCGATTAGTCAATATAACCTTATCGAAATAAATATCAATTTTCACTAACACTAATAATTCCAACACAATAAAAATATAAATTTCATCTTTAATCAACAAGAACTTATTCATCATTAATATTATAACTCACAATATTTAACAATCAGATCATTCCCAAGAAAGAGGGGACTTTTCGATAAGGATTTCTCCCTATTGACGCGTAATTAGGTGACTAAACCTCTCCTCGACAGAACTTTTTAGACATTGTCAATATTATAAATAATAATATGAATAATTTTATCGTCTCAATTATTGATTTACTAATAATAAATATTATGCAAATGATACTGTGACAATAATTGAATCAATAATATGAGAGATATTATGCAGTAACTACTGTAGCAATAATTGAATAAACTGAGTGGCTTCTCATGTAAGCATCAATAATTAATACCGTGTGCTACTATGCAACCACGCGTATTACTGTACTTTTACTACCGGGTAGTTCAACAGTTTTAACGGTAACACTTTCGCCGCTATTTTTATAAAAAGATAATTCTGTTATTTTTTAACTACGACAATACTTCCGTTGTGGGGTCCACCAATAATTGTGCCGTCGTACGAATATTCCCTATTAAAACGAATATTTCCCGACACAACGAATATTTTATATTAACTTGCTTACTTTGTAAAATTTTCAAATATCACTCTTAACTTTAACCCTTTATCAATTTAACCATTAAATAGAATAATAATTATAAGAAAATTGAATACTTTCATTTCATAAAATTCGGGGTCTTACAATCTCCCCCCTTATGAAATTTTGCCCTCGAAATTTACGTACCTGGTAGTTCTAAGAGATGAGAATACCTTGCTTTCTTTTCGAATTGTACCTTCCCGGTTATTTCTTCTGTATCATGATTTTTCCATTGCTCATCTCCTGTATTTCAGATATCATTCTAGAATACATCTTCAAAATAAAGGTTAATTGGCATATCATAATTTGTCAACTTAAGTAAGAAAATTAAGCTTAGGTTGGACACACACTAGCGAAGGATATTACTCGTCTCTCCCCTCCTAGTTCTAATCCCGGATCTCTGCCAGAGACCATATCCCTAAACCCTGATACCATTTGCGACGCCCTCAAAATAGGTCCACACGACCTATTCTGAGTCACCAGATATCACACTACAGAAATCAAATACAAACTTTATTTATACAACTGTTGAATTATCGTGCAGAGTACGACAACACATAAGCTGTGAGTTTTAATACAAATATATATAACTCTCATGGTACCTCGACCACAACACCTTAAATAAATGTACAATCAATAACTGTATTAGAAATTAAAATATTTGAAAAATGCTCAAGAAAACCTTCGTACATGAAAGACCATGCGTCTAAGTTATAATAGATATCATATGTCCATAAAATTATCTTTGGTTGACCTAATAGTCCCCAAAGAAAAACGAGAAGATTGCTATCATGCTCTTTCTAATGGTGAGTCTTCTCTTGACATATAATTATCTCTATTGTCTCTAATTGAGAATTATATTTCAACCAAACTCCAAGATTATATAGGTAGTGCTCGTAGATATACTCAGCAAGTGGATGTGCACAACCCTGTCTTATGATAACACAAAGTCGTAGGTCATTAAACATCTTGCATGATAGTGACAAAACACCCTTCCAAAGTTGGGTTCGCCTCACCCTATTTGATTCACCAAATATAACTATTAAATGACATATAAAATACAACATGCTTATCTAAAGTTCTCAATAAAATTATTTCTATACTATTTAGGGAGAACCTCAATAGCTATAGACCACCGTTCTAATCCCCTGTTAACCCCGCTCGATTCAGCTACACTCATATTACCTGAAAGGAATTGTGAAATTAAAGGGTGAGCACAACTAGTCCAGTAAAAAATATCATGACTAAAGATAATTAAATTATCAATAGTCTTTGTCAGTAATAAATTAGAGATTTAGAACATATGGTAGATGATAAAACTTTTCAACCATAGTGGCAGCGAAACGAGCAATCCATTAGAAGAGTCAAATAGACCATAAAGTCTATTATCTTCTTCATATTAAAAGTCTACCAATAATATTTTATCCCTGTAACATCAATCAACAGCTCCTGTCCACAATCATGTGAATAACTCATAATCATAATTGCGATTCTAAATTCCTCTTTCCACCCAGGACGAAGATAATTTTCATCACCTATCTTTATGTAAGGTTTTGTGAAAATCAAAGTAGCAATCAAATTACAAAAATAGCGGAAGCATAATAAAATCAGATTTTAAATTTTTTTTACAAACCAATTACTCGGATCATCCTTTATGCATATTATTAATTAAACGAAGAATAAGAAATTATGAAATCATACCCTTGTAGAAACGAGCTTCCTCAGGTACGAGTTCACCTCCTACTTCTCCGCGATCTCCTTGAATCTCCGGGTAGATTCCTTCCTTTGATCAATGTAAGCCACCCAAGTGTATAGCCTCTAGAGGTGATCCACCAAGGAAGAAGAATTTTCAAGAAGAAGGGTGTATTGGCTCAAACTCTAGTTTTTTTTCTCTATAGAAAAATGGGGCGTACTCTCCAACTATTGGAATTACGTATATCTTTGATATCTGATATAAGACTCCTCTTATAAAGATATCAAGTAACTCTATTTAATTAAAATAAGGTATTATTTATTTAATTAAACTCTTTTAATTAAATGGGCTCCCTAATCTTATTAGGGATAATTAATTAAATTCCTTTAACTAATTTTCCCTCCTAATCCTATTATGAATAAATGAGAGTACTTATATTAAATTAATTTTTAAACTCTTTTTTTTAGAAATTAAAATAATAATAATTGTAATAATATTAATAAGACTCCTCTTATTAATTTATATTTAATATTTCTAAAATATTAAATAATAAATATTAAGCTATTTAATTTATTCTATCACCATAGATTAAATTAAATATACTTAACATATTATTACGATTATGCCATTAACTTCTTAAATAATTATTCTTCCTTTTATGGTGTGACCCTTTAAGTTCTCTATATTAAACCGGTTGTGAATAAATCAATTAGAACAATTCTAATCTTATTTAAAATAATAAATTAAACGATTAATTTATTTAAATAAATAATATTTATTCTACAATAGGGATAAGCCTCCCTAGCGTTCAACGACTTTCCAGATAATATAGATTTCAACATTAATCATAAAAGAACCTTTGAGTTAATAGTTATCGTACAATTCAATCATTCCACCATACAATGTCCCAATTAAATATAAGACATGAAATTACTGTCAAGTCTTATTTTATTTAATTATATGTATTTCGATTCCTAAATGCACAACTCCTAATGAATGCAAATTAGAAACTACTTTCTAATTTTATTCCACCTTGGCCAAGGATTCCTGCGTTGTCATTTATCGAATCACATATGACATTTCTCTTCTTTTACTAGAAGTGGTAGATTCTTTATTTATCATTCATTATCTTCATATATAACTTATTACACCCAATCATACCCTTTGATATACTCTAAGAGTCTTAAGAAATAAGTCAAAGTGTAATTAATTATATATAAGATACTATGACGATCTCAGGTCTAAGGATCATTTGTACTACTATCACTTCAGGAATTCCTATTGACAGGTAAGTAAAACTCCATTAGGTATTCCTTAGCGAGTCACGTTCAGTGAACTTATTCTCCAATAAGCACCTACATACTTGTTTTAGTGTCTCCACACAAATGATCATGAGATCAATCATCCTCATCCAATGAGCAAGCAACGTATGTACCAATCTATCCGGATTCACTAATCCTCTTTTTAGTAATCCATTGATTGGGAACATTTTAATTTTAAGCTATCTAAGAATTTAGATCTCATTAGCATGATCTCATCATGATTCTAAAAGCATTACTTAAAACTATGAGTTTATCACATATTATTAAAACAGCACCATGTTGATAATAAATGCCTTTATAAATAATTCTTTTATTAATAAATAAATAAGATTGATTACAAAGTATATGCTTTATCATCATACATGATTGGCTTGTATGCATACTACTTTCAATCTCCCACTTGCATTAAAGCCAATCGCCTTTGTATCTCATACCTATCTTCTCTAAGTGACGTTCAAACTGCTGTTGTGTTAACGCTTTAGTAAATGAATCTGCAATATTGTCTTGAGAGTCCACACGCTCCAGGCTGACGTCTCCTCTTTCAATGATCTCTCTGATCAAATGAAATCGCCGCAACACGTGTTTGGATTTCTGATGAGACCTGGGTTCCTTAGCCTGCGCAACAGCTCCGGTGTTGTCACAGAATAAAGGTACTGGTCCTGTAATGCTAGGAACCACACCAAGTTCGGTAATGAACTTCTTCATCCAAACAGCTTCCTTTGTAGCTTCACTTGCAGCTATGTACTCTGCCTTTGTCACTGAATCAACAACTGTTTGCTGTTTGGAACTCTTCCAACTCACTGCGCCACCGTTTAAGGTAAACACATACCCTAAAACGGATTTACTGTCATCTTGGTCTGTTTGAAAACTTGAGTCTGTAAATCCCTCTAGTTTCAATTCAGACCCACCGTAGACAAGAAATACATTCTTAGTTCTTCTTAAGTACTTTAGGATATTTTTCACTGCCTTCCAGTGTTCTTCTCCTGGATTCGACTGATATCTGCTTGTTACACTAAGTGCATGAGCGACATCTGGTATAGTACATATCATACCATACATGATAGATCCTATTACTGAAGCATAAGGAATCTTACTCATACGGTCTCTCTCCTCAGGTGTCTTTGGGGCTTGTTTCTTGGAGAGATGTATTCCATGGCTCATCGGCATGAGACCTCTTTTGGAATCTTCCATGCTAAACCTCTTTAGCATCGAGTCAATGTACGTTCCTTGGGACAAGCCAAACATCCTTTTAGATCTATCTCTATAGATCTTTATCCCCAAAATATAGGATGCTTCTCCCAAGTCCTTCATGGAGAAGTGTTTAGATAACCAGATTTTAATTGATTGTAGCAAAGAAATATCATTCCCTATCAGTAATATATCATCAACATATAATACAAGGAATGAAACAACGCTCCCACTAACCTTCTTGTACACACATGGTTCATCCTCATTTTTGATAAAATCAAACTCTTTGATTGTCTCATCAAAACAGATGTTCCACCTTCGAGAAGCTTGCTTCAATCCATAAATGGATCGTTGTAGCTTACAGACTTGATTTGTTCCAACCTTTGAAATAAATCCCTCCAGCTGTGTCATATACACATCTTCCTCAAGTTTCCCATTGAGGAAGGTCATTTTCACGTCCATCTGCCAGATTTCGTAGTCATGGTAAGCTGTAATCGCAAGTAAAATTCGAATGGACTTGAGCATTGCTACTGGTGAGAAGGTTTCGTCATAGTCAACTCCTTGTCATTGTTTGAAACCTTTTGCGACCAGTCGGGCCTTATAGGTCTCTACCTTGCCGTCTGCTCCAGTCTTCCTTTTAAAGACCCATTTACACCCAATAGGCTTAATGCCTTCAGGTGGTGAAATCAAAGTCCATACTTGGTTCTCATACATGGAGTCCATCTCGGATTTCATGGCTTCTTGCCACTTCTCTGAGTCTTTACTACTCATAGCCTGTTCGTAATTCAATGGATCATCATCATCAATGATGCGTACCTCATCGTCATCTTCTATGACAAGTCCATACCTATCAGGTATCTTTGGTACTCTTCCAGATTTACGAATAGGGTGTGGTACAGAAGGAATCTCTACTTGGATAGGTTCATCCATTTGATCTGTAGTGGTTTGTGGTTCTTGAATTTCTTTAAGATCTATTTTCCTCCCAGTGACCCCTTCAAGGGTAAACTCCTTTTCCAAGAAGGCATCATGTTTGGCAACAAACACTTTTTGTTCAGTAGGATTGTAGAAATAATATCCTAAACTTTCTTTAGGATATCCCACAAAAGCACACTTATCAGATCTTGTCCCAAGCTTATCATTTTGAAACCTTTTCACATAAGCTGGACTTCCCCAAATCTTAACATGCTTAAGACTAGGCTTCCTCACTGTCCACATCTCATATGGAGTCTTAGGGACAGATTTCGAGGGAACCTTATTTAGTAGATATGTAGCCACTTCTAGGGAATATTCCCAGAATGATACCGGAAGATCGGTAAAACTCATCATGGAACGAACCATGTCCAACAGTGTTCGATTTCTCCTTTCAGACACACCATTCAGCTGTGGCGTCCTTGGCGGAGTCCATTGTGAGATTATACCATTTTCTTTGAGACAATTGAGAAACTCACTGCTTAAGTATTCACCACCTCGATCTGATCGAAGAATTTTAATACTTTTGCCCATTTGTTTCTCTACTTCACTTCTGAACTCTTTGAACTTTTCAAATGATTCAGATTTGTATTTCATTAAATACACATATCCAAATCTTGAGTGATCGTCAGTGAATGTAATAAAATAAGAATACCCTCCTCGTGCATTCGTTGTCATAGGCCCACATACATGTGTGTGTACCAACGCTAACAACTCTGTAACTCTTTCTCCTTTTCCACTAAAAGGAGATTTAGTCATTTTTCCCATGAGACAAGATTCACAAGTTGGATATGATTCATAATTCGATAGCTCTAGGAGCCCATCTTTATGCAACTTGGATAATCTTGTTTCATTAATATGACCGAGTCTGCAATGCCACATATAGGTATAATTAACATCATCTCTTTTTCTTTTCTTAGTTTGTTCAATTTGAAGTATATTTTCATGCAAGTCAAGAATGTAAAGTCCATTTCGTAAATTACCAACACCATATAAAACATTATTATTATAAATAGAACAACTATTGTTCTTTATTATAATGTCAAAACCATCCATATCCAATACAGATATGGAAATAATGTTTCTAATAAGTGACGGAACAAAATAACAATTATTTAAACTAATAGATTTGCCCGTAGGCAGTGCTAAACAATAAGTCCCTACAGCTAATGCAACAACCTTTGCTCCATTTTCCACTCGTAGGACGACCTCATCCTTGCTCAGCTTTCTACTTCTGACCAGTCCCTGCATATTATTACATATGTGAGAACCACAGCCGGTATTCAATACCCAAGTAGAAGATTGACTTTCAGAAAAATTAATTTCAATCATAAACATACCTTGATTAGGATTTGAAGCTTCTCCAAGCTTCTTCTGCTTTTGTTCCGCAAGATAATCCTTGCAGTTCCTCTTCTAGTGACCCGGCTTGTTGCAATGGAAGCAAATTCCTTTGCTAGCTGGATCAGGTTTCTTTTGATCCTTCACTTTCGCCTTTCCCTTAGCCTTATTGGATTTCTTCTTTTCAGAAGATACCTTGGGCCTCTTCCTTTTCTTGGAAGAATCATTCACCAGTAAGACATGATTCTTCTTGGATGGGAAGTGACCTTCAGCAGTTTTCAACATATTAAGTAATTCAGGCAAGCTGACGTCTAACTTATTCATGTGAAAATTCACAACAAATTATGAGAAGGTGTCAGGGAGTGACTGCAAGATCAAATCTTGACTCAACTCCCCATCCATGACGAACCCAAGCTGTCCAAGACGTTCAATCAGATTGATCATCTTTAAGACATGAGTCTCAACGGTAGTGCCCTCGGTCATCCGAGATCGGAAGAGCTCCTTAGATATTTCATATCTAGCAGTCCTACTTTGCTCACCATATAACTCTTGAAGGTGCAATAATATAGTAAGAGCATCCATGGTTTCATGCTGACGCTGAAGCTCGTTACTCATGGATGCGAGCATGATGCATTGAGCCACAGATGCATCCTCTTGTCACTGTTTAAAAGTAGCAATCTCTTCCTTAGAGGCTGTCTCTACAACTTTTGCAGGTACGGGCAAATTTAGGACATAAGAAATCTTTTCAGCAGTGAGAACAATTCTTAGATTCCTTAACCAGTCCGTGTAATTTGGTCCGGTCAGTTTGTTAGCATCAAGTATGCTACGCAGTGAAATTAGTGAATGTGACATTTTTAAAATTTTTCATGTAAAAAGATAATATTTTAGCAAATATTCATTTAATTAATTACCAAAATAAATTAGGTCTTATTTTATATTGGTAGCTCCCACTATTTTCTTCAAACTATATTACCCTCATGAATATAGTTCGACAATATCTAATTAAAGATTTGCTAGTGAGAATAAGGATCCCATTTTAAATGTATATAGCCTTGTGTGTGCATAACAAACTATATATAAATAAATAGGTAGACAACTCTTGTCAATTACATCATCATGTAACTCCTTATATTTTGCCTCTTAAATTATAATGGTCAAGTGTGTGCACATCCGAACTAAAATGATTTAAGTTAAGTCATACCCAGCATTTCCATATAAGTGAAGAGAAAACTACAGCCCTTGTGTGTGCACAACAAAGTGGTAATGTTAAATTCCTTATAAACATCAAATGTAATAAAAATAACATCTCAAATATTTAATACTCGCCTTGTGTGTGCACAACAAACTCATATTAAATATTCAATGCTCTATTATTTTTATCATGCTGGAAGGCGACGTTCGATATTCTAAATATCTTTGAACGTTACAACTTAATATAATAAAAAACTTTGAGGAGTTTGTTTTTATTAGTCTCATCTTGTTTAGCGCGCATGCAAATATATATATAAAATATGCGTCATATTATTAAACATGCGAAGCATGTTTGCATAATATATAATATATATAATACTAACATGCACATATAGAATACTATATTCTACCCGAATTGATTATGGGCTTTTATTCTAGTTTGGTTCACTAGAGCCACCAAGTGAACCAAAAGGTCAAACCCTAGGGTGCAAGAAAAAATATTTAAATATAACTATTACATTTAAACTCGGGCTCCATTACAAACGGGTCTTCGAGCGCTCTTTTCTCCTTGATCTCCGGTTCTTCGAAAATAATTCTAACTAATCCTATTATATTAACTATTTAATTTAAATAGAAACTTTGATCAACAGTCAAGGGGAAGTACATAGGAGAAAGATAGAATTTACATCAGAAGAAAACCAGAAAAGACGAGGTACGCAGACCTTATTTAATAAAATCCATTCATTCAAACATCCAACCAAAATAAATCCAATCACATTGGTCAATAGTCCATAATCAATCCCATTTATTATTATACATATCGTCATATGTATCAATAAATAAAATCATTCCATATATATATGAATATCATTTAATGGGCATTTTTATGTTGCATGAAATCCAATTTCAAAATTAAAATAAACTCTTTATTTTAATTATAAAATTATTAAAAAAATTATTATATATATATATATATATATATATATATATATATATTATATATATATATATATATATAATAACCAAAGTACAGTATAATAACAGTATCACGTTGAAATATCCACGAAACCACGTGGAAAGTTATTACCTGATAACGGTAATAATATATATATATATATAATATATATATATTATATATATAATATATATATATATATATATATATATATATATATCAACCAAAAGACTTAAAGAATCTCCTGGAATCCTATTAACATCGTGGGCCACGTTTTTATTGGAAAGCAAAACATTTACTAACCATCCCATGTTAAAATAAAGTAATCATTATCCCTGTTAAAAAAAAAATTATTATATATATATATATATATATATATATATATATATAATATTATATATATGATATATTATGTACATAAAACCGTATAACAGGGATAATCTGCTCCGAAATACGAACTCAGCGAGAATCACATAAAATAGGCTTTGCGTTTTTCAAATAAACATGTCTTGCGTTTTTCATAAAAACAAATAATTTTATACAACAAATTATGCCCAATAAATTATTCTAAATACATATTCATACATATATAGAATCAAAACAATTAATAATTAGCATAAAGTTTGGCTCTTGATACCACTATAAGGTTTTGTGAAAATCAAAGTAGCAATTAAATTGCAAAAATAGCGGAAGCATAATAAAATCAGATTTTAAAATTTTTCACAAACCAATTACCCGGTTCATCCTTTATGCATATTATTCATTAAACGAAGAATAAGAAATTATGAAATCATACCTTTGTAGAAACGAGCTTCCTCAGGTACGAGTTCACCTCCCACTTCTCCGCGATCTCCTTGAATCTCCGGGTAGATTCCTTCCTTTGATCAATGTAAGCCACTCAAGTGTATGGCGTCTAGAGGTGATCCACCAAGGAAGAAGAATTTTAAAGAAGAAGGGTGTATTGACTCAAACCCTTATTTTTTTTCTCTATAGAAAAAGGGGGCGTACTCTCCAACTATTGGAATTACGTATATCTTTGATATCTGATATAAGACTCCTCTTATAAAGATATCAGGTAACCCTATTTAATTAAAATAAGGTATTATTTATTTAATTAAACTATTTTAATTAAATGGGCTTCCTAATCTTATTAGGGATAATTAATTAAACTCATTTAACTAATTTTCCCTCCTAATCCTATTAGGAATAAATGAGAGTACTTATATTAAATTATTTTTTAAACTCTTTTTTTTAGAAATTAAAATAATAATAATTATAATAATATTAATAAGACTCCTCTTATTAATTTATATTTAATATTTTTAAAATATTAAATAATAAATATTAAGCTATTTAATTTATTCTATCACCATAGATTAAATTAAATATACTTAACATATTATTATGATTATGCCATTAACTTCTTAAATAATTATTCTTCCTTTTATGGTGTGACCCTTTAGGTTCTCCATATTAAACCGGTTGTGAATAAATCAATTAGAATAATTCTAATCTTATTTAAATTAATAAATTAAACGATTAATTTATTTAAATAAATAATATTTATTCTACAATAGGGATAAGCGTCCCTAGCGTTCAACGACTTTTCAGATAATATAAATTTCAACATTAATCATAAAAGAACCTTTGAGTTAATAGTTACCGTACAATTCAATCCTTCCACCATACAATGTCTCAATTAAATATAAGACATGGAATTACTGTCAAGTCTTATTTTATTTAATTATATGTATTTCGATTCCTAAATGCACAACTCCTAATGAATGCAAATTAGAAACTACTTTCTAATTTTATTCCACCTTGGCCAAGGATTCCTGGGTTGTCATTTATCGAATCACATATGACATTTCTCTTCTTTTACTAGAAGTGGTAGATTCTTTATTTATCATTCATTATCTTCATATATAACTTATTACACCCAATCATACCCTTTGATATACTCTAAGAGTCTTAAGAAATAAGTCAAAGTGTAATTAATTATATATAAGATACTATGATGATCTCAAGTCTAAGGATCATTTATACTACTATCACTTCAGGAATTCCTATTGACAGGTAAGTAAAACTCCATTAGGTATTCCTTAGCGAGTCACGTTCAGTGAACTTATTCTCTAATAAGCACCTACATACTTGCTTTAGTGTCTCCACACAAATGACCATGAGATTAATCATCCTCATCCAATGAGCAAACAACGTATGTACCAATCGATCCGGATTCACTAATCCCCTTTTTAGTAATCCATTGATTGGGAACATTTTAGTTTTAAGCTATCTAATAATTTAGATCTCATTAGCATGATCTCATCATGATTCTAAAAGCATTGCTTAAAACTATGGGTTTATCACATATTATTAAATCAGCACCATGTTGATAATAAATACCTTTATAAATAATTCTTTTATTAATAAATAAATAAGATTGATTACAAAGTATATGCTTTATCATCATACATGATTGGCTTGTATGCATACTACTTTCACTTTACCTGAAACATCAAAGATCATGGTTATACCAAATCACAGTTCCTGTTCATAATCATACTAATAAATTCATCTTTCTATTAAGGGCCAAAGATATTCATTAATAGTTCATCTTTACACTACAGGCCAAAGACATACAACTGTATTTTAGAAGAGTCAAGTAGAGCATGATATCTACTATCTTCTACGAATTAAAAGTTTATTATTAATATTTTATCGCTGAGACTCAGCTCAATACATCATCGAATTATCCATGCACTACGACCAAGGATATTCATTAGTATCATATCCATAAATTATCCATGCACTACGACTAAGGATATTCATTAGTCTCACGATGACGAATAATCCATGCACTACGGGCCAAGGATATTCGTGTTTTCTCCAATGGTCATGATTATATCGAATAATCCCTGGTCATAATCATACCAACAACTGTCCATCAATGCACTACGGGCCAATGAGGACTTTTATCACATCATGTGTAATATTACGGTTATGATTATACCGAATAATCCCTGATCATAATCATACCAATCAACAGTCCATCTATGCGCGTAAGTCACAGATGACTTTTATTACAATATAAGCATAAGGATGATGACAATGATATAAGCATTATTCAAACGAAATCAATGATAAATATTAAAGACTTTAAATTTATCCAGAGTTTAAAAAATCCAAATTGTCAACATGATGCTGCTTTGTGGAGTAAAATTCAAGAATAATATTCATGTATCAAAAATAATTTGGACAGAAAAGAAATATATTTTTTGGGTGAATAGTAACTCATGAATAGTAACTCGTGAATAGTACTCTGTATTCGTAAATAGTATCGTATACGTGAATAGTGCCGTATACGTGAATAGTAACCCATGAATAGTACTCATAAATGGAAAATACAAAAGAAAACGATACTCCATGACGAGTACAACAGAAATGATATCTCATACGAGTATAAAAGAATATATGAACTGCAAATGGATTTTCACCCGTTATGCGGTAATCCACGTAGCCAGATCATTTTTATAATTTAATAAAGAATGAATACGAAGGGTTATTTACCATGCATGCGGTAATCCGCGTAGACATGTTACTCCTGCAGATTAATAAAAAAGAATACGAAGGGTCATTCACCATGCATGCGGTAGTCCGCGTAGACAGGTTATTCTAACAGAATAATAAAGAATGGAATAACAACCCTTACGAGTATTGAAAAAAAATAACTCTCTTCATGAATACGAAAGAAATAATACTCCTTACGAATATTGAACGAAAATAATATTCATACGAATACGAAAAATAATATCTCTTCAGAATAATAAATAATACCCCTTACCTCAGAAGAAGACTGGATACTGGAATATTAAAGTAGCAGAATACTCTTCTTCTTTCTCTCTATAGCTTCTCTTTCTATAAATACTCTTGTGAGTCTTAGTGAATAGGTGAGAATGAAAGAAGAATGAGCTTCTATTTATAGGAAAATATAGTTTCGATAATTGCATATTTTGGGACTCGAAATATTACAGTATAATACCTTTATCTTTTTATTCATTTTTAATTTAGTCCTGCAAGTATTATCAAACTTGCACCACCTCCCCTAATAGTATATAATGTGAATCAATAGTACAATCATGTGACTCAATTGTTCTATACATGTGAAAAAAATAATTACAGTATAGTACCTTCATCTATACCTCTATTTTTAATTTTGTTATGCAAGTATTATTAATCTTGCACCAACTCCCCTAATAGTACATGCGTGTGAATCAATAGTACACACATGTGAACAAATAGTTATAAGCATGTGAATTAATAGTAATTAATTGTTCATTTATCCGATTAATTACCCGATTAGTCAATATAACCTTATCGAAATAAATGTCGATTTCCACTAACACTAATAATCCCAACACAATGAAAATATCAATTTCATCTTTAATCAACAAGAACTTATTCATCATTAATATTATAACTCATAATATTTAACAACCAGATCATTCCCAAGAAAGAGGAGGCTTTTCGATAAGGATTTCTCCCTATTGGCGCGCAATTAGGTGACCAAACCTCTTCTCGACAGAACTTTCTAGACATTGTCAATATTGTAAATAATAATATGAATAACTTTGTCGTCTCAATTATTGATTTATTAATAATAAATATTATGCAAATGATACTGTGACAATAATTGAATCAATAATATGAGAGATATTATGCATCAACTACTGTAGCAATAATTGAATAAACTGAGTGGCTTCTCACGTAAGCATCAATAATTAATACTGTGTGCTACTATGCAACCACGCGTATTAATGTACTTTTACTACCGGGCAGTTCAACAGTTTTAACGGTAACACTTTCGCCGTTATTTTTATAAAAAGATAATTCTGTCGTTTTCTAACTGCGACAATACTTACATTGTGGGGTCCACCAATGATTGTTTCGTCGTACGAATATTCTCTATTAAAACGAATATTCCCCGACCAATCAAATATTCCCCGACACAACGAATATTTTATATCAACTTGCTTACTTTGCAAAATTTTCAAATATCACTCTTAACTTTAACCCTTTATCAATTTAACCATTAAATAGAATAATAATTATAAGAAAATTGAATACTTTCATTTCATAAAATTTGGGGTCTTACAATCTCCTCTCCTTATGAAATTTTGCCCTCGAAATTTACGTACCTGGTAGTTCGAAGAGATGAAAATAATAATAATAATAATAATAATAATAATAATAATAATAATAATAATAATAATAATAATAATAATAATAATAATAATAATAATAATAATATTGTGGTGGTTGTGACGCCCCAAAATAGGTCCACACAACCCATTCTGGGTCGCCAAATACATGGGTAGACACTTAAAATTTTTTGCACACCTGTTACTGACATTGCAGAAGGGCAGATTCATCTTTCAGAGATAACCCTGGAAGACAGCTCACATCCAGTCCGGATACTACCGGAAGTTCAGTCTCAATCCCGGAACACACACCGGGAGTAACAGTTCTAACCTCGGAGATAATCCCGAGGCCTGCAGTTTTAATACCGGAAATTCCACCGGAGAAGACCGATTCATCCTGGAGATAACCCCGAGATATTCAGTCTCAGTCCCAACACTGGAATAGTAGATTCCAACCTTGGAGATAACCCCAAGGAAGGCAGTTACAGTTCCGGAGATAACCCTGGAGATGCTTGTTTCAAATGCATGTAATCAGCTTCAACCTTGGCGCTTACATTGAGGCACTCAGTATAAGACCTGCTAATAACACCAGGAAGACAGACACACCTCAGAGATGACACTGAGGACCTTCAACACTTGCAGTAGTCCAATCTCAGAGATAACCCTGAGCAACGTCTGCTTTATCAGCCCAAACTGGAGATAACACCGGTGAGGGGCAAAGTCATCATCTTGCCACCTTGACGCCACATCACGCCATCTCAACATCTCATACATACATTTCTATGCAGTACTATTCCACAAGAGCCAAGGAAAATCAATCTCGAGTGACTATTACGCAGGGTAACGGATAGAATTTGAAGCTTGAAGACCGGAGGGCATCATCCCATCTTTCTGACTTCGTACAACCTCTAATCTCATGTCATTGCGTAACTCTCGATAACGACGGTCCGAAATAGGTCTTACATTCCTCAGTCGGATGCCCGAATTGCAATTTTGAAAGTTTAAACGGACATCACGTTGTATGCGTGCACGTACTTCGAGACGACGGGACCCGCAAAGCCCGGGGCACCCCGGGCAGCCGCAGGTACACCTGCGGCTCCCCCCCTCTATAAGTAGAGGGCTTAGGGTGGCCATTTTAAGAAGAGAAAAGACGAGAAAGCCCCATCCAATTTACTCTGTACACACCCTAAACTGAGTGCTTTCTCATTTTAAACACTTGTAAGCTCATATATAGCTATTTTTACTGGCGGGAGCCTAGTGTTCATCCATTTCAAGTTATTTAAGTCTTATTTGGCAGCCCACTGTAAGCCTTCTTACACACTTTAAGGCCTTTCTCTCCATCTTTGCACACACTATTCTTCACATTGAGAGTCGTGCTGTATGTGTAGGCCCGAACTTCGGTCCGTGGTTTCATTTCAGTTTGTATATATATACTTATATATATATATATATATATATATATATATATATATATATATATATATATATATATATATATATATATGGACTAACATTATCCAGACATAAGTCTAGGCTCAATTGAGGCATAACTCGATAATGTTAGTCCATATATATATATATATATATATATATATATATATATATATATATATATATATATATATATATGAACTATGTGTCGAACTTTGTTCGATGAGCCTGAATTTTATATTCGGCGCATTTACTGCTTTAATATATATATACTTAAATATATTAACTATTGTTGGACTTTGTCCGATAAGCCTGAATTTTATATTCGGTGCGTTTACACGCTTTTATATATATATATATATATATATATACACACACATTTCGTCCCTCCTGGAGTTTACTTCATGGTGGTTGACTGTTTTTACAGCTTTCTGTTCATTTCATCCCGCCTAGAGTTTCCTCCGTGGCGGTTGATCGCTTTTACAACTTTATTTATATTTTCGATCTCCCATGGAGGTGCTTCGTGGTGGTTGATCAGGTCTGTATATATATATTTATAGCTTTTATATATATATATATATACACACACACACACACACACACACATGCTTACTGCGTTTATATCAATTGCGGCATCATGTGAGCCTAGAAATCATGTGATCACAGATTTAGTCCACTGAATCTAGATTCGGTTCCCGTGATGGACCTTTTCAGCTGTAAGCAGCTTGTAAATTTATTCTCAGTGTTCGGATTTCCTTCGATTGTTTTCATACCCATGAGGATTTCGGCACTGCTTTGTACATTATTTTCTCAAAGATACTTCGCATCTCAAAAATAAAAGCAATCAAGACGAACATTGAATAAAATGAAAGTATCAAAGGCCTCAATTACTATTGAGCACAGGGTTTGAAAAACCTCTTTTTCCAAAACATCACTGCTATATCTTGTTTAAAACTGAATTTTTATACAAATTCAAACCCTATGTATATAGGTACGAACGAGGCATATCACTACTTCCAAATAACAGCACATTGACCCCCACACACATATTCATATAACAGTTTCTTGAAAAGTAGTGGTCACCGTGGCAACACGGATGTCGGGGGGGGGGGGTGCCTAACACCTTCCCTTCGCATAAGCAAGTCCCCAGACCCTAATGAATCTCGGTTTCACAGATCCGTTTAGCAGTGTCACATCACGGGGTCAATGTGCAAACCTTTTCTCGGTTGTGTTGGTACAACCAGTTAAAAAACCAACTGGCGACTCTTAATAATCCATCGTCGACATTATATATGTCGGACCTTTTTCACTTGTTTTTTCAAACAAATCTCACATAACATGAGAACACCAAAAAATAGGAAGCGAAATGGGACAAATAAAAATCCCGACGTCGACAGGTGGAGACTCTGCTGGGGACACCAGTAAGAGGACTTAAGCCGCTATTACAAGCTTTTTAAAACTGTTATATGCTTGTGTGTGGATGTTGCATTTACATTTATGATAAATGTGTACGAATGCATTTTTTTTACTGCACTGTAGTATATCTATCTGTGATATTAGTGCTTCGCACATGTTATCATTTTCATAAACGGTGAGACATGTTGTATGTGAATGTATGCTGTGTGGTTCCTCCACCAGGAGGCTATCCTATCGGTGTTTAATTACTGGACTCGTAGGAAGACTAATTCCAACGAGGCTCAGGAAAGGCACCACCCAAATTCACTCCAGTTGAAAGACCGGATTAACTTCTCGTTGAGTAAATTGCGATAATTTGGGAACCTTCATGCCAAAAAATCGCGAGAGAAACCTAAGATAGGCCAGCCTCTGATAAACAAACGCGGAGGAAAGTCTCTTCATGCTTTCTCATTTCAAATTACTTGTAAAGTCAATTACTTATAATTTACATTCCATATTCATCTCCATTTAATGAGAAATATGAAGAAATATGTGCATATACATATTTAAATTAACATGCTATCCTGTATTACGAACAACTAACATCCATTTTGCAGGATCATAATCCTAAAACGGACACATCACATAGCATGTAAATATTTACACAATCCCTAAAACTAAACTATGCAAGTTTTGTCGCAGGGAAGCATTCAGACCTATTACACGGTCAAAATCCAAAAAGGCCGCAAGCCTACAGCCAATCATGTCTTCATCTGACCAGTCTAATCCAGTTTTTCACGAAAATTTGACGGATTAAGTAAACAAATTACAGATTTGGCTATTCTGCTTAAAGAACTACATCAATCTACTCAGGGTATTAAGATACCCGTACATGTTGAATCCTCTGCACAAGGAGGAACCCAAGGTTCTGATAAAGCCATTACAGTACCTAAAATGCAGTTGGATACGACCAACAAAAGTCATGATGCCGCTCATCTCACAGGAGATCTAGACACCGGTGACATCAGAAAAAAAGTTCTTCAAATGGAAGAAACCCTTCGTTCTATAAAAGGAATTGGAGCACACGGGAGTGTCTCCTATGCCGATCTTTGTATATTCCCTGGTGGTCATTATCCAGAGAAGTTCAAAACTCTTGACTTCAAAAAGTATAACGGGTTAGGAGATCCTTACACCCATTTGAAGGTGTTCATTGGAGAACTTGGATCTTATGCAGAGGACGAGAAGCTCAGAATGCAGCTATTCCAAAAGAGTCTGACTGGAGAAGCCTGTTCGTGGTATACCAGATTAGACAATTCAAAGATCCATAGTTGGGAAGAGCTAGCTCATGCCTTCCTCACACAATACAGTTTCCAGTCTCAGATGGCTCCTGACCGGTATCAGACTACCAAGGTCAAGAAACAGTCCAATGAGTCTTTCAGAGAGTATGCTCAAAGGTGGAGGCGCCTTGCTGCTCAAGTGATTCCTTCTATGATAGAGTCAGAAATGGTTATGACCTTTATCGACATACAAGAAGCTCCTTTCTATGAAAGTGTCTTAGCTGGCATTGGTAAACCATTTTTTGAAATGATCAAACATGGAGAAATGGCTGAGATGGGATTGAAGTCAGGAAAGATTCAAGACCTAGCCGCTCTCAAAGCTGTTGCTGAGCACATCCAATCCGAAAATTATGGAAACAACCCTCGGAGGGTCCATAAAAAGATAGAGGAGGATGTTTTCCTGATACTACAGGGTCAGAAAGGCAATCAAAATATGCCTATCCAACAGAGAAATTACACTCCTTTTCAAGCACAGCCTTCAAACCCTCCAATGCCAAAAGGTGGAGAAGTCAAACGCCCTCGAGTGTTCACACCCCTAGGGAATTCACTCGAGAACATTTCTCACTCTTTTGACAACTCAGAAGAAAATCACGCATCTTCTCCCACCAGCCAGCCCTAATGGGAGGGGTTTTAATGCTGCTTGGAAATGTGCTTATCATACCGGGGCACCTGGATATGATACTCAAGATTGTTGGGCCTTGAAACACAAGATCCAAGATTTGATAGACAACGGGGAGATCGTGGTCACCAAACCAGATCAACCTCACGTGCAAGACAAGCTTCTTCCTCCACACAAAAAGGAAGAGGTCAACATGATTAATTGGAACAATGGATAGAGTTCCAATTTTAAATGTGAAGCATCTCAGATCGTCAAAGACGGTGTTGACAAGTGGGATTATGCAAAGTTCCAATTTACGATGGAACGGAAGATTAAAGCTCTGTGTAAGAAAGTTGAACAATTGGCCGAACTAGTGACCTATCAGCATCAAGTGACACGCCAATTAATTAGCCAGGAGCATGCTAGTCTCCTTCCCTTGGTTATGAATACTCCCTCGTCACCTTCAAAATATGAAACATTGGAGGACAAAGTGACGAAGAGGGCAACTGCCAAAGCCTGTCGGGATTTTGCTAATAGAAGGGAATTTACATAGCTAGGCCAACTTATGGAGGAGATACTTCAAATGCTAATCAATGAAGGAAGAATCACATCCCTTCTACCTCCAATTAATCCCCGTTCAGGAAGGTTCAATCCTAATGGAGTATGTCAGTATCACTCCCATTCTCGCGGTCACAGTACGGAAGAATGCTGGGCACTCCGCCACCTTATTCAGAATCTAATCGATAGTGGTGTCCTGCAACTGGCAGACAACGATACCGTGCTATTTGAGAGTGAAAATCTTTGTCCTACCAAATGGAAAGGACTGGTAGCAGTTATATCCACTGAGGCTGATAGGTCTGTTAAACCATTCACAATTCAACTCAAAGGAATTAACAATCCTTTGAAAGTGGCTGCTCTAGAGCCAATAAACCTATCTTTTCGACCACAATATCCTATTGTCAGCTTACAGAAAGTTCCCTGGAATTATGGAGAAGTTGAAGGATCCACATTTCATACAACTGCTACAGTGTCGAAGGAAATTCCGCTGTATCTTCCCCAACGGGTGATGAAGCCTGCTATTAAATCAGAGGGGAAAATTCCCATGGAGAAGATTGAAAAATTCCTCCGAGCTATGGGTCATAATGAAGCCAAGGTGGTTCTAAGCTTAAGAGAAACTCCACATCAAATTTCAATACTGGACTTGGTTTTAACTTCTGAGGATCACCAGAAGTTTCTATTAAAGGTTCTGGAAGAAGCCTACTTGCAGAAATCAGTGGATGTGGAAAAATGTCAACATCTGGTTGATCACATTTTCAACAACAATGTGATCTCTTTCACTGATGATGACATACCGCCCAAGGGACCAGTCATTGCAAGCCGTTACACATTACAGTTTTGTCCTCTGGATACATGTTAGCTAGAGTCTTGATAGATGGAGGTTTGTCTCTGAATATCTGTCCTAATGCTACATTACTAAAGATGAATATCAATCTCAAGCGGATCCGAAGTAGCCATACCATCATCAAAGCTTTTGATGGATCCTGCCAGAATTCAGTCGGAGAGATTGAGCTGCCAATTGAGATTGGTCCCCATACATTTTGTGTATCTTCTCACGTGCTCAAAATAGATACAGGATACAACTTGCTTCTAGGGAGACCATGGATTCATATGGTCGGGGAAGTCCCCTCCACTCTTCATCAGCAACTCAAATACATAATCAACAATATCTTAGTCACAGTCAACACTGAACTAGAATGTCCTCAACATGGTGACCTTCCATTCATCAATGTCAATTCCGATGTTGAGCCGGTCAATTTTCATGCTTTGGAAGTAAGCAACACTTAATACCATTCTATTGGGATGCCATTTCCCGTACCCAAGATTTATGCCGAATTTATGCCATCTACTCAAGAAATGATGTCATTGGGACACCAGCTGGGACAAGGGTTGGGTAAAGAGCATCAGGATAATAAGCACCCGATCCAAGTGTCCAGTCAAACTGGGACAGCCGGACTAGGATACTCTTCTAGTTCCAGTTACAGGCATCCAAATAAGCATAAGAAAATTCCTTCCACTTCAGCCATACGACTATTATCTTCACCTGTAAATCCAGAGTCTGCACAAACTCCGGTAAAGGTGCCAACCAATATAATGGCTATGTTATTTCCTAAGCCGATACTAGTAAAGGATAAGGAAGTCTTTGTTCCAGATCCCAAGGTGGAAGAAGTGGAACGAAGAATCAAACAAGACATAGTCTGAATGATGTCAGGCATACGCATCATTGTCCATGATGAACATACAAACAGATACACCCCAGACGATGATTGCCCAGACATAATGGTCATCATTCGGGAGAAGGAAGATGATGACAACCCCTCCATCACTGCAGTCCACCAGGACTTTGCCCTTGTCAATTAGAGCAGCACTCCATGCATTGGTCGACAAGGGTAAAATGGGCATGACTTCTTTCTGTCCTGTATATATCATAACTGCTTACTTTTTTGTACAGTATTGGCAGTTGTTTTGTCCGTACGTGCTAACACTTTGTATGATTAAACAGTTTCATATATATTAAGTGAAAGCATATTTTATTTCAGGACTCTAAAATTAGATATGCCTGTACTTGCTGATAAGATGCCTCTTCTCCACAAGGATTGTAACTTTGATGAAAAGTTGGACTCAGACTTGATGGAAATACAAGAGGACATTGAGGTGCCTCCGGAGATCAAAGAATGGGTCGAAGACAAACCTAAACCCAACCTTGATCAAACCACCTCTTTCAATATCGAAACCTTAGAAAATCCTAAGTTAATCCAGATTGGTTCAGACCTTACCCCAAACTAGAGGAATGATATGGTTACACTACTAACCCAATTCCAGGATGTGTTTGCATGGTCTCATGAAGACATGGTGGGTTTGTCCACTGACATTGTCCTTCATCGCCTTCCCATCAAAGAGGGATTCAAGCCAGTCAAGAAGAAACTCAGGCGATTGAAACCTGAGTGGAGTTTAAAGGTAAAAGAAGAAATTATGAAACAATTTCATGCTGGTATTATCGTGGTGTCCACATATCCTGAATGGATATCCAACATCGTTCCCGTACCTAAGCCTGGAGGAAATGTGCGAGTTTAAGTGGATTATCGGGATCTGAATAAAGCTTGCCTTAAAGATAGCTTTCTCGTGCCATTTATCCACGTTCTCATTGACAATACTGCTCAATACGACATGTACTCCTTCGCTGATTGCTTTGCGGGGAACCATCAGATCATGGTTACTAAAGAGGATCGTGAGAAAATTGCTTTCATCATGCCTTGGGAAACCTTTTCCTACAGACGGTTGTCATTCAGCCTCATCAATGCCGGAGCTACCTATCAGAGAGCTATGATGGCTCTTTTCCACGACTTAATACACAAGGAGATAGAGATCTACGTGGATGACATCATTGTCAAATCTCGAAGGGAGCAAGACCACTTTGGCCATCTCAAAAAGCTTTTCAACAGGTTGCGTAAGTACAATTTGAAGTTGAATCCAGCCAAGTGCACCTTTGGCGTTAAATCAGGCAAGTTACTAGGATTTCTAGTCAGCCACAAAGAGATTGAGCTGGATCCCACCAAAATCCAGGCCATTATGGAAATGCCCATTCCTCAGACAGAGAAGAAAATATGGGGATTTTTGGGAAGAGTTAACTTCATCAGTAGGTTCATTTCTCAACTCACAGCAACCTGTGAGCCTATCTTCAAGCTGTTAAGGAAGAACTCCTCCATGAAATGGAATGATGAGTGCCAGAAGGCCTTCCTTACAATCAAAGATCAGCTAGTTAAAGCTCCTATTTTGGTACCACCCAGGGATGATGTTCCCCTGTTCATGTACCTGTCCATAAGTGATAATTCCATGGGCTGCATGTTGGGTCAGAAAGACGATAGAGGCCGAGAACGAACTATTTATTACCTCAGCAAAAGATTCAGCAGCAGTGAACACAAGTATATTCTGATTGAGAAAACTTGTTGTGCTTTAGTATGGGCTGCCACGAGGTTACAACATTACCTCCATGGGCACACAACCCATCTTCTATCTCGCGTGGATCCTCTCAAGTATGTATTCAATCGGCCCATACTGAATTGTCGGCTGTCCAGATGGCAGTTGATTCTGCAACAATTTGACATTGTTTGCGTGATGGAAAAGTCCATTAAAGGTCAAGGAATTGCGGATCAATTGGCCGCTGCACTTTCAGGGGATTTCAAACCCTTGGAAATATACTTCCCCGATGAAGGGGTAACGACAATTCAGCAACACCATCAGTACGATACACGCCAAACATGGAACATGTATTTTGATGGAGCTGTTAATATGGAAGGTTCTGGAGCTGGAGCAATTCTAGTATCCGGTACGGGGGAGCAGTATCTCGTCGCCGTCAAAATGCAGTTTGTCAATACCAACAACACAGCTGAGTATGAAGGCTGTATTATGGGGCTAAAACTTGTCCGTTTAATGGGCATCAGACGGTTAACTGTCTTTGGAGATTCAGAGTTGGTAATCAAACAATCCACGGGAATCTATCAAACCAAAGAGTTACATTTGCTGCCTTACCATCGGTAAGTTTTACAGATGGCTTCGGAGTTTGAAGAGATCTCTTTTCTACACATTCCTCATAATAGGAATGACTTCGCAGACGCATTAGCTACTTTGGCCTCCTTGATTCACATACCTGACAAGGAACACATGCCAAACGTCATATTAGCCCTGCAAAAGGTACCAGCCTATGGGAACTATGTTGGAGAAGTATCGGATGAGCTACCTCCCATCCAACAACCTTGGTATCAGCATATCAAGGAGTACTTGCGAGATGGATCTACACCCGCTGAGGCGAGCCTGACTGAGAAAAGATGGATTCATCGACTAGCTATGAAATTTTACCTGAGCAGAGATGCACTCTACAAGGGAGATGCAGGACTAGGTCTCCTCAGATACCTGGATAAGGATCAAGCTCAGAGACTCATGGATGAGGTCCATGGTGGAGTATGTGGCCCACACATGAGCGACCCTTTACTTATAAAGAAAATCCTCAGAATAGGACATTATTGGTTTTCTCTCAAGGCTGACTGCAATGACCACGTCAAGAGATGTTATCAGTGCCAAATTCATGGGAATGCTATCCACGCCCCTCCACGGGAGCTCCACAATATGAGTTCGCCTTGGCCCTTCTCAATGTGGAGAGTGGACGTGATCGGGCCCATCGAACCTAAAGCCAATAATGGACATTGCTATATCTTCACCATGATTGACTACTTTACCAAGTGGGTAGAAGCAGCCTCCTTCCCAAGGGTTACCAAAGGAGTCATCATTGCTTTCATCAGATATAATGTCATTTGTCGATATGGACAACTAGAGGTAATTGTATCAGACAATGCTAAGAACCTCAATAACAAAATGATGGAGGATTGTGCAGTAAATTTCACATCAAACACCTTAACTCCATCATCTACCGTCCAAAGATGAATGGTGCTATCAAAGTGGCTAACAAAAATATCAAGAAGATCATGCAAAAGATGTCTGCCAACCACAAAGGATGGCATGACCTATTGCCTCTTACTCTGTTAGTCTACAGAACGTCAATGCACACTTCAACTGGGGTAACCCCCTACGCATTAACCTATGGGATGGAAGTAGTACTCCCCATAGAAGTAGAAATAGAATCCCTCAGAGTGTTTATTGACTGTGATGCCCCCAAAATAATTATACCTCACCCATTCTGAGTCACCAAAAATATAGTACAGAAACAACTACAACTTTATTAATACAATTGTCGTGCAAAATATGACAACACATAAACTGTGAATTAAAATACAAATATTATCTTCTAGACCAATATCCACACTCAAATAAGTCCTCATTATAATTATTGATAAACTATTTTACAAAATAGTGAGGACTATTATAAAAAATGCCCTGGAACATCACTCCACACCCCGACTACTTCCCGCTATATTCTCGCTTCCTGAGAAGAAAAATGGAACAAAAAGAAAAAGGGTGAGCTCAACTAGCCCAGTAAAGAATATTATGACTAAGATAATATAGAACAAATTATCGTTAGTCCTCAACAGGAAAAAATATGATAGAATATAATAGACAACAAATTTTAGATCAACAACTGCAGCGGAAATAACAATCCATTAGAAGAGTTAAGTAGAGAATGAATTCTACTATCTTCTAAGATTTAAAAGTCCATCATCAATATTTTATCCATGTAATATCAATCAATATACATCTTGAATCAAATATTCATCTTTGCACTACAGGCCAAAGATATTTATTTGTATCACCAGTTGATCATGTTCATCTAAACACCTGTTCATCTTTGTACAATGGGCCAAAGATATTCATCAGTTAATCATTTATCTTTGTACTACAGACCAAAGATATTCAATAATATCATCATTTAGGACTGAAGATGATAAAAAATATTTTTAAAAAAACGAATCCAGTGAGACAAAAGAACAAATATTAGGGATTCGTACTTCGGTTTATCCATGTTCAAAAATACTCCATAATAAACCATTATGGAACAAAATTCAAGAATGAAGATCAAAACATGGATACAATCAAAGCTAGTAATCATAATAAATAACTTGGACAAAGAAAAGAAAATTTTATTTTTTTTGTGAATAGTGCCGTATTCGTGAATAGTGCCGTATACATAAATAGTAACCCCAACACAAAAAAACAAGAATTTTACAAGAAAAATCTTACCAATATTCTGACATAATGATATTGAAAGAAATAATATCAATTTAAAAAAATAACATCCCTTACCTCAAAAGGACAGTACTTCTGATTGGAATACCAGATACAATGATGAAAGAAACTTGCACCGTATAGCAGCACTCAAAGTATCAAAATATTCACAAAAATATGCTCGATAATATAGAGAGAGAAAACTTCAGTTTTTGGTGTGATTTTCAATTCTAACCTAAGCACCCTATTTATAGGAAAATGCTTAGAACACCAAAGTAAAAAATTTAATAAAATAATAATATTTATTAAAAATTTTCACGCCCACCTCTTGAAATCTGAATTCAGCATGTTTACAACACATGTTGGGCCCACCCAATTGCAAAAAACGTTTTTCTTAAAATAAATATTTTAAACTCTAAAAATCAATTATTCCGGAACTTCAATAATTCATAATAAATAATCCTTTTATCAGAAAAATTCGAATCTTATGTCCATTCCATAGGAAATTCAATTCTCTATAACTTTGTAAGTTTAAATTTTTTCAAATTCCAAGCAAAAATTGACGGAAATCCACATACGGACGATTTTACAAGCTATAATCAAATTTCAGTCAAAAATTGAGGCCCACCAACATGTTTAACATGTTTTTATCATTTATTGTAACAAAAATACTCTTCCTCCTTATTTATTCATATATCACACATTCATCATAAAAATATCATCATTATTATATTATAAAAATATAATAATATATTTAAATGAATTATTTTATCTGAAAAGATAAAATATCAATTTTCAACAATTGTCACTTTTATAAAAATTTCCCCATTTATATCCATATAAATAAATATTTTTCTTATCGTATAAATCAAGAATTAATTATTCACAAATAATATTACAGAATCACAATACTGACAACCAAGCCGTTCCCAAGAAAGAGGAGGCTTTCTAATAAGGATTTTTCTTTACTGGAGCACAATTAGGTGACCAAACCTCTCCTTAGACAAAACTTTTTAGATATTACCAATAATGTTATCTAATAATATTATTAAAATAATATAATTTTTTGATCTGATAATAGAAATACTGTGCAGTGATAATTATTGAAACAACAATAATATAAAATATCAACGTAGCAATTATTGAATCAATAAAATAAAATATTGAACAGTAATTACTGTAACAATTATTGAGTAGTGCCTTCTTACGTAAGAATCAATAATCGGTGCAATACAATGTGCTACTGTGCAACACCGCGTATTACTGTGTTTTAACCACCGGGTATTTCAACAGTATTAACGGTAACAACTACGCCGTTATTTATAAAAATTCATACTTGTCATTTTCTTCATCCAAACGCTTTTCGTTATGGGGCCCACGCCTTCGTACGAATATTCTCCAACAACAAGAATATTCCACGACCAAACGAATATTCCCCGACAACAAGAATATTTTATAACCACTTGCTCATTTAAGATATTTGCGCATTTTACCCATAATTTATCACATTAATCAAATCAACCCTTACTATTTCAAAATAATAAATAGAGGAAATTCAATTTCATTTATAAAAAAGTTGGGGTCTTACAACCTCCCCTCCTTATAAAATTTCGTCCTCAAAATTGACGTAGGTACTTGGTGTTTTGAAAAGGTAAGGATACCTCGCTTTCATTTCCGTTTCTAACTCCCAGGTCATTTCCTCAATAGCATGGTTTCTCCACAAAATTTTGACTTGTGAGACGACCTTTGTGCGTAGGACATGCTCCTTCCTATCCAAGATCTTGACAGGTACCTCCTCGTACGTTAAGTCTTCGGCTTTCTCGTCTGGTTCTAACTTAATAATGTGGTTCGGGTCTTTCACATATTTACGAAGCACAGATATGTGAAAAATATTATGAACACGAGACATGCTTGGAGGTAACGCGAGTCTATAGGCTACATTTCCTACTCGGTCAAGAATCTGAAATGGACCAATAAATCGTGGATTAAGCTTTCCTCTCTTCCCAAATCTTCTAACTCCCTTCCATCGAGCAACACGTAACAGTACATGATCCCCAATATTAAATTCCACGTCCTTTCGATGAAGATTCGCATAACTCTTTTGTCGATCCTGTGATGTTTGTATACGTTGTCGAATCATTTGGAACTTTTCTGTAGTCATACGTACCAACTCTGGTCCTAACAATGTTGCTTCACCCACCTCCTCCCAAAATACTGGAGAGCGATACTTTCGTCCATACAATGCTTCGAATGGAGCCACACCTATACTTGCCTGATAACTATTATTGTAGGAGAATTCTTCTAATGGTAAATACTTATCCCAACTCCCTTTGAAGTCTAGGATACAGAGTCTTAATAGATCTTCAAGAGTTTGAATAGTCCTCTTTGATTGTCCATCCGTTTGAGGATGGTATGCCGAACTGAATCGTAAATTCGTGCCCATAGCTTTCTGCAAGCTAACTCAGAATTGTGAAGTGAATCTTGGGTCACGATCCGAAACTATGGATACTGGCATGCCATGAAACCTCACAATCTCATTCACGTACATAAGAGCAAGACGTTCAAGGGAATAAGTCTCTCGTATCGGTAAGAAATGAGCAGACTTGGTTAATCTATCAACAATAACCCAAATCGCATCTATGCCTTGAGAAACCTTGGGAAGACCCGTAACGAAATCTATGGTAACGTGTTCCCACTTCCATTTCAGAATCTCAAGTGGTTGCAATGGACCCTTTGGCACTTGATGCTCTGCCTTAACACGTTGACAAGTTAAACACCTCGAGATAAATTTCGCGATCTCTCTCTTCATATTGCTCCACCAAAATGTATGTCGAAGATCACGATATATTTTGGTACTTCTAGGGTGAATTGAAAACGGTGTGTTGTGTGCCTCCATCATGATTCTATGTTTCAAGTCAGAATCGTTAGGAATGTAAAGTCTGGAGATGACTCGAAGTATTCCTTCTTCATCGATTCTGGCTTCTGGGACAATACCTTCTTGCACTTTCTTCTTCATACGCATCATCTTCGGGTTTATGGCTTGAACGACTTTAACTTTATCAATTAAAGTTGGTTCTATGCGTATACTTGTTATCATCGCATGGGTCCCCGGAGTCTTGAATTCTATATTCATCTTTTGTAAATCAAACAAAATGGGCCTTTGTGTTGACAACATCGCACTTGTTCCCGCATATGATCTTCTACTCAATGCGTCAGCTACCACGTTTGCTTTTCCATGGTGATATTGAATGGTATGGTTGTAATCTTTCAACAGCTCGAGCCAACGTCGTTGCCACATATTGAGTTCTTTTTGGGTGAAGAAATATTTGAGGCTTTTATGATTCGAAAATATCTCCACTTTCTCCCCATATAAATAGTGCATCCAGATTTTTAACGCGAAAACGACTGCTGCCAACTCTAGATCATGAGTAGGATAATTTCTCTCATATTATTTGAGTTGTCGCGAGACATAGGCTATGACCTTCCCATGTTGCATGAGAACACATCCTAATCCTTTGCCCGAAGCATCGCTGTAGATAACAAATCCATCCGAACCAGATGGTATTGTCAAAACAGGTGTCGAAATGAGTCACCTCTTATGCTCTTGAAAACTCTTCTTGCATTCCTCGCTCCATATGAATTTTGTATCTTTCCGAGTCAGTTGAGTTAACGGAGTAGCGATTCGAGAAAATCCTTCCACGAATCTCCGATAATAGCCAGCTAAACCCAGAAAGCTACGTACTTCGGTCACCGACTTCGGTTTCTCCTAACTTTATATTACTTCAATCTTCGTCTGGTCAACAGATACTCCATGTTTTGACACCACGTGCCCAAGGAATGCTACTTTCTCAAGCCAGAACTCACATTTCTTCAACTTGGCATATAACTTATTTTCACGAAGCCTTTGAAGTACCAGCTTCAAATGGTGCTCATGATCTTCACAGCTTTTAAAATAGATGAGGATGTCATCAATAAAAACAACAACAAATTGATCCAAATATTCCTTAAATACTCGGTTCATCATATCCATGAAAGCCGTAGGAACATTAGTCAATCCAAAAGATATGACTAGGAATTCATAATGCCCGTACCGAGTTCTGAAGGCAGTCTTCAGAATATCCTCAGTTTTAATCTTCAGCTGATGATATCTAGAACGAAGATCAATCTTTGAAAAGAATTATTCTCCTTACAACTGATCAAACATGTCATCAATGCGAGGTAGCGGATACCTATTTTTTATGGTGACATTGTTCAATTTCCGGTAGTCAATACAAAGTCGCATACTCCCGTCTTTCTTCTTTACGAATAAAACAGGAGCACCCCAAGGAGATGTACTAGGACGAATGAAACTGATGTCCAATAACTCATGTAGTTGGACCTTTAACTCCTGAAGTTTAATAGGAGCCTTTCGATATGGGATTTTAGAAATGCACTTTATACCAGGTTCAAGATCAATAAAGAATTCAACTTCACGTTCTGGGGGTAGACCGGGAAGTTCTTCAGGAAATACGTCAAGAAATTCACTAACAACAGAAATATTATTCAAATCTGTCGTGTTTTTGTTCAACTCCATGACATGGGCTAAGAAAGCTTGACATCCGTTTTTCAATAAACGAATGGCTTTATGGTTTGATATGACAGCGATTGACTTTAGTGGTTTAGTTGCTTGAATTCGCATAACAGGTTGATTAGGAATATGAAAACTAACAACCTTACCAAAACAATCAATTTTGGCATGATGAGTAGTTAACCAATCAATCCCTTAAATCACATCAAAAGTAAGTATCTTTAAAGAGATAAGATCATTAGGTAATGTGATGGTGCCAACTTGGATCAAACAAAATTTATAAACAATAGATGTAATGCAAGTTTTTCCTAACGGAGTCTCCACAGATAAGTCAAAGTCTAATTTCTCCGGAGTCAAGTTTAAACGTTGAGCACAAGCAGGAGAGATAAATGAATGGGTAGAATCGGTATCTAGTAAGGTATAAACTTCGCAAAAATTTATGATTAACTTACCCGTGATCACCTCGTTCGGGTTCCTCGCATTTTGACCAGTCACGACAAACGCTCTTCCAGGAACCGATTGAAAGTAGTATGCACACAAGCTAATCATGTTTGATGATAAAGCATATACCTTGTAACAATCTTATTCATTTATTAATAAAAAATATTAATTTATTAAAGGCTTTTAATTATCTACATGATGTTATTTTTAATATGTGATAAACCCATAATTTTAAGCAATGCTTTTAGAATAATGATGATGGTCATTCTAATGAGATCTAAATTCTTAGAAAGTTTAAAACTAAAATAGTTCCCAATCGTTGGATTACTAAATTGGGGATTAGTGAATCCGGATAGATTGGTACATACGTTGCTTGCTCATTGGATGAGGATGATTGATCTCATGATCATTTATGTGGAGACACTAAAGCAAGTATGTAGGTGCTTATTAGAGAATAAGTTCACTGAACGTGGCTCGCTAAGGAATACCTAATGGAGTTTTACTTGTCTGTCAATAAGAATTCCTGTAGTGATAGTAGTACAAGTGATTCTTGGACTTGAGATCATCATAGTATCTTGTGTATGATGAGTTATACTTTGATTTATTCCTTAAGACCCTTAAGGTATATCAAAGGGTATGCTTGGGTATAATAAGTTATACATAGAGATAATGTATGATCAATAAAGAATCTACCGCTTCTAGTAAAAGAAGAGAAATGTCCTATGTGATTCAATAAATGACAACCCAGTAGTCATTGGCCAAGGCAGAATGGAATTAGAAATGAGTTTCTAATTTGTATTATTTGGAGTTATGCATTTAAGGATCGAAATACATATAATTAAATAAAATAAGACTTGACAGTAATTTTATGTCTTATATTTAATTGAGACATTGTATGGTGGAAGGATTGAATTGTACGATAACTATTTACTCAAAAGTTCTTTTTATGATTAATGTTAAAATCTATATTATCTGAAAAGTCGTTGATCGCTAGGGAGACTTATCCCTATTGTAGAATAAATATTATTTATTTAAATAAATTAATAGTTTAATTTATTTATTTAAATAAGATTAGAATTGTTCTAATTGATTTATTCACAACCAGTTTAATATGGAGAACCTAAAGGGTCACACCATAAAAGGAAGAATAATTATTTAATAAGTTAATGGCATAATCGTAATAATAAGTTAAGTATATTTAATTTAATCTATGGTGATAGAATAAATTAAATAGCTTAATATTTATTATTTAATATTTTAAAAATATTAAATATAAATTAAAAAGAGGAGTCTTATTATTATTATTATTATTATTATTACTATTATTAATTTTTAAAGGAGTTTGAGAATTAATTAATAAAAGTACTCTCATATAATCATAATAAGATTAGGAGGTTAAATTAATTAAAAGATTTAAATTAATTATTCCTAATAAGATTGGGAGCATAATTAATTAAATGAATTTAATTAATTAAAATAAAAACTCAATTCCTTAATTGTTAAGGAGAGTTGCCCACATCTATAAATAAGAGGAGCCTTATTATGAGTGAAGGTGGTTGTTGACTTTTTCACAATATACGCAATTTCAATTGTTGGAGAATACACTCCTTTTTTATGAGAAATAGAAAAATTAGGGTTTTGCCAAATGCCCATCTTCTTGAATATTTCTTCTTCCTTGGTGGATCACCTCTAGAGGCCAAACACTTGGGTGGCTAACGTTGATCAAAGGAAGGAACCCAACCCGGTGGATTCAAGTTGAACACGAAAAAGATTTAGAGGTGAACTTGTACCTGAGGAAGCTCGAATCTTCAAGGGTATAATTTTCATTCTTTATCTTTTCGTTTAATTAATAATTGTGCATAAAGGATGATTCGGGTATAAGGTTTGTAAAATTTTAAACTCTGATTTTTACACGTTTTCGCTTATTTTGTGCAATTTGATTGCGTTCATGAATATTACAAAACTAACAGTGGTATCAGAGCCAAATCTTTATGTAAATTATTAATTATTTTAATTTGATATGTATGATGATATGTGTTTAGAATAATTTAATTGGGCATAATTTTATTGTATAAAATTTATTAAAAAAAACAAAACAAAACAAAACAAAACCGTGCTTTGATTTCGTTGTTGTGAGGATTATGGCTGATTTTTTAAATAATTGATCCTGTTATCTGGATGATTACGTTATATATATATATATATAATACGGTGTCACGTGTATCATTGCAAGAACAAAAAACGTATGGTGATCAGGATGGTAATTCACGTCACATATATACTTTATATTATCCCTTGTACTAACCACGTTAATGCTTGATTCATCCAGCAGGGAAGTTTTTGTTAATAATATATGATTTTAATATATATATATATATATATATATATATATATATATATATATATATATATATATATATATATATATATTTATTATTCTTAATTATTTTATAATTAAAATAAAAAATTTATTTTAATCTTGAAATAAAAGATTTATTTTAATATTAAAATAAAAAAGGAGTTTATTTTAATTTTAAAATTGAATTTTATAATAACTAATTAGAGTTAGAATTGGATTCCATGATAACTAATTGTAGTTGAAATTAGATTCTATGTTTCCTTAAATAAATGAGTTTATTTAGATATGAAATAATGTTTCATATTATTCAAAATAAAAGAGTTTCTTGGTGAATAAAAAAGAGAATCTTTATTTCCTTAAATAAAGGAGTTTTATTTAGATATGTAATAAGATTTCATATTATTCAAAATAAAGGAGTTTATTTATGAATAGAAAAGAGAATCCGTGTTTCTTTTAATAAAGGAATTATTTTACTTAGAATTGGATTCTGTAATTAAAATAAAGGAGTTTATTTTGATTAATGATTTTGATTAAAATAAAATAGTTTATTTTATTCAAAATTAGATAAATTAAAATAAAAGAGGTTTATTTTGATTTTAATTTAGATTAAAATAAAGGAGTTTATTTTGATTCAAAATTAGATTTTATGCTAACTAAATTTGTCCATTAAATGATATCAATATATATATTAAATATTTATTATTTATGAGATGAATATTATTTATTGATGCATATGATGATGTGTATAATAATAAATGGAATTGATTATGCACTATTGACCAATGTGATTGGATTTTACTTTAGTTGGATGCATGAATATATGAGTTTTATTAAATGGAGTTTGCGTACCTCGTCTTCTTTAATTTTTTCTTAATGTAAATTCTATCTCCTTCCTATGTACTTCCCATTGACTGCTGATCAAGGTTTCTATTTATTTTAAATAGTTTTGTAATAGAAATAGTTAGAATTAATTTTGAAGAATTAGAGATCAATGAGCAAGGAGCGCGTGAAGACCCGTTTGTAATGGAGCTCGGGTTTAAATGTAATAGTTATATTTAAATATTAAATCTTGCACCCCAGGCTTTGACCTTTTGGTTCACTTGGTGGCTCTAGTGAACCAAACTAGAATAAAAGTCCATAATCAATCCAAGTAGAATATAATATTCTATATGTGCATGCTTATACTATATATATTATATATTATGCAAATATGCTTTGCATGTTTATTAATATGACGCATATTTTATATATATATATATATATATATATATATATATATATATATATATATATATATATGCATGCGCGCTAAACAAGATGAGACAAATTAATTACATGAAAACCCCTCAAATATTTTATATTAAGTCCTAAGCGTTCAAAGATATTTAGAATATCGAACGTCGCCTTCTAGCATGATAAAATAATAGAGTATCAATTAATTATTATAAGTTTGTTGTGTCACCACAAGGCTTATTTTAATTCTTTGAGATGCTAATTTTATTACATTTGATGCTTATAAAGAAAATTGAATAATATTATTTTGTTGTGTCACTACAAGGATAATATTTTTCTTTTTTAAATATATGGAGTGCTAGGTTGGACTTAACTTATATCATTTTAGTTCGGATGTGCACATACTTGACCATTATGATCTAAGAGGTAAAATACAAGGAGTTACATAGTTGATGTAATTGACAAGAGTTGTCTACCTATTTATGTAAATATAGTTTGTTGTGTTACCACAAGGTTATATACATTTGAAATGAGATTCTTATTCTCACTAGCATATCTTTAATTAGATATTGTCGAACTATATATGTTGAGGGTAATATTGTTTGAAGAAAATAGTGGGAGATACCAATTTAAAATAAGACCTAATTTATTTTGGTAATTAATGAAAGAATGTATGCTGAAATGTTGTTAAGAATAAATTCATTTACAGAATTTTACAATGTCTAAATTACCATCATTGCGGAGCATATTAGATGCTATTTAACCGGACCGAATTAAACGGATTGGTTAAGGAAATTGAGAATAGTTCTCACGGCTGAAAAGCTATCTTATGTCCTTAATACGCCGATCCCTGCAATGGTTGCAGAAAATGCCTCAGAGGAAGAGATTGCTACTTTTAGAAAGTGACAAGATGATGCATAGTTGGCTCAATGCATCATGCTCGCATCCATGAGTAACGAGCTTCAGCATCAGCATAAAACTATAGATGCTCCTACTATATTCCTGTACATCAAGTAGTTGATGGTTAAGAAAGTAGGACTGATAGATATCAAATATCTGATGAGCTTTTCCGATCTAGAATGACCGATGAAACTACAATACAGATAAAAGTCCTTAACATAATTAATTTGATTGATTAATTAGGACAACGAGTTTTGTCATGGATGAAGAGTTGAGCCAAGATTTGATCTTGCACTCACTCCCGGACACCTTTCACAATTGTTATGAATTTTTCATATGAATAAGTTAGATATCAGCCTCGCTGATTTGCTTAACATGCTGAAAAATGATGAGAGTCACTTTCTAACCAAGAAAGACCATGTCTTACTGGGAGGGGCCAAAGGATCTTCTGAAAAGAAGAACGATTCAAAGAAGGTAAATAGAAAGGCAAAAATAAAGGATAATAAGAACAAAACTGATATGGATAGCAAATGAGTTTGCTTCCACTGCAATAAGCCTGGACATCGAAAAGAAACTGCGAGAAGTATCTTGTAGAGGCTAACCAAAGAAGCTTAGTGAAGTTTCGGTTACAAATACAAATTTGTTCATGATTTAAAATAAATTTTTCTTTAAGTCAAGGTTCTACTTGGGTATTGGATACCGACTTTGGTTATCATAAATATAGATTTATGAAGGAACCAAGCAGAAGTAGAAAACTAAATAAATATAAGTAATCCTATGTGTGGAAAATGAAGTTAAGGTTGCTACATTAGCCATAAGAATTTATTGTTTAGCATTGCCTACGGGCAAGTCTATTAAGTCAATAAGTTATTTTTGTATTCCAGTTCTCGTTAGAAACATTATTTTCATCTTGTTGTTGGACAATGAAATTTAGTATTATATTTAAGAACAATTGTTGTTCTATTTATAATAATAATGTTTTGTATAAAACTGAAATATTACTTAATGGATTTTGTATACTTGATTTACGTGAAAAATTATTTTGCAAATTGAACAAACTAGTATAAGGAAAGGAGATGATCATTCAAAGAGTTGAATGTTTATATTTGATGAAATACAAGTATGAATTATTTGAAAGGTTCAAAGAATTCAGAAGTGAAACAAATTGACAAAGTATTAAGATTCTTTTATTAGATCAAGGAATAAATACTTGTGAAATAAGTTTCTAGATCATCTTAAATGGTTTTCTCATAATGGATGCCTCCTGATACGTAATAATTGATTGATGTATCTGAATGGAAAAATCGTACCTTGTTGGACATGTGCGGTCCATAATGATTTTACCAACATTCTAGTATCCTTCTGGGGTCTTGTCCTAGAAATGGCTGAATATCTACGAAAAAAGTAACCTCAAAATCCGGCCCCAAGACTCCATAAAAGATATGGACATGGAGGATTCCTAATCTTAAGTATATTAAGATAAGGGGTTGTCTAACTTATGTGAAAAGGTTTCAAAGGATAAGCTTGGGACAAGATTTGACAAGTGTCAATTTGTGGTACATCCTAAAGTAAGTTTAGGGTATATGTTCTATAATCCTACTTAGCAAAAGGTGTTTGTTGTGAAACACGCTGCCTTCTAAGATAAAGGTGTTTATCATTGAAGGGGCTAGTGGGAGGATAATAGATCTTAAAGAGTTCAAGAACCACAAAACACTATAAGTCAAATAAGAGTAACCTGTAGATAGAACTATTGTACCACAACCGAATCGTAAATCTGGAATAGTACCGAAGATACCTGAGAGGTATGGATTCATCATAGATGATGATGATGAGGCACACATCATATAAGATGATGATCCAGTTACATACGATGAGGTAAGAGTTGTAGACACTTAGAGAAATGGATTGAAGAAAGCTTCTAAAAAATGGAACATTCATTTTGATGAAACAAATCAAAAGAGTTTGATTTTATCACAAATAAGAATGAACCTAGTATGTACAAAAGGGTCAGTGGGAGCGTTGTGACATTTCTAATATTATATGTTGATATACTATGGATAAGGAATGATATATGAATGCTACAATCAGTAAAGAGAAAGTTATCTAAACATTCCTCCATGATTGATTTGGGAAGAGTATCTTAATTGGGGATACAAACCTATATAAATAGATTTAAAGGATGCTCGACTTAACCCAAGAAACGTATATTCATTTGACGCTAAAGTCGTTTAGTATGGCAAACTCCATCAAAATTCTCATGTTGATGAGCCCTGGAGTGTATCTCTCTTAATAGTCCCCATAAACTCATAAAAGAGAGATCGCATGAGTGACAATCTTGTATGTAATGAAATATACGAGATCTGATGATGATCAGTCATATTCTGGAGAAGATTACTGTGCAGTGATTTAGAAAGGTTCCAAACAGCAAAGAGTTGTTGGTTTAGTGATAAAGACAAAGTATATAGTTGTAAATGAAGCTGCAAGTTGATTGTTTGGATGAAAAGTTCATTACAGAACTAAGAATTGTTCCTAAGTCTCATCTTAGATCTAAACATGTGTTGTGGCACTTTCATTTGATTATAAGAATCATTGAAAGATGGGAAATCACTATAGAGATAGTGGACTCTCAAGAACAATATTACATATCCATTAACTAAAGCTTATCCAACAGCAGGATAATCGTCACTTAGAGAAGAAGGGTATGAGATACCATGACGATTGGCTTTAGTGTAAGTGGGAGATTGAAAGTAGTATGCACACAAGCCAATCATGTTTGATGATAAAGCATATACTTTGTAACAATCTTATTCATTTATTAATAAAAAGTATTAATTTATTAAAGGCTTTTAATTATCTACATGATGCTATTTTTAATATGTGATAAACCCATAATTTTAAGCAATGCTTTTAAAATAATGATGATGATCATTCTAATGAGATCTAAATTCTTAGAAAGCTTAAAATTAAAATAGTTCCCAATCGTTGGATTACAAAATTGGGGATTAGTGAATCCAGATAGATTGGTACATACGTTGCTTGCTCATTGGATGAGGATGATTGATCTCATGATCATTTGTGTGGAGACACTAAAGCATGTAGGTGCTTATTAGAGAATAAGTTCACTGAACGTGGCTTGCTAAGGAATACCTAATGGAGTTTTACTTGTCTGTCAATAGGAATTCCTGTAGTGATAGTAGTACAAGTGATCCTTGAACTTGAGATCATCATAGTATCTTGTGTATGATGAGTTATACTTTGACTTATTCCTTAAGACCCTTAGGGTATATCAAAGGGTATGCTTGGGTATAATAAGTTGTATATGGAGATAATGTATGATCAATAAAGAATCTACCGCTTCTAATAAAAGAAGAGAAATGTCCTATGTGATTCGATAAATGACAATTCAGTAGTCCTTGGCCAAGGCAGAATGGAATTAGAAAAGAGTTTCTAATTTGTATTATTTAGAGTTATGCATTTAAGGATCGAAATACATATAATTAAATAAAATAAGACTTGACAGTAATTCCATGTCTTATAATTAATTGAGACATTGTATGGTGGAAGGATTGAATTGTACAACAACTATTTACTCAAAGGTTCTTTTATGATTAATGTTAAAATCTATATTATTTGAAAAGTCGTTGATCGCTAAGGAGACTTATCCATATTGTAGAATAAATATTATTTATTTAAATAAATTAATAGTTTAATTTATTTATTTAAATAAGATTAGAATTGTTCTAATTGATTTATTCACAACCAGTTTAATATGGAGAACCTAAAGGGTCACACCATAAAAGGAAGAATAATTATTTAAGAAGTTAATGGCATAATCGTAATAATAAGTTAAGTATATTTAATTTAATCTATGGTGATAGAATAAATTAAATAGCTTAATATTTATTATTTAATATTTTAGAAATATTAAATATAAATTAATAAGAGGAGTCTTATTATTGTTATTATTACTATTATTATTATTTAATTTCTAAAGGAGTTTGAGAATTAATTAATAAAAGTACTCTTATATAATCATAATAAGATTAGGAGGTTAAATTAATTAAAAGATTTTAATTAATTATTCCTAATAAGATTGGGATCATAATTAATTAAAGGAATTTAATTAATTAAAATAAAAATCCAATTCCTTAATTGTTAAGGAGAGTTGCCCACATCTATAAATAAGAGGGGTCTTATTATGAGTGAAGGTGGTTGTTGACTTTTTCACAATATACGCAATTCCAATTGTTGGAGAGTACGCTCTTTTTCTATGAGAGATAGAAAAATTAGGGTTTTGCCAAATACCCATCTTCTTGAATATTTCTTCTTCCTTGGTGGATCACCTCTAGAGGCCAAACACTTGGGTGGCTAACGTTGATCAAATGAAGAAACCCAACCCGGTGGATTCAAGTTGAGCACGAAAAAGATTTGGAGGTGAACTTGTACCTGAGGAAGCTCGAATCTTCAAGGGTATGATTTTCATTCTTTATTTTTTCGTTTAATTAATAATTGTGCATAAAGGATGATCCGGGTATAAGGTTTGTAAAATTTTAAACTTTGATTTTTACACGTTTTCGCTTATTTTGTGCAATTTGATTGCGTCCATGAATATTACAAAACTAACACCGCTGACTTTGATTTGTCTAGGACAGTCTTTGGAGTCACCATCCCCGCTGGACTTGGTTTTGCTACAGTACAATCTCGAGCGATATGTCATTCCTTTCCATAATTATAACATACCTTATACTGTTGTGGACAGTTTGGGCTGATGTGTCCCTCTTTTCCACATTTATAGCATACGACCGGTGGTCGTTCTCCTCCTTTCGAAACAGTTGATACTAGTGCTGACGTCTTCACATTGTCATTGTTGAATCTTCTCTTTTTAAAATTTTCACTTGACTCGCCTCTCCTATTATCATACCATAATTACCACCAGAGTGGTTACCGCTTTTGTCTGTATTTTTGCCTCCCCGTTGGTTATCATTGCTCTGATGACTGCTGTCACCGGTATGACCCTGGTTGTGGTCCCTCGGTTGAACATACTCATTATCTCGCTCTAATAATTGAGCCCTGTTTACAACATCTGAATATAAAGAAAATTTATGAGAGTTAAGATATTACCGAATCTCGGGTTTTAGACCTCTCAGAAACATCCGTGTCATTTGTTTCTCATTCTCTACCAAATGAGGTGCAAACCTGGATAACTCTGCGAACTTCACCTCGTACTGGGACACTGTAATGTTGTTTTGTTCCAGTCTGATAAACTCCACCTCCTTTATATGACAAATACTTTCAGGAAAGTACTTGTCATTGAACAGTTTTTGAAATGTTTCTCAAGACATGCTGAGTGCGGCTGGCTGGGTACGCTTCACAAATTCTCACTAGTAATCTGCCTCACCACGGAACATAGAGGTGGCGAATGGAACCTTCTGTTCCTCCGTGCATCCCAAGACATCGAATATCTTGGTAATTTGCTTGACCCACATTTTCTCCTTAATCGGGTCCGATTTTCCCCAAAATTCTGACGGTCCCAACTCTTTGAACTGCTTGGCTGTGACAAACCGCGCGTTGGTATCATTTCCACCTGTATTTTGTACACGAGTTTCTCTCGTCTGATTTTGCATGAACTACAAAAAGATTCTAAACATCTCATCGTTCATCGTTTGCTCAGTGATGTTGTTTACAGGAGGAACATTGTCTTTCTGTTACACGTTCTCCTGATTGGTGAGTAAAGGTGTCTCCACGGTCTCATTTACTCCACTGTTAACATTCTCGGATGCCATTCTCAAATACTACCACAAAACAAGGGTTAATTAAAAAAAAATTAACATATCACATAATATCTTTATATTCTGACCAACCAACAAAAAAGCTTAGGCAGGACACACTAGCGAAGGATTTACTCGTCTCTCCCCTCCTAGTTCTATTCCCCGATCTCCTCCAGAGACCATATCCCTAAGCTCTGATACCAACTGTGATGCCCCCAAAATAGGTATACCTCACCCATTCTGAGTCGCCAAAAACATAGTACAGAAGCAACTACAATTTTATTAATACAATTGTCGTGCAAAATACGACAACACATAAACTGCGAATTAAAATAAAAATATTGTCTTCTAGACAATATCCACACTCAAATAAGTCCTCCTTATAATTATTGATACATTATTTTATAAAATAGTGAGGACTATTATAAAAATTGCCTTGGAACATCACTCCACACCCCGACTACTTCCCGCTATATTCTCGCTTCCTGAGAAGAAAAATGGAACAAAAAGGAAAAGGGTGAGCTCAACTAGCCCAGTAAAGAATATTATGACTAAGATAATATAGAACAAATTATCGTTAGTCCTCAACAGGGAAAAATATGATAGAATATAATAGACAATAAATTTTAGATCAACAATTGCAGCGGAAACAACAATCAATTAAAAGAGTTAAGTACAGAATGAATTCTACTATCTTCAAAGTTTTAAAAGTCCATCATCAATATTTTATCCCTGTAACATCAATCAATATACATCTTAAATCAAATATTCATCTTTGCACTATAGGCCAAAGATATTCATTTGTATCACCAGTTGATCTTGTTCATCTAAACACCTGTTCATCTTTGCACAACAAGCCAAAGATATTCATCAGTTAATCATTCATCTTTGTACTACAGGCCAAAGATATTCAATAATATCATCATTTAGGACTGAGGATGATAAAAAATATTTTAAAAAAAACTTATCCAGTGAGACAAAAGAACAAATATTAGGGATTCGTACTTCAGTTTATCCATGTTAAAAAATACTCCATAATAAACCATTGTGGAGCAAAATTTAAGAATGAAGATCAAAACATGGATACAATCAAAGCTAGTAATCATAATAAACAACTTGGACAAAGAAAAGAAAATTTTAATTTTTCTGTGAATAGTACTGTATACGTGAATAGTAATCCCGACACAAAAAGACAAGAATTTCACAAGAAAAATCTTATCAATATTCCGGCATAATGATATTGAAAGAAATAATATCATTTTAAACAAAATAACATCCCTTACCTCAAAAGGACAGTACTTCTGACTAGAATATCGGATATAGTCTGAAGAAAACTTGCACCGTATAGCAACACTCAAAGTATCAAAATACTCACAAAAATACGCTCGATAATATAGAGAGAGAAAACTTCAGTTTCTGGAATGATTTTCAATTCTAACCTAAGCACCCTATTTATAGGAAAATGCTTAGAACACCAAAGCAAAAAATTTAATAAAATAATAATATTTATTAAAAATTTTCACGCCCACCTCTTGAAATATGAATTTAGCATGTTTACAACACATGTGGGGCCCACCCAATTGCAAAAAACATTTTTCTTAAAATAAATATTTTAAACTCCAAAAATCTATTATTCCGGAACTTCAATAATTCATAATAAATAGCCCTTTTATCAAAAAAATTTTGAATCTTATGTCCATTCTATAGGAAATTCAATTCTCTACAACTTTGCAAGTTTAAATTTTTCCAAATTCCAAGCAAAAATTGGCTGAAATCCACATACGGACGATTTTACAAGCTATAATCAAATTTCAGTCAAAAATTGGGACCTACCAACATGTTTAACATGTTTTTATCATTTATTGCAACAAAAATACTCTTCCTCCTCATTTATTCATATATCACACATTCATTATAAAAATATCATCATTATTATATTATTAAAATATAATAATATATTTAAATGAATTATTTTATCAGAAAAGATAAAATATCAATTTTCAACAATTGTCACTTTTCTAAAAATTTCCCATTTATATTCACATAAATAAATATTTTCTTTATCATATAAATTAATAATTAATTATTCACAAATAATATTACAGAATCACAATACTGACAACCAGGCCGTTCCCAGGAAAGAGGGGGCTTTTCAATAAGGATTTCTCCTTACTGGCGCACAATTAGGTGACCAAACCTCTTCTCAGACAGAACTTTCTAGACATTTCTAATAATGTTATCTAATAATATTATTAAAATAATATTATTTATTGATCTGATAATGGAAATACTGTGCAGTGACAATTATTGAAACAACAATAATATAAAATATCAACGTAGCAATTATTGAATCAATAAAATAAAATATTAAACAGTAATTACTATAACAATTATTAGGTAGTGCCTTCTTATGTAAGAATCAATAATTGGTGCAATACTGTGTGCTACTGTGCAACATCACGTATTACTGTGTTTTAACCACCGGGTATTCCAACAGTGTTAACTGTAACAACTACGCCGTTATTTATAAAAATTCATACTTATCGTTTTCTTCATCCAATCGCTTTCCATTATGGGGCCCACACAAGGCTGCGCACCGTCGTACGAATATTCTACAACAGCAAGAATATTTCACGACCAAACGAATATTCCCCGACAACAAGAATATTTTATAACCACTTGCTCATTTAAGATATTTGCGCATTTTACCCATAATTTATCATATTAATTAAATCAACCCTTACTATTTCAAAATAATAAATAGAAGAAATTCAATTTCATTTATAAAAAAGTTGGGGTCTTACATAGACGCTCTGCTGGATGAAGACCAATGGGTACAAGACATGTATCACCAATTGTCTCTAATAGATGAAAGGCGAACTTCGGCTATCTTCCATGGTCAGTTATATCAACAAAGGATCGCCAAATCCTACAACAGAAAAGTCTGGCTAGGGCAGTTTAAACAACATGATTTGGTTTTGAAGAAGATCATCGATAACCAAGATCAGTCTAAGGGAAAATTCACTCCTAACTGGGAAGGCCCGTTTATTGTCAAGGAGGTATTGACAGGAGGTGCTCTCAGATTGCAGGAAATAGACGGTGATGAATTTCCACAACTCATCAACTCGGACACCGTGAAACGATACTATGTCTGAAGTTATCATTAAGCAAACATCCTGGTGTTGGATTATCAGATCACCCGTCATTTTGGTTCTTTAACCCTTTACCACATACAACTCATTTCCACACTTTTCCCCTCAGGGAAACATACTCTTTAAGCTAGCAGCCTGGCTTCACTTCGCTCTTACAACTTTGGTCATCCCACTAGGGATTGAAGCTCTCGTGTTTACAGTTTATCCCCCCAAACATGGGATCAAACTTTTCACACCTGCAATTTATCCTCAACCTAGGATCAAACTTTCTCTTCTTCGCAGTTTATCTTGCACATGGGATTAAACTTTCTTCCCCACAGTTTGACCTGTATATGGGATTAATCTTTCTTCCCCGCAGTTTACTCTACACATGGGATCACGCTTTTCAACTAGCCTTGACGGGCGAACTACGTCGACCTGATCTCCTTGATACACGGGAGTACGTAGGCAACCATATTTTATATGGCCCGGTCGCAATAAAATAAAAACAACAAAAACATTTCTACACCCTTTTCCTTACAAAAATAAAAGCAACAAAAATATTCCTACACCCTTTCTGCTATAAACAGCGTCGAACCTCTTACACCAGGTTCGAACTACGCAGACCTGATCTCCTCTTCAATAGGAGTACGTAGGCAGCCATTCATGGTTTGGTCTAACCCCCTACCAAAACACAAATACTTGTCAACGGTACTGGGATCAAACTTCAATCCATCACATATCATTGGCTTCAAACCAATGGGATGGAATTACCTGAACTCCTCCTAAATAGGAGATTCGGCGACCATCTAAGCTGTGGTTATTCCTTGAATAGCAACACCAATCCATAAGAAATGGAATTAACTAGGTTCTTCCTGAATAGGAGTACTGGCGACCATCTGTGGTGCGGTCAATCTCAGAGAGGAAAGCCACACTCCTCTCCACATTTCCATACAGAAACCAGTCCCAAGACACCAAAGATGGTAGGGATATACACAGATCCATGATCCATTCTGAACTATCTAGATACAACTCAATGTCCATCCAGCAAGGAGGAGGTCAGAATACATTAAGATCACAAGCCCTGAAGATGAAGGCAAATATCAAGCAAGTATGCAAGTATATCTAAAAGGGAAGTGATCAAAACTATATATTTCCCTGCTATATATAATACTGTTTGATATACAATGTAAACTATACATGACAAAATGGCTAAGCTAGTCTATGCAGGAAAATACAAGGCTATCTACAGATTGGTATGCATACGAGCTAGTAAATTTAACATAGCATCTCTCTCAAGAGAAGGAGGTAATGCTGTGGTCTCCTGTACAAGGATATCCACACGAGTCAGCAAGTCCGAGGCCATTTGCATGGTGACGCGATGATCATCGATATATGCACTCATCTTGACAAGCATGCCAGTGGTAAGGGACCTCACTGTAGTACTATCTGTGACGGCTACATCTCGGGTAGATATGGCGCTATCCCGCTCAATTATCACGGCATCTCTGGCTGATCTAGCCTCATCCCGCTCAACAACAGCGACATCTATAAGAGCTAATGCCTCGTCCCTCTCTAATAGAGCCGCGTCTCTCCCATCAAGAGTTGTCAACATTAGGGCTCTAGCTTGATCTCTCTCAAAGGTTATCAGATGAACACTTTGCTCAAAGTACTGTGCGAAATGCTGAATTACGACAGTGCTAGTACTGGGAGAATCTAAAAGAGCTGCTGGCAACCCAGTAAATGCCTCTTCCTTAGTATGAGAATAAATGTCCTCGATGGGCTCTCCACTATCTGAAGCAATGCTCAGCACCGTGGATACTACCGCAGCTGATGAAGTCTCTATATCCATCCACGCAGAATACTCTAGCGAATAGCCCGAATGGCTAACAGAAAAAGTAGCTATCTCACACTGATCCCAACAAGCATACAAAAGGGATCGGTCCTCTACTGATAGATGGCGAGAAGCTAAGCGCTGACCTAACGCCCCATCAAAAGGATGAAAGTCCTGGAACTGGTCAAACTGCAACATCACGGCCAGTGGGTGGTAGGCAGTCATGCCCCTCAAACCAGCCAGAGGAAGATAATCCATGCCCGGAGCATGAATGATGAAACTGTAGGGTGAACTGAGCCCTGAACACGACTAGATAGCAAACGGATCTACAATCTCGGCTAAGAAAATGGACCAAGATGCAGGATCTGTACGCTTCGTAGGCTGGAAGGAATACGATATAGCTATCTCATGGGTTAAGCAATACCCGTGTCGTCTGAATGTGCCAATCAGTCTCAAGTGTGACATAAACCACATATACAACATGACCGAACTTCCTGTGAATACCCCTGTAGGGTAAGTGCTGCAGAATGTGGCCGACCTCAGTATTTCTGCCATAACCATCAGAATAATGGTGCGACCCTCCCTGAGAGCTCTCAGTGCCATAATAACGCTGATGTCCAACTCATCCATGTATCGTGGCATGTACACATATGATAATACACACAGCATCAATGCATCCACTCTGGCCAAATGCCACTGGTCCTCTGGTATGGTGAAATCCCCAAAATACTGAGCATAGCTGTCCTCATAGCCAAATCTGTTAATCAGAAAATGCTGGGATATCACGTGGCCGGATGTGATCTCATCCTGCATAACTCTCTGCCTAAGCCCGGTGAGAGTCATAAACTGACGGCTCATGTCACCAATGGCCATATGCACGCAAGGTCTGTCAAGTGGTAGCATCATCAAACGTGCATACTCCTCCAAAGTCAGAGTCAACTCCTGGGTCCCAAATCAAAAAACCTGTCTCTCCGGTACCCAGTGCTCCAGCATGCCCTCCACAAATCCTGTTGGAACCTGAAACATCAAAAGGGTCATGGTATACTACAACAGCTGATCTACGGTCACCCTATCTGAGGGTGACATACTATCATACCAATATCTCAAACGGGATGCCACCAATAATAGCGGGGTATGATCTATGCGGCTGACTGTCGAAGAAGACATCTGTGTGGGCCGTGTCATAATATTATCCAGGGGTCAATGTTGAATATCTCTGGACATACATATGCATAACATGATACATGCATAATAGATAATAGATGGTAATATGATATAGGGAATGGAAAAACTGTGCATACATTCCTAAGTATATCATCATCTATATACATCATCTTTGTACAACTAAAAATACATGGAAATGGGGCACAGACGCCCTACTACTAATAGAGGCCTATCAAAATATATAGCGAGAATGGGGCACATCCACCCAATAGCTAACAGAGGCCTATCAAAAGAGATAACGAGAATACACATCAGAAGAAGACAATGGTGTCAATATCTACATCATCAATCCTGTCCACCTGATGTAACTCCTCCTGAGTCACTGAATCTCTATCAACAGGGATGTCAGGCCTATACAAAGGAGGATCTATGCTAGCAAAGCCAAATGGGTCATCTGAGGGGCCAGCTCCTGCGCTGGAAGGATCAAACGAATCTTCCTCTGCCGGATCCTTGCCCAAATGCCAGATAAAGAAATGTGCTCGATCTAGTCGCTGGGTCAAGCTGTCAATCTGTGTCATATGAGTCAGATCTCGGACACAGGCTAGCCAATCAGTCATCATCACGAATCCTGGAATCATATCCCCCATGAACTGAGTGGCGCGGGTCTGGGCTCCAATGGTACGAGGGATCCACCAATGTTGAAATACATCCTGAGTGCAAGGACCCTCTAACAATGCAAAACTGTCAACACCCACTAATAGGATATCAATGACGGGTGACTGCGACACAGGCCAATAACGCCTGGCAGGAGGCAAGATCGGTATACAGATCTTTCCTGTGGTGCTCCTAATAGCACGCTCTCCTAAATAGAGCTCCCATCCTCCATCTGTGAAGAGAGGAATCCTACGGGTGGAAATCACGTACTCGACACCAGTCGGGTATCCATCCTCAAATTCAATGGCCAAATGCTCCCCAAAATATGGAATCCATGTGATGACATTCGCTATCAACAACTCCAACTGTAGACGACAATGAGTGAAACCCTCAGCTACGGGGACCTCCGCCAGTATAGAATGATGCCATCGCCGTCCTTATGGGTAGGTATCCAACCCTAATACACTCACATGATGTAAACATGGGAGCCTCTCATAGGCCCAAAGCTACTAACACAAAGGCAACCATCTGCTGTCAGTTAACACTCTTAACCTGTACATGGTAAATGACAAGAGAAATACTTACCGACAGAAATGGGTAAAATCCTAACCAAGCCTCGGTCAAGCCCTACGAGTGCATATGCATCCCCTGAGGAAATAGGCAAAGGTGTAAGAGCCCCAATCATACTCTCCAATACGATCCACATGTCGCGTGGCGCTGATCAAAGCGAACGACACCTTAGAAGAGTTATCTGCTACGAAGTAGCCCCTAATGATTATCAGGAACAATCGTCGAAGAATGCGATCCCTGACTCTGACATCAGCTGGTATGGGCTCACTTAATAGCCCACTCATATCATCTACGCTTAAAGGACCTGTATGGACAATCCTGCCCTTGAGCGCCTCCGCTGGAACTCCTAACAAGGATCTGACGGCAGTAGGGGTAATATCCGCCGTGCAAGGCACTGACGCCCCTCTAAACTCCATACCTGTGATAAACCACCAATCCATCGACGTCATCATCACCTCACAGTCCAGTAAATGGAGAGACTGAGTCTGGTGAAACCAACGCTCAGACAATGCCTTGAGGTAAACTCGGGGACAACGACGAGGAAGGATGGAAAAGAATGCTCCAAATCCCCAGTCATGCATAATCGCTCTATAGTCAGGATGCAGAGCCTGGTACATGGAGTGAATGCTGAACTAGTTCCCTCGAGACTGTGTAAAGTCGGGAACCTACAAAATACAGATCGACATCAAAATCCTTTACTCCTCATCAATAGGAAAGAAGGAAAATTAAGATATAAACTTTATACCTCGTTGGCGTGCAAATACATCGAGGGATGTCTACTCAAATCACCCAAAAGTTCTGGGTTTGCCACCTGAATACTCGGGAGGTCCCTACGGGGAACCTGCGCAGCAGGAGTAGGGTCCGCAATCGAAACATCCTCCTCCTCGTCCTCGACGTCCGATACATCAACCCAGACTAGACGTATCACCGCCTCCACCAACCGACGAGGCTGTCTAATGAGACGGGGTCGAGGCAATTCAGAAGCCCTCCTTCATACACCAAAAGTGGTCCTACAGGAACTACTCGGTTGATCCTAATCCATAATATCTGGACAACAAGTCTCTAAATTACCTCAGAAGAGGTGTGGTTTCTTCTAACCTGGAGCTTTTCAAAATGCATTTTATGACTACGTGCATGCATGTATTATTTTAACATACGTATACAGTAGAGTTAAATATGCATGACTACTCAATGCCTACGTTTTGGAAAATTTTGCCATAGTTTCCTCGATAAATAGGACTATCCACATGCACATAGGCATGACTAGGTGGCCATTTAGTAACACACCTGCCCACAGTCATATAAATACTATTTGCATTAAAAAATCAAAGTCATCAATCCATAAGGGTAGCCTAATTACTAGGATTACTTTGCTTTTTTAGCTTTGCTCATTTGTCCTCAAATAGGATAAGAAATAGCAGAAAAAGGTGCCAATTTGACTATTTCAAAAGTTAAATTTTTTCACATTATTATGTTCAACATAGTTTAATACTGACATTTACTATGTTGAATATTTTTTATCAAGTCATTTGAGCATACATAATCACTACTATGTGCTTAGATGCATTTCTTGTGATAAGTCATTTTTTAACGGATAAAAACTGGAGAAGAGTACACGCATAAGTTACCAGGACAGTGTAGAACACTTGTATGGTGACAGAATTTGTAGAAAGACGTTCAAACTCAGCAGATCTGAAGAAGAGCTCTCAGATTTCCTTCGTGACGCAACTTGAAAATGACTTATGAAAGCAACCTGCATGCATTTAGTAGCCATGGCTGGCCGCAGGTCCACTTGCGGCTGTTGCAGTTGTACCTGCAACACCCCTACGTGGGTCCCACCCCTCCAGCTCGGTCCAGTTCGAGTTGCAAAGGAGTTTTCATAAGCTGAAAAGGCCAAATTAGGGATAAAACGCTACGCGATTGAGCGGAATAGCCTGAAATTCTGGTTTTTCTGGGCCCGACGGTGGCTTTCATATCATTCATTGGTATTCGCCCGAGCATAGGGTATACTATACCGATGATCCAAGTCATTGCATATCACGTACGGCAATACCGCACAGAGGTCCAATGCCGTCAAAGCAGGGTCGTTGCCCTAATCTCCACAAATAGATCCCCGGCGGGGGTTACAACGCATACTTTCTATTGATGCATATGTCAACGAAGGTCAAGCAGCCTTGACGTCAGTTCAGCCGTTGGCAGGTCAACCCAACGTCGCATCGGAAACCATCCGAGGAGTTTATTAGCTGATGAACACATCAACAAAAGTCAAGCAGCCTTGACATTCATCCCCAGCAGGGAGTTCATCCATTGATATACACGTCAGAAGAGGATCAAATGGATCCCCGGTGGGGGTTACAACGCGTGGTCAACCGTTGGTTCACATGTCAATGAAGGTCGGGCAGCCCTGATAACACATACTATTGGCAGTAAATTCAGCAGAACATTGATATGTCCTGGCGATACAAACCTGGGAGGATCAACATCATCAGAGGAGGACCGATGATGGAATATGTTATACACATCCTCAAACAGATAAAGTTTTATCCCCACAGATCTCTTGTACACGAGAGGCACATCTTTGGAGTAAAGTCTATATCCAGGATCAAGGACTTTGGTGATAGCCCCAACATCAACATCCTAATAAGTTTGGATCATACATCCAAGCTTGCCGTCATTACCATCACCGGTAGAAGCAACGGGGAGTTGGCAATCATCCCCAGCATGTGGAAAATCAATCCATATACATAATCCATATGCATCATACACTTCCATCATATTTTTTCTTGTTACATTTCAAGTGTCTAGGATTCTTTATCCTATCCATGCCATTGCATTACATGAATATGATAAAGAGGGGCATCTGTAGACACTCGAAATTTTCTACACACATGTTATTGACATTGCAGGAGGGCAGATTCATCATTTAGAGATAATCCTGGAAAATAACTCACATCCAGTTCGAATACTACTGGAAGTTCAGTCTCAATCCCGGAAAACACACCAGGAGTAACAGTTCCAACCTCGGTGATAACCCCGATGCCTGCAGTTTTAATACCAGAAATTCCACCGAAGAAGATCGATTCATCCCGGAGATAACCCCGAGATATTCAGTCTCAGTCCCAACACTGGGAATAGCAGATTCCAACCTTGGAGATAACCCCAAGGAAGGCAGTTACAGTTCTGGAGATAACCCCGGAGATGCTTGTTTCAAATGCCTGGAGATGCTTGTTTCAAATGCATGCAATCAATTTCAACCTCGGCACTTACACCGAGGCACTCAGTACAAGACCTGGCAATAACACCAGGAAGACAGGCACACCTCAGAGATGACACTAAGGACCTTCAACACTTGCAGCAGTCCAATCTCAGAGATAATCCTGAGCAACGTCTGCTTTATCAGCCCAAACTGAAGATAACATCGGTGAGGGGCAAAGTTATCATCTTGCCACCTTGACACCACATCATGCCGTCTCAACATCTCATACATACATTTCTACACAACAATGTCCCATAAGAGCCAAGGAAAACCAATCCCAAGTGACTATTACGCAGGGTAACGGATAGAATTTGAATCTTGAAGACCGGAGGGCATCGTCCCATCTTCCTGACTTCATACAACCTCTAATCCCATGTCATTGCATAACTCTCGACAACGGCGGTCTGAAATAGGTCTTACATAGCTTAGTTAGATGTTTGGATTGCAATTTTGAAAGTTCGAGCGGACATCACGTTGTATGCGTGCACGTACTTCGAGACGATGGGAGCAGCGAAGCCTGGGGCACCACTGGCAGCCGCAGGTACACCTGTGTCCCTGCGGCTCCCCCCTTCTATAAATAGAGGGCTTGGGGTGGCCATTTTAAAAAGAGAAAAGGCAAGAAAGCCCTGTCTAATTTGCTCTGTACACACCCTAAACTGAGTGCTTTCTCATTTTAAACACTTGTAAGCTCATATATAGCTACTTTTTACTGGCAGGAGCCGAGTGTTCATCCATTTCAAGTTATTAAAGTCTTCTTTGGCAGCCCACTGTAAGCCTTCTTACACACTTTAAAGCCTTTCTCTCCATCTTTGCACACATTATTTTTCACGTTGAGAGTCGTGTTGTGTGTGTAGGCCCGGACTTCGGTCCGTGGTTTCATTTCAGTTTGTATATATATATATATATATATATATATATATATATATATATATATATATATATATATATGAACTGTGTGTCAAACTTTGTTCGATGAGCCTAGATTTTACATCCGGTGCGTTTACTGCTTTAATATATATATACTTATATATATTAACCGTTGTTGGACTTTGTCCGATGAGCCTGAATTTTATATTCGGTGCGTTTACACGCATATATATATATATATACATACATTTTGTCCTGCCTGGAGTTTACTTCGTGATGGTTGACCGTTTTTATAGCTTTCTGTACATTTCGTCCTGCCTGGAGTTTCCTCCGTGGCGGTTGATCGCTTTTACAGCTTTATTTACATTTCTGATCCCACATGGAGGTGCTTCGTGGTGGTTAATCAGGTTTGTATATATATATATATATATATATATATATATATATATATACAACATTTATATATATATACCTGCTTACTGCGTTTATATCAATTACGGCATAATGTGAGCCTAGGAATCATGTGATCATAGATTCAGTCCACTGAATCTAGATTTGATTCCCGTGATGGACCTTTTCAGCTGTAAGCAGCTTGTAAATTTATTCCCGGTGTTCGAATTTCCTTCGATGGTTTCCATACCCATGAGGATTTCGGCACTGCTTTGTACATTATTTTCTCAAAGATGCTTCATATCTCGAAAATAAAAGCAATCAAGCCGAACATTGAATAAAATGGAAGTATCAAAGGCCTCAATTACTATTGAGCACAGGGTTTGAAAAACCTCTTTTTCCAAAACATCACCGCTATGTCTTGTTTAAAACTAAATTTTTATACAAATTCAAACCCTATGTATAGGTGCGAATGAGACATAGCACTACTTCCAAATAACAGCACATTGACCTACACACACACACATTCATATAACAGTTTCTTGAAAAGTGGCGATCACCGTGGAAACACGGATGTCGGGGGGTGCCTAACACCTTCCCTCCCCATAAGCAAGTCCCCGGACCCTAATGAATCTCGGTTTCACAGACCCGTTTAGCAGTGTCACATGACGGGGTCAATGTGCAAGCCTTTTCTCGGTTGTATTGGTACAACCAGTTAAAAAACCAACTGGCGACTCTTAACAGTCCATCGTCGACATTATACATGTCGGACCTTTTTCACTTGTATTTTCAAACAAATCTCACATAACATGAGAACACCAAAAAACAGGAAACGAAAAGGGATAAATAAAAGTCCCGATGTCGACACATGGTACAAAATCCAAATACAAACTTCATTTAAACAACTGTCGTGCAAAATACAACAACACATACGTTGTGAGTTTTACTACCAATATTCGTAGACAATATCCAAACTCAAATAAAGTCCTCATTACAATTATTGTTACACTATTTTACAAAATAGTGAAGACTGCTATAAAAACCATCTCGAACCATTACTCCACTCCCTGACTAGTCCCAGCTATATTTTCACCTCCTAAGAAGAACAATAGAACCAAAAGGAAAAGGGTGAGCTCAACTAGCCCAGTAAAGAATATTATGACTAAGAAAATGTAGAATAAATTATCCTTAGTCCTCAACAAGGAAAAATCTAATCGAATACAATAGACAACAAGTTTTAGATCAACAACTTCAGTGGAAAAATCAATCCATTAGAAGAGTCAAGTAGAGAATGATGTCTACTATCTTCTATGATTTAAAAATCCATCATCAATATTTTATCCCTGTAATACCAATCAATAAACATTTCACATACGAATTATCCATGCATTACGGGCCAAGGATATTCGTATGTATTACCAACAAATTATCCATGCACTATGGGCCAAGGATATTCGTCTGTATCACCAGTGGTCATGATCATGCCAAACAACTGTCCATCTATTCACTACGGGCCAAAGAGGACTTTCACCACATCATTTACCTGTAACATTACAGGTCATGATTATACCAATACAAAATTTCTGGTCATAATCATACCAATCAACAGTCCATCTATGCACTACAAGCCAAAGATGACTTTTACCACAACATAAGCATGAGGATGATGACAATGATATAAGGAATTAATCAAGTGAAATCTGTTGCCTCTTTTTTAGTTCTAACAAAAGTGCTCTAACTCATGCAAGTATACATGTGTCAACAAGTAATACAGAGTAAGTTGAGTATCGATCCACGGAGAAAGTTGTCTAAATTAAACTATTATGCATCAACTAAATCACTATTCTTATATTCGAAACGCAAATAATATCTAAAATAAGAATTATAGTGTAATAAATCAAATCTGGAAATAATGGGATCCTAACTTCATTTAATAGTTCATCTAACTACCACCATCATGCATGCACGTATCACAGAAAAGTAGCCAAGAGCACTAATATAGACATAACCATTTTTCAACGTATTATGACCTGCTCACATAACATCCATATATGATAGACATCATGTAATCTTCAACAAAACCAACCCCACTATATTTCTATGTGAAAGTGCAGCTATATTGAATTTAAGCACAAGCTCTTATTTAACTCATACGGTGAAATAATATATGTCTATCTGATTCACGAAATACAAAGCTAAGCAAAACAGCCCCCTTATACGCATGCTATCATGATTACAATCCATACTCGCATGTTATTTTTCAATTCCATACAAGCTCCTAAAACGAATGGTGATCAATTATTCATGTATGCAAATCAACCATGATAGAAATTCCTTATGATACGTAAAATAATTCAGCAATCAGGCCATAAGTTAGACTACGTATTAAACTCCGTTAGAATCCCATAATAGAGTTTAGTTCATGACTGAACCAAAAGCCATTATGGGATCAAAGCAACGCATGGAAAATAAACCAACAATTGAAAGAGAGAAGAGAGAATCGATCAAACCCAATTGATAATTATAAACCAGTCATAACGTTCAAATCCTCAATAATATCCAACAACATAAAAATAAAGCATTCACAATGACATAATTCCAAAGAAGAAGTAGAAAATAACGATGCTATGCTTGGCTCTCCAACGGTAATCTCTCCCAATGTGTAAATCCTAGTTCTCTGCTATGAAAAGTATGTAAACAACTAAAGATAGTCGCGTCTGGTGCCAACCATAATCGTTTATTCCAACTAAAACACTTGAATTTTAAAAATTAAAATAAAGTCAGCAGCCTAAGTCAACAGCGCACGCAACCGCGCGCTTCCCCTTTGTATTCCTTACACTGGCGCACGATCTTCAATTTCTGTTCAATTCGAATAATCGTGCGGGCGCGCGTGTTGAAGCCTGTATAGCCGCGTGGCCGTGCGGCTTCTGCAATTTTGATTCTGTGTTCTGCTACTGCTACTGCTTTGCCTGCTGCCATTGATTCTTTATCATGTCACTCTCCCTTCATCCATTCTCAGTTGTATATCTCCACTTGTTCCTCGCGTCATGCGTCCATTAGCCTCATGTCATCTAACATCGCCAAGCTAGGCCATTTCCTGCACTTTTACACCAAAGGAGTTCTCAGTCTATGCAATGCAAAATAACATGAAATGCACTCAAAACACACTAAAATGTACTAGAGAGGAGCATAGTTCGCGTAAATTGATATCCAATAAGTAGGTATAAAACCCACTTATGAAATACCCCCAAACTTAAACTATTGCTTGCCCTCAAGCAATGCATACAACATAAAACACTGAAAATTCAACTACATGCTATGGTTCTAAATTATGATGCAAACGAGTCTCACATTGTTCCAGCTATAACAGAATTTAAGTCCGAAATGCCTCAGCGAATTATCCAGATTCAAGAATACAAATTCAAACCAAACTATAGGCATAATATCATACACTCAGATAATTTATATATGCTATAAAGATGCTGTGTGTGTGTATTGTGTTCACCAAAACTTGGTTTAACCAAAGAAAACACATGCTAAACTGCTCAAAACAGAAAATTACAGTCTAAATCAAGACTCATGTATACTTATGCAACAAAAACTGTTCCAACATATCAACACAAACTAAGGTTCAACAATGGGCTTAACTGCTTTATTGCTACTCACGAGGGCGATTTTCGCTCTTTTCCGTGGTGTTTATTGCTATATATATATATTTATTATTTTTTTTCACATGACTGTGCAATGCCTCATTCCATTAGACAAACACTACTACCCCTTAGCGAGCTTTCAACCAACGACTCCCAGACTATGAAAGACCTTAGGGCGCTAGGTGTAAAGACAATCCCCTCGGGCGTACTTGCTCAAGTAGCCAGGGCCCCGAAATAAGACTAGCCACGTTATTGTTATTGGTTTTTTTATTTTTATTTTTTTATACATATCATACCCATGTTTTCCCAAAGTTTGAATATCAGTGTTTTTGCACAGTCTAAGTCCATGTTTCACATATTTCTCTTTTTACAACCACATTTTCTATTGAGCAATGCAACACATAATTCTTATCTCGACAAGCAATTGTGAACATGTTCGTGCAAACCGAAAGCATTTAAATAACATCATGAATTACATCGTGTAAAACATTATATCTAAGCTCATGTTATCCAAAATATTCAATAATTCTTCAAAATTCACTTTCATCATAGGCTAGACAAAATTTCCATAAAGCTGGAATTTGTGAGACATGCAACTCAATCTATACTAACACAAATAATGATGACTAAAAACAGAACAATATAATATGTAATTATTAACTAACACATATACATGCAAACTTTTAAACTAAACATGCAAATGCTATATGCATCTAACTACCCTAATACCCCAAACTTATACTATTCATTGCCCCAATGAATGAAGGTATAGGGTTAAAGAGAACTCCCCTAGTGCTCAGATTCACCACCCTCCTCGGGTGGTGAATCTGGTGGTGGATATGGCACAACTGTCCCGAACTGAGGCCACTCAAGCATCGTACCCTGCTGTGCAAACGCCTCTGCCAACGACCTCGTGAGACCCGTAGCAAACGCTGCGAAGTTAGCGTACATGACATCAACCTTACGCTCCAACCTTCAGAGCTGTCGATCCCCATTAGCAGTTGGTGCTTGAGTGGATGGTCCTGCTTCATCAGTCTGAGAGGGTTGCAGTGGGGGCTTTGGAAATGTGGGCTAAATGATAAAACCTAATCCTCTCGGATGTTGTTCACCACCCGTCCAATCCTTGAACTTGGCAATAGTTGCATGTGTGATGTCTTGGCTCGGGTTCTACATCTGCTCGTTATCCCACTGGACTCCTTGTTGGACACAAAGCATGGCTACCACAGACGAATGTGGAATACCCCCCGTAGTGCTCCCCCGTAAATAACGCATCATGTTTTGATGAATTAGGTGACCTACGTCAATGTACCTACCTTTGATGATGCCCCACAAAATGATAGCCCGCTCAGTGGTTATTTCATGCTGGTGAGATGACGGAACTAACTTGGCACAGATAAACAGATTCCATGCTTTTGCATATCGATTCAAGGCGAACGCTGGAAAAGTTTTAGGCTCATTCGTTCCTGCCTTATAATTCCACTTTGTTCCTGGAATGCACAATTTAGCAATTACTAATTCCAAATCCGTTTCTAGATGTGCACATTCGACCCAATTAGCAGACCCAGTCGGTGGTGCGTCATTTATTTTGAAAACTGCCCGGATCGCTGGAGGTCAAAAATCCACTTGCACTCCTCGAACCAGCGTTATCCCTCCCGTTATGTCCTTAGCATTCACGTAGAACTCTCGAACAACCCCCATGGGAATAGGCATAGGAGTTACAGCCAAGCCAAGCCAAGCCAACCTCTTTCTCATATCATATTCCATAGTTGGCCATCTTGCTTCTCAGGCTTAAATACTAGTTCCTTTACAAAACGATTTGGCCATGATTCGATAATATTCTATTTGTGCCTCCAAACTGATAAATTTCGTACAATCCACGACATCCTCTTCTTGGTTACTGGAGCACGAGGAGGAGGAACAAGAGATGAAATGTGCTCGTTTTGGACCCATTTGCAAAAGATAGAGAGAATGCAGATGATTTGCTCGATGATGAGAGTACCCCCAAACTCGTTTTTGCACAACCTAATCAGAAACCCTAGATATATACTGCACTTATGAAGCGTGGGTGTAATCGTGGGTGTAAATACTGAAGTGACAATCACGTAATGAAGAGGATATTTGTAACTGTCGAGAGGTGAGGAGACGTGTGTGCTGAGGAGAGCAAGAGAATACGCCTCTGTGTTATTTCAAATGAGAGACCAAATGAACCCCATCACATTTTTTTAAAACTTAAACATTTTTCACTGTCCGGTGTCACGCGCGGCCGCGCGACATTTCAATAGAGATCAGGCACTGGCGCGCGAGTGTAATTTTTCTTAGTTTGGCAGGCAAGCACGCGGGCGCGCGAGTTCTTAGGCATCTCATTGCGCGGCCGCGCGAGGCTCTTTCCTACACTTCCAGTTTTCATGCTCCCTACTGCAAGACAATAATGCTGTCACTCCAGTACACCTACATAAACACAAATCTCTCATGTCAAAGTGTGAACTACTGAATAAGTATAAATGACCAAATAAACTCTATACTACTTCAAACACCTCTCAATGCAAATTCAGCTACACACTCAATTATGCAAAGCATACAAACTTTCAAAATGAAATAATGATAAACTAACTAACGCAACCTAAACTGAATAAATAAAGAGTAGAGATAGAAATAATGGGTTGCCTCCCATCAAGCGCTAATTTATAGTCAATTAGCTTGACTGTCTCTGAATCTTATGTTGAAGACAGAATTGAGGTGACTTTCTGTCTGTCCACCTCGCCCCCGAAGTAGTGCTTCAATCGCTGTCCATTCACCTTAAAAGGCTTGTCCGAAAACTTGTCAAATACTTCAATTGCACTATGCGAATATACAATCTTCACTGTGAATGGCCCTGACCATCTCGATTTCAGTTTCCCAGGAAAAAGTTTAAGTCTGGAGTTATAAAGCAAAACCCTTTGTCCCGATTCGAATGTTCTATCAATGATCTTTCGGGCATGCCATTTCTTCACCTTCTCCTTGTATAGCTTTGAATTCTCTTATGCCTGCAATCTGAATTCATCCAACTCATTGAGTTGGAGTAGGCGTTTCTCCCCTGCAGCTTTTAAATCAAAATTGAGCTTCCAAATCGCCCAATATGCCTTATGCTCTAGCTCCATAGGAAGGTGACAGGCTTTTCCATGCACGAGCTAAAAAGGTGACATGCCCAACGGTGTTTTGTATGCAGTCCTATATGCCCATACTGCATCATCAAATTTTAATTACCAGTCTTTCCTTGTGGGATTTACAACTTTTTCAAGGATTCTTTTCACTTCTCGATTCGACACTTTCGCTTGGCCATTCGTTTGTGGGTGATAAGCTGTAGCAATACGATGGTTCACCCAATACTTGGCCAATAAAGCTGTAAACTACCTATTGCAGAAATGACTGACTTCGTCACTAATGATGGACCTAGGAGTCCCAAACCTAGTGAATATACTTGTATGTAAGAACCTTAGGACTACCTTAACATCATTTGTCGGAAGAGCTGCGAGCAAGATGTAGAGATTTTCGTAGGAAGAAACAAAAGGTCCCATGAAATTAATTCCCCACACATCAAAAATTTCTACTTTGAGGATCGTATTCAATGGCATTTCGTTTCTTTTTGAGATGTTTCCCACTCTCTGACATCTGTCACACCTCTGGACGAAACTGTAGGCATCCTTAAAAATTGTTGGCCAGTAAAATCCTGCTTGTAGCACTCTAGCTGCTGTTCGCTCTCCACCATAGTGACCCCCATACACCAAAGAATGACAATCCTACAAAATCCCCTCAGTCTCGCTATACGGGATACATCTTCTTATCATTTGATCAGCAAACTGTTTAAACAAATAAGGCTCATCCTAGATATACCATTTGACATCATGTAGAAATTTCTTCTTTTGATGACCCACCAAGTCAGAAGGTACCATCTTACTCACCAAATAGTTCGCGTAGTCTGTAAACCATGGCACTTCTCCTTTCACCACAAATAACTGCTCATCTGGAAAGGAGTCATTGATTACAACTTTGTCTTCTGCTTTTCTTTCCAGATTCTCAAGTCGAGATAAGTGGTTCGCCACTTGGTTTTTAGTGCCCTTTCTGTCCTTGATCTCCAAATCAAATTCCTGCAGTAATAAAATCCATCTAATCAACCGGGGCTTTGCATCTTTCTTTGTCACTAAATGTCGAATTGTCGCGTGATCCGTGAACACTGTCACCTTTGTGCCAATTAGATATGCTCGAAATTTGTCAAAGGCATACACCACTGCTAATAACTCTTTCTCTGTGGTGGTATAGTTCAACTGTGCATTTATAAGGGTCTTGCGGGCATAATATATCACATGAAACATCTTCTCTTTCCTCTGCCCCAAAACAACCCCTACGGCGTAATCACTGGCATCGCACATCAGCTCAAATGGCAAATCCCAATCTGGTGCAGTAATCACTAGTGCTGAAGTTAATTTCCCCTTTAAGTGCTCAAATGCCGACATGCAAGCCTTATCAAAGTTAAACTGTGCATCCTTCTCTAATAAACTGCATAGTGGTTTAGTTATCTTGGAGAAGTCCTTGATGAATCTGTGGTAGAAACCTGCATATCCCAAAAAATCGCGAACACCTTTTACTGACGTAGGTGGTGGCAATTTCTCAATACTTTCTAGTTTAGCCCTATCCACCTCGAGTCCCTTCTTCGAAACCTTGTGTCCCAGTATGATTCCTTCTTGTACCATGAAGTGGCACTTTTCCCAGTTCAGCACTAGATTTGTCTCAACACACCTCTTCAACACCATTACCAGATTTTTAAGGCATAAATCTAACGAGTCCCCGAAGACTGAGAAATCATCCATAAATACCTCCATGTTTTGCTCCACCATATCTGAAAATATAGCCATCATGCATCTCTGAAAGGTGGCTGGAGCGTTATACAACCCGAAAGACATCCTTCTAAAAGCAAAAGTGCCGTAAGGACATGTGAAGGTAGTCTTTTCCTGGTCTTCTGGATCTATCATTATTTGATTGTAGCCTGAATAACCGTCCAGAAGATAATAATACTCATGACCAGCCAGTCTATCCAACATCTGATCGATAAACGGTAGTGGAAAATGATCTTTCCTTGAAGCTTTGTTGAGCCTGCGGTAGTCCATGCAGACTATCCACCCCGTCACTGTTTGTGTTGGAATTAACTCATTATTCTTATTAGTAACGACGATCATACCACCCTTCTTTGGTACGCACTGCACTAGGCTTACCCATGAACTGCCTGAAATCGAATAGATTATGCCTGCATCCAGCCATTTTAGTACCTCTTTCTTGACCACTTCTTTCATTATCAGATTAAGTCTTCTTTGTTGCTCACCCGACGACTTACTACTATCTTCCAACAAGTTCTTATGCATGCAAAACGAAGGGCTGATGCCTTTGATATCTGCTATGGTCCATCCAATAGCTGATTTGAACTCTCTAAGTACTCGTAACAGTTTTTCTTCCTGAAAAGATATTAGTGCAGAAGAAATAATCACAGGTAACTTTGAATCTTCATTTAAAAATGCGTACCTGAGATGTTCTGTAAGTAGTTTTAATTCAAGTTCTGGAGGTGTCTCAAGAGATGACTTTAATTTTACCAATGTCTCTCCAGCTTTTGTCAATGGCTGGACATGTGTTTTGAATTTTCTAAATTGTGGAGTGGTATCCAGATATTGTACAAGTTCATCGAATTCCTCATCCTCCAATTCTAAATTTTCAGCAATGATGCTTCTCAAAGGTTCATAATCCACCAGACTCTCAACTTCATCATTTAAAACACGGTCCACCAAATTAACTCTGAAACATTCTTCTTCATCTGCTGGGAACTTCATTGCTTTGAAGACATTAAAAGTAATCTCCTGATCATATACACGCATAGTGAGCTCCCCTTTCTGCACATCTATCAAAGTCCTTCCTGTGGCTAAGAATGGTCTTCCCAGTATGATTGGTATACTTTTATCTTCCTCGTAATCCAAAATGATGAAGTCAGTCGGAAAGATAAATTTATCCACTTTCACTAGTACATCCTCAACTATTCCCCATGGATACGTGATGGATCTGTCAGCTAGCTGCAAAGAAATATTTGTTGGCGTTGGAGCTGGAAATCCCAACTGGTTGAACACTGACAAGGGCATCAAATCGATACTTGCCCTAAGATCACATAGACATTTATCAAAGTTCATCTTTTTGATTGTGCATAGAATTGTGAAACTGCCCGGATCTTTCAGCTTTGGAGGTAGCTTACGCTGAAGTACTGCACTACATTCCTCTGTCAAGGCTACTGTCTCAAACTTGTCTATTCTCCTCTTCCTTGACAATATACCCTTCATGAACTTTGCATAACTTGGCATCTGTTCCAATGCCTCAGCGAAAGGTATGTTAATTTACAGCTTCTTAAAGACCTCCAAAAATTTGCTGAACTGCTTATCTTCCCTCTGTTTATTTAATCTCTGCGGATACAGAACCGGAGGGTGAACTATTGGTACTGAACTCCTAGGCTTCTCAACTGAACATGCTTTATCTTTCTCTTCATGCTGGACTTCAGAATTTTCCAGATTTTCTTTCTCAGCAGTCACAGTTTTCTCTTAGCGCGGCCGCGCGACATTCACTTGTAATTCAGGCGCACGCGCACGATGTTCAGTTCCTGCAATATTTTTCCCAGACCTTAATGTAATCGCTTGACACTGTTCCTTCCCGTCTCTTCATGGATTTGCTTCCGTATTACTTGGCAATGAACCCTGGGGCCTGTTGTTAAGCATGCTCGCCATTTGCCCCATCTGAGTTTCTAGATTTTTAATATTCACTGCTTGGCTTTTGATCATGACCTCCGTGTTTGCCATGTACTTCAACATCATCTCCTCCATTTCTGATTTCTTTTCTTGCAGAGGTGTATATGGAGTATGATGTTGTTGTTGTTGAGAAAATCTCGGTGGAAACGGTGGTTTTGGTGTAAACTGTGGTTGAGATGGCTGTGACTGAAATTGTTGATTCGGCTGAAACTGATTCTGCTGATGCCCTTGGTTATTTGACCAATTGAAGTTTGGATGATTGCGGTTATAGGTGTTCTAAAACTATCCTTGGTCTTTCCTGTAATTTCCCACATACTGTACCGACTCCGAACTGATAGCACATTGATCCGTGGAGTGTGATCCTGCACAGATCTCACATACGAAGGCAACTGTTTTCGCTTTGCTCTTGGTTATTGAATCTATTTTCTTTGCCATAGCTGCCATCTGTGCCGACAACTGAGTAATAGCATCCACTTCCAATAACCCTGCAACTTTGGGCTGTGGCATCCGAGATGTAGGATTGTGAAAATCATTTGCTGCCATTGTTTCAATGAGGTTATAGGCCTCCTCATAACTCTTTGCCCATAATGCTCCTCCTACATCTGCATCTATAATCGGCCTAGACAGCCATCCCAATCCATTATAAAACGTGTTGATCACCATCCAGTCTGGCATACCATGGTACGGACACTTCCGTAGCATCTCTTTGTATCCCTCCCAAGCCTCATATAGGGATTCACCCTGTTGTTGCTCAAACTAAGAGATAGTTGTCCTCATTTTCGCAGTCTTAGCCATTGGGAAAAATTTGGCTAAGAACTTCTGTGCTAAGTCCTCCTATGTAGTAATTGATCCAGAAGGCAAAGAATGAAGCCAACTCCTTGCTTTATCCCTCAGAGAGAATGGGAACAACCTCAGTCTGATAGCATCCTCCGTCACCCCGTTGTTTCTGAATGTATCACAAATCTCAATAAAGCTTAACAGGTGTTCATTCGGATCATCTGTAGCAGCACACCCAATTATCGAATTCTGCACCATCTGAATAGTGCCCAATTTAATCTCGAAAGTATTTGCTGCTATCACCGATCTGACTATGCTTGACTGTAGTCCATTAATATTCGGCATGGAATAATCTCTTAGAGCCCGATGCTCTTCTCTTTCCTCTACTCTTTGTTCCTCAGCTGCCATATTAGATGTAGTTACCTCTAGCTCTGCTTGTAAATATCTACGCACTTTCGCTTTCCAACCTCTCCCGTTTATGTTATCCTGAGCAGGTGTTAAGTCGGGATTGGATGACCGCGTGCGCATAAAAATTTATACAAGTTCCTGAAACAAAACAAAAACAAAGATAGAAATGAGATAAGATTAGATTTGTCTAAGTCATACAATATAGCTTAAAACTGATGATAATAATAAAAATTTAAACGCCTTTCCCCGGCAGCGGCGCCAAAAACTTGTTGCCTCTTTTTTAGTTCTAACAAAAGAGCTCTAACTCTTGCAAGTATGCATGTGTCAACAAGCAATACAGAGTAAGTCGAGTATCGATCCACGGAGAAAGTTGTTTAAATTAAACTATTATGCATCAACTAAATCACTATTTTTATATGCTTAAACTAATGCTTATAATTATGAATTATTCTAAATGCAAATAATATCTAAAATAAGAATAATAATGTAATAAATCAAATCTAGAAATAATGGGATCCTAACTTCATTTAATAGTTCATCTAACTACCACCATCATGCACAACTATGCACGTATCACAGAAAAGCAGCCAAGAGCACTAATGTAGACATAACCATTTTTCAACGTATTATGACCTACTCACATTACATTCACATACGATAGACATCATGTAATCTTTAACAAAACCAACCCCACTATATTTCTATGTGAAAGTGCAACCATATTGAATTTAAGCACAAGCTCTTATTTAACTCATACGGTGAAACAATATATGTCTATATGATTCACGAAATACAAAGCTAAGCAAAACAGGCCCATATACGTATGCTATCATGATTACAATCCATACTCGCATGTTATTTTTCAATTCCATACAAGCTCCTAAAACGAATGGTGATCAATCATTCATGCATGTAAATCAACCATGATAGAAATTCCTTATGATACGTAAAATAATTTAGCAATCAGGCCATAAGTTAGACTACGTATTAAACTCCGTTAGAATCCCATAATGGAGTTTAGTTCATGACTGAACCAAAAGCCATTATGGGATCAAAGCAATGCATGGAAAATAAACCAACAATTGAAAGAGAGAAGAGAGAATCGATCAAACCCAATTGATGATTATAAACCAGTCATAACGTTCAAATCCTCAATAGTATCCAGTAACATAAAAATAAAGCATTCACAATGACAGAATTCCAAAGAAGAAGTAGAAAATAATGATGCTATGCTTGGCTCTCCAATGGTAATCTCTCCCAGTGTGTAAACCCTAGTTCTCTACTATGAAAAGTACGTAAAAAACTAAAGATAGTCGCGTCTGGTGCCAACCATAATCGTTTATACCAACTAAAACACTTGAATTTTAAAAATTAAAATAAAGTCAGCAGCCTAAGTCAACAACGTGTGCGGCCACGCGCTTCCCCTTTGTATTCCTCGCGCAGGCGCGCGGTCTTCAATTTCTGTTCAATTCTGGTAATCGTGTGGGCGCGCGTGTTTAAGCCTGTATAGCCTGTAAGACCCCAACTTATTATAAATAAAATTGAATTTCTCTATTTATTATTTTGAAATAGTAAGGGTTGAATTGATTAATGTGGTTAGTTATGGGTAAAATGCGTAAATATTTCAAATAAGCAAGAGGTTATAAAATATTCATTATTATCGGGGAATATTCATTTGGTCATGGAATATTCTTACTGTCGGGGAATATTCGTACGATGGTGCAGCCTTGTGTGGGCCCCATAACGGAAAGCACAGTATAAGTTGTTTATAAATAACGGCGTAGTTGTTACCGTTAATACTGTTAGAATACCCGGTGGTTAAAACACAGTAATACACGTTGTTGCACAGTAGCACACGGTATTGCACCGATTATTGATTCTTACGTAGGAAGGCACTACTCAATAATTGTTACAGTAATTACTGTTCAATATTTTATTTTATTGATTCAATAATTGCTACGTTGATATGTTATATTATTATTGTTTCAAAAAATGTTACTACGCAGTATTTTTCATTATCGTATCAATAATTCATATTATTTTAATAATATTATTAGATAACATTATTGGTAATGTCTAGAAAGTTCTGTCTAAGGAGAGGTTTGGTCACCTAATTGCGCCCCAGTAAGGAGAAATCCTTATTGGAAAGCCCCTCTTTCCTGGGAACGCCCTGGTTGTCAGTATTGTGATTCTGTAATATTATTTGTGAATAATTAATTATTGTTTATATGATAAGAAAAATATTCATTTTATGTGGATATAGATGGAAAAAGTTTTTGATGTAACAATTATTGAAAATTGATATTTTATCTTTTCTGATAAAATAATTCATTGAAATATATTATTATATTATAATTATATAATAATGGTGATATTTTTACAATAAATGTGGGATATATGAATAAATGAAGAAGAGTATTTTTGTTACTAAAAATATTTAAAACATGTTTTTCATGTTTGTGGACCTCATTTCTTGACTGAAATTTGATTATAGCTTGTAAAATCGTTGGTATGTCGATTTCGGTCAACTTTTGTTTGGAATTTGAAAAAACTTAAACTTACAAAGTTGTAGAGAATTGAATTTCCTATGGAAGGACATAAGATTTGAATTTTTTTGATAAAAGAGCTATTTATTATGAATTATTGAAGTTCCGGAATAATTGATTTTTGGAGTTTTAAATAATTTTAATAACAAAAACGTTTTTGGTGAGGTGAGCCACTTGGTGGCTGATGTTTTTGGGCAAACGAAGGGTGCGTAGGAAATTTTAAAAAATATATTAATATTTTATTAAATTTTCTGCTTTGGTGTTTTAAGCAATTTCCTATAAATAAGGTGCTTAGGTTAGAATTGAAAATCACACCAGAAACTGAAATCTTCTCTCTCTATATTATTGAGCATATTCTTGTGAGTATTTTGATACTTTGAGTATTGCTATACGGTACAAGTTCCTTCAGCACTATATCTAGTATTCCAGTCAGAAGTACTGTCTTTTCGAGGTAAGAGATGTTATTTTTTTTATAAATGATATTATTTCTTTCAATATCATTATGTCGGAATATTGGTAAGATTTTTCCTGTGAAATTCTTGTCTTTTAGTGTCTGGGTTACTATTCACGTATACGACACTATTCATGTATATGACACTATTTACGAATACGACACTATTCACAGAAGAATTAAATTTTCGTTTTTTTTCCAAGATATCTATTATGGATACTAGCTTTGATTGTATCCATGTTTTGATCTTTATTCTTAAATTTTACTCCACTATAGTTATTTATGAAGTATTTTTGAACTTGGATTGTTTAAAGTACGAATCCTTAATATTTGTTCTTTTGTTTCACTGGATTCGTTTTCTTTAAAATATTTTTCATCATCCTCAGTCCTAAATGATGATATAACTGAATATCTTTGTCATGTAGTGCAAAGATGAATGATTTTCTGATGAATATCTTTGGTCCGTAGTGCAAAGATGAACATGTGTTTAGATGAACATGACCAACTGATGAATATCTTTGACATGTAGTGCAAAGATGAACATTTGATTCCAGATATATATATTGATTGATGTTATAGGGATAAAATATTGACGATGAACTTTTAAATTCATAAATAGAAGATAGTAGATTTTATTCTCTACTTAACTCTTCTAATGAATTATTATTTTTGCTGCGAATATTGATTTATAACTTGTTGTCTATTGTATTCTATTAAATTTTTCCCTGTTGAGGACTAACGATAATTTGTTCTATATTACCTTAGTCATAATGTTTATACTAGGCTAGTTGAGCTCACCCTTTTCCTTTTTGTTTCATTTTTTTCTCAGGAGGCGAGAATGTATCGAGTACTAGTCGGGGTGTGGAGTGATGGTTTTCGAAGTTATTTTAGTAGTCCTCACTATTTTGTAAAATAGTGTATCAATAATTGTAATGAGGACTTATTTGAGTGTGGATATTTTCTAGATGATAATATTTGTATTTAAACTCCCAATTTAAGTGTTGTCGTATCTTGCACGACAATTGTATTAATAAAGTTGTAGTTGTTTCTGTACCATGTATTTGGCGACTCAGAATGGGTGTTGTATACCTATTTTGGGGGCGTCACATAGCCGCGCAACCACGCGGCTTATGCAGTTTTGATTATGTGTTCTGCTACTGCTTTGCCTGCTGCCATTGATTCTTTGTCATGTCACTCTCCCTTCATCCATTCTCAGTTGTATATCTCCACTTGTTCCTCGCGTCATGCGTCCATTAGCCTCATGTCATCTAACATCGCCAAGCTAGGCCATTTCCTGCACTTTTACACCAAAGGAGTTCTCAGTCTATGCAATGCAAAATAACATGAAATGCACTCAAAACACACTAATATGTACTTGAGAGGAGCATAGTTCGCGTAAATTGATATCTAATAAGTAGGTATAAAACCCACTTATCAAAATCAGTGATAAATATTTAGAGATTTATAATTTAATTTATCCAGAGTTCAAGAATGTCCAAATTGTGAACATGATAACTAATTGTGGAGTAAAATTCAAGAATGATATTCATGTATAAAAAATAATTTGGACAGAAAAGAAATCACTTTTGTCATGAATAGTACCCTGTGAATAGTACTCGAATGAATATTACCAAATGAATACCCTGTCATGCAAAGTACCCTGAATAAATAGTAACCTGAGTGAATAGTACCCGAATGAATAGTACCAAATGAATAGTACCTCGTTATGCAAAGTACATGTTGGTCAAAAAACTAATCACTAAACACGTGAAAGTATACACGGTCTAACAAGTAATACAGTGATAAGAAAAGTGTCGAACCCACGAGGAACCATCACTAATATTTACCAAGTACCGACTTTGTATCGCTAAAGTCTTATTCGAACAGCAATAAATGGAAGTGTGATTAATCTAGTTATAACTAATTATCAAAGCAAGTAAATGGATAATGAATGGTAATCGAGGGAATTACAAGCTAAGGTTACAACTTCACCCCACACAGGCATTCTGTCAAGCACCTGGCGTGCTATGCTTCATCAAACTACCTACCCTTCTCTCTTTGGTCTTAATGGTCACGACAATTTGTAGACTGAGAACACACAGGTGCTCATACACCTCTGTTGAGGTGAGGTATGCACAAACATATCCTCTCCAGATCCACTCGCTAGGGAATAGAACAGAAAAGAACATCCAAGCTAGGTGATAATCCTACACATGTCTATGCGAACTAACCTAACAAGGATTTGAGCATAAGTTCTTAATTAGGCCGTACGTGGCGCACATATATATGTCTATTCTGCACACAACTTATGTAGTCGAAACCCATAATCACATGTCAATATATTGAGGTGTAAATCTACAATCCTTCTTTCAATATCATGTAGATTACCGAAATCATCACTAATGTCTTAGCGAGAATCATTAAGCATAAATATATTAAACCAAATCATATGGTGCCAACCAAAGAGATAAGACAGTCAATTTAAATAACAAAGGGTTCCATTATAACCTTAGATCCAATACTCAGTTCATAGCTATTGAACAAAATATAAGTAGCAATAAAGACAACATTAATGGACTACAAAATCAGAGGAAATAAATGGACAAGAATAAACTCTGTTGAGGTTCTTCAGTCTCTAAGCATTTCACTCCTCTCAAGCTTTCCAATCCGTGTAGCTTACTGCTCTTGATGCTCTAAGGAAATCCCAGACTTCTCCCTAAACTACCTAATCTATATTTATAGACATTATCTAAGAACTAGAGAGAGAAAGAACTCAGCTATTCTATCCTAATCTATCTGACTATATCCTCTCTTTTTTTGTAGAGGCTCACTTGATATATATATATATATATATATATATATATATATATATATATATATATATATCTGTTATTCTCTTTAGGTCAAGAGCAAGCCTTCTTTGCCTGGGCACCGGAGTTGGCGCTGCGGCGCGGGCAATAGGCTTGTGGGTGGCGTTGCGGGGCCACGTTAGCTTGGAAAACACCAGAGCTCGCGTTGCAACGCGAGTCTATAAAGGAATCATGGCGCTGTAGCGCCAGGATGACATCAGCAAGACAGGGGGGTGGTGCTGCGACGTGAGCACAAGGCTTAGCTCTGGCGCTGCTGCGCCAGTGTATGTGAATTGTCCGATTTGTCCCCCGAAAGCTAGAAAAGTCTTGTAAAGCCCTGCAATACGTCGGTGAAGCCTAATAACACTATAATCATATAAAACTATATAAAATCTACGAAGATCAGGTAACTATTTAAGCCATAAAGTATCCGATTCGTGAGTTTAAATCCCACTCAACAAATACCCCCAAACTTAAGTCTTTGTTTGTCCTCGAGTAAACTATCTAACACAAAACTAACAATAGTAAAACATACGCAAAAGAGAAAAAATATAAATGTATACTAGTATCATGACTTCTAAGCTTGATCATAGCTACTCCTAGAGAACAGGGCAGACACAGATATGAGTAAGGGTTTATTCACATTCAAGCATAATACTATATTCGATCCATTCTATGTGTGTATGTGGAGACCAACCGTCCTAACTAATAATAGCTCAAATAAGAACGCACAGTCGATTGTTAATACCAATATGCAAACCCCGCAACTTAAACATTCAACAAGCATTAACAATAAGACGAAAATGTAGGAAAGGATCAAAAGACTCTAGCATGAAGACAACAAAATCTGACTCGGACGGTCCTTAATTACCTTAGGCTAATCAGAACTACCCATTAATGAGCTTTTGATCAGTAACTCCAAAGCCAGATGACTTTAGGGCACTAGGTGTATGTAACGACCTGGAAATTCGGATTGTCCAGAATTTAAGTTTAAAGAATTAGTTATTAATAAAATGAATTTTTATTAATACTATTCTGTGCTATGTGTTTATTAATCGTTCTATAACCTAGGATGACTATAAGTTGGGAGGATTCTGGCTATGAGCTAGATTAAATGAATAAGAATTTTCAAGACGAAAATAAAATTTTTTCAAGAAAAAAATATTTTCAGGGAAAAAGACGAAATATGCACTATTCACCTAACAAAATTCTAAGGGTTAAGGTTTGAATAACCTAAGCCTTTCTGAGAGTTCGGTATGTCAAAATGACATTCCGTCAAAAGATTTGATGATAATATATTATGAAAAGTTAAGTAAGTCGATAAAAGTTTTTCTCAAAAAACGTGCAGAAATCAGACAAAATAAAAACGACGAAAAGTATTGTTATGTACTTTTCAATCGTTTAACTACGTTAGGAGAAAACGTGAAGGAAAACGCTTAATGCCAAAAAGTGTTTTTCAGAAGTCCGAAGAATACGTAAAAGTTAATCGGTAAAGGAAAGACGAAATATCCAAAAATATTTGGATTCCGAGAATCGTAGTTTTCGAACTGTCGGACGAAACTCGAAATACGGAACCACAAAACTTCCAAGGGAAGCTACGTGAATAGTAAGGAGGTGTATTGAGGAGGTGGGAATAGTATGGAGATGTGAATAGTAAGGAGGTTAGGGTGCAAAATGACTAAAATACCCCTAGCTTTGAAAATCTATAAATAGGAAGCTAAATTCATTTGTTTTGGATTTTGAAAAATCCTATAACACTTGAGAGAGAGAGAGAGAGAGTTTGGATGGGAGGAAAGAGGAGGAGGAAAAGCTTGCTCGTGTGCACACTTTGTCCGATGGAAAAAGATTAAAGGAGAAAAGTAATCCGAAACTGAGTCTCTTATAAATTTTCTTTTAGTTTTCTATGTTAAAAACATAGCTTAATGAGAATAGAAGTAAAAGATGTAAGAATGAATTTCATATGGTTGAAATCATGAGAAAACAAAGAAATAAGAATAAGAAATTTAGTTTATAAATTTTTTTAGGAAGTGTAAGATTCGTAATTAATTATAACGATCCGAGTGGATTATATGAATAAGTAGGTGAAATAAGTAAGGAAGGGTGTTCTATAACATCAAATTCTAAGAAAAAGTGAAATCGTAATCCAAAATATCGATTAAAAATGAAGAACGAACGAAGAACACGAAGAACACGCGAAGAACACGAAGAATGTTGTTGATGGACAAATTAAAACCATTGTAGTATAATTGTTGTTGATGGACAAGTTTAAAACAATCACGTATAAGTTAGATGCTTATTGCTTGGTTAGGAACGGTAGAAACGTTCATGAAGAACGGATTAAAACTGAACTATAACGAAGTTATGGAAAAAAATTCGTAAAAGAAGAACGATAATTTAAAAGTTAGTAAATGAACCTGAACATGTAGGGTTTCATAAGGAAGTAATAGAACGCAAAAAACGTGAGTCATTGACTCAAGAACGAACGAGTTCTGAGTTCGGATGGTCGAATTACGGACGAACGAACGAAGAACATTAAAAACATAAAACGAACAAAGAGTGAAGATCAAGCCAATCGAATGGCACATTAACAGATTCAGAACATGGTTGTGTCCAAGGGGTATTGAAGTACGTAAGATAAGGAAGAGAATGGCTTTGAAACGACCCCGTTCAGAGTTATAACGAATAAGTTATGAAATTTTAAAGTAAGCGATTCAAGCTTGTACAAGACTTAGAAAGTTTTCTAGGTTTCTTGCTCGGCGCTGCAGCGCTAGCTGAGCCTTGGGAGGTGGCGCCGCAGTACCAACCCGGGATGCCATGCACTATTAACTAGTGTCGCAGCGTGAGAGTTAGTGAAGGACTCGGCGCCGCAGTGCCATGCCAGGGAGGTAGTTGCTGAAGACTTGCGTTGCAGCGCGAGAGGAAGGAAGGGAACCGACATCACAGCGCCGGTGCAGGGCAAGGCCCAGTAATGAGCTTTTAAGTGCTCAATTACTGGAGGATGTGCAAGAAAGAAATATAAACATATAGTTCACCTAAAATAGTGATACCTGTAATATATAGTATTATTTAATAATGCATATAAATATAATAATAATAAATTATGCAAAACAGAAACAATGTGTAAAATGAAAAATAAAAATCCGAGTCCTTTGAATTCACAAAGTCTCCTTAAAGCAAATTTATTCCCCCACAGATGCTAAGGGTTAATTGAATAATTGCTTTCCAAGATAAAACGGATTTCAATTCTTAATTAGTAGCATTACAAAATTAAGAATTCATCGAACCAATTTCTATGTTATGCACTGAACTAACATTGATAATTAAAAATGCATGCATGAAGAAAACTAGGACTTACTGTTAGTGCAACACTATTTGACAGATAACGGGATTTGTAGAAATGGGAAACGGGATTAACAGAGAAGGAACGTGATTTACAGGGAAGGAACGGGATTGCAGAAGCAAAACGGGATTGCAGAAGCAGAACGGGATTTAATATACTGTAGAACGGGAATTGCAGAAACAGAATGGGGAGAAAGAAAAAAATGTTGTCTTTGAAATGTTCCCACACCGTTTATTTATAGAATAATTTTGCAGCATATGGGAGCAACCGCCATCAAAACTATGTAGTATCATGATAATAAAATCAAAACTATCATGATAATAAAATCAAAACGACGTAGTTTAATGCTAAACGGATTTTGTCCCTGCCCGAGCCCGAACCGAAACTCGACCCGACCAACTTACCCCTTGAGGCTCTTCCCATTGAGCAAACATCCCATATATATGTTCTTCATTTTTTTCCTCTAATGCCCTATGTGGCACTTTTGCAATTTACAACATTCAAGTAGGTGACTTTGGAGTCAATTTTCTCATTCAATTCTTAATGGATTTGAACATATAAATATACCAAGTTATACTCCTCATGAAGGAGAACACATTCGTGTAAAGACCCGACATTTTTGGAATGTGGGTCCCTCATTTAATTGAGCCTCAAAATGCTCTAATATTTAATATTTCAAATACCATTTCCAACAAATAGCACTTAAGCAATTGAGCTAAACCATTAGTAAAGGTTGAACGGAAAGATTAAACGAGATTAAAAGACAAAGAATTTTACGTAACCGATATCCGAGGACCGTAGTCGCGATGAATGAATATGAGGGATTGTTATGATTATGATTCCTTAGACGTTGAGTGACGAAGGTAATGAATAACATTTCGATGTTATGATTGTGGTAATGAGGGATAAGTGTAAAGCGTATAGAGGCTATGAATGTAACGTTGTTGCGATGAACGATCAGTCTTAGCATGCAAAGATCAGTATGGCTTCGACACTAAGAACTGGTAATGAACATGGGGTTCATGTAATGGATAACGAGAGTATTACGTAAGATACGAATGGTATCAAGAAAGCCGTAACTAATGGTAATACGATTAATGGAAGCCGATAGTGATTCAGATGGAGAATGTTAGAATGAAATGTAAGCGTTGAACACTTTAACCGACGTGAAGGTTGAGTGTACGCAAATACTAAACGGATAGAACCTACACCCAGTGTATGGTTTGATCGTAAGATAATGAAGATCAATGATTAAACCATGAATGGTAAAGAACTAAATTAAGACAATGACGTTAACGTAACGAAGCCGAGTTAATGATTAATTTGAATAATCATTCTGAGTATACAAAAGACTGTATGACTTGGACGATAAAGAGTGAATCCTAAGGTATGACATTTAGTTGTCAGAAAGCCGTAATGAATAAGAAATTGACTTAGTGAACATTATAGTTTAATAGTTCGGATAAGTTCAGATAAAATTAGGTTGTAGTATAATCGTAACCTTTGATGGTTGACATATGGGAGTTGGGCTAAACAATTCTTTCAGAGAGAGAAGGTATATACAAAACTGGCAACTGATCTAACTCACTGTGATGGCAGTGTAGATGAGACGGGAATTTATTTGTTGGTTGTTTGTGGGAAACCACTCAGAGTACCATATGGACTACTAGCAGAGACACGATGTGTGCTGAGTACTTGTAAGGTTATAAGAAGAAGATAAGAATGTAAATCATCAAAGATAATGAACATTTTGAGTAAGACATCTCCGTATGTCATGAAATCGTAAACCGGTAATTAAAGTAGGTCGCGTAAATTTATATTGTAAGAACACTAACCCTAAGAAGTAAAGTTAAGTAATCCATTGTGCAAGTCAAATATATAGCTAATTGGTACATGTTATTTTCCTTATGTGTTATATAGGAATTGGAATAAGCAGTTCAACATAAACTCTAAGCTGTAGTTGTGCGTAAGGCAAGTTTCCTAACTTCATTCATATTCTAAATGAATGCTAATTTCTTAAACTTCTCAGATGTTGAACTTGAGAAGTTCTGTCTATGTGTGAATGTGTGATATTTGTACAAGGTGGTAGAACGTATGAGGCCTTGTGCCACAATGTGAACACTTCGGTGTTTCTATGATATGAACTGTTCTGTGATTGAGCTGTTCAATACAAGTATGTTCTATTTATACATGAACCGTTATTGCTAAGTCTGTGCTAATGATTCTAGCCAGACATGATGTGTATGAAAAAGGTAGAGGAATGAAAGTATTTCAAAGTGAAAGTGACTGATGTTTTAAGATGATAGGAATCGAGACTATTCCTATTATTCAAGCTGCTCCATAACCTTTGTTCGGTTATCGAAGTTCTAAAGGAATGTTTTAAACTCTTGAAGTTATGTGTTCAACTGTTATTACTAGATGGGCAATTGAATGCTCACACTTGCTTTAAATGAAAAACCTTTTCAGCGAACAATGTTAGAAGAACTTAAGGATCCCGTAAAGATCAAACTAAAGTATCCAGATGAAGTGCCATTCAGAATGTGAATGAGCGAGAATATCAAGTGAAGACTTGTAATATAGAAAGATGAATTGAACGATAGATTAGTTTAATGAACTGTTATGTATCCTTGGTGGCGGATAAAAGTCACTCTTATAAGATTAAATGAATAATATAATTATCATTATTTGTAATGAAAAAGGTTATAAGGTTTCTAGAGCATGGGATTTGAGGATGTATGTTGTTATATTTTAGTATATAATGATGTATGTTTGGTAAGAAGTGGGACCGTGGCGTACGAAATTCGGGTGTGAAAATAGACCGAATTTTGGGGCGTTACAAGTGGTATCAAAGCTGATAGGTTATAAACCTTAGGTAGGAGTACCTAAGACTATAATCGAAGAGAGAAGGATAAGAAGATCACCACGTGATCATAGTGAATCGTAGTAACAGATGAACTATTAAACGATGAATGATTTACAGCTAATGCTATGAATGAAGGGTACTATGAGGTAGTACGGGAAAAAGAACTCAGATTGAGTTGTGAAGGATAGCCTACAAATTAAAGAAACTTCGTATTAAGTAAAGAGAAATTTAGAATTTGTAAATTTCGATTGAGGACTCATGTGATAGGTTGTTATGGGCAGAGGTTTGTGCTTAGTGGAACAACTGCTTAGCTTATTGCTGTGATAATCATTATTATTGGTCACACTATTAAGATGTATATGACGAGAAGGTGAATCTTTTCTCATATATATACTTGATAGGTAGAGAACGATAAGGTAGGTGCAAGTTCTTGAAACTTCTCAGTGAATGGATGCCTATGGTCTGTCTGGATAGTTCTTAAACTCATATTATTGTAGAAAGTTCCTGAACTCATAATATGTGGTAAGTTGATGGACTGTACTAAGGTATAGGGATGTTTAGACTGAAAACACGTTGTTTTTAGTAGGCTTAGTATTGAAGGTGCTAGAGAATATTAAGTATTGTCACAGTAAGACAATGAAGGAAGATGGAGAATAGGATATTCCAAGTCACCTAGCTATGCTAGATTTTGAAGTTTATTGAACTCGTGCGGATATGTACATTTTGAAAAGGAAAGAATTGGTTCAACTTTTGGAACTAATGGATTTTAAAAGAACTATTCTTGGAATGTCTATGCTAATTGCTTCGGCTAGACAGAAATTGATTTGAAATATTAAAATAAATTTTATATCATCAGTGCAATTGATGCAAGGATGGTAAAAGGATGAAGTTATTAATCCAATTGAACCTGGTGTTGGATGTGATCTTAAGATCAATAACCCGCTATGGTATGATGTATAATGATGAAGTCACATACGAACGAAGTCCTCAACGTACTATGAAAAGTACGGTATCATGACGTCATAAAACGTTTTGATGTATTGCGAAAAGAATTTAAAGAAGTAGTCAATGTCAATTGAGTTGACTAGACGAATGTTTCAAGTTGATGTCCAATTTATTGGTATGGTCTAAGCTAATTATTCTGGCTAAGACAAATGGTATGTCATGTTTAAAAGAAAATCGAGCTTTCTTTGAAGAAGTTGCGCCAAACCAAATTATTTTGGGGTGGAATCTAATTATTAAGTCTGAGGTGAACATATCCCGAAATGGGGTATACGATGGGTAAGAGGTAGTTGCTTTCTTTAAGATTATAAACTGACCGTGGAAGAAAGGTTACGGTGTGATGCTGTTAAACCTAGTAAGAGTTCATGGTTGATTTGACCCCTCAGCAAAAGTATGAAACATTTTAATAGGAAATTTTATATTTCTCGTTATTCCTTCCACTTCATGATTCTTGATAGGTTATGGGGGGTTAGGAATGAGGGAAAGATAAGAACTCCGTTGAAGGGAAGTTGAGAAGAAGGGTAAGCTAAAATTTTGAGGACGAAATTCTATGAAGAAGGGGAGAATGTGAGGACCCGGGTAAGGGTATGGTTTTAAGAAATTTCGAGGACGGAATTTTTATAAGGGGGGAAGAGTGTAACGACCCGAAAATTCGGGTTGTCCAGAATTTAAGTTTAAAGAATTAGTTACTAATAAAATGAATTTTTATTAATACTATTATGTGCTATGTGTTTATTAATTATTCTATAACCTAGGATGATTTAAGTCGGGAGGATTCTGGCTATAAGCTAGATTGAATGAATAAGAATTTTCAAGACGAAAATAAATTTTTTTCGGGAACAAAATATTTTCAAGGAAAAAGGCGAAATAGGCACTATTCACCCGACGAAACCCTAAGGGTTAGGGTTTGAATAACCTAAGCCTTTTCGAGAGTTTAGTATGTCGAAATGACATTCCGTCAAAAGATTTGACGATAATATATCGTGAAAAGTTAAGTAAGCCGATAAAAGTTTTTCTTGAAAAACGTGCAAAAATTAGACGAAATAAAAACAACGAAAAGTATTGTTATGTACTTTTCACTCGTTTAACTACGTTAGGGGAAAAGGTAAAGGAAAACTCTTAATGCCAAAAAGTGTTTTTCAGTTTTTCGGAAGTCTAAAGAATACGTAAAAGTTAATCGGTAAAGGATAGACGAAATATCCAAAAATATTTAGATTCTGAGAATCGTAGTTTTCGAACTGTCGGACGAAATCTGAAAGACGGAACCACGAAACTTCCAAGGGAAGCTACGTGAATAGTAAAGAGGTGTACTGAGGAGGTGGGAATAGTATGGAGGTGTGAATAGTAAGGAGGTTAGGGGGGAAAAATGACTAAAATACCCCTAGCTTTGAAAATCTATAAATAGGAAGCTAAATTTATTTGTTTTGGATTTTGAAAAATCCTATAACACTTGAGAGAGAGAGAGAGAGTTCGGATGGGAGGAAAGAGGAGGAGGAAAAGCTTGCTCGTGTGCACACTTTGTCCGACGAAAAAAGATTATAGGAGAAAGGTAATCCAAAACTGAGTCTCTTATAAATTTTCTTTAAGTTTTCTATGTTAAAATCATAACTTAATGATAATAGAAGTAAAAGATGTAAGAATGAATTTCATATGGTTGAAATCATGTGAAAACAAAGAAATAAGAATTAAAAATTTAGTTTATAAATTTTTTAAGGAAGTGTAAGATTCGTAATGATTTATAACGAACCGAGTAGATTACATGAATAAGTAGGTGAAATAAGTAAGGAATGGTGTTCTATAACATCAAATTCCATTAAAAAGTGAAATCGTAATCCAAAATATCGATTAAAAATGAAGAACGAACGAAGAACACGTGAAGAACACGAAGAACGTTGTTGATGGACAAATTTAAAACCTTCGTAGTATAATTGTTGTTGATTGACAAGTTTAAAACCATCGCATATAAGTTAGATGCTTATTGCTTGGTTAGGAATGGTATAAATGTTCATGAAGAACGGATTAAAACTGAGCTATAACGAAATTATGGTAAAAATTTCGTAAAAGACGAACGATAATTTGAAAGTTAGTAAATGAACCCGAATGTGTAGGGTTTCATAAGGAAGTAAGAGAACATAGAAAATGTGAGTCACTCAAGAATGAATGAGTTCCGAGTTCGGATGACCGAATTATGGACGAACGAACAAAGAATATTAAAAATATAAAACGAACAAAGAGTGAAGATCAAGTCAATTGAATGGCATGTTAACAGATTCAGAACATGGTTCTGTCCAAGGGGTATTAAAGTACATAAGATAAAGAAGGGAATGGCTTTGGAAGGACCTCGTTTCGAGTTATAACGAATAAGTTACGAAATTTTGAAGTAAGCGATTCAAGCTTGTAAAAGACTTAGAAATTTTTTTAGGTTTCTTGCTCGGCGCTACAGCGCCAGCTGAACCTTGGGAGGTGGCGCCGCAATGCCAGCTTGGGATGCCATGCACTGTTAGCTGTCATCGCAGCCTGAGAGTTAGTGAAGGACTCGGCGCCGCAGCGCCATGCCAGGGAGGTAGTTGCTGAAGACTTGTGTCGTAGCGCGAGAGGAAGGAAGGGAACTGGCGTCGCAGTGCCAGTGCAGGGCAAGGCCCAATAATGAGCTTTTAAGTGCTCAATTATTGGAGGATGTGCAAGAAAAAAGTATGAACATATAGTTCACCTAAAATAACACTAAAGAAAGTGAGCTAAACCTTTAGTAAAGGTTGAACGGAAAGATTAAACGAGATTAAAAGACAAAGAATTTAAGCGGTAGATTACGTAACCGATATCTGGGAACCGTAGTCGTGATGAATGAATGTGATGGATTGCTATGATTATGATTCCTTAGACGTTGAGTGACGAAGGTAATGAATAACATTTCGATGTTATGATTGTGGTAATGAGGGATAAGTGTAAAGCGTATAGACACTGTGAATGTAACGTTGTTGCGATGAACGATCGGTCTTAGCATACAAATATCAGTATGGCTTCGACACTAAGAACTGGTAATGAACATGGGGTTCATGTAATGGATAACGAGAGTATTACGTAAGATACGAATGGTATCAAGAAAGCCGTAACTAATGGTAATACGATTAATGGAAGCCGATAGTGATTCAGATGGAGAATGTTAGAATGAAATGTAAGCGTTGAACACTTTAACCGACGTGAAGGTTGAGTGTACGTAAATACTAAACGGATAGAACCTACACCCAGTGTATGGTTTGATCGTAAGATAATGAAGATCAATGATTAAACCATGAATGGTAAAGAACTAAATTAAGACAATGACGTTAACGTAACGAAGCCGAGTTAATGATTAATTTGAATAATCATTCTGAGTATACAAAAGACTGTATGACTTGGACGATAAAGAGTGAATCCTAAGGTATGACATTTAGTTGTCAGAAAGCCGTAATGAATAAGAAATTGACTTAGTGAACATTATAGTTTAATAGTTCGGATAAGTTCAGATAAAATTAGGTTGTAGTATAATCGTAACCTTTGATGGTTGACATATGGGAGTTGGGCTAAACAATTCTTTCAGAGAGAGAAGGTGTATACAAAACTGGCAACCGATCTAACTCACTGTGATGGCAGTGTAGATGAGACGAAAATTTATTTGTTGGTTGTTTGTGGGAAACCACTCAGAGTACCATATGGACTACTAGCAGAGACACGATGTGTGCTGAGTACTTGTAAGGTTATAAGAAGAAGATAAGAATGTAAATCATCAAAGATAATGAACATTTTGAGTAAGACATCTCCGTATGTCATGAAATCGTAAACCGGTAATTAAAGTTGGTCGCGTAAATTTATATTGTAAGAACACGAACCCTAAGAAGTAAAGTTAAGTAAACCATTGCGTAAGTCAAATATGTAGCTAATTGCTCCATGTTATTTTCCTTATGTATTATATAGGAATTAGAATGAGCAGTTCAGCGTAAACTCTAAGATGTAGTTGCGCGTAAGGTAAGTTTCGTAACTTCATTCATATTCTAAATGAATGCTAGTTTCTTAAACTTCTCAGATGTTGAACTTGAGAAGTTCTGTCTATGTGTGAATGTGTGATATTTGTACAAGGTGGTAGAACGTATGAGGCCTTGTGCCACAATGTGAACACTTCGGTGTTTCTATGATATGAATTGTTCTGTGATTGAGCTGTTCAATACAAGCATGTTCTATTTATACATGAACCGTTATTTCTAAGTCTGTGCTAATGATTCTAGCCAGACATGATGTGTATGAAAAAGGTAGAGGAATGAAAGTATTTCAAAGTGAAAGTGACTGATGTTTTAAGATGATAGGAATTGAGACTATTCCTATTATTCAAGCTGCTCCATAACTTTTGTTCGGTTATCGAAGTTCTAAAGGAATGTTTTAAACTCTTAAAGTTATGTGTTCAACTGTTATGACTTGCTGGGCAATTGAATGCTCAAACTTGCTTTAAATGAAAAACCTTTTCAGTAAACGATGTTAAAAGAACTTAAGGTTCCCGTAAAGATCAAGCTGACGGTATCCAGATGAAGTGCCATTCAGAATGTGAATGAGAGAGAAGATCAAGTGAAGACTTGTAATGTAGAAAGATGAATTGAACGATTGATTAGTTTAATGAACTGTTATGTATTCTTGGTGGCGGATAAAAGTCACTCTTGTAAGATGAAATGAATAATGTAATTATCATTATTTGTAATGAAAGAGGTTATAAGGTTTCTATAACCTGGGATTTGAGGATGTATGTTGTTATATTTTAGTATATAATGATGTATGTTTGGTAAGAAGTGGGACCGTGGCATATAGAATCTGGGTGTAAAAATAGACCGAATTTCGAGGCGTTACAGTGTAGAACACCCCTATGAATCTAATAACTCGAGTAGTAAAGGCCACGTAATCAACATAAGCCAAATTAGATTTTTCGAACTCTGAAATTTATTCGGCGAGTGCATTTTATGCTCCATCTCAACATCGGTCATGCGTTTATGGGCGAGTGTGTTTTACGCTCCATCTCGACCTACTGTAAAACTTTCGATATTAAATCTTCTTTTCTTTTTATTCTCATTTTTTTATATGTCAACATGCCAGAATCCAAGATCCAAAACTGTATAAACGTCTAAGTCTTTTGTTACCTTGTAAAAATGAAAGTTTATAAGAGTGAACAAACTCTCAAAGCAATAAACACGCGAACTAAATTTGAAAAATAACTAGTTAACACAGTTGGTCGGTGCTTGCTAAGAAGGACGGAGCAATAACAGTTTAAACTTATCGATTGAACTAACTCCTAGTTCATACATGCTTGGCACGACTCTAAGAGATAGACATAAAACTTGGTGCTTGTTATTAGCCATAATAAAAAATTAATGATAAATATACCACCCTTGCTTAATAATAGCTCAAAATAGTGTAATAAGGCCAGCAGCATGGCACAAGCAAAAAATCTGTAGAAGCCCCAAAAAATGGTTAAAAACCACAAGCATGCTAATAATAATCAAAGCATTAATAAATAGTAACCAAACACAGTTCATGGCATCCATTGGTAATAAAAATCCAAAACATAATCCCGCAGTTCAAAATGACTGCACCACAATACTGATAAAAACATAAGCAAAGTACTAAATATGGCAACCTAACATGGCAGTAGACAGAAATAAAAAGATAATAAGCCCTAACACCCCCAAACTTAAGGTGAGCAATGCCCTCATTGCTAAACATAGATTAATCTTATACAAGAGGGTTTCCCCTGCAGCGGCGCCAAAAACTTGTTGGTCAGAAAACTGATCACTAAACACGCGCAAGTATACGCGGTCTAAAAAGTAATGCAGTGATAAGAAAAGTGTCGAACCCACGAGGAACCATCACTAATATTTACCAAGTTGTACTTTGTATCGCTAAAGTCTTATTAGAACAACAATAAATGGAAGTGTGATTAATCTAGTTGTAACTAATTATCAAAGCAAGTAAATGGATAACGAATGGTAATCGAAGGAATTACAAGCTAAGGTTACAACTTCACCCCACACGGGCATTCTGTCGAGCAACTGGTGTGCTATGCTTCATCAAACTACCTACCCTTCTCTCTTTGGTCTTAATGGTCACAACAATTTGTTGACCGAGAACACACAGGTGCTCATACACCTCTGTCGAGGTATGCACAAACATATCCTCTCCAGATCCACCCACTAGGGAATAGAATAGAAAAGAACGTCCAAGCTAGGTGATAATCCTACACATGTCTATGCGAACTATCCTAACAAGGATTTAAGCATAAGTTCTCAATTAGGCCGCACGTGGCGCACATATATATGTCTATTCTATGCACAACTTATGCAGTCGAAACTCATAATCACATGCCAATATATTTAGGTGTAAATCTACAATCTTTCTTTCAATATTATGTAGATTATCGAAATCATCACTAATGTCTTAGCGAGAATCATTAAGCATGAATATATTAAACAAAATTATATGGTGCAATCCAAAGAGATAAGACAGTTAATTTAAATAACAAAGGGTTCCATTATAACCTTAGAGCCAATACTCAGTTCATAGAAATAAAGATAACATTAATGGACTACAAAATCAGAGGAAATAAATGGACAAGAATAAACTCTGTCGAGGTTCTTCAGTCTCCAAGCATTTCACTCCTCTTAAGCTTTCCAATTCATGTAGCTCACTGCTCTTGATGCTCCAAGGAAATCCCAGACTTCTCCCTAATATACCTAATCTATATTTACAGACATTATCTAAGAACTAAAGAGAGAAAGTACAAAAGAAGAGAAAGAACTCAACTATTCTATCCGACTATATCCTCTTTTTTTGTAGAGGCTCACTTGATATATATATATATATATATATATATATATATATATATATATATATATATATATATATATATATATTTGTTATCCTCTTTTTTAGGTCAAGAGAAAGCCTTCTCTGCCTGGGCACCGGAGGTGGCGCTGCGGCGTGGGCAATAGGCTTGTGGGTGGCACTGCGGCGCCACGTTAGCTTGGAAAACACCGGAGCTCGCGCTGCAGCGTGAGTCCATGAAGGAATCATGGCACTGCAGCGCCAGGATGACATCAGCAAGACAGGGGAGTGGCGCTGCGGTGCGAGCACAAGGCTTGGCTCTGGCGCTGCGACGCCAGTGTATGTAAATTGTCCGATTTGGCCCCCAAAAGTTAGAAAAGTCCTGTAAAGCCCTGCAATACGTCAGTGAAGCATAATAACACTATAATCATATAAAACTATATAAAATCTATGAAGATCAGGTAACTATTTAAGCCATAAAGTATCCGATTCGCGAGTATAAATCCCACTCATCAGTACACCAAATAAATAGTACCCCGAGTGATTAGTACTCGTATGAATAGTACCAAATGAATAGTACCCCGTCATGCAAAGTATCCCAAATAAATAGTACCTCGAGTGAATAGTACCCCATCAAAGTACCCCGAATAAATAGTACCTTGAATGAATATTACCCGAGTGAATAATACCTGAGTGAATAGTACCCCGAATGAAAATATTGAAATTTAATAAGTAAGTTTAGACTAATATTGCAATGAAATGATACTAGATGAAGTGCAAAACTCAAGGATATTCTACAAATTTCAGGGATTATAGAAGCAATACTTACCATAGTAAGTTTAGATTTTAAGAATATGAAAAGAAATAATATACGAAACTACAAATGGATTTTCACCCGTCATGCAGTAATTCGCGTAGACAGATCTTTTTCACAAATAAAGAATGAATACGAAGGGTTATTCACCATACATGCGATAATCTGCATAGACATGTTACTCCTGCAGATTAATAAAGAATGAATACGATAAATAATATCCCTTACAATACGAAAGAAATAATACCCCTTACGAATACAAAAGAAATAACACCCCTTACTTTAGTAGAAGATTGGATACTGCAATAGTGAAGTAATAAAATACTCTTCTTCTTTCTCTCTATAGTTTCTCTTGTGAGTCTTAGTGAATTGGTGAGAATGAAAGAAGAAATAAGGTTCTATTTATAGGAGAATGGATGAAATAGTAACTGATTTATGGACGATCCAAATTGATTTACTATTAAAATAGACGGTTCATATTGATTTACTACTAAAATCACAACCGACGGTCCAAATTGATTTACTATTAATACCACAACCGCCGGTCCATATTGATTTACTATTAAAACTACAACCGATGATCCAGATTGATTTAATATTAAAATCACAACTGACGGTCCAGATTGATTTACTATTAAAACCAAAACCGACGGTCCATATTGATTTGTACATCTCCCCATGGAATAATAAGTCAAACTTACAACAAACGCCTCATGACAAACCCCTCTATTTATATCCAAAAATTGAATAAATATTTACTACAAATCACTTGTCTTCAATAAACATATTTTTAATCTTTTAACAATTATTCATCATTAATATTATAACTCACAATGTTGACAACTAGATCATTCCTAGAAAAGAGGGGACTTTCCGATAAGTATTTCTCCTTATTGGCACACAATTAAATAACCTAATCACTTTCCTCTATAGAACTTTCTAGACATTGTCAATTATATAAATAATAATATGAATAAATGTGTTATCTCAATTATTGATTTAATAATATAAAATATTGTGCAGATGATACTGTGACAATAATTAAATCAATAATATGAGATACTCTGTAGCAACTACTGTGACAATTATTGAATGAAACTGAGTGACTTTTTACGTAAACATCCATAATCAGAGATACTGTACAATACTGTGCGCTACTGTGCAACCACGCGTATTACTGTTCTTTTATCATCTGTATTTCAACAGTTAACGGTAAAAGTTTTACCGTTATTTTTATAAAAAGGTTATTTCTGTTGCTTTCTATGTCCGACAGTCATTTCGTTGTGGGGTCCACCAATGATTATGTCGTTGTACGGATATTTCCTGACAAAAAGAATATTCCCCGACACAACGAATATTTTATGACACTTGCTTATGTTATAAAATTTTCACATATCACCCTTAACTTTAATCTTTTATCAATTTAACCATTTACTAAATAGAATAATAATTATAAGAAAGTTGAATACTTTTATTTCATAAAATTCAGGGTCTTACAATCTCCCCTTCTTATGAAATTTTGTCCCCGAAATTTACGTACCTGGTATGTTGAAGAGGTGATGATACATTGTTTTCATTTCAGATTCTAACTCCCAGGTCATTTCCTTAATATCATGGTTTCTCCATAAAACTTTGACTTGAGGTATAACCTTTAACCGTAGAATATGTTCTTTCTTATCCAAGATTTTAACAGCTACATCTTTATACGTTAAATCTTCTGCTATCTCGTCTAGTTCTAATTCAATAATGTAGTTCGGGTCTTCCACACATTTACGTAACATAGATATATAAAAAACGTTATGAACACGAGACATACTTAGCAGTAAAGTGAGTCTATAGGTCACAGTTCCTACTCGATCGAGGATTTTAAATGGAACAATAAATCGAGGGTTGAGATTTCCTCTATTCGTCGATTCTTGCTTCTAGAATAGCACCTTCTTGTACTTTTTTCTTCATACGCATCAGCTCCGGGTCTGTAGCTTGAGTAGCTTTAACTTTATCGATTAATGCTAGTTCTACTCAATGCGTCAGCTACTATGTTCACTTTTCCAGGATGGTATTGTCAAAATAGGTGCTGAAATGGGTTTCCTCTTGAGTTCTTGAAAGCTCTTCTCACATTCCTCGCTCTATCTGAATTTTGTAACTTTTCGAGTCAGTTGAGTTAGTGGAGTGGCGATTTGAGAAAATCCTTTCATGAATCTTCGATAATAACCAGCTAAGCCTAGAAAGCTACGTATTTCGATTACTAACTTAGGTTGCTCTCAACTGTGACTCATATCCCAACCTTGGATAACACCTCACAATGACACATATCAGTTTACCACCACACAAATATGGTGTGCCTACAGAGAGTCTGGTTTCAGTGCATTCCACGAAGGAAGTCAACAGATAAAGGCTTGTGTACCAACTCCTATAGTTGGGTTTTTAACTCCTGAATTTTAATGGGAGTCATTCGATATGAGGTTTTGAAAATGGGTTTTGTACCTAGTTCAAGGTCAATACAAAATATGGTTTCACGCTCTGGGGGTAGGCCAGGAAGTTCTTCGGGGAATACATCATGAGATTTATTAACAATAGAAATATCAATTAAATCTAACATATTTTTGTTTAAATCCGTGACATGGGCTAAGAAAGCTTGACATCCATTTTTCAATAAACGAATGGCTTTATTGTTTGATATGACAGTGATTGACTTTAGTGGTTTGGTTGCTTGAATTCGCATAACAGGTTGGTTAGGAATATGAAAACTAACGACCTTACGAAAATAATCAATTTTAGCATGATGAGTAGTTAACCAATCAATCCCTAAAATCATATCAAATGCAAGTATTTTAAAAGAGATGAGATCAACAGGTAATGTAACGGTATCGATTTGAATCAAACAAGATTTATAAATGGTGGATGTAACAAAGGTTTCTCCCAACGGAGTTTCAACCGATAAGTCAAAGTCTAATTTCTCCGGAGTCAACGTTAAACGTTTGAGCACAAGCAGGTGAAATAAAAGAATGGGTAGAACCGGTATCTAATAAGGTATAGACTTTGTAAGAGTTTATGATTAGCTTACCCATAATAACTTCGTTCGGGTTCCACACTTTTTGGGAAGTTGCGATAAATACTCTCCCTTGAACCATCGGCTTTGACTTGTCTGGCACAACCTTTGGTGTCATCATTACTGTCGGACTTGACTTCTCTATAAGGTATATTCCACCTTTAACTGCTTTGTCGTACTTCTGATCCATGATCTGAATCATTAATCTTTGATCCATATCGAATTGGGGTTGACCGCTTTGTACATGGTAATTCAAAACTCGATGTTGGGTTCTCCCAATTGCTGTCCAAAAAGAGAAATACATATCATCTATTTTAGTCTTCTTGGATCGGACGTCTCTTTTTACAATATCAACGCATCATGCGACTTTTACCCATGCATCTCCATTCTCACTCATTCAGTTGTTTCTTCTTTCAGCTGATATTTGACATTTGCATTCTCAGATTTCAGCTCTATTATCATATACTCTGTCAAAGAGAGCTTCTGTTTAAGCATTGCATATCGGGTAGCAAAATCTTGAATTGTCGCATCCCTTTGTTCCATGACCGCCTGTCGTTCTTCACCATGCTCTTCTAACTCACGAATACGATCCTGTAGTTCTATATTTTGATCATAAAATTGTCCTAATAAATCCTCCTCAGGTTCATCTTCTTCCTCACTCTCAGTTGCTACCTCCGCGACTAGCTCTGGTGCAACTATTAATTCTTCACTGATACATGGATATCTCAAATTTCTTCTTCACCTGACATCCTATAATCAAGTTTTATAACTTAATTAGTACTCCCCAAATAAAATCTTTGTTATAACAAGAAATTATACTTTAATATTTATTCTTTAAATGAATCTCCTCGATTCATCACTTAAAAACTCTATATGAGTTCATCCCTTGATTTTCAGATGTCATTCTTAAATACTGCCACAAAACAAGGGTTAATTAAAGAAATTGACATTCCACATAGTATCTATATATTCTGACCAACCAATTAAATAACAAATAAGCTTAGGTAGGACACACTAGCGAAAGTTTTACTCGTCTCTCCCCTCCTAGTTCTAACCTCAGATCTCCGCCAGAGATCATATCCCTAAGTTATGATACCAACTGTGACGCCCCCAGAATAGGTCCACACAACCCATTCAGGGTCTCCAAATACATGATACATAATCAAAATAAAAACTTCATTTATACAACTGTCATGTAAAATACGACAGCACATGCGCTGTGAGTTTTACTACCAATATTGTCTCGTAGACAATATCCAAACTCAAATAAAGTCCTCATTATAATTATTGTTACATTATTTTACAAAATAGTGAGGACTGATACAAAAACCATCTCAAACCATTACTTCACTCCCCGACTAGTCCCAGCTATATTCTCGCCTCTTGAGAAGAATAATGGAACCAAAATGAAAAGGATGAGCTCAACTAGCCCAGTAAAAAATATTATGACTAAGAAAATGTAGAACAAATTATCCTTAGTCCTCAACAGGAAAAAATTTGATAGAATGCAATACACAACAAGTTTTAGATCAACAACTGCAGCGGAAACAACAATCCATTAGAAGAGTCAAGTAGAGAATGATGTCTACTATCTTCTATGATTTAAAAATCCATCATCAATATTTTATCCCTGTAATACCAATCAATAAACATTTCACATCAACGAATTATCCATGCACTGCGGGCCAAGGATATTCGTATGTATCACCAACAAATTATTCATGCACTACGGGCCAATGATATTCGTTTATATCACCAGTGGTCATGATCATGCCAAATAACTGTCCATCTATGCACTACGGGCCAAAGGGGACTTTCAACACATCATTTGTCTGTAACATTATAGGTCATGATTATACCAATACAAAATTCTTGGTCATAATCATACTAATCAACAGTCCATCTATGCACTACGGGCCAAAGATGACTTTTACCACAACATAAGCATGAGGATGATGACAATGATATAAGGAATTAATCAAGTGAGATTAATAATAAATATTTAGAGATTTATAATTCAATTTATTTAGAGTTCAAGAGTGTCGAAATTGTCAACATGATAACTAATTGTGGAGTAAAATTTAAGAATGATATTCATGTATCAAAAATAATTTGGACAGAAAAGAAATCACTTTTGTCGTGAATAGTACCCCGAATAAATAGTACCTCGTCATGCAAAGTATCCCGAATAAATAGTAACTCGAGTGAATAGTACTCGAATGAATAGTACTCCGTCATGCAAAGAACCCCGAATAAATAGTACCTCGAGTGAATAGTACCAGAATAAATAGTACTAAATGGATAGTACCCCGAGTGAATAGTACTCGAATGAATAGTACCCCGTCATGCAAAGTATCCCGAATAAATAGTACCCTGAGTGAATAGTACCCCGAATGAAAATATTAAAATTTAATAAGAAAGTTCAGACAAATATTCCAATGAAACGATACTAGATGAAGTGCAAAACTCAAGGATGTTCTACTATATTCAGGGATTATAAAAGAAATACTTACCATAGTAAGTTTAGATTTTAAAAATATGAAAAGAAATAATATACGAAACTGCAAATAGATTTTCACCCGTCATGCGGTAATTCATGTAGACAGATCTTTTCCACAAATAAAGAATGAGTACGAAGGGTTATTCACCATGTATCCAGTAATCTGTGTAGACAGGTTACTCCCGCAGATTAATAAAGAATGAATACGAAAAATAATATCCCTTACAATACGAAAGAAATAATACCCCTTACGAATACAAAAGAAATAACACCCTTTACCTTAGTAGAAGATTGGATACTGCAATAGTGAAGTAGCAGAATACTCTTCTTCTTTCTCTCTATAGTTTCTCTCTCTATAGTTTCTCTTGTGAGTCTTAGTGAATTGGTGAGAATAAAAGAATAAATAAGCTTTTATTTATAGGAGAATGGACTAAATAGTAACTAATTCACGGACGGTCCAGATTGATTTACTATTAAAACGGACGGTCCATATTGACTTATTGTTAAAACCACAACCGACGATCCATATTAATTTACTATTAAAATCACAACCGACGGTCTAGATTGATTTACTTTTAAAATCATAACCGACTGTCCATATTGATTTACTATTAAAACCACAACCGATAGTCCAGATTGATTTACTATTAAAGCCACAACCGACGGTTCAGATTGATTTACTCTTAAAACCACAACCAGCGGTCCATATTGATTTACTATTGAAACCACAACCGACGGTCCATATTGATTTGTACATCTCCCCATGGAATAATAAGTCAAACTTACAACAAACGCCTCATGACAAACCCCTCTATTTATATCTAAAAATTGAATAAATATTTACCACAAATCACTTGTCTTCAATAAACACATTTTTAATCTTTTAATAATTATTCATTATTAATATTATAACTCACAATATTGACAACCAGATCATTCCCAAGAAAGAGGGAGCTTTCCGATAAGGATTTCTCCTTATTGGCGCGCAATTAAATAACCTAACCCCTTTCCTCGACAGAACTTTCTAGACATTGTCAATAATGTTAATAATAATATGAATAAATGTTTTGTCTTAATTATTAATTTATTAATATAAAATATTATGCAGATGATACTATGACAATAATTGAATCAATAAATATGAGATACTATGTAGCAACTATTGTGATAATTATTGAATGAAATTGAGTGACTTCTTACATAAACATCAATAATCAGAGATACTATATAATACCGTGTGCTACTGTGCAACCACGCGTATTACTGTTCTTTTATCAATGGTATTTCAACAGTTAACGATAAAAGTTTTGCCGTTATTTTTATAAAAAGGTTATTTCTGTCACTTTCTATATCCGACAGTCATTCCGTTGTGGGGTCTACCAATGATTGTGTCGTCGTACAGATATTCCCCGACAAAAAGAATATTCCCCGACACAACGAATATTTTATGACAACTTGCTTACTTTGTAAAATTTTCACATATCACCCTTAACTTTAATATTTTATCAATTTAACTATTTACTAAATAGAATAATAATTATAAGAAAATTTAATACTTTCATTTCATAAAATTCGGGGTCTTACAGTGGTGTGGTGAATTATGAATATTGTTATTGATGATTTGTAAGTTTTGTAGACATGTTTATATTTTACTGGATATCTATTTTTAAAGGAAAATTAATTATTGTGGTGGTGTGGTGAATTATGATAATTGTTATGTATGATTGTAAGTTATTTTAGGATGAAAAAAGTCTTTAGGTAATATAGTATTTTTTGAATTTTAATCTAATATTTCGTTACGTCGTACCTTCAGGCACGGGTAATTACTAGTAATTTTCTAAGAGATAATATTAATATTTTTAGCTTAGTTGGTAATCAAATGTTTTGTTAGTTTTGAGAGTATGAATATTTTTAGCCCAAATGTGTTAATTTAACATGTTAACGTGTCATGTGTACAAGTCAATGCCACATGCCACATGCCACATGACACAATATAGTTCACAATCCAAATTTTTAGATAGTAAGAGATTCATTTTGCATTGACTCAAAAAAGGGGCGCAATATCCAAATATCCATATAGTACAAGGGTCACTTTTACATTTTACTCAACATATATATATATATATATATATTCAATATTTTGTAATAAATCCTGCTTTTTAAAGTTAATAATAATAAATATTTGTTTTACACACATTTTACTCCACATGTGTTTATCCTAAATAAACACCGGGCATTCCGCTTGACACCGTTAGAGGTAGGTAGGGATGACAATTGGACTTGTTCTCCCAATAATTCTCACGTTTCGTTTAGAGTGGGGAAGGTGATTTTGACTTTGATAGTGTATGAGATCAAGAATGGGAAATCACTGAATAATGTGTGTGGATGTTGAGTGAATGGTATTTACTTACCTTGTTAATGTAAGATCTATCCGCTCGCTGAATCAGCAAACAACAAAGTTAACTTGCAGAATGAACAAACGATATCACTAAAAAGCTTGACAGTCGGAATCGTCAGACAATAACTCTAGTGTGAGAGTAAGTACATGTTAGAAAACGTCAATAATGGAGGTATGTAATTGCTTTAGTGCGTAAAATAGAAAAAGTGTCATTACTTAAAATCTTGATCATGGTCGTGTGTTTATAGCTTGACCACATCTTCCCCAATTGGACCAGGAATCTTGTGTAAAGATAACTGAAAATCCCCTAACTTGATAAAATTCAACTTCCTTAGAAATAATGAGTCAAATAGAATAAGGAAGTCTTAAGTCAACATGGACTGTATACCCTCTAGAATGTAAAATCTCCTACTGTGATGTCATGCCACATGACATGGGTTCCCCAAATCTTTCGAACCCACAAAATCATGCTCCAACATTGTCCCCACTCTGTTATTATAAGAAACTTAAAGTAAGAGAGTACAAAAACTAGTTATCAAATAACATACTGCTGCTACAGAAACCAAACCATCTCCCCCACTTGCCACGTGACTGATCAGGCCCCACCACATTCATTATCACGCTGTAAATAGGGAAACGTGGCCGCATGATCCGTTATCTCTTAAGCGTCTCCTCCACACTGAACCGTCACTTCTTACCCATTCATTAAAATTTTTCTAAAAAGATCTAACGTCTACTGCCCTCTTCATTCCAAACGATAATCTTCTCCGACCACATCTCTTTCATCAAATCGCAACACCTATCAAACAACCATGTCTGGTGAACACATTATCCAACTCGCTACCTTCGCTGACCAAACCTTTACTGCAACCACCTCTATCACCACCTCCATCGCTCAACCCATAGTGACAATACCAACCATCACAATTGCTACCCTCAACACCTCCCTTCAAACCACTCCTTCCCCTATAACTGAGATTACCCATCCCCAGAGATGACCGAAGCCGAAATCAAAGAGATGAGGATTCGAGAACAATAGAAATCAGAGAAAGCTTATTCCCATATCAACACCAGATCCTCCATATTTGAACGCGTACTCTCCTACCTCCGACTCCATTTTCAGATACCATATCAGTAAGAACTCTGATCACCAAACCTATTGGAGAGAATGTACTAACGCCCATATACGCGCTGAAATACGGAGTACGATTCCCTCTCAAAGAATTTATTTCATCTTTTTTTAAGCTTTGTTGGGATCGGGTTCGCACAGCTGGTATCGAACTCTTACATTCACTTCATTTTTTTCATCGTCTTCTGCCATGAGTGCGAAGTCGAACCATCCTTGGACTTCTTCTTTGCCATGTTTACCCTGGGTTGGTCAAAAGAACCAGGGTACCATCAATTGAATAAACAACTGAGTTTACATCAATAAAGGGTATGGATGAAGACCCCCTTTAGCAATAAAAGGTGACACTCATATTGGGTCTACATCAAAGGCCCCGAAACCCATATGCTCCATGATTGGGGAGAACCCTCAAAGACCACTTTCGAGTTCGATTCTTCCACCCAGGACTAGGAAGAAGAATTCAAAGTCTTCTACTCTAAGATGTCGAGGACAGGTTGGTCCTTATACTTGCTATCTGACTTGACCAGGCTCTTTAACCCTAAATGTAAGTCCCAAATTCACCATGATATAGTATATATAATTTTTTTTTGACTCCGATCACTAATTATTATTTACTTGCAGTAACTATATTTAAACCACAATCGATCACCCATATCGGATCCAAGACACCCATTGACGCTTCACCAACCGAAGGCATCCCCAAACCAACCGACCATAACCAACAAATAGAGGAGTCGATCGCGATAGAACCTCTTTCCATTATCCTCAAACCAAAGACTGCACATGCATCGAAGAGCTCCTTGGAGATGGACAATGAGGAAAAAAAGGGTTCTGCTAAGAAAAGACGAAGGATGGTGAAGGTAGTAACGAAAACTCCTTCCACACCTTTGGCTCCTTCCACCAAACCTTCCTAAGGGACAACCCTTGAACCGCTCCAACCCCTAACCATAACCGAACCTCAACAATCAACACCAAATGAGCCCATTCTAGAAAAGGGAAGGAACCCAAAGAACCACCTACAAACAACTTGCCAAAAAACCATGTACAGAAACTTGTCCAACTCTTATTGAACCCCAAAAACAAACATTACCCCCACAACCAACCAACTCCCCTATTGCCTCCACACCAAGGCAAAGGGACCCCTCCTCCAACCAGCTTGTGGCCCAGAGACCATCTTAACAAATACTGATGTGTTAAACTTATGTACTACAAGCACACAACGTCTATTATAGATTTGACAAGTACAGGTCGAACCATAGAGACTCGATTAATTCTTTAATATATCCTTAATTAATATTTTAGGCAAATTAGAAATAAATATGGTGGAGTCGACTTATTAACTAAATTATGCAAATTAATAATTAATAACGGAAACTATCAATGAGAAAAGATACTTAGGAATCTGAATCCACTAATTATTGACATAATAAAAAATTTCTTATTTTCCAAATTAATTCCAAATTATTCTCCATTCCCTTTAAAAATATTAATTTATATAATTAATATGAACAAGCATAAGTTATGAAAAATTCACAGATTAACTATAATTTATCAAAACCTCGCAATCAATATAAGAATCTAATACAATTTGTGCGAAGGAAAATATGAAGGTGAAAATAATTAGGCTCTAATTTCGGATTAAAAAGAAAATATTATTATGAAATACCTAGTTTTCATTATCATCTTAGGTATTATAAATTTAACTAACCATGGAATCAAAAATTAATACTACTAATTGCATGAAATAAGAACAATAATTAAAAAGAGAATTTCTATTAGAACAATAAAAGAAAGTTACAAATACTCCCTGACACTAGTACCACACATGATTGGAAGAAAAAGACAAAAGCTCTAAACATCTCACTTCCTTCTGCACCAGCAAAAAACTCTAAGAAAAAGAAAAAAAGAAGTGGTGTCCCTACTCTCTATAGCAAGAGACCTATTTATTGCGAAAATAATTATGTGTTCTAATTTAGATACATTGAACTTGGTCTCTTTTATTCTCTTTTTTCCTATTCTTTCCTTCATGACTTCAATCTCTATATGGTAATTTCAAAAGAGTCCTTTTTAACATAGGTTTCAACTTTTTAGTGACAATCAACTTCTCAAAAATATATTTTAGATAGAGTTTTCTTTCTCTTTCTGGATTTAACTTGCATACAAAGATTGTTCTACCTATTTTATTCTCATTGTAGGATTCTTCTTGGATATTTTCTTACATAAATAAGAGCATTAAATATCGCTTAATCACCAAGATTTTGACTCTATTGTAACAAAATATTAAATCATACAAGATAAAATAAAACATATTAATTAAATAAACTAATATATTAAAAGGACAAATTAGGGATAATAAAATGTATGAATTATATGTCTATTAAATACCCCCCGTATCTAATTTATGCTCGTCCTTGAGTAAAATAGAAGAAAAGAAAACTAGAACTACCCAATTTTCGTAGGAACCACGATTGCACTTAGCATGTGCAACAAACCTTTAAACCTCAAGGTTACCCCAACTGGATGAGTTGTGTCTCGTAAGAGTTTGAATTGAATATAACCACAAAATTCAAAAGTATTTTTGGGTTCAACAAGTTATGAAATTTAAAGAAAACTTTTAAGTATACATGGACATTATATATAAGCAAGATTAAATTTAAAACCACACTTTCACCTTATAAAAAATACTCAATTTTCATTTTAGATATCGTCCTTCATAAAATTAATTTCATGTACTGCATGAATGTGTATATAATGTAACTCTTAGTAGGGGTTTTTACCATTAAAATCAATCAAACTCATTTTTCTTTTTCTTCTTTCTTTTTCCTTCTTTTTTCTATTTTTTATTTTTTTTCTTGACTTGTGCAATGTCTCGTTTTCTTAAGCTTTTTAGAGTTACTTATGTAGCAAGCGTTGGACCAATGATTCCCAAACTAGTTGGCTTTAGGGCCTTAGGTGTAGAGACACCCCTAAGGGCTTACTTAATCAAGTAACAAAGACTACAAAACTAGACTAGTCAAGCTGCTTATATCTATTACACTTTTCAATGTGAATATTGATGTTTCCTGAGACTTATATATCCAGTTAGTTCATTCAATGGACATTGAAGCAATTATTTATTTCTTTCAACTTTTTCCCCTTGTTTTTCAATTTCTTTTTTTTTCTTGAAATTGCACGAATCATAGTTTATACCCCACAACTAAGTGTTAGTGTGAATGTGAAGTGCATAAATGAATAGGAACTTTATTTTACACAAGATGGTGTTTCAAACTAAGATTTTGTATCTTATCGAAGGTTCAAGAGTTCTAAATCTTTCAATCTTACTCATAAGTTTTAACTCCATGAACACTTAAACAAATAAATTCAATCCATAAAAATTCATACAAAAATTTTCAATTTTTTACTATATTTTCCTAAAAAAGAAAGAAAAAAAATCTAATACAATAATACAAACAAACTCCCCCATACCTAAATCATGCATTGTCCTCAATGTATGCAAATGAAGAAAAAGAACAAAGAAATGAAAGAATTGTACCTCATATGCGGGACATTTGTTCTATAAGAAAATGTGGTGAGAAAGAAAACAAATTTATATATCTACAAATTTTATAAATCTTGAAAACTATGTGACGGTAAATGAGTGATGCAAACTAACAAGTTAGTGTGGATTTCTTAGGATGTTTAAAGAGGTTTGGGTAATTGGAAATAGTCATAATTTGAATTAGAAGAACAATACCCGATTGATTCTTTTAAAATTGGGCCAAGTAGTGACAAAGGAAAATGAAACTTTCTTTTGAAAAATTCTAACTTCATAAAATCTATCCAAACGTGCCATCCATATTCGTTACCAAGAGGCACTAAAACATTTTCATCATTTTGAATAACTGTTATACCAAGATTTTTATGTACCACTTGAACTGGACTGACACATACATTATCTGAAATGGGAGATATGATCTCATTATCTAAACAAGGAAGATTTCATTGTCTACAACCTTTACTTCATTTGTTAAATCACATTTAGTGATTTTGGAAAGTGCTTCGGATGGACCTATGGTAGACTTAAAATGATCATAAGAGGATTTAAATTCAAAATCAATGTGATCCTCTTTAAAATGCTCAAAATGTGGCGAACTTTATTTAATTATAGGTTCCAGTCTAGAGTAAGACTTTTGGGCTATGAAATCCATCATCTCATTGACCTCATTCAAGTATTCAGTTTCATCCCAATTTTGACCAAAATGATTTAGACAAAAGTTTAGAATTTCATCTTCTCCCGTAAGTTCATTTTTAGACATTTTTTAAATCATGTTTATTTAAACGGGGGGGGGGGGGGGGGTCAAAAAAAATCACTAAGTTTCTTTTCCACATTAAATACATTTAAGTAAATTGTCATGTTCCTAAATGTCAATTTAATTAGTCCATTTCTATAATTGATTAACGCATTAGAGGTTGCTAAAAATGGTCAACCTAAAATAACAGGAATTTGACCCTTGGGATTAGCGACAGGCTGGCTTTCAAGGACAACAAAGTCAACAGAGAACACAAATTGCCAACCTCAATGAGTACATCTTTAACTATTCCTTTTGGCACTTTAATGGACCGGTCAGCTAGTTGGAGTGTGACACTTGTCCTTTTTAACTCCCCTAAGCCCAAGGTTTGGTAAACAGGAAATGGTAACAGGGTCACACTAGCTCCTAAATCAAGTAATGCTTTTTTAAATAAGGTGTCATGTGACGCCCCCAAAATAGGTATACAACACCCATTCTGAGTCGCCAAATACATGGTACAGAAAGCAAACTACAACTTCAATAATACAAATGTCGTGCAAAATACGACAACACATACTGTGAGTTTAAATACAAATATTGTCTTCTAGACAATATCCACACTCAAATAAATCCTCATTACAATTATTCAAACACTATTTTACAGAAATAGTGAGGACTACTAATACATCTTTCTAGAACCATCACTCCATACCCCGACTAGATCCTGCTATGTTCTCACCTCCTGAGAAGAAAAATGGAACAAAAAGGAAAAGGGTGAGCTCAACTAGCCCAGTAAAGAATATTATGACTAAGATAATATACAACAAATTATCGTTAGTCTTCAACAGGGAAAAATCTGATAAAATATAATCGACAACAAGTTTTAGATCAACAACTGCAGCGGAAACAGCAAACCATTAGAAGAGTCAAGTAGAGAAAGAATTCTACTATCTTCTAAGATTTAAAAGTCCATCATCAATATTTTATCCCTGTAACATCAATTAATAATCATCTTTAACCAAATATTCATCTTTGCACTACAGGCCAAAGATATTCATTTGTATCATCAGTCGGTCATGTTCATCTCAACACCTGTTCATCTTTGCACTACAGGCCAAAGATATTCATCAAGTAATTATACATCTTTGCACTACAGGCCAAAGATATTCATCAAGTAATTATACATCTTTGCACTACAGGCCAAAGATATTCAGTAATATCATCATTTAGGACTGAGGATGATGAAAAATATCTTAAAGAGAACGAATCCAATGAGACAGAAGGACAAATAGTAGGGATTCGTATAACAGTTTATCCAAGATCAATAATACTTCATAATAATCAATTGTGAAGCAGAATTCAAAAATAAAGATCAAAACATGGATACAATCAAAGATAGTAACCATAATAGACATCTTGGACAAAAAGGAAAATTTTTATTTTTCGGTGAATAGTGCCGTATTCGTGAATAGTGCCGTATACGTGAATAGTGCCGTATACGTGAATAGTAACCCCGACACAAAAAGTTCCAAATTTGATAAAAACTCATATCAATATTTCAGCATAATGATATTGAAGAAAATAATATCATTTAAGAAGAAAATAATATCCCTTACCTCAAAATATCAGTACTTCTGGTCGGAATACCGGTATAAGGCTGAAAGAAACTTGCTCTGATGAATAGAAACTCTCAAAGTATCTAAATACTCACAAAATACACTCAATAATCTAGAGAGAGAAAGAGAGAAAACTTGTTTCTGGTGTAATTTTCAATTCTAACTTAGCCCTCTATTTATAGGAAAATTTTGGTAGGTTTGACCTGCAACCTGATGGCTTTACCTGCTACTATTCCCACCTACCACATTTGAAATATAATTCAGCACATTTCTTCACCAACCACAAGTGGGGCCCACCAATTCTAGAATTTTCCACCAAAATGATAAACTCCGAAAATTCAACAATTTCTGAACCAGTCATCATGTAAAATTCGTAATAAATCATACGTTCATTTTTAACGGTTCAAAATTTGTGGACATATACTCAACTTATATATGTATAACATATCCAAAAATTACCACGATCCAACGGTCGGATTAAAAATTATAACCCCCGCAAACTATCTCAAAAACCCTGATTTTTAATACCTCCATTCCGACAAAAATACTGACAAAAACCTCAACATTAACTCCTTCATTTTTAACCACAAAAATATATCCCTCATTTATATCCACATAAAATAAATATTTCCTTATCATATGAATCAATAATTAATTATTCACAAATAATATTACAGAATCACATTTATGACAACCAGGCCGTTCCCAGGAAAGAGGGGGCTTTCCAATAAGGATTTCTCCTTACTGGCGCGCAATTAGATGACCAAACCTCTCCTTAGACAGAACTTTCTAGACATTGTCAATAATGTTATCTAATAATATTATTCAAATAATATGAATTATTGATCTGATAAATGAAAATACTGTGCAGCAACAATTATTGAAACAACAATAATATAAAATATCAACGCAGCAATTATTGAATCAATAAAATAAAATATTGAATAATAACTACTGTAACAATTATTGAGTAGTGCCTTCTTACGTACGAATCAATAATTCAATATACTGTGCAATCCGTGTGCTACTATGCAACCACGCGTTATTACTGTATTTTTAACCACCGGTATTCAACAGTATAACGGTAACAACAACTTATACTTGTCGTTTTTTTCATCCAATCGCTTTCCGTTATGGGGCCCACACAAGGCTGCGTCGTCGTACGAATATTCCCCGACAGCAAGAATATTCCACGACCAACCGAATATTCACCGACCAAAAATAAATATTTTATAACCACTTGCTTATTTTGCAAAATTTGCACATTTCACCCATAACCAAAGTATTATATCAAATTAACCCCTTATTATTCACAATAATATTTAGAGAAAATTTGATTTTATTCATTAATAAGTTGGGGTCTTACAACCTCCCCTCCTTATGAAATTTCGTCCTCGAAATTGACGTACGCACCTGATGTTTCAAAAAGGTGAGGATACCTCGCTTTCATTTCTGATTCCAACTCCCAGGTCATTTCTTCAATAGCATGGTTTCTCCACAAAACCTTAACTTGTGGTATAACCTTCGTGCGTAGGACATGCTCTTTCCTATCCAAGATCTTAACAGGTACCTCCTCGTACGTTAAATCTTCAGCTATCTCGTCTGGTTCTAACTCAATAATGTGGTTCGGGTCTTTAACATATTTACGAAGCATAGATATGTGAAAAACATTATGAACACGAGACATGCTTGGAGGTAATGCGAGTCTATATGCCACATTTCCTATTCGCTCAAGAATCTCAAATGGACCAACAAATCTTGGATTGAGCTTTCCTCTCTTCCCAAATCTTGTAACTCCCTTCCATGGTGCAACACGTAACAATACATGATCCCCAATATTAAATTCCACGTCCTTCCGATGAAGATCCGCATAACTCTTTTGTCGATCCTGTGCCGTTTGTATACGTTGTCGAATCGTTTGGATCTTCTCTGTAGTAATGCGTACCAATTCTGGTCCCAACAATGTTGCTTCACCCACCTCGTCCCAGCATACTGGAGAACGACATTTTCTTCCATACAACGCCTCAAATGGAGCCATACCTATGCTCGCCTGATAACTGTTGTTGTAGGAGAATTCCACCAATGGTAGGTACTTATCCCAACTCCCTTTGAGATCTAAGACACAAAGTCTTAATAGATCTTCAAGAGTTTGAATAGTCCTCTCTGATTGTCCGTCCGTTTGAGGATGGTATGCTGAACTGAATCGTAAATCCGTGCCCATAGCTTTCTGCAAGCTAACCCAAAATCGTGAAGTGAATCTTGGGTCACGATCCGAAACTATGGATACTGGCATGCCATGCAATCTCACAATCTCGTTCACGTACATACTAGCAAGACGTTCAAGGGAATAAGTCTCACGTATCGGCAAGAAATGAGCGGACTTGGTTAATCTATCAACAATAACCCAAATCGCATCTATGCCTTGAGAAACCTTGGGAAGACCCGTAACAAAATCCATAGTAATGTGTTCCCACTTCCATTTCGGGATCTCAAGTGGTTGCAATGGACCCTTTGGCACTTGATGCTCCGCCTTTACACGTTGACAAGTTAAACACCTCGAGATAAACTCCGCGATCTCTCTTTTCATATTGCTCCACCAAAATGTATGTCGAAGATCGTGATACATTTTGGTACTCCCAGGATGGATTGCAAACGGTGTGTTGTGTGCCTCCATCATTATTCTATGCTTCAAGTCAAAATCGTTAGGAACACAAAGTCTGGAGTTGACTCGAAGTATTCCTTCTTCATCGATTCTTGCTTCTGGAATAGCACCTTCTTGCACTTTCTTCTTCATACGCATCAGCTCTATGTCCGTAGCTTGAGCAGCTTTAACTTTATCGATTAAAGTCGGTTCTACTCGTATATTTGATATCATCATGTGGGTACTTGGAGCCTTCATCTCTATCTCCATCCTTTGCAAGTCATACAAAATGGGCCTTTGTGTTAAAAACATTGCACTCGTACCCGCATATGATCTTCTACTCAATGCGTCAGCTACTACGTTTGCTTTTCCAGGATGGTATTGGATGGTATGATCGTAATCTTTCAACAGCTCAAGCCAACGTCGTTGCCGCATGTTGAGTTCCTTTTGGGTGAAGAAATATTTGAGGCTTTTATGATCTGTATAGATCTCCACTTTCTCCCCATACAGGTAGTGTCTCCAGATCTTCAACGCAAAAACGACTGCTGCCAACTCCAAATCATGAGTAGGATAATTCCTCTCATATTCTTTGAGTTGTCGTGAGGCATAGGCTATGACTTTCCCATGTTGCATGAGAACACATCCTAACCCTTTGCCTGAAGCATCGCTGTAGATAACAAATCCATCCAAACCAGATGGTATTGTCAGAACAGGTGCCAAAATGAGTCTCCTCTTGAGTTCTTGGAAACTCTTCTCGCATTCCTCACTCCATACGAATTTTGTATCTTTCCGAGTCAGCTGAGTTAACGGAGTAGCGATTCGAGAAAATCCTTCCACAAATCTCCGATAATAACCAGCTAAGCCTAGAAAGCTACGTACTTCGATTACCTACTTAGATTGCTCTCAACTGTGACTCATATCCCAACCTTCGATAGCACGTCACAATGACACCTATCAGTTTACTACCGCACGAATATGGCGTCCCCTACGGAGAGTCTGATTCAGTGCATTCCATAAAGGAAGTCACCAGATAAAGGCTCGGTTATCAACTTCTATAGTTAGGTTTTTAACTCCCGAAGTTCAATAGGAGTCATTCGATATAAGATTTTAGATATGAGTTTTGTATCGGGTTGAAGATCAATACAAAAATTCAATATCACGCTCTGGGTTAAGCCAGGAAATTCTTCAGGAAATACGTCAAAAATTTTACTAACAATAGAAATATCATTCACATCTAACGTATTTTTGTTCAAGTTCATAACATAGCTAAGAAAGCTTGACATCCGTTTTTCAATAAACGAATGACTTTACGGCTTGATATGAAAGAGTTTGACTTCAATGGTTTGGTTGCTTGAATTTGAATAACAGGTTGCTTAGGAATATGAAAACTAACAACCTTACAAAAGCAATCAATTTGGCATGATGAGTAGTTAACCAATCGATTCCTAAAATCACATCAAAAGCAAGTATCTTTAAAGAGATAAGGTCAACAGGTAATGTGATGGTGCCAACTTGGATCAAACAAGATTTATAAATAGTGGATGTGATGAAAGTTTCTCCTAACGGAGTTTCCACAGATAGGTCAAAGTTTAACTTCTCCGGAATCAAGTTTAAACGTTGAGCACAAGCAGGAGAGATAAAAGAATGGGTAGAACCGGTATCTAATAAGGTATAAAATTCGCAAAAATTTATAAATAACTAACCCGTGCTAATTTCGTTCGGGTTCCTCGTATTCTGACCAGTCACGAAAAACGCTCTTCCAGGAACCGTTGACTTTGACTTATCCGGGACAACTTTTGGAGTCACCATCCCCGCTGAACTTGGTTTTACTACAGAACACTCTCGAGCTATATGACCCTCCTTTCCACAGTTATAACATACCTTGAACTGCTGTGGGCAATTTGGACTTATATGTCCCTCCCTCCTCTCTGTAACATAACTGTAACATCTAACTCTCCTTCCTCCGTTCTCCTCCCCCTGAATTTGTTCCTGGTGCTGGTGCTGCTATCGACATCTTCCTGTCATCGTTAAATCTTCTCTTCTTGAAATTTTCACTTGACTCACCTCTCCTATTATCATGGCCACGATGACCACCCGAGTGGTTACCGCTTTTGTCCGAATGCTTTCCTTCCTCTGGTTGTCATTGCTTCGATGACTGCCGCCACCGGTATGACCCTGGTTGTGGTCCCTCGGTTGAACATACTCATTATCTCGCTCTAATAATTGAGCCCTGTTTACAACATCTGAATATAAAGAAAATTTATGAGAGATAAGATATTGTCGAATCTCGGGTTTTAGACCTCTCAGAAACATCCTTGTCATTCGTTCCTCATTTTCGACCAAATGAGATGCAAACCTGGATAACTCTGCAAACTTCGCCTCGTACTGGGACACCGTCATGTTGTTTTGTTCCAGTCTAATAAACTCAACCTCCTTCATATGACGAATACTTTCAGGAAAGTACTTGTCATTGAACAGTTTTTGAAATGTTTCCCAGGACATGTTGAGTGCGTCAGGCTGGGTACGCTTCACAGACTCCCACCAGTAGTCTGCCTCACCGCGGAACATAAATGTGGCGAATGGAACCTTCTGTTCCTCCGTGCATCCCAAGACATCAAATATCTTGGTAATTTGCTTGACCCACGTTTCCGCCATGATCGGATCCGGCTTTCCCTTAAATTCTGGTGGTCCCAATTCTTTGAACTGCTTAGCTGTGACAAACCGCGCGTTGTTATCATTTCCACCCGTATTCTGCACACGAGTCTCCCTCGTCTGATTTTGCATGAACTGCAAAAAGCTCCTAAACATTCCATCATTCATCGTTTGCTCGGTAACGTTGTTTACAGGAGGAATATTGCCTTCCTGTTGCACGTTCCCCTGGGTAGTGATCAAAGGTGTCTCCACGGTCTGATTTACTCCATTATTAACGTTCTCAGCTGCCATTCTTAAATACTGCCATAAAACAAGGGTTAATAGTCATGTCATATATTATCCCTATACTCTGACCGACCAAATAAACACCAAATAAACTTAGTCAGGTCATACTAGCGAAGGAATTCCCCGTCTCTCCCCTCCTAGTTCTTGTCTCACATCTCAGCCAGGGATCATATCCCTAAGCTCTGATACCAACTGTGACGCCCCCAAAATAGGTATACAACACCCATTCTGAGTCGCCAAATACATGGTACAGAAAGCAAACTACAACTTCAATAATACAAATGTCGTGCAAAATACGACAACACATACTGTGAGTTTAAATACAAATATTGTCTTCTAGACAATATCCACACTCAAATAAATCCTCATTACAATTATTCAAACACTATTTTACAGAAATAGTGAGGACTGCTAATACATCTTTCTAGAACCATCACTCCATACCCCGACTAGATCCTGCTATGTTCTCACCTCCTGAGAAGAAAAATGGAACAAAAAGGAAAAGGGTGAGCTCAACTAGCCCAGTAAAGAATATTATGACTAAGATAATATACAACAAATTATCGTTAGTCTTCAACAGGGAAAAATCTGATAAAATATAATCGACAACAAGTTTTAGATCAACAACTGCAGCGGAAACAGCAAACCATTAGAAGAGTCAAGTAGAGAAAGAATTCTACTATCTTCTAAGATTTAAAAGTCCATCATCAATATTTTATCCCTGTAACATCAATTAATAATCATCTTTAACCAAATATTCATCTTTGCACTACAGGCCAAAGATATTCATTTGTATCATCAGTCGGTCATGTTCATCTCAACACCTGTTCATCTTTGCACTACAGGCCAAAGATATTCATCAAGTAATTATACATCTTTGCACTACAGGCCAAAGATATTCATCAAGTAATTATACATCTTTGCACTACAGGCCAAAGATATTCAGTAATATCATCATTTAGGACTGAGGATGATGAAAAATATCTTAAAGAGAACGAATCCAATGAGACAGAAGGACAAATAGTAGGGATTCGTATAACAGTTTATCCAAGATCAATAATACTTCATAATAATCAATTGTGAAGCAGAATTCAAAAATAAAGATCAAAACATGGATACAATCAAAGATAGTAACCATAATAGACATCTTGGACAAAAAGGGAAAATTTTATTTTTCGGTGAATAGTGCCGTATTCGTGAATAGTGCCGTATACGTGAATAGTGCCGTATACGTGAATAGTAATCCCGACACAAAAAGTTCCAAATTTGATAAAAACTCATATCAATATTTCAGCATAATGATATTGAAGAAAATAATATCATTTAAGAAGAAAATAATATCCCTTACCTCAAAATATCAGTACTTCTGGTCGGAATACCGGTATAAGGCTGAAAGAAACTTGCTCTGATGAATAGAAACTCTCAAAGTATCTAAATACTCACAAAATACACTCAATAATCTAGAGAGAGAAAGAGAGAAAACTTGTTTCTGGTGTAATTTTCAATTCTAACTTAGCCCTCTATTTATAGGAAAATTTTGGTAGGTTTGACCTGCAACCTGATGGCTTTACCTGCTACTATTCCCACCTACCACATTTGAAATATAATTCAGCACATTTCTTCACCAACCACAAGTGGGGCCCACCAATTCTAGAATTTTCCACCAAAATGATAAACTCCGAAAATTCAACAATTTCTGAACCAGTCATCATGTAAAATTCGTAATAAATCATACGTTCATTTTTAACGGTTCAAAATTTATGGACATATACTCAACTTATATATGTATAACATATCCAAAAATTACCACGATCCAACGGTCGGATTAAAAATTATAACCCCCGCAAACTATCTCAAAAACCCTAATTTTTAATACCTTCATTCCGACAAAAATACTGACAAAAACCTCCACATTAACTCCTTCATTTTTAACCACAAAAATATATCCCTCATTTATATCCACATAAAATAAATATTTCCTTATCATATGAATCAATAATTAATTATTCACAAATAATATTACAGAATCACATTTATGACAACCAGGCCGTTCCCAGGAAAGAGGGGGCTTTCCAATAAGGATTTCTCCTTACTGGCGCGCAATTAGATGACCAAACCTCTCCTTAGACAGAACTTTCTAGACATTGTCAATAATGTTATCTAATAATATTATTCAAATAATATGAATTATTGATCTGATAAATGAAAATACTGTGCAGCAACAATTATTGAAACAACAATAATATAAAATATCAACGCAGCAATTATTGAATCAATAAAATAAAATATTGAATAATAACTACTGTAACAATTATTGAGTAGTGCCTTCTTACGTACGAATCAATAATTCAACTATACTGTGCAATCCGTGTGCTACTATGCAACCACGCGTTATTACTGTATTTTTAACCACCGGTATTCCAACAGTATTAACGGTAACAACAACTTATACTTGTCGTTTTCTTCATCCAATCGCTTTCCGTTATGGGGCCCACACAAGGCTGCGTCGTCGTACGAATATTCCCCGACAGCAAGAATATTCCACGACCAACCGAATATTCACCGACCAAAAATAAATATTTTATAACCACTTGCTTATTTTGCAAAATTTGCACATTTCACCCATAACCAAAGTATTATATCAAATTAACCCCTTATTATTCACAATAATATTTAGAGAAAATTTGATTTTATTCATTAATAAGTTGGGGTCTTACATGTCACCTATGATGCATGAAATAGTAGGACAACTGGGGTCCTTATACTTCATAGGGACTTGACATGGAAAGAAAGAACTAACATGAATGGTTAGAAAAGCATTCTTATAAACATGAGTGATTTTTTTGTGTGTGCATAAATCTTTTAGACATTTAGCATATGAGGTAACTTGTTGAATGACATCTAGAAGACGAATATTAATTTTAACTTGTTTGAACACTTCTAGACTTTTGTCTAATTGGGCTGACTACTTGTTTGAAATAAGTCTTTGAGAGAATGAGACTTTTGGTTTAAAGACTTTTTCTTTTGACTCAGAAGATGTGATTTGATCATTTTTTGACGCAAGTTTAGTGGATGGGCCTGCTGACTTAAAGTTTATGGGTTTTTCAGGCTAGGCTGACTTTGAAGATGGATTGTTAGATTTAACATTAAAATTTTTCTCTTCTTCATTATCAATACCAGCATGATTGTTAAAATAATTTTCATACCTTAAAGAGATTACCGAAGTTACATGATTGACTTGGTTGTTTTCAAGTGAATTAGCATGATAATGTTTTTAATTAGAGACAAGAAATTTTGGATTGGTCTTGGGTGACTAGGAAACTTACCCTTCTCTCTTTCACTAACTGTAGTGGTCAATTGACTCATTTGGATCTCTAGACAAGATAAGGCTTGGTTAGTATTTTGCATGAAATTATTGAAATGATTATGAGATTTCATTAAAGTTACTATGCTCTTCATTAAAGTGTTAAGTCTCTTCTCACTTTTATTAGAAAAACCTGGTGGATATTGAGTTGCTGAATTTGAATTTTGGTACGGACTAGGATTCGACTTTTGGTAAGGTTGAGAAGATTTATTTAGAGACTGATTGACCTGATGCGAAGATTTATTTGGGTAGGGTCCTTGATTCCATTCAAAATTAGGATGATTTCTCCAACTTTTATTATAAGTGGGTGCAAATGGGTCATTCCTAGGTCTTTGAAACATTGCATTGACTTATTCATATTCTTCAAGTTGGGACATGATTCTAGGACATTCCTCTATCACATGACTTGGTGAATTACAACTTAGACACAAAGGTGTTGGTGTTGAGACTTAGTTCACATGTGATGGTCCCCTAGTTTCTAAAGCTTCGAGTCTTTTAAGTACACCCACTAACTTAGCTTTGGTGACAACTAAATTATCAACTATATGAACACCCCTAGATGAGCTAGGTTTATCGATCTCTCGGGTGGTTTCCCATTGCATGGTTTTTCCTGCTAAGTCTTCTAAAAATTCCCAAGCCTTTTCCTCATCATTATTCAGAAAATCCCCTTAACACATTGACTCTAACATTGTTTAGTAGGATAGTCTAAAGCTTCATAAGCAATTTGACACAGTCTCTATTTCTCAATTCCATGGTGTGGGCACTGGGATAACAAATTTTCAAATTTATCAAAATATTTCCAAAATGAGTCTTTTTCAAGTTGGCAAGATTGATGGATTGCAGTCCTAATTTTAGCAGTTTTATGATTTAGAAAATATTTTTATAGAAATGTAACAACAAATCCCTCCCAGGTTGATATATAATTATTTGGTAGGCTATATAACTTTTTAACATTATATTTTAAAGCAAATGTGATAAATTTTAGCCTAATTGAGTCATCAGACAATTGTTGAATTTTCATTAAAGCACAAACTTCCTCAAATTCCTGAATGAATAAATATGGATCTTCTATACCAGTGAACCAAGGTAACATATTTATAAAATGAGGTTTAAGTTCAAAATTGTTACCAGTTATTGGTGGTAGACTGATGCATGAAGGTTGGGCAGAGCGGGAAGGATAACATCGATCCCTTAAAGAAATGATTTGTGCGACCTTCATTTTTTTTTAAAGTGAGAACTTTTAAAGTGAACTCTGAAAAATCAAGTTTACTCACTAATCGAGATGTTTCGTCCCTAATCCACACTTTTTGCATACACTACTCAGCAAATAAACAACTAAGCACACAAAAACAAATAAGAGAAAATAGAAAAAAATAAGAAAAAAATTTACTTCTAAGGTCAACCTATATAAAATCTAGACAACTCCTAATTATTCCAAGTTACATCGCAAGATCCACCAAATTTGAAATAAATCACACCACTAGCCATATAAGTGTAAGGTGGGAGTCTCTTCGAGGGTGCGGTTACTAATTGAATAACCACACATTATTTAGGTGTTTTCCTTTTGAACCACTTGCCTAGACACCAATAATTTGATTAATTTAAAATTTAGACTCCTCTTGGAGTTTCCTGCCCGAATTGAGCTCGAGAATCCTAGGGGCCAACGTCTACTTGATTTTATTAGGTTAAGATAATGCAAAATGCAAGTTGAGTTATTAGTGTTCCTAAGAAGGGTGATGAAATCCTCACCCTATCTTATTATAGGTTTTTGCCATTAATGTTAGATTAAAGATGAAAATGCACAAATAAAATAAAAAAATTGTAAGCAAATAAAGTGTCCTAAAATTTTATGAATTACGAAAGAATGAGAAATGTTAACGTACCTCAATCCTCCAACAATCACCACAGTTTATATTTGACAAAAAAACTAACAGGATGTGCTTTACGTGAGTGAATACATGAATGCGACAATTTTAAAAAATATCAATAATAAAAAACTAAACTACTAATTTTTTTTTTAAAAATATGGAGATACGAAGTACCAAAGAAAGCGCATCAACAAAATCATTATTTTTTCGCTCCTTCGATCCGCTTCGATAATCCTGAAAAAAAAATTAGAGTTAAAAACTAATTCGAATAAATAAAAATTAAGGAATAAAAAATTAATTCTAGTATCTGGCAACGATGCCAAAAATTTGATGTGTTAAAATTATGTTCTACAAAAAGTGCACATCGTCTATTGTAGATTTGGCAAGTGAAGGTCGAACCATAGAGACTAGGTTAATTCTTTAATATATCATTAATTAATATTTTAGGCAATTTAGAAATAAAGATGGTGGAGATGACTTATTAATTAAAACACTAGACAGCACTTAAAAGATGACATTTTTATAAAAAACGTTGTAGTATTTTTTTTTTACAACGTTTTTTAATAAAACATTGTAGATACATATGAAAAAACGTTATCTATTTATAAGGTCAATTTTTGATTTTAAATAGATAACATTTAAAAAAAAAACGTTATCTATGTAAAAAACACGGAGCAAAAAACCGCGCTCAAGTGAAAACTTAAAATTAAAACACCGAGCGCTCTTTCACCCATTACTGATAAGTACAAATTAGGAACTCGGAGAATGGAAGTCGTTTCACCAGTACAGAAACAAAGAATGGTAAGCAAATTATCTGGCTTCAACTTATTATCACCTATCCATTTGAAACCCTAGCGCTCTTGCTGTAGAGCAGATCTTGAAACACTAGCATCTTCCTTGATAAACCGCTGCATTTCCTCAAGAATTGTTCGCTTTTTTCCTTTTTCCGTTAAGAATTCATTTCCCAATCGAATTAGAGCTTTCGTTTGATCAATTTCTCGACGCTTCGAGTAGTTTATTTTTCGAAGAAGCATTTCAATTTCTGTGATTCGAGTTTCGGTTGCTTGCTGTTTTGATTTGGCGGATTAAGTTTTTCGTACATTTCTGCTGTTCTGTTTTGGTTTGAATTTTGTTTGCGGTGATGTGAATTAGAGCGTGGAAATGGATGATCGAGGAGGAGGATCGTTTGTCGCTGTCAGGAGGATTTCACAAGGTTTTGATCGAGGCAACACCTGTCATTCATCTTCTGATATCTTCTCTTTACTCATTTTGGTTAACTAAATTTATTACTCTCTGTTTCTATGTAAATATATAAGTACTTGTACTTTTCTGTATCAGGAGTAGTTTTGTGGAAGTTTGGATCTGTAGATTGAAATTAGATCATATTCCTAGTTTTCATGTCTAATTACATTGATATATGTGGTGAGTGAGCTGCTTGCTTGCTTCTCTAATTTATTTATTTTTTAATTTTTACGTGTATGAATTGAAATCACACAAGATGAAGGTTTTGTGTTGAAATTGAATTAGTTTGTTACGCAGTAAATTTGTTTGAGTTTGACAATTTTTATTGATTTTATAAACTTTGTAGGCTTATGAGGTGTTTCAACTTTATCCTCATTGAAATTGTTCATGTAGAATTGTTATAAAAGTGAAGCTTTTCTTATCTATAGTTACATTAATGGATTTTCTACAGTTAGTTGAGGTCTTGGCTTAAATATTGGAAATAAAATGCGAAAAAACATATTCTATTTTTTTTTGCTAAATAAAAAAACCTGATTCTTGTTTATATGTTTTGTATTGATAACCACTAGATTATTTCCAGTTTTCCTATTTTACTCAAAGAAGTTTTAGCAAAGTGTTAGGAGATTATGGTAAACTATATGAACTAGATTATCAAGTATCAAATGAGTCTTTTTTATTTCTTGGGTTGAGAACCTATGCTATTACGATACAATTCTAATGGGTGAGCCTGAGAAAAGGGTCTGGAGGGATCTTTGGGAGACTTACCTTCAATCTATAGCGCCTATTGATTCTGACTTTTTGCTGAGGGGCACGCTCAAATCTCTGACCTTGCATACTTAGGCGAGAGGCCTGCTATCACCTTTGGTCTATCAACTGAATTTGTTGTATAATGGTTCTGATGTCCAAAAAAAATAAATATATCGTTTTCTGTATCCTTCAAAATACATTTCTGGTATTCTTATTTCACAATTTGTTGTATATTGGAGCACCTTACCTACTCTTATGCATCAAAGTGTATTCCTCACCTCCAGTTACAACATTTAAAAATAGATATTTCAATCTAGTAATGAGGTGATTTAATGATTTAATGATTATTTCAATCAAAGTGTATTCCTCACCTCCAGTTACAACATTTAAAAATAGATATTTCAATCTAGTAATGAGGTGATTTAATGATTTAATAGACCCGTTTAGCAGTGTCACATCACTGGGTCAATGTGCAAACCTTTTCTCAGTTGTATTGGTACAACCAGTTAAAAACCAACTGTGACGCCCCCAAAATTAGGTATACATCACCCATCTTGGGTCGTCAGATACATAGTATAAAATACAAATACAACTTACTAATACAACTGTCGTGTACAATACGACAAAACATAAACTGTGAGTTTGAATACAAATATTATCTTCTAGAGAGTATTCATACTCAAAAGGAGTCCTCATTACATTTATTAACACACCATTACATAGAATAGTGAGGACTACTAACTAATACTATCATTCGGACCATCACTCCGTTCTCCGACTTGCCCCAGCTACGTTCTCATTTCCTGAAGGGAACAGTGAAAGAAAGGGTGAGCTCAACTAGCCCAGTAAGAAATATTATGACTAAGATAATGCAGAATAAATTATCATTAGCCTTCAACAATGTTAAACTGATAAAATATAATAGACATCAAGTTTAACTGCAGCGGAACAAGCAATCCATTAAAAGAGTCAAGTAGAAAATAAATTCTACTATCTTTTATGATTTAAAAGATTTTCCAACACTGTGATCGCTGAGACTCAGCTTAATAAAATAATTCACATCATCGAATCACCCCTGCACTACGGCCAAGGATATTCGTATATTCATTAATGGTCATGATCATGCCAACAACTGTCCATCAATGCACTACGGGCCAATGAGGACTTTTACCACATCATTTGTAACATTACGGTCATGATTATACCGAATAATCCCTGGTCATAATCATACCAAGTCCATCTATGCACTACAGGCCACAGATGACTTTCAACATTTTATAAACATGAGGATGATGACAATGATATAAGAATTCAATAAAACAAGTTCAAGAATTAATTTATCCAAGAATTAACAACGTCCAAATTGTCAACATGATACTGCTTTGTGGAGTAAAATTCAAGAATACTTAGAAGAATATTTTCATGAAAAGATACTGGATGAACCGCAATTATCAAGGATATTTCACTAATTTCATGGAGTATAGAAGTCAAAACTTAACCAATTGAGTATAATAAAGAATGGAATAACAAAAGAAATCACCATGCATGCGATAGACCGCACAGACAGGTTATTCCAATAGAATAATAAATAATGGAACCAGGTCCGGCGTAAACGCACAGACAGGATATTCCGACAGAATAATAAATAATGGAACCAGGTCCGGTGTAAAACACACAGACAAGATATTCTGACAGAATAATAAATAATGGAACCAGGTCCGGTGTAAAACACACAGACAGGATATTCCGACAGAATAATAAATAATGGAACCAGGTCCGGTGTAAAACACACAGACAGGATATTCCAACAGAATAATAACAAGACGGAACCAGGTCCGGTGTAAAACACACAAACAGGATGTTCCAACAGAATAATAATAAAAACGGAACCAGGTCTGGTGTAAAACACACAGACAGGATGTTCCAACAGAATAATAGAAGAATGTCACCAAGTATAAGGTAGACCACGTATACAGGTTATTCCAACAGAATAATAAGAAATGGAATAACAACAGTTCTCTTCATGAATAAGAAAGAATAGCACCCCTTACCGTTTTAAAGACGAGCTGAAATAAGTAAGTAGTTAAGTAGTAGAATGCTCTTCTTCTCTCTCTCTATAGTTTCTCTCTATAGTTTCTCTCTCTAGAGTTCAGTGAATTCGTAAGAAATAATGAAGGAATGAGCTGCTATTTATAGAAAAATAGAATGCATAGTAACTAATCCATGAACGGTCCAGATTGATTACTTTAATCTGACGTTCCATATTTAAAGAAAAATCTTTTAAATAAAATATAATATATTCTATTTATAGAATAACTTTAATAAAGTATTCTATTTTATATAAAAAGATGTTTCTGTTTTATTACGTTAATAATACGAATAAAACAAAACGTCATTATCGCTAAATAATTCATATTATTAACTGACAATAATTGAATCAAACTGAGTGACTTCTCACATAAGCATTAATAATCAATACCGTGTGCTACTATGCAACTACACGTATTACTGTACTTTTACTACCGAGTAGTTCAACAGTAAATATGGTAAAATTTCCGTCGTTATTTTTAATAAAATATTTTTGTCGTTTTCTCAATCCGACAATAATTCTGTTGTGGGGTCCACCAATGATTGTGTCGTTGTACGAATATTCCCTGTTAAAATGAATATTCCCCGACCAATCGAATATTATATAACAACTTGCGTACTTTGCAAAATTTATAAATATTACCCACAACTATAACATTATATCAAATTAACTCCATAATATTCAAAAATGACATTTATAGAAAATTCATCTTTATTTATAAAAGTTGGGGTCTTACACAACTGGCGACTCTTATAGTCAAATCGTCGACATATAAATGTCGGACCTTTTCACAACTTGTTTTTTCAAACAAATCTCACCTAACATGAGAACATAAAAGAACAAGAACAGAAAATGGACAAATAAAAATTCCGACGTCGACAGGTGGCGACTCTGCTGGGGACACCAGTAAGAGAACTTATGCCGGTATTATAAGCTTTTCAAAACTGTTATATGCTTGTGTGTGGATGTGGCATTTATATTTTTGATGGATGTGTACGAATGCATTTTTTTACGGCAAAAAACACTTTTTCACCACTGTGGTTATAGTGTTTTAAGCAATTAGCCATTGTACTTTTAAAATATTCAATTAGCTCACTGTACTTTTTAAAAATGTTCAATTAACCCATTCCGTCCAATTTCGCAGACGGACGTCAAAAAATTGGGCTGATTTTCCTACGTGGATTTTGAGATAATAAAATAAAATAAGTTATTTCCTACGTGGCAGGCCAGTCATCCAAATTCTTAATACTATTGAGCCACTACACTTTAAAAAAATGCAATTGGCCCACTGTGGTTTTAAAAATATTTTTATGTTTAATTTTCTTTCTTTTTTTTACCTAAATATTTATAATATGAATAATATTAATAAAAATTAATATTATAATATTTATAATATGTATGTTTATTTTAAAAATAAAAATAAAAATACCAAATAATAACACATTTTAAGTTTTTTGTGAGTTGGATTCAATATCATATAGCAATATTACAAAGAAAAAGGAAGAAATATGATATTTTTACTTATATTTTTATATTATTCTTCTTGGTATGAATATACAGACGTGGTCAGCTGGTGTGTCAAGTACCTACCAGTCTGGTCAAATATGGTAGGTAGAAGAAACCTAGAATTCAACTGCACATGCTTAACCAACTTGGACCAACTGAAGATGGCATCCAAAATTCACACATCCTTCTCCTCACCATTTCTAAACCCTGATTCCCATTTCTTTCAAACAGAAAAACCCTAATTTCCTCTTATTGCATAATTTATCGGACCTGAAACAAAAAGATGGAGAATTCAACCCAAGAATCTCATCTCAGATCGAAAACCCTTGTCACATATGAATCCCCACACACTCTACGCCATGGCGATCTCTTCAACAGCTCACCACCGCATAGCTCTTGGAAGCTTTATTGAGGAATTCACCAACTTAGTCGACGTCGTTTCCTTTGACGACCAAACCCTAACTCTCAAATCCATTCCTAGCCTCTACTTCGAACACCTTTACCCTCCCACTAAACTGATGTTCCACCCCAACCCCGCTGCCTCCGGTAAGTCCTCCGACATCCTCGCTTCCTCCGGCGACTATCTCCGTCTCTGGGATGTCCGCGACACCTCAATCGAGCCCATCTCTCTCCTCAACAACAGTAAAACCAGTGAATTTTGCGTAGTCAGCTGCCACATAGGAAATAACTTATTTTAATTTTTTTTTCAAAACCCACGTAGGAAAGTTGGCCCAATTTTTTAACGTCTGTTAGTCAAATTGGACGGAATGGATTGATTAAACATTTTTATAAAGTACAGTGGGATAATTGAATATTTTAAAAACACAGTAGCTATTTGCTTAAAATACTATAACCACAGTGGTGAAAAAGTGCTTTTTGCCATTTTTTTACCGCACTGCAATATATCTATCTGTGATATTAGTGCTTCGCATATGTCATCATTTTTATAAACGGTGAGACACGTTGTATGTGAATGTATGTTGTGTGGTTCCTCCTTTAAGAGGTTATCCTGTCGGTGTTTGATTACTAGACTCGTAGGAAGACTAATTCCAACGAGGCTTAGGAAAGGCACCACCCAAATTTGCTCCAGTTGAAAGATCGGATTAACTTCCCGTCGAGTAAATTGCGATGATTTGGGAACCTTCATGCCAAAAAGTCGAGAGATTAACCTAAGATAGGTTAGCCTCTGATAAACCAAACGCGGCGGAAAGTCTCTTCAAATCATTTCAAATTACTCGTAAAGTCAAGTACTTATAATTTCATTCCATATTCATCTCCATGTAATGAGAAATATGAAGAAACATTTTGTATATATATATGTAAATTCGTATGCTATCCTGTATTACAAACAGCTAACATCCATTTTGCAGGATAATATTCCTAAAACGGATACATCACATAGCATGTAAACATTTATACATTCCCTAAGACTAAACTATGCAAGTCTTTCGCAAGGAAACAATCGGACCTATTACCCGTCCAAAGTCCAAAAAGGCCGCGAGCCTACAGCCAATCATGTCGTCATTTGACCAGTCTAATCCAGTTTCTCGAGAAGAATTTGGTGGATTAAGTAAACAAATTATAGATTTGGTTGTTCTTCTTAAAGAACTACATCAGTCTACTCAGGGCTCAAAAATGCCCACACATATAAAATCCTTTGCACAGGGAGGAGCTAAAGGTTTGGAGAAAACAAATTCAGAACTGTAGTTGCTTACAACAGACAAAAGCCCTGAAAGCACCCATCTCAAAGGAGATCTTGACACCGGTGACATCAGGAAAAAGGTCCTTCAAATGGAAGAAACCCTTCGTTTATCAAAGGAATTGGAGTGCACGGGAGTGTCTTATATGCTGACCTTTGTATATTCTATGGTGTTCATTATCCAGAGAAGTTCAAAACTCCTGACTTCGAAAAGTACGACGGGTTAGGAGATCCTTACACATATTTGAAGGTGTTCATTGGAGAAATTAGATCTTATGCAGAGGGCGAGAAGCTCAGAATGCAGCTGTTCCAAAAGAGTCTGACTGGAGAATCTCGTTCGTGGTATACCAGATTAGACAACTCAAAGATCCATTATTGGGAAGAACTAGCTCATGCCTTCCTTACACAATATACCTTCCAGTCTCAGATGGCTCCTGACCGGTACCAGATTACCAAGGTCAAGAAACAGTCCAATGAGTCTTTCAGAGAGTATGCTCAAAGGTGGAGGCGCCTTGCTGCTCAAGTTATTCCTTCAATGACAGAGTCAGAAATGATTATGACCTCCATAGACATACAAGAAGCTCCTTTCTATGAGAGAATTTTAGCTGGCATTGGTAGACCATTTTCTGAAATGATCAAACATGGAGAGATGGCTGAAATAGGGTTAAAGTCAAGAAAGATTCAAGGCCTAGCCGCTCTTAAAGCAGATGCTGAACACATCCAGTCCAGAACTTATGGAAATAACCCCCGGAGGGTCCATAAAAAGAAAGAGGAGGATGTTTCCTTGATACTACAAGGTCAAAAAGGCAATCAGAATATGCCTATCCAAAGGAGAAATTACACCGAGTGTTCACACCCTTAGGGGACTCACTCGAGAACATTCTCAATCTTCTGACTACTCAGAAGAAAATTATGCGTCTTCTTCCACCAGCCAACCCTAATGAGAAGGGTTTCAATGCTACTCAGAAATGTGTTTATCATGTCGGTGCACTTGGACATGATACTCAAGATTGTTGGGCCTTGAAACACAAGATCCAAGATTTAATAGACAATGGTGAGATCATGGTCAGTAAACCAGATCAACCGCACGTGCAAGACAACCTTTTTCCTCAACACAATGAGGAAGAGGTCAACATGATTAATTGGAGCAGTGGATAGAGTTCCAATTTTAACGGTGAATCATCCCAGACCATCAATAATGGTGTTGACAAATTGGATTATGCAAAGTTCAAGTTTGTGAAGGAACGAAAGATGAAAGCTCTGTGTAAGCAGATTGAGCAATTGGCAGAACTGGTGATCCATCAACATCAAGTCACACGCCAATTAGTCAGCCAGGAGCATGCTAGTCTCCTCCCTTTTGTTATGAATAATCCATCATCACCTTCAGAAAATGAAACACTGGAGGACAAAGTTGCCAAAAGAGCAAATGCTAAAGCCCATCGAGATTTTGCCAATAGAAGGGATTACGTCCCTTCTACCTCCAATTAATCCCCGTTCAGGATGGTTCAATTCTAATGGAGTATGTCACTATCACTCCTATTCCCGCGGTCACAGCACGGAAGAATGTTGGGCACTCCGCCACCTTATTCAGAATCTAATTGATAGCGATGTCCTACAACTGGCAGACGATTATACTGTGTTATTTGAGAGTGAAAATACTTGTCCTACTAAATAGAAGGGATTGGTAGAAGTTATATCCGCTGAGGCTAATGGGATTGTCAAACCATTCCCAATACAAGCAATTTAACTTAGAGGAGTTGACAATCCTTTGAAAGTGATTGCTCTAGAGCCAATCAGCTTACCGTTCAGATCACAATATCCTGTTATAGCTTACAGAAAGTCCCATGGAATTATGGAGAAGTTGAAGGATCCACCTCTCATACAACTGCTACAGTGTTGAAGGAAAATCCATTGTATCTTCCCCAACGGGTGATGAAGCCTGCCTTCAAATCAAAGGGGAAAATTCCCATGGAGAAGATTGAAAAGTTCCTTCGTACTATGGGCCATAATGAAGCCAAGTTGGTTTTAAGCTTAAGAGAAGCTCCACATCAAATTTAAATACTGGACTTGGTGTTCTCTTCTGAAGATCACAAGAAGATCTTACTAAAGGTTTTGGAAGAAGCCTACTTACCGAAATCAGTGGATGTGAAAACTTTTTAACATTTGGTTGATCACATCTTTAACAACAATGTGATATCTTTTACTGATGATGACATACCGCCCGACGGGACCGGTCATTACAAGCCGTTGCATATTGCGGTTTTGTCCTCCAGATACATGCTAGCTGGAGTCTTGATAGATGGAGGTTCATCTCTGAATATCTGTCCTTACGCTATGCTGGTGACGATGAACGTTAATCTCAAACGGATCTGAAGCAGCCATATGATTATTAAAGCTTTTGATGGATCCCGCCGAAATTCAGTCGGAGAGATTGAACTGCCAATTGAGATTGGTCCCCATACATTCTATGTATCTTTTCACGTGCTCCAGATAGATTCAGGATACAACCTACTATTGGGAAGATCGTGGATTCATATGGTTGGGGTCGTCCCCTCCACTCTTCATCGGCAACTTAAATATATTATTAACGACAACGTAGTCACGGTTAACGTTGAACCAAAATGTCCTCAACATGGGAACATACCACTCATCAACTTCAATTCAGATGTTAAGCCGATCAGTTTTTATGCCTTGGAAGTGAGCAACACTCAATACCATTCCATTGGGACGTCATTTCTCGTACCCAAGATTTCTGCCGAAGTAATGGCAGCTACTCAAGAAATGATGTCATTGGGTTATCAGCCGGGACAAAGACAGGGTAAAAATCATCAGGGCATTAAGCAGCCGATTCAAGTGTCCAGTCAAACTGGGACAGTGAAACTAGGCTACTCTGCCAGTTCTAGTCACAGGAATCCGCATAGGCATAAGTAATTCCTCCAGCTTCAGCCACATGACAACTATCTCCACCTATAAATCTTGAGCCCGCACAACCTCCGGTAAAGGTGCCAGCCAACGTAATGGCTATGTTATTTCCCAAGCTGATACCGGTAAAGGAGAAAGAAGTCTTTGTTCCATATCCCAAAGTGGAAGAAGAGGAGAGAAGAATTAAACAAGACATCGTCAGGATGATGTCAGGCATACACATTATTGTCCATGATGAACATACAAACATATACACCCCAGACGATGATTGCCCAGACATAATGGTCATCATTCGAGAGAAAAAAGACAATGACAGCCCCTCCATCACTGTAGTCCACTAGGAATTTGCCCTCAACAATTAGAGCATTACTCCTTGCATTGGTCAATAAAGGTAAAACGGGCAGAAACTCTTTCTGCCCTGTAGATATCAAAACTGCTTACTTTTCTATACAGTATTAGCAGTTATTTTGATTGTACATGCTAACACTTTGTATGATTAAAAAAGTTCATATATATTAAGTGAAAGAATATTTTGTTCCAGGACTCTAAATTTAGATGCGCCTGTACTTGCTAATAAGATGCCTCTTCTCCACAAGGATTGTAACTTTGATGAAAAGTTGGACTCAGACTTAATGGAAATACAAGAGGACATTGAGGTGCCTCACGAGATCAAACAATCGGTCGAAGACAAACCTAAACCCAACCTTGATCAAACCACCTCCTTCAATCTTGAAACTTTAGAAAGCCCTAAGTTAATCTAGATTGGTTCAGACCTCACTCCAAACCAAAGGAATGACATGGTTACACTACTAACCCAATTCTAGGATGTGTTTGCATGGTCTCATTTGAAAGTAATATCCACACAAGCCAATCATGTTTGATGATAAAGCATATACTTTGTAACAATCTTATTCATTTATTATTAAAAAGTATTAATTTATTAAAGACTTTTAATTATCTACATGATGCTATTTTTAATATGTGATAAACATATAGTTTTAAGAAATGTTTTTAGAATATTGATGATGATCATTCTAATGAGATCTAAATTCTTAGAAAGCTTAAAACTAAAATACTTCCCAATCATTGAATTACTAAATTAGGAATTAGTGAATCCGGATAGATTGGTACATACATTGCTTGCTCATTAGATGAGGATGATTGATCTCATGATCATTTGTGTGGAGACACTAAAGCAAGTATGTGGGTGCTTATTAGAGAATAAGTTCACTGAACATGGCTCGCTAAGAAATTCCTAATGGAGTTTTACTTGTCTGTCAATAGGAATTCCTGTAGTGATAGTAGTACAGGTGATCCTCGGACTTGAGATCAGCATAGTATCTTGTGTATGATGAGTTATACTTTGACTTATTCCTTAAGACCCTTAGGGTATATCAAAGGGTATGCTTGGGTATAATAAGTCGTACATGGAGATAATATATGATCAATAAAGAATCTACCACTTCTAGTAAAAGAAGAGAAATGTCATATGTGATTCGATAAATGACAACCCAGTAGTCCTTGACCAAGGCAGAATGAAATTAGAAAAGAGTTTCTAATTTGCATTATTTGATATAGTGCATTTAAGAGTCGAAATACATATAATTAAATAAATTAAGACTTGACAGTAATTTCATGTCTTATATTTAATTGGGACATTATATGGTGGAAGGATTGAATTGTACGGTAACTATTTACTCAAAGGTTCTTTTATGATTAATGTTGAAATCTATATTATCTGAAAAGTCGTTGATCGCTAGGGAGACTTATCCCTATTGTAGAATAAATATTATTTATTTAAATAAATTAATTGTTTAATTTATTTATTTAAATAAGATTAGAATTGTTCTAATTGATTTATTCACAACCAGTTTAATATGGAGAACCTAAAGGGCCACACCATAAAAGCATGCATAATTATTTAAGAAGTTAAAGGAATAATCGTAATAATATGTTAAGTATATTTAATTTAATCTATGGTGATAGAATAAATTAAATAGGTTAATATTTATTATTTAATATTTTAGAAATATTAAATATAAATTAATAAGAGGAGTCTTATTAATATTATTACAATTATTATTATTTTAATTTCTAAAATAGTTTAGGAATTAATTTAATATAAGTACTCTCATTTATTCCTAATAGGATTAGGAGGAAAAATTAATTAAAAGAGTTTAATTAATTATCCCTAATAAGATTAGGGAGCCCATTTAATTAAAAGAGTTTAATTAAATAAATAATACCTTATTTTAATAGGGTTACCTGATATCTTTATAAGGTGTGTCTTATATCAGATATAGATATACGCAATTCCAATAGTTGGAGAATATGTTCTTTTTCTATAGAGATAGAAAACTAGGGTTTAACCAACCACCCATCTTCTTGAATTTTTCTTCTTCCTTGGTGGATCATCTCTAGAGGCCAAACACTTGGGTGACTAACGTTGATCAAAGGAATGAACCAAACCTAGTGGATTCAAGTTAAACGCGAAAAGGATTGGAAGTGAACTTGTACCTGAGGAAGCTTGAATCTTCAAGGGTATGATTCTTGTCCTTTATCTTTTTGTTTAATTAATAATTGTGCATAAAGGATGATCCGGGTATATGGTTTGTACAAATTTTAAAACTCTGATTTTTCACGTTTTCGCTTATTTTGTGCAATTTGATTGCGTTCATGAATATTACAAACCTAACAGTGGCATCAGAGTCAAACCTTTATGTGAATTATTAATTGTTTTATTTTGATATGTATATTGATATGTGTTTAGAATAATTTAATTGGGCATAATTTATTGTATAAAATTTATTTTTTTTAAAAAAATGTGAAACAACTTCTTCTTTTTTCCGCGTGGCTACGTACGAAATAGACATATGATCAAAGCTTATCACGTGAAGTAATGGCTATGCAGGATTCATCTGGATCATGATTACATTGTAATCTGTATATTAATCTATATATATAGTAGTAGTTGTAATATATATATATATATATATATATATATATATATATATATATATATATATATATATATATATATATATATCTTAATTATTTTATTATTAAAATAAAAGTTTATTTTAATTTTAAAATTAGATTTTTTGCTAACTAATTAGAGTTGGAATTAGATTCCATGCTAACTAATTGGAGTTGAAATTGGATTTCATATTTTTTAAAATAAAGGAGTTTATTTAGATATGGAATAAGATTTCATATTATTCAAAATAAAGGAGTTTATTTGTGAATAGGAAAGAGAATCTGTGTTTCCTTAAATATGAGTTTTTTTTACTTGGAATTGGATTCCATAATTAATTAAAATAAAGGAGTTTATTTTATTTAATGATTTTGATTAAAATAAAATAGTTTATTTTATTCAAAGTTGGATAAATTAAAATAAAAGACGTTTATTTTGATTTAAATTTGGATTAAAATAAAGGAGTTTATTTTGATTCAAAATTAGATTCTATGCTAACTAAATTTGTCCATTAAATGATATCAATATATATATATATATTGAATGTTTATTATTCATGAGATGAATGTTATTTATTGATGCATGTGGTGATGTGTATGATAATAAATGAGATTGATTATGGACTATTGACTAATGTGATTGAATTTTATTTTAGTTGGATGCATGAATATATGGGTTTTATTAAATGGGGTCTGCGTACATCGTCTTCTCTAATAATTTTTCTTAATGTAAATTCTATCTCCCTCCTATGTACTTCTCCTTGACTGCTGATCAAAGTTTCTATTTATTTTAAATAGTTTTGTAATAGGAATAGTTAGAATTAATTTTGAAGAATTGGAGATCAAGTATCAAGGAGTGCTTGAAGATTCGTTTGTAATGGAGCCCGGGTTTAAATGTAATAATTATATTTAAATATTAATTCTTACACTCCTAGGGTTTGACATTTTGGTTCAATTGGTAGCTCTAGTAAACCAAACTAGAATAAAAGTCCATAATCAATCCGGGTAGAATATAGTATTCTATATGTACATGCTTATACTATATATATTTTATATTATGCAAACATGCTTCACATGTTAATTAATATGACGCGTATTTTATATATATATGTGCATGCGCGCTAAACAAGATGAGACAAATTAATAACAAACCCCTCAAATTTTTTATATTAAGTCCTAAGCGTTCAAAGATATTTGGAATATCGAGCGCCGCCTTCTAGCATGATAAAAATAATAGAGTATCAATTAATTATTATAAGTTTGTTGTGTCGCCACAAGGCTTATCTTAATTCTTTGATATGTTAATTTTATAACATTTGATGCTTATAAAGAAAGTTAAACAATGTTGTTTTGTTGTGTCACCACAAGGACAATATTTTTCTTTTTTTTAATGTATGGAGTGCTAGGTTGGACTTAACTTGGATAATTTTGATTCGGATGTGCCACCACTTGATCAAAATAATCTAAGAGGCAAAATACAAGGAGTTGCATAGTTGATGTAATTGACAAGAGTTGTCTACCTATTTATTTATATATAGTTTGTTGTGTCACCACAAGGCTATATACATTTGAAATGAAATCCTTATTCTTACTAGCAAATCTTTAATTAGATTTTGTCGAACTATATAGGTGAGGGTAATATAGTTTGAAAAAAATAGTGGGAGATACTAATTTAAAACAAGACCTAAATTATTTTGGTAATTAATAAAAGAATGTATGCTAAAATGTTGTTAAGAACAAATTCATTTATAGAATTTTATAATGTCTAAAATTACTATCACTGCGTAGCATATTAGATGCTAAATTAATCGAGCCGAATTAAACGGATTGGTTAAGGAAATTGTGAAAAGTTCTCACGCCGGAAAAGCTATCTTATGTCCTTAATACGCCTATCCCTGCAATGGTTGCAGACAATGCCTCTGAGGAAACGATTGCTACTTTTAGAAAGTGGCAAGATGATGCACAGTTGGCTTAATGCATCATGCTCGCATCCATGAGTAACGTGCTTCAGCGTCAGCATGAAACTATGGATTCTCCTACTATATTCCTACACATCAAGTAGTTGATAGTGAGAAAAGTAGGACTGATAGATATCAGATATCTAAGGAGCTTTTTCGATCTAGAATGACCAACGACACTTTAGTACAGACGCATATCCTAAATATAATTAATTTGATTAAACAATTAGGACAATGGGTTTTGTCATGGATGGAGAGTTGAACCAAGATTTGATCTTGCACTCACTCCCAGACTCCTTTCACAATTGTTGTGAATTTTTCATATGAACAAGCTAGATATCAGTCTCGCTGATTTGCTTAACATATTTAAAAATGTTGAGAGTCGCTTTCCAACCAAGAAAGATCAAGTCTTACTGGTAGGGGCCAAAGGATCTTCTGAAAAGAAGAACGATTCAAAGAAGGTAAATAGAAAGGGAAAAACAAAGGATAATAAGAACAAAACTGATACGGATAGCAAAGGAGTTTGTTTCCACTGCAATAAGCCAGGACACTGGATAGAAACTGCGAGAAGCATCTTGCAGAGCTAACCAGAAGAAGCTTAGTGAAGCTTCGATTACAATACAATTTTGTTCATGCTTTAAAATAAATTTTTCTTTAAGTCAAGGTTCTACTTGAATATTGGATACCGACTTTGGTTATCATAAATATAGATTTATGAAGGGACCAAGCAGAAGTAGAAACCTAAACAAAGATAAGTAGTCCTATGTCGAAAATGAAGCAAAGGTTGCTACATTAGCCATAGGAACTTATTGTTTAGCATTGCCTACGGGTAAGTCTATTAAGTCAATAAGTTGTTATTGTATTCCAGTTCTCGTTAGAAATATTATTTCTATTTTGTTGTTGGATAATGAAATCTTTGGTATTATATTTACAAACAATTTTGTTCTACTTATAATAATAATGTTTTGTATAGAACTGGAATATTACTTAATGGATTTTGTATACTTGACTTACGTGAAAAATTATTTTGTAAATTGAACAAATTAGTATGAGAAAAGGAGATGATCATTCAAAGAGTTGAATGTGTGCATTTGCTGAAATATAATTATGAATTATTTGAAAGGTTTAAAGAATTCAGAAATGAAACAAATTGGCAAAGTATTAGGATTCTTTGATCGGATCAAGGAATAAATACTTGTGCAATAACTTTCTAGATCATCTCAATGGTTTTCTCATAATGGACTCTTCTTAATAAGCAATAATTGATTGGTGTATCTGAAAGGAAAAATCGTACCTTGTTGGACATGGTACGATCCATAATAATTTTACCGACATTCCAGTATCCTTCTAGGGTCATGTCCTAGAAATGGTTGCATATCTACTAAAAAGGTAACCTCAAAATCTGGCCCCAAGACTCCATAAAAGTTATGGACAGGGACGATTCCTAATCTTAAGTATATTAAGATAAGGGGTTGTCCAACTTATGTGAAAAGGTTTCAAAGGATAAGCTTAGGACAAGATTTGATAAGTGTAAATTTATGGTACATCCAAAAGTAAGTTTAGGGTATATGTTCTGTAATCCTACTTAGCAAAATGTGTTTGTTGTGAAACACGCTGCCTTCTAAGATAAAGGTATTTATCATTGAAGGGGCTAGTGGGAGGATAATAGATCTTGAAGAGTTCAAGAACCACAAAATACTATAAGTCAAATAAGAGGAACCTGTAGATAGAACTATTGTACCACAACCGAATCATAAATCTGGAATAGTACCGAAGATACCTGGGAGGTATGGATTCATCATAGATGATGATGATGAGGTACACATCATAGAAGATGATGATCCAGTTACATACGATGAGGTAAAAGTTGTAGACACTTAGAGAAATGGATTGAAGCAAGCTTCTCAAAAATGGAACATTCATTTTGATGAAACAAATCAAAAGAGTTTGATTTTATCACAAATAAGAATGAATCTAGTGTGTACAAAAGGATCAGTGGGAGCGCTGTGACATTCCTAATATTATATGTTGATATACTATGGATAAGGACTGACATATTAATGCTACAATCAGCAAAGATAAAGTTGTCTAAACATTCCTCCATGAATGATTTGGGAATAGTATCGTAATTGGGGATACAAATCTATATAGATAGATTTAAGAGGATGCTTGACTTAACCCAATGAACGTATATTCATTTGATGTTAAAGTCGTTTAGCATGGTAAACTCCAAGAGATGTCTCATGTTGATGAGACATGGAGTGTATCTCTCTTAATAGTACCCAAAGACTCCGAAAAAGAGAGATCACATGAGTAACTATCATGTATGTAATAAAATATATGAGACCTGATGTTGATTAGTCATATTCTGGAGAAGTTCACTATGAGTGAGTGAAAAATATCTTAAAGTACTTAACCGACACTAAGGATGTGATCATATTCATGGTGGGTCTGAATTAAAACTAGATGGCTTAACAGACTCAAGTTTTTCAGACAGACCAAGACGACAGAAAATCCACTTTAAGGTAAAGCGTTACCTTGAACGGTGGTGTAGTGAATTGGTAAGGTTTCAAACAGCAAATTGTTGCTAGTTTAGTGATAAAGACAAAGTATATAACAATAAATGAAGTTACAAGTTGATTGTTTGGATGAAAAGTTCATTACAGAACTAGGAATAATTCCTAAGTCTCATCTTGGATCTAAACATGTGTTGTGGCATTTTCATTTGATTATAAGAATCACTGAAAGATGGAAAATCACTATAGAGATAGTGGACTCTCATGAACAATATTACATATCCATTAACTAAAGCTTATCTAACAGCAGGATAATCGTCACTTAGAGAAGAAAGGTATGAGATACCATGACGATTGGCTTTAGTGCAAGTGGGAGATTGAAAGTAGTATGCACATAAGCCAATCATGTTTGATGATAAAGCATATACTTTGTAACAATCTTATTCATTTATTAATAAAAAGTATTAATTTATTAAAGGCTTTTAATTATCTACATGATGTTGTTTTTAATATGTGATAAACCCATAGTTTTAAGCAATGTTTTTAGAATAATGATCATGATCATTCTAATGAGATCTAAATTCTTAGAAAGCTTAAAACTAAAATAGTTCCCAATCATTAGATTACTAAATTGGGGATTAGTGAATTCGAATAGATTGGTACATACGTTGCTTGCTCATTGGATGAGGATGATTGATATCATGATCATTTGTGTGGAGACACTAAAGCAAGTATGTAGGTGCTTATTAGAGAATAAGTTCACTAAACATGGCTCGCTAAGGAATACCTAATGGAGTTTTACTTGCCTGTCAATAGGAATTCCTGTAGTGATAGTAGTACAAGTGATCCTTGGACTTGAGATCATCATAGTATCTTATGTATGATGAGTTATACTTTGACTTATTCCTTAAGACCCTTAGGGTATATCAAAGGGTATGCTTGGGTATAATAAGTCGTACATGGAGATAATGTATGATCAATAAAGAATCTACCACTTCTAGTAAAAGAAGAGAGATGTCCTATGTGATTCGATAAATGACAACCCAGTAGTCCTTGGCCAAGGCATAATGAAATTAGAAAGGAATTTCTAATTTACATTATTTGGTGTTGTGCATTTAAGAGTTGAAATACATATAATTAAATAAATTAAGACTTGACAGTAATTCCATGTCTTATATTTAATTGGGACATTGTATGGTGGAAGGATTGAATTGTACGGTAACTATTTACTCAAAGGTTCTTTTATGATTAATGTTGAAATCTATATTATCTGGAAAGTCGTTGATCGCTAGGGAGACTTATCCCTATTGTAGAATAAATATTATTTATTTAAATAAATTAATTATTTAATTTATTTATTTAAATAAGATTAGAATTGTTCTAATTGATTTATTCACAACCGGTTTAATATGGAGAACCTAAAGGGTCACACCATAAAAGGAAGAATAATTATTTAAGAAGTTAATGGCATAATCGTAATAATATGTTAAGTATATTTAATTTAATCTATGGTGATAGAATAAATTAAATAGCTTAATATTTATTATTTAATATTTTAGAAATATTAAATATAAATTAATAAGAGGAGTCTTATTAATATTATTATAATTATAATTATTTTAATTTCTAAAAGAGTTTAAGAATTAATTTAATATAAGTACTCTCATTTATTCCTAATAGGATTAGGAGGAAAAATTAGTTAAAGGAGTTTAATTAATTATCCCTAATAAGATTAGGGAGCCCATTTAATTAAAAAAGTTTAATTAAATAAATAATAACTTATTTTAATAGGGTTACCTGATATCTTTATAAGGTGAGTCTTATATCAGATATCGATATACGCAATTCCAATAGTTGGAGAGTACGCTCTTTTTCTATAGAGATAGAAAACTAGGGTTTAGCCAACCACCCATCTTCTTGAATTTTTCTTCTTCCTTGGTGGATCACATCTAGAGGCCAAACACTTGGGTGGCTAATGTTGATCAAAGGAATGAACCAAACCTGGTGGATTCAAGTTGAATGCGAAAAGGATTGGAGGTGAACTTGTACCTGAGGAAACTCAAATATTCAAGGGTATGATTCTTGTCCTTTATCTTTTTGTTTAATTAATAATTGTGCATAAACGATGATCCGGGTATATGGTTTGTAAAAATTTTAAAACTCTGATTTTTCACGTTTCCTCTTATTTTGTGCAATTTGATTGCATTCATGAATATTACAAACCTAACATCATGAAGATATGGTGGGTTTGTCCACTAACATTGTCCTTCATCGCCTTCCCATTAAAGAGGGATTCAAGCCAGTCAAGCAGAAGCTCGGGCGATTGAAACCTGAGTGGAGTTTAAAGGTGAAAGAAGAAATTGTGAAACAATTTCAAGCTGGTATTATCATGGTGTCCATATATCCTGATTGGATATCCAACATCGTTCCCGTGCCTAAACCTGGAGGAAAGGTACGAGTTTAAGTGGATTATCGGGATTTGAATAAAGCTTGCCTTAAAGATAGATTTCCCGTGACATTTATCCACATTCTCATTGATAATATTGCTCAATACGACATGTACTCATTTGCTGATTGCTTTGCGGGGTACCATCAGATCATGGTTGCTGAGGAGGATCGTGAGAAAACTGCTTTCATCACACCATGGGGAACCTTGTGCTATAGACGGTTGTCTTTCGGCCTCATCAATGCCTGAGCTACCTATCAGCGAGCTATGTTGGCTCTTTTCCACGACTTAATGCATAAAGAGATAGAGATCTACATGGATGAAATCATTATCAAGTCCCGAAGGGAGGAAGACCATCTCAGAAAGCACTTCAATAGGTTGCATAAGTACAACTTGAAGTTGAATCCAGCCAAGTGCGCCTTTGGCATTGAATCAGGAAAGTTGCTAGGATTCATACTCAGCCACAAGGGAATTGAGTTGGATCCCACTAAAATTCAGGCCATCATGGAAATGCCCATTACTCAGACAGAGAAGGAAATATGAGGATTTTTGGGAAGAATCAACTTCATTAGCAGGTTCATTTCTCAACTCACAGTAACCTGTGAGCCTATCTTCAAGTTGTTAAGGAAGAACTCCTCCATGAAATGGAATGATGAGTGCCAGAAGGCCTTCCTTACAATCAAAGAGCAACTAGTCAAAGCTCCTATCTTGGTACCACCTAGGGATGATGTTCCCCTGTTAATGTACCTGTCCATAAGTGACAATGCCATGGGCTGCATGCTGGGACAGAAAGACGATAGAGGCCAAGAGCGAGCTATCTACTACCTCAGTAAAAGATTCAGCAGCAGTGAACACAAGTACACTATAATTCAGAAGACTTGGTGTGCTTTAGCATGGGCTTCCATGAGGTTACAGCATTACCTCCATGGTCACACAACCCATCTCATATCCCACGTGGATCCTCTCAAGTACGTGTTCAGTAAACCAATGTTAAATTACCGTCTGTCTAGATGACAGTTGATCCTACAACAATTTGACATCGTCTATGTGGTGTAAAAGTCCATCAAAGGTCAAGGAATTACAGATCAACTGGCCGTCGCACCTTCAGGGGACTTCAAACCCTTGGAAACATACTTCCCCGATGAAGGGGTAATAGCAATTTAGCAACACCATCAGTACGATATATGTCGTACATGGAAAATGTATTTCGATGGAGCTGTTAATATGGAAGGTGCTAGAGCTGGAGCAGTTCTAGTATCCGGTACGGGGGAGCAGTATCCCGTCGCCACCAAATTACAGTTTATCAGCACCAACAACACAGTTAAGTATAAAGGTTGTATCAGGGGGCTAAAACTTGCCCGTTCAATGGGCATCAAGCGGTTAACTATCTTTAGGGATTCAAAGGTGGTAGTCAAACAATTCACGGGAATCTATCAAACCAAAGAGCTACATTTGCTGCCTTACCATCAGTTAGTTTTACAGATGGCTTTGGAGTTCGAAAAGATCTCTTTTCTACATAGTCCTCGTGATAGGAATGACTTTGCAGACACGCTTGCAACTTTGGCCTCCTTGATTCACATACTTGACAAGGAACACATGTCAAGCGTCACATTTGCCCTGTAAAAGGCACCAGTCTGTGGGAACTATGTTGTAGAAGTATTGGATGAATTACCTCCCGTCCAGCACCCTTGGTATCAGCATATCAAGGAGTACTTACGAGATGGATCTACACCCGCTAAGGTGAGCCCGACTGAGAAAAGGCGGATCCATCGACTGGCTATGAAATTTTACCTGAGCGGAGATGCACTCTACAAAAGGGATGCAGGATTAGGTCTCCTCAGATGTCTAGACCAGGTCCAAGCTTAGAGGCTCATGGATGAGGTCCATGGTGGAGTATGTGGCCCACATATGAGTGGCCCGTTATTTGTTAAGAAGAACCTCAGAACAGGGCATTACTGGCTCTCTCTCAAGGCTGACTATGAGCATCACGTCAAGAGCTGTTATTAATGCCAAATTCATGGGAATGCTATCCACGCCCCTCCATTGGAGCTCCATAATATGAGTTCGCCTTGGCCCTTCTCAATGTAGGGAATGGATGTGATCGGGCCCATTGAGCCCAAAGCCAGTAATGGGTATCGGTTTATCTTAACCATGATCGACTACTTCACCAAGTGGGTAGAAGCAGCCTCCTTTCCCAAGGTTACCAAAGAAGTCATCATTGCCTTCATCAAAAACAATGTCATCTGTCGGTATGGACAACCAGAGTTAATTGTATCAGATAATGTTAAGAACCTCAACAACAAAATGATGGAGGAGTTATGAAGTAAATTCCACATCAAACACCTTAACTCCGTCATCTACCGTCCAAAGATGAATGGTGCTATTGAAGCGGCTAACAAAAAAATTAAGAAGATCATGCAAAAGATGTCCGCCAACAACAAAGGATGGCCTAACTTATTACCTCATACTCTGTTAGCCTACAGAACATCAATGCATACTTCCACTAGGGCAACCCCCTACTCATTAAACTAAGGATGGAAGTAGTGCTCCCCATAGAAGTGGAAATGGAATCCCTCAGAGTATTGACAGACGCTCAGCTGGATGAAGACTAATGGGTACAAGACAGGTATCACCAATTGTCTCTAATAGACGAAAGATGAACTGCGACTATCTTCCATGTTCAGTTATATCAACAAAGGATCGCCAGATCCTACAACAGAAAAGTCTGGCTACGGAAGTTTAAACAACATGACTTGGTTTTAAAGAAGATCATTGACAACCAAGATCTATCTAAGGGAAAATTCACCCCGAACTGGGAAGACCCGTTTATTGTCAAGGAGGTATTGACAGGAGGTGCTCTCAGGTTACAAGAAATGGACGACGATGAATTTCCACAGCTTATCAACTCGGACACCGTGAAACGGTACTATATCTAAGGTTACCATCAAACAAACATCCTGTTATTGGATCATCAGATCACCAGTCATTCTGGTTCTTTAACCCTTCACTACATACAACTCTTTTCCACACTTTGCCCCTCAGGGAAACATACTCTTCAAGCCAGCAGCCTGGCTTCACTCCATTCATACAACTTCGGTTATCCCACTATGGATTACACTTACAGTTTGTCCCAAACATGGGTTCAAACTTTTTCGCACCAGAAGTTTATCCTGAACTTAGGATTAAACTTTCTTTCCCCCCGCAGTTTGTCCTACACATAGGATCAAACTTTTAGTCGGCTACAAATTGTCCTGAGGGGCGAACTATGTCAACCTGATCTCCTTGATACACGGGAGTATATAGGCAACCATTTTATATGGCCCGGTCGCAATAAAACAAAAATAACAAAAACATTTCTACACCCTTCTCCTCGCAATATACACCCTTCTCCTCATAATAAAACAAAAACAACAAAAACATTTCTACACCCTTCTCCTCGCAATAAAACAAAAATAATAAAAATATTCCTACACCCTTTTCTGCCACATACAGCGTTGAACCTCTTACACCAGGTTCGAACTACACAGACCTGATCTCCTCTTCAATAGGAGTACGTAGGCAACCATTTATGGTTCGGTCTAACCCCCTACCTAGTCAACGGTACTGGGATCATCTTTTAATCCACTACATTTCATTGCCTTCAGACCAAAGGGATTGAACTACCTGACCTCCTTCTAAATAGGAGATTTGGCAACCATCTAAGCTACGTTTGTACCTTAAAGAGCAATACCAATCCATAAGAGATGGAATTAACTAGGCTCCTCCTAAATAGGAGTACTGGCGACCATCTGTGGTGCGGTCAATTTCAGAGAAAAAAGCCACACTCTCCATATTTCCATACAAGAACTAGTTCCAAGACACCAAAGATGGCATGGATAAACATAGATCAATGATCCATTCTGAACTGTCCAAAGACAACTCAATGTCCATCTATCAAGGAGGAATTTAGAATACCTCAAGATCACAAGCCCTAGAGAAGCAGGAAAAATCTCAAGCAAATATCAAGGCTTAACAAAAAGGGAAGTGATCAAAAAAATGTATTTCCCTGCTATTTATAATGTTGTTTGATATACACAATGTAAACTGTACATGACAAAATAGCTAAGCTAGTCCATGCAAGAAAATATAAGCACATCTATAAATCAGTGTATATGCGAGCTATCAAGCCCAACATGGCATCCCTCTCAGAAGAAGGAGGTAACGCTGTGGTCTCCTATGCAAGGGTGTCTACACGAGCTAATAGATTAACAGCCATCTCCATGGTGACCCTGTGCTCATCGATGTACGTGCTCATCTCTATGCCAGTGGTAAGGGACCTCACTGTGGTACTATATGTGACGGCTACATCCTGGGCAGATATGGTGACATCTCTCTTGACTATCACTGCATCTCTGGCTGATCTGGCCTCATCCCGGTCAATAACAGTGACATCTCTACGGGCTAATTCCTCGTCTCTCTCTAACAGAGTTGCGTCTCTCCCATTAAGGGCTGTCAACATCAAGGATCTAACCTGATCTCTCTCGAAGGTCATCAGATGAAGACTATGCTCAAAGTATTGTGCCAAATGCTGGATCACAATAGTGCTAGTACTGGGAGAATCTAAAAGAGCTACTGGCAACCCAGTAAATGGCTCCTCCTCGGTGTGAGAATTAATGTCCCCCATGGGCTCTCCATCATCTGAATCAATACCCGACACTGTGGATACTACCGCAACCAATAAAGTTTCTATCTCCATCCACGCATAATACTCTAGAGAACAGCCAAGATGGCTGACAAAAAAAGCAGCTGTCTAACGCTGATCCCAACAAGCATACACCAGGGATCGGTCCTCTGCTGACAAGTGGTGAGAAGCTAAGCGCTGACTCAATGCCCCCTCAAAAGGATAGAAATCCTGGAACTGGTCGAACTGACACATCACTACCAGTGGGTGATAAATAGTCATGCCCCTCAAACCAGCCCAAGGGAGATAATCCAGGCCTCGAGCATGAGTAATGAAGCTATAGGGTGAACTGAGCCCTGTACAAGGCAAGATAGCAAACAGATCTCCGATCTCAGCTAGGAATACGACATAGCTATCTCTACACTCTGCAGGCTAGAAGGAATACGACATAGCTATATCATGGGTGAAGCAATACCCGTGTCGGCAGAAAATGCCAATGTCTCAAATGTGACAAACCACACGTATAACATGACTGAACTGCCTGTAAATACACCTGCAGGGTAGATGCTGCAAAATGTAGCCGACCTTAGCGTCTCTGCCATAATCATTAGAATGATGGAATGCCCCTCCCTGAGAGCTCTCACTGCCATGATGACACCGATGTCCAGCTCATCCATATATCGTGGCATGTATACATAAGTCACTACGCACATCAAGAATGCATCCACTCTGGTCAAATGCCACTGGTCCTCTGGTATGGTGAAATTCCCAGAATGCCGAGCATAACTGTCCAACGAGCAGAATCTATCTATCAGGAAACACTGCGAAAGTACATGGCCGAATGTAATCTCATCCTTTGCTACTCTACGCCATAATCCGGTGAGGGTTATGAACTGCCGACGCATATCTCTGACAGCCATATGAGCGCAAGGTATGTCTAAGGGCAAAGCCATCATGTAAGACCCTAACTTTTATGAATAAAGAATAATTTTCTCTAAATATCATTTTGAATATTATGGTGTGGATTTGATATAATGTTATAGTTGTGGGTAATATTTATAAACTTTGTAAAGTATGCAAGTTGTTACAAAATATTCATTTGGTTGGGGAATATTCTTTTTGTCAAGAAATATTCGTATGATGGCACAATCATTGGTGGAACCCACAACAGAATTATTGTCGGAGTTAAAAAACGACAGAAATATCTTTTTATAAAAATAACGGCGAAAGTTTTACCGTTAACTTTTAAAATACCTGGTGGTAAAAGTATAGTAATACGCGTGATTGCATAGTAGCACACAATATTGATTATTGATGCTTACGTAAGAAGCCACTCAGTTATACTCAATTATTGTTACAATAATTGCTACATAGTATCTCATATTATTAATTTAATTATTATCATAGTATTATCTGCATAATATTTTATATTATTAAATCAATAATTGAGACGACAAAGTTATTCATATTATTATTTGCAATATTGACGATGTCTAGAAAGTTTTGTCGAGGAGAGATTTGGTCACCTAATTGCGCGCCATTAGGGAGAAATCATTATCGGAAAGCCCCCTCTTTCCTGAGAATGATCTGGTTGTTAAATATTGTGAGTTATAATATTAATGATGAAGAATTGTTGAAAGATTAAAAATGTGTTGATCAAAGATAAAATGATTTGTGGTAGTATTTATTCAATCTTTGATATAAATAAGAAGTCTGTTATGAGACGTTTGTGATAAGTTTGGTTTATTCAATGGGGGTCCATATGTCATCATCTAAGAGTCACTTTCGCCAATAGTAATTGCCTTTACCAGGCGTCGAACCACTTATCGTTTCACATTACAGGCGTCAAACCACTTGTCGTTTCATATTACAGGCGTCGAACCACTTGTTGTTTCACATTATAGGCGTCAAACCACTTTTCTTTTCACATCACCAGTCGTCAAGCCACTTGCCTCATCACATTACAAGGGCTAAGCTAGAAATCTTCTATAAATAGAAGCTTATTTCTTCTTTCATTCTCACCAATTCACTATGACTCACAAGAGAATTCTATAGAGAGGAGAGGGAATCAGAGAGAAAGAAGAAGAGTATTCTGTTACTACACTATTTCAGTATCCAATCTCCTACTAAGGTTATTTTTTCTTTCGTATTCGTAAGGGATATTATTTTTGTTCAATATTCGTTTGAAATAATATTTTCTTCCATACTCTGTAGTATGTGAGTAATATTATTTCGTTTCAGATTCTGAATTCTACACTCATGTTGTTAAGTATTGCTTCTATACTCCTTGAAATTAGTAGAATATTCTTGAAATTTGTGTTTCATCTAGTATCGTTTCATAAGGATGTTTTTCTGAACATTCTTGTTAAAGTTTAATCTTTTCATGCTGGAGTACTATTCACGGGGTACTATTTACGAAGTACTATTCACGGGGTACTATTCATGATAAAAATAGATTTCTTTTCTTTCCAAATTATTTTTGATACAATATTATTCTTGAATTTTACTCCACAAAGCAGTATCATGTTGGCAATTTGGACATTATTGAATTCTAGATAAATTGAATTATAAATCTTTAAAATTTATCCTTACTCTCATTTAATTGTATTCTTATATCATTGTCATCATCCTCATGCTTATATTATGATGAAAGTTATCTGTGGCCCGTAGGACATAAATGGACTTGGTATGATTATGACTAGGGATTATTCGGTATAATCATGACCATAATATTACAAATGATGCGGTAAAAGTCATCATTGGCCCGTAGTGCATTGATGGATAGTTGTTGGTATGATCATGACCATTGGTGATACTAATGAATATCCTTGGCCCGTAGTGCAGGGATGATTCGATGATGTGGATTATTTATTAAGCTGAGTCTCAGCGATAAAACTGTTGATAAACTTTTTAAATCATAGAAGATAGTAGATATCATGCTCTACTTGACTCTTCTAATGGATTGCTTATTCCGCTGCAGTTAAACTTGATGTTTATTGTATTTTATCAGTTTAACACTGTTGGAGGCTAATGATAATTTATTCTGCATTATCTTAGTCATAATATTTCTTACTGGGCTAGTTGAGCTCACCCCTTTGCTTTCATTGTTCTCTTCAAGAAATGAGAATATAGCTGGGACGAGTCAGAAAATGGAGTGACGGTCCAGATAGGTGGCTATAGTAGTCCACACTATTATGTGAAATAGTGTGATAATAATTGTAATGAGGACTTTATTTGAGTTTGGATACTCTCTACGAGACATTATATGTGTTGAAACTCTCAGCTACGTTTTGTCGTACTGTATCAAAGAAGTTTGTATTTAAATTCTGTACCATGTATTTGGTTACTCAAGATGGGTGATGTATACCTATTTTGGGGGTGTCACAGTTGGTATCAAAGCTTAGGGATATGATCCCTAGCTAAGATGTGAGACTAGAACTAGGGGGGAGAGACGGGAAATTCCTTCGCTAGTATGACCTACCTAAGTTTATTTGTTATTTAATTAATCAGTCCTAATATAGGAATAATATGTGGCATGTCAATTAACCCTTGTTTTGTGGCAGTGTTTGAAAATGGCATCCAAAAATGTCGAGTTAAACAATGGAGAACATGAGACTGTTGAGTCACCACTGATCAATAATCAGGATAATGTGCATCAGGAAGGCAATAATCCTCAGGTGAACAACAACACTGACCAAATGATGAACGACGAAATGTTTAGGAGCTTTCTGAAATTCGTGCAACATCAGGCAAGAGAAACTCCTATTCAAAATACAGGTGGAAACACTGGTAATTCTCGGATGGTCACCGCTAAGCAGTTCAAGGAACTGGGACCACCGGAGTTTTTGGGAGAGTTAAAACCACTTAAGGCAGAGGCGTGGATAAAGCAGATTATCAAGATATTTGATGTCTTGGGATGCTCCGAGGAGCAAAAGGTTTCCTTTGCCACCTTTATGTTGGGAGGAGAGGCAGATTATTGGTAGGAATCTGTAAAGCGTACTCAACCTGCCGCACTGAAGATTTCTTGGGAGAAGTTCCAAGAACTGTTCAACGACAAGTACTTTCTCGAAAGTATTCGTCACATGAAGGAGGTAGAGTTTATCACGTTGGAGCAAAACAATATGATCGTGTCATAGTACGAAGCTAAGTTTGCCGAGTTGTCCTAGTTTACGTCCCACTTAGTTGATAATGAGGAGTGAATGACGTGAATGTTTCTTAGAGGTTTGAAACCTGAGATACGTCAATACCTAATTTCTCACAAACTGTGTTTGTATTCAGATGTTGTAAATAGGGCTCTGTTATTGGAACGTGATAATGAGTCAACATAACCAAGAGATAGCAGTCGGTAAATCGATAATACCAGTGATAACAGTTATCAAAGCAGTGACAACAAACGTGGAGGGAATTAACATGCCATAAATGGTAACCACTTCGGTGGTAATCAGGACCAAGATAATAGAAGTGGAAATTTCAAGAAGAGAAAATTCAATAATGATGGAAAGATGTCAGCACCATCACCTGTTGTTAAGGAAGGAGAACGACCGTCGGTCGTATGTTACAAATGCAGAGGGGAGGGACACATCAGTCCAAACTGTACACAACAGTCCAAAATATGTTACAATTATGGAAGAGAAGGTCACCTAGCCCAATTTTATCGTGCACCAAAGTCAAGTCCAGCTGGGATGGAGGCATCAAAGGTCGTCCCAGACAAGATAAAATTGGTAGTTTAAGGGAAAGCATTTGTCATAACCTCCCAAAAAGCAAGGAATCCGAACGAGGTGATCACGGGTGAGCTAATCATAAACTCTAGCAAAGTCTATACCTTATTTGATACCGGTTCTACCCATTCTTTTATTTCTCCTACTTGCGCTCAACGTTTAAATTTAACTCCGGAGAAATTAGACTTTGATTTATCTGTTGAAAATTCGTTGGGAGAAACCTTCATTACATCCACTGTTTATAAGTCTTGTATGATTCAAATCGGTAATCGCATGTTACCTATCGATCTTATCTCTTTGAAAATACTTGCATTTGATGTGATTTTAGGGATTGATTGGTTAACTACTCATCATGCTAAAATTGATTATTTTCGTAAGGTTGTTAGCTTACATATTTCTGACCAACCTATTATGCGAATTCAAGCAACCAAACCACTAAAGTCGATCACTCTCATATCAAGCCATAAAGCTATTCGTTTATTAAAAAACAGATGTCAAGCTTTCTTAGCTCATGTCACAGATTTAAATAAAAATACCTCAGATTTGAATGATATTTCTATTGTTAATAAATTTCCTGACGTATTCCCTGAAGAACTTCATGGCCTACCCCCAGAGCATGAGATTGAGTTTTGTATTGATCTTGAACCTGGTACAAAAATCATTTCCAAAGCCCCATATCGAATGGCTCCTATTGAACTTCAAGAGTTAAAAACCCAACTGCAAGAACTGTTAGACATCGGTTTTATTCGTCCTTGTACGTCTCCTTAGGGTGCTCCTGTTCTATTCGTAAAGAAGAAAGATGGAAGTATGCAACTTTGTATTGACTATCGGGAGTTGAATCATGTCACCATCAAAAATAGGTACCTATTACCTCGAATTGAGGACCTGTTTGACCAGTTTCAAGGTGCTAAATTCATTTCAAAGATCAATCTTCGTTCTGGATATCATCAGTTAAAAGTTAAAACTGATGACATTCCAAAGACTATTTTCAGAACTCGGTACGAGCATTACGAATTCCTAGTCATGTCTTTTAGATTTACTAATGCTCCTGCGACCTTTATGGATATGATGAACTGAGTATTCAATGAATAGTTGGATCATTTTGTTGTTGTCTTTATTGATGACATCCTCATATACTCCAAAAGTCGTGAAGATCATGAGTAACACTTGAGGCTAATACTCCAAAAGCTTCGTAAAAACAAGCTATATGCCAAGTTGAAGAAATGCGAGTTCTGGCTTGAGGAAGTAGCATTCATTAGGCACGTGATATCAAATTTTAGAATATCTGTTGACCCGACAAAGATTGAAGCAATTCAAAGATGGGAGTAACCTAAGTCAGTTACCGAAGTACGTAGCTTTTTGGGGTTAGATAGTTATTATCAGAGATTCGTGGAAGGATTTTCTCGAATCACTACTCCATTAACTCAGCTAACTCGAAAAGATACAAAATTCAGTTGTAGCGAGGAATGTGAGAAAAGTTTTCAAGAACTTAAGAGGAGACTCATTTCAGCACCTGTTCTGACAATACCATCTGGTTCGGAGTGATATGTCATCTACAGTGATGCTTCAGGTAGAGGTTTAGGATGTGTTCTCAAGAAACATGGGAAAGTCATAGGCTATGCCTCGCTACAACTCAAAGAATATAAGAGGAATTATCCTACTCATGATCTAGAGTTGGCAGCAGTCGTTTTTGCACCTGTATGGAGAGAAGGTGGAGATCTACACAGATCATAAAAGCCTTAAATATTTCTTCACTCAAAAGGAACTCAACATGCGGCAGCAACGTTGGCTTGAACTGTTGAAAGATTATGATCATGCTATTCAATACCATCCTGAAAAAGTAAACGTGGTAGTTGACGCATTGAGTAGAGATCATATGCGAGTACGAGTGCAATATTGTCAACGCAAACGCCCATTTTGTATGACTTGCAAAGGATGGAGATAGAGATAAAGACTCCAGGGACCAACGTGATGATGACAAATATACGAGTAGAACCGACTTTATTCGATAAAGTTAAAGTTACTAAAACTACAGACCTGGAGCTGATGCACATGAAGAAGAAAGTGCAAGAAGGTGCTATTCTGGAAGCAAGAATCGATGAAGAAGGAATACTTAGAGTCAACTCCAGACTTTGTATTCCTAACAGCTCTGATTTGAAGTATAAAATCATGATGGAGGCGTATAACACACCGTTTGCAATCCATTCTGGAAGTACCAAAATATGGTGGAGCAGTATGAAGAGAGAGAGATAATGGAGTTTATCTCAATTTATTTTACGTGTCAACGTGTCAAGGTAGAGCATCAAGTGCCAAAAGGTCCATTGCAACCACTTGAAATTCTAGAATGGAAGTGGGAGCAAATTACCATGGATTTCATTACTGGTCTTCCCAAGGTTTCTCAAGGCATAGATGTGATTTGGATTATTGTTGATAGATTTAACAAGTCTGCTCATTTCTTACCTATACGAGAAACTTATTCACTTGAACATCTTGCTTGTATTTACATAAATGAGATTATAAGACTGCATGGTATGCTAGTATCCATAGTTTTTGATAGAGACCCAAGATTCACTTCATGGTTTTGGGTCAATTTGTGAAAAGCTATGGGCACGAATTTACAATTTAGTTTGGCATATCATCCTCAAATGGACGGGCAGTCAGAGAGGACTATTCAAACTCTTGAAGATCTATTAAGACTCTATGTCCTTGATTTTAAAGAAAGTTGGGACAAGTTCTTGCCATTGGTAGAATTCTCCTACAACAATAGTTATCAAGCAAGAATTGGCATGACTCCATTTGAGGCGTTGTATGGACGCAAGTGTCGTTCTCCAGTATGTTGGGACGAGGTGGGTGAAGCAACATTGTTGGGACCAGAATTGGTACGTATGATAACAAAAAAGATTCAAATGATCCGACAACATATAAAAACCTCACAAGATAGACAAAAGAGTTATGTCATTGAAGACGTGGAGTTCAATATTGGAGATCATGTGTTGTTACGGGTTGCTCCATGGAAAGGAGTTACGACATTTGGAAAGAGAGAAAAGCTCAATCCTCAATTCATTGGCCCATTCGAAATCCTTGATCGAGTAGGAACTGTTGCTTATAGACTCGCCTTACCGCCAAGTATGTCTCGTGTTCATAACGTTTTTCTCATATCCATGTTACGTAAATATATGGAAGACTCGAACCACATTATTAAGTTAGAACCAAATGAAATAGCAAAAGATTTAACGTATGAGGAGGTACCTATTAAAATCTTGGATAAGAAGGAACATATTCTACGCTCCAACGTTATACCTCAAGTCAAAGTTTTATGGAGAAACCACGATGTTGAGGAAATGACCTGGGAGTTAGAATCTGAAATGAAATCAAGGTATCCTCACCTCTTTGATATACCAGGTATGTACCCTAATTTCGAGCATGGAATTTTATAAGAAGGGGAGGTTGTAAGACCCCAACTTTTATGAATTAAGAATAAATTTCTCTAAATATCATTTTGAATATTATGGTGTGGATTTGATATAATGTTATAGTTGTATGTAATATTTATAAATTTTGTAAAGTAGGCAAGTTGTTATAAAATATTCATTTGGTCGGGAAATATTCTTTTTGTCGAGTAATATTCGTACGATGGCACAATCATTGGTGGACCCTACAACAGAATTATTGTCGGAGTTGGAAAACGACAGAAATATCTTTTTATAAAAATAACGGCGAAAGTCTTACCGTTAACTGTTGAAATACCCGGTGGTAAAAATACAGTAATACGCGTGGTTGCATAATAGCACACGGTATTGATTATTGATGCTTACGTAAGCAGCCATTCATTTATACTTAATTATTGCTACAATAATTGTTGCATGGTATCTCATATTATTGATTCAATTATTATCACAGTATCATCTGGATAATATTTTATATTATTAAATCAATAATTGAGACGACAAATTTATTTATATTATTATTTGTAATATTGACGATGTCTAGAAAGTTCTGTCGAGGAGAGGTTTGGTCACCTAATTGCGCGCCAATAGGAAGAAATCCTTATCGAAAAGCCCCCTCTTTCCTGAGAATGATCTGGTTGTTAAATATTGTGAGTTATAATATTAATGATGAATAATTGTTAGAAGATTAAAAATGTGTTGATTAAAGATAAAATGATTTATGGTAGTATTTATTCAATCTTTGATATAAATAAGAAGTCTGTTATGAGACGTTTGAGGTAAGTTTGGTTTATTCTATGGGGGCCCATATGTAATCATCTAAGAGTCACTTTCGCCAATAGTAATTGCCTTTCCCAGGCATCGAACCACTTATCATTTCATGTTACAGGCGTCGAACCACTTGTCGTTTCATATTACAGGCGTCAAACCACTTGTCGTTTCATATTACAGACGTCGAAACACTTGTCGTTTCATATTACAGGCGTCGAACCACTTGTTATTTCACATTACAGGCGTCAAACCACTTTTCTTTTCACATCACCAGTCGTCAAACCACTTGCCTCATCACATTGCAAGGGCTAAGCTAGAAATCATCTATAAATAGAAGCTTATTTCTTCTTTCATTCTCACCAATTCACTACGACTCACAAGAGAATTCTATAAAGAGAGAATCAGAGAGAAAGAAGAAGAGTATTCTATTACTACACTATTTTAGTATCCAATCTCCTACTAAGGTAAGTGGTATTTTATCTTTCGTATTCGTAAGAGATATTATTTTTGTTCTATATTCGTTTAAAATAATATTTTCTTCCATACTCTGTAGTATGTGAGCACTATTATTTCGTTTCAGATTCTGAATTCTACACTCATGTTGTTGAGTATTGCTTCTATACTCCTTGAAATTAATATGATATCCTTGAAATTTGTGCTTCATCTATTATCGTTTCACAAGGATATTTTTCTGAACATTCTTGTTAAAGTTTAATCTTTTCATGCCGGAGTACTATTCACGAAGTACTATTCACGGGATACTATTCATGATAAAAATTGATTTCTTTTCTGTCCAAATTATTTTTGATACAATATTATTCTTGAATTTTACTCCACAAAGCAGTATCATGTTGGTAATTTGGACATTTTTGAATTTTAGATAAATTGAATTATAAATCTTTAAAATTTATCCTTACTCTCATTTAATTGAATTCTTATATCATTGTCATCATCCTCATGCTTACATTATAATCAAAGTCATCTGTGGCCCGTAGGGCATTGATGGACTTGGTATGATTATGACCAGGGATTATTCGGTATAATCATGACCATAATGTTACAAATGATGTGGTAAAAGTCATCATTAGCACGTAGTGCATTGATGGATAGTTGTTGGTATGATCATGACCATTGGTGATACTAATGAATATCATTGGCCCGTAGTGCAGGGATGATTCAATGATATGGATTATTTATTAAGCTGAGTCTCAGCGATAAAATTGTTGATAAACTTTTTAAATCATAGAAGATAGTAGATATCATGCTCTACTTGACTCTTCTAATGAATTGCTTGTTCCACTGTAGTTAAACTTAATGTTTATTGTATTTTATCAGTTTAACACTGTTGGAGGCTAATGATAATTTATTCTGCATTATCTTAGTCATAATATTTCTTACTGGGCTAGTTGAGCTCACCCCTTTGCTTTCATTGTTCTCTTCAGGAAATGAGAATATAGCTGGGACGAGTCGAGAAATGGAGTGACGGTCAAGATATGTGCATATAGTAGTCCTCACTATTGTGTGAAATAGTGTGATAATAATTGTAATGAGGACTTTATTTGAGTTTGGATACTCTCTATGAGACATTATTCGTGTTGAAACTCTCAGCTACGTTTTGTCGTACTATATCAAAGAAGTTGGTATTTAAATTCTGTACCATATATTTGGCGACTCAAGATGGGTGATGTATACCTATTTTGGGGGCGTCACACATCAACCGCTCGTACTCCTCCAATGTAGGAGTCAACTCCTGGGTGCTACACCAGAACACCTGTCTCTCCGGTATCCAATGCTCCAGCATACCCTCTACAAAGCCTGTGGGAACCTGAAACATCAAGAGGGTCATAGAATGCTGTAATAGCTGATCTACGGTCACCCTATTTGAGGGTGATATACTATCATATCAAGATCTCAGACGAGATGCCACCAATACTGGTGGGGTGTGATCTATGTGGCTGACTGTCGAAGAAGACATCTGTGTAGGCCGTATCATAGGACCATCCAGTGGTCAATGCTGAATATCTCTGGACATACATTCATATCCATAACATGATAAATGCATAACAGATAATAGATGGCAATATGATACAGGGAATGAAAAATTGTACATACATTCTTAAGTATATCATCATCTAATACATCATCTTTGTATAGCTAAAAATATAGGGAAATGGGGCACAGACGCCCTACTACTAACAGATGCCTATCAAAAGATATAGCAAAAATGGGGCATAGCCACCCAATATATAACAAAGGCCTATCAAAAGAGATAACGAGAATACACATAAAAAGAAGACAATGGTGTTAATATCTACATCATCAATCCTGTCCACCTGACGTAACTCCTCCTGAGTCACTGAATCTCTATCAACAGGGATATCAGGCCTATATAAAGGAGGATCTGCACCGACAAAGCCAAATTGGTCATCTGAGGGGCCAGCTCCTGCGCTGGAAGGATCAAACGAAATTGCCTCTGCTGGATCTCTGCCTAAATGCCGGATAAAGAAATGTGCCCAGTCCAGTCGCTGGGTCAAACTGTCAATCTGTGTCACATGAGTCGGATCTCGGACACAGGCTAGCCAATCCATCGTCATCACGGATCCTGGAACCATATCCCCTATGAACTGAGTGGCGCGGGTCTGGGCTCCAATGGTACGAGGGGACCACCAATGCTAGAATATCTCATGAGTGCAGGGACCCTCTGACAGTGCATAACCGTCAACACCTAACAATGGGATATCAATGACGGGTGACTGCAACACAGGCCAATAACGCCTGGTATGAGGCAAGATCGGTATACAGATCTCTCCTGTGGTGCTCCCAATAGCACGCTCTCCTAAATAGAGCTCCCATCCTCCATCTGTGAAGAGAGGAATCTTACAGGTCGAAATCACGTACTTGACACAAGTCGGGTACCCATCTTCAAATCTAATGGCCAGGTGCTCCCCAAAATAGGGAATCCATATGATGACATCATCTGTCAATAACTCCAGCTGTAGGCGACAATGAGTAAAACCCTCAGCTACAGGGACCTCCGCCAGTATGGAATGATGCCATCGCCATCCTCGTGGATAGGTATCCAATCCTAACACACTCACAGGACGCAAACATGGAAGCCTTTCATAGGCCCAAAATTGCTAACATAAAGGCAAAACATCTGCTGTTAGTAAATACTCTTCACCTTTACATGGGAAATCAAAAGAGAAATACTCACCAGCAGAAACGAGTAAAATCCTAGCCAAGCCTCAGTCAACCCCTACGAACGCATACGCATACCCCTAAGTAATTAGGCAAAGGTGTAGGAACCCCAATCATAATCTCCAATATGGTCCACATATCGCGTGGCGCTGATCAAAGCAAACGACATCGTAGAAGAATTATCTGCTATGAAGTAGCCCCTAATGATCATCAGGAACAATCGCCGAAGAATGCAATCCCTGACTCTGACATCAGCTAGTATGGGCTCACTCAATAGCCCACTCATAGCATCTACGCTTAGAGGATCCGTACGGACAGTCATACCTTTGAACGCCTCCGCCGGAACTCCTAGCAAGGATCTGACGGTAGTCGGGGTAATATCCGCCATACACGGCACTAGTGCCCCTCCAAACTCCATACTTGTGATAAACTGCTAATCCATCGGCATCATCATCACCTTACAGTCCAGCAAATGGAGAGATTGAGTCTGGTAAAACCAACGCTCAGACAATGCCCTGAGGTAACCCCAGGGACATCGGCGGGGAAGGATAGAAAAGAACGCCCCAAAGCCCCAGTCATGCACAATCGCACTATAGTCAGGATGCAGAGCCTGGTACATGGAGTGGATGCTAAACCAGTTCCCTCGAGACTGTGTAAACCGGGAACTTATATTAAATGTAGATCGACATCAAAATCCTTTACTACTCATCGATAGGAAAGAAGGAAGATTAAGATCTAACTTTATACCTCATTTGCGTGCAGGTAAATTGAAGGATGTCAACTCAAATCACCCAGAAGCTCTAGGTTCGCTACCTGAATGCCTGGCAAATCCCTGCGGGGAACATGATCAGCAGGAGCTGGGTCCACAACCAGAACATCCTCCTCCTTATCCTCGATGTCCAGAACATCAACCCAGACTGAACGTATCACTGCCTCTACCAAATGACGAGGATGTCTAACAGAATGGGGTTGAGGCACCTCGGAAGCTCTCCTCCGTACACCAGAAGTGGTCCTGCGGGAACTACTTGACTGATCCGGATCCATAATATCTGGACAACAAGCCTCTAAATCACCTCAAAAATAGTGTGGTATTTTCTAACTTGGAGATGTTCAAAATGTATTTAATGACTACATGCATGCATGCATTACTTTAACATACGTCTACAGTAGAGTTAAAAATGTATGACTATTCAATGCCTACATTTTGAAAATTTTTGCCATAGTCCCCTCTGTAAATGGGACTATCCACATGCACATAGGCATGACTAGGTGGCCATTCAGTAGCACACCTGCCCATAGTCATAAACATACTATATGCATCTAAATGTCAAAGTCATCAATCCATAAGGGTAGCTTAATTACCGGAATTACTTTGCATTTTTACCTTGTGCTCATTTGTCCTCAAGTAGGATAAGAAATAGCAGAAATAGCAGATCTGAAGAAGAGCTCTCAGATTTCCTTCGCAGCGCAACTTCAAAATGACTTGGGAAAGCAACCAACCCATTTATAGGCATTTAAGGTTGGCCGCAGGGCCACCTACGGCTGCTGTAGGTATACCCGTGGCACCCTTATGTGGGGCCCACCCCTCCGGCTCGATCTAGTTCCAGTTGCAAAGGAGTTCTCATAAGCTGAAAAGGCCAAATCAGGAATAAAAATGCTACGCGATTGAGCAGAATGGATTGGAATCCTGGTTTTCTCATACCGAACCGTGGGTCTACACGTCACTCATTAGTATTCGCCTGAACACCAGGATACACTATACCGATGATCTTAACTGTTATAAGTCACACTCGATAATACCTTATGCAGGTCCAATGCCTCCAAGTCAAGGTCGTCACCCTAATCCTTTTAGATTCCCCGGCGGGGGTATCACGCGTATTTATCTGTCCAATTACAGATACCTCAGCGGGGGCATCACGCGTCTTTATCTGTCCAAATACAGATACCCCAGTAGGGGGCATCACGCATCTTCATCTGTCCAAATACAGATTCCCCGGCGGGGGCATTATGCGTTTTCATATGTTGAAGTGCATATTCCTCGGCGGGGGTATCACGCATTGTCATCCGTTGATTCACGTATCAATAAAGGTCAAGCAGCCTTGACATCACTTCAACCATTGGCAAGTAAATCCAACGAAGCACTGGACGCCATCCGATGATTTCAGCCGTTGATGCACAAATCATTAAAGGTCAAGCAACCTTGACAGTTTGCCCAACAGGGATATTATTCGGTGATATACATATCAGCAAAAGTCAGGCCACCCTGACAACACAAACCGTTGGCAGAAACTCCGATAGAGCATTGATATGTCCTAGCAATACAAACCAGGAAGAATCATCCTCATCGGGGAGGACCGATGATGGAATATGTTATACACATCCTCAAACAGACAAGGATACATCCCCACAGAGTCTCTTATACATGAGAGATACATCTTTCGTATAAAGTCTGTATACCCCAATATCAATAATCCCAAAGATTCCTGGTAGCTGTGGATCGGACATCCATGACACTTCATCAAGCTGCTTATCTATTGTCATTCCTGGTAGAAGCAACAGGGAGCCGGTAATCTTCCCATCTTGTTGGAGAGCAATCCAACAAAACATATGCATCATACATTTGCATTATGTTGTTGTACATTGCATTATGAGTATCTTATAGCATTTCAAGTGTTTAGTATTCTTTATCCTATCCATGCCATTGCATTGCATGAATATGATAAAGAGGGGCATCTGTAGACAGTCAAAATTTTTCTGCATACCTGTTACTAACATTGCAGGAGGGCAGAATCGTCTTTCAGAGATAACCCTGGAAGACATCTCAGTTCAGTCCCAGAGATAATCCTGGAAGACAGCTTAGTTCAATCCAAGAGATAACCCAGGGATACTCAGTATTACCATCTCGGAGATAACCCCGAGACATCCAGCTCAAACACGGATACCACCGAAAGTTTCTACCTCAGCCCCAGAAGACAACTCAGTTCAATCCCGGAGATAACCCTGGGATACTCAGTATTACCTTCTTGAAGATAACCCCGAGACATCTAGCTCAGACCTGGATACCACCGGATGTTTCAACCTCAACCCCGGAAATAACACCAGGAGTTTCAGCTTCAACCTCGGAGATAACCCTGAGGACTGATGTTCAAATACCAGAAATTCCACCAGAGACGACAGTTCCGTCTCAAAGATAACCTCAAGATGCTCAGTTCCAGTCCTAAAAACAACACTGGGAATAGTAGTGCTAACCTTGGAGATAACCCCAAGGAGTGTAGTTGCAGTTCCGGAGATAACCCTGAAGATGCTTGTTTCAAATGCATGCAAACAGCTTTAGAACACTCTGCAAAAGCCCCGAGGCACTCATTCCACAAGCCCAGAGATAACCTCGGGAAGTCAGGCACATCTCAGAAATAACCCTGAGGACGGTTAACACTTGCAGCAGTCCAATCTCAGAGATAACCCTGAGCAACGATCGCTAACACAGCTCAAACCGGAGATAACCCCGATAAAGGGCAGAACCATTATTTTGCCATCCCAAAGCCACATCGCGCTATTTCAACCATCTCATACAGACATTTCTACACAGCAATGTCCCACAAGAACCAAGGAAGTACAATCCTGAGTGACTACTGCACAAGACAGCACACCGGATAGAATTTGAAGCTTTAAGAGATAGGGCATGGTCCCATCTTCCTGACTTCTTACAACCTCTAATCTCATGTCATTGTGTATCTCTCGACAACGACGGTCCGAAGTAGGTCTTATACACCTCAATCGGATGCCCGAATTGTAATTCTGAAAGTTCTAGCAGACATCATAGTGCATACGTGCACGACTTCAAGACGGTAGGACCCGTGGAGCCTGGGGCACCCCGGCCAGCCGCAGGTACACCTGTAACTCTCCCCTCTATAAATAGAGGGCTTGGGGTAGCCATTTTACAAGAGAAAAAAGCGAGGAAGCCCTGTCAAATTTGCTCTGTACACATCCTAAACTGAGTGTTTTCTCATTTTAAACACTTGTAAACTCATATATAGCTACTTTTTACCGGTGGGAGCTGAGTGTTCATCATGTTCAAGTTATTGAAGTCTTCTTTGGCAGCCCACTGTAAGCCTTCTTACACACTTTAAAGTCTTTCTCTTCATCTTTGCACACACCATTCTTCACGTTGAGAGTCGTGTTACGTGTGTATGCCCGGACTTCGATCCGTGGTTTCATTTTAGTTTGTATATATATATATATATATATATATGTATATATATGCACTAACATTATCGAGTTATGCCTCGATTGAGCCTAGACTTATGTCTGGAGCATTTAATTGCTTTCGTATATATATACTTATATATTTGAACTGTGTGTCGAACTCTGTTCGATGAGCCTAGACTTATGTCTGGAGTGTTTAATTACTTTCGTATATATATACTTAAAAATATAAACTATGTGTCGAACTCTATTCGATGAGCCTGGATTTTACATCTGGTGCATTTACTACTTTTCACAACTTATTTTTTCAAATAAATCTCACCTAACACGAGAATACAAAAGAACAAGAACAGAAAAAGGACAAATAAAAATCCCAACGTCGACAAACCCTATGCAGATTATATGAACAGATGTTATTATATCAAGATCTCAATCTATATTCCATTTTCTAATTTTATATAGATTATCACAATAATTGTGGCCAAACAATTAATCTATAAGTAAAAGATATAATAAACAATTCAATAAAAACTAACTTTCATTTAATGGGAAGGATCAATTTAAATTACATACTAAGTTCCGTTGCAATCTTAATTAAAATTTATTTCATAATGATAAAGGAAAACATCATCCAAATTAATAATCCAAACATCCCAAATAATTACAAAGTTTAAGAACTAAAGAAAAAATTAGAAGAACTTACCAGATTAATCCTAATCATCCACTTGATCTTTAGCCTTTGAAATCTCGTTCGAGTTTCCCTTGTTGTTCTCTTTGCAATTGTCTTGATACACTCCTTGATGAAGTCTTCTCCAATTTTTAGTAGTCTAAAATCCTTATTCAGATTCCTTTTTGGCTTCCAATTCCTTCTCAAACAGTCAAAATCGTTGGACATCCCGGGCATGGGTGAGCGTAATTACGTTAGTTTATTGAAGGATTCGGGCGTAGCAACACCGAGTCAGGAAATTGTAATTACAAAAATACCATTAAGCTGATTTTAAATGAATTTTTAATTCTTTTCTCTTCCAAAATGACCTATATGTCCCTCCAACTCCATCCTACAGTAATTAAACACAAAAACAAATAAAATGATCCAAAAAATACCTAAAGATAGCAATAATTAAGCTTAACAATACCTGATTCGTATGTCTAAAACCTACTCATCAGAAATGTTATCTATATAATTGTATAATGTTAGTAAGTGAAATGCATGATAGTTATTGGATAAGACCTCAATAACCATAGTTTGAGCTATGTGATGCTTGTTAGGCATATCAATAGCTATTTAATATACTATGGTATTAGACTGGCATGTACCTATGTGTATCAGAATAATATAGACATGTGTTATAAAGTAATTAAGTAAACCAACATTGCTGTATATATATGTAGGCTACTCAGTGACAAGATATTATCTTAAAAGTTTAATCGATGCGAGAGGCAAGTACTCAACCCAAAAGTTTATCTTTTCAAGTTATTTAACTTATTGAACTAGAAGTTTTCAAATTCAGTTATTCTTGTAATATTTAAAGTATGTCAATGCCATTATTTTCGGCTAGACAAATGTTAAGATATATTGATATTCTTAATTCATGGAAATCTCATTTAATGTTCCCTAAACCATTTTGTTGTGGTATAGATTCTTATGTAATACTATGAACGAACAACCCTTTTATGGGGGCATATGATATCGGACACTATGATTCTGAAGGACATGTAAAGTGTCATATAGACTGTTATGTTGTGAATAATATAAGGTACTTAGGTTGATACCCTAAATTACATGTCTAGGGTATATTCAGTTTTTAGCATCTATTTATATCCATGGATTACAATTTTAGTACTGTCAATTCTAGTACAAACTTTAGTGGTCATTTGACCCTACAACATACAAAACCCTATTTTTTTACACTCAAAGATTTTATAGAACTGTTTTTCTCAGTATCTCATAAGCTGTATTTTAATTATTAGAAATATTCATGTTCCATTATATTCAACTGTTTATTTCCTTAACGAGTAAAGTTTTGCTCACCCTTGCATTGAATATAATGTTTTTAGTTAAAACCCAGAAAGTTGGTATATTAGAGAAAGATAGAGGAAAAGGCAAGGTTGTAAAGTAATTTATTAGTAAGCGTCTATGCTTAACTAAGTTTAAAGATTATTGTAATAAGTACCTTTACTATTATATCTGTGTAATATTATTTGGTATTGTACTATGTAAGTTCTATAGAACTTGGGATTTTCATTTAAGATTATTATGTAATCTAAGATAGGTTTAAGTTAGTATATACAGGAAAGAATGGATATTCATAGTATCGTGAGCACCAAATCTGAAGTAAAGGTAACCCGAATTTGGGGGTGTCACAAGGGTGAAATTTATTCCACGATGCTTAAAATAGAGCTCAATTTAAGTGAACTACGAGTAGTGGATAAATTATATGATTTGGGTCGTCTAAACTCAACATATTTGGTAAACCCAAATCAATGCAAGCCAAGTTATCAAGGTTGTGTTCATTTATGTCGCCTGATGATTAACAAAACTACATTCCAATTCATGGTGGGATTGATATTTACGCGCCATTTTGAAGTTCCAAACACAACGACAAGCGTATAAACAATCATGTGGCAACACAAGTTTGGTATTGGTTTGAGAATCGAAGATGAATTTATGTTCATTAATTTGGTTCAATCATTTGATTCAAATTAGCTCAGCTGCTAGACAAAATGTTAAGAGCAGCAACGCTCTCTTACAACTTAATAACAATCTCTTACAGCACAATAGTGCTCCTTTTCAGCGTAGTTAAACACATCAATGTTACCCTCAAGCCCAAGTGCTCTCTTCAGCGCAATTGCGCTCCAAACCGGCGTAACAATGCTGTAGTTTCTAACTTCGCAGCCTAAGCACATTTCTGGAAGATTCTAGCGCGGAATTTGCACAGGGTTTAGCTATATTTTCTAATTCTAATGTAATTAAGATGCATTTTAGCTAGGATTTTCATTCCAAATTGATTTCTTATTTCCTTATAGGATTAGGGTTTCTATTGATTAGTATAAATAAGGTTTATAGCTGATGTAATTGACATAAAATTCAGATTATCAATATACTTGTGAGATTATTCTCTTCTTTTGGGTTTTTGAAGAATTTCTAAGTTATTCTTAGTTTTCTTTGATATTCAACTTTGACTTATCATTCAACAATCTATAGTTGTGTGTAGCGTCCTCTACCGCATCAATCGTCGATTATACCAAGTGTAGACACTTGAAATTTTGCATTTCTGTTACTAACTATGCAAGAGGGAAGAATCATCTTTCATCCCCCAGAGACAACCCCGAAAAATCATCAAACCATACCCCGGAGACAACCTTGGGAAATCATCAAACCAGACCCCCGGAGACAACCCCAGAAAATCATCAAACCAGTCCCCCGAAGACAACCCTGAGAAATCATAAAACCAGACCCCCGGAGACAACCCCGAGAGAATATCAAACAAGACCCCCGGAGACAACCCCGTGGGACATCCAATCAACTTCATAGATAACCCTGAGGACAGACAAAAATCAACAACCGTCAATCCCTGAAGACAACACTGAAGAAAGACTATTATAGCACATCAAGGCCGAAAATTAACCCAAAAGGGTAAAAGAGTAATTTTGCCAACTCAACATCAAAACAATTCAAATTACCATGAAGAAGGTCATGCAAGACCATAACAGCAATCCCGAGTGAAAACAGCGCAAGATAGCTCAATGGACAACTGCAAAGACTCGAAGATCTGGTCATGGACCCATCTTCCCGGATTCGGAAAAGGTCAAATTCCATTACATTGTGTAGCTCTCGAAAATGGATTTCCAGAAAGGTATAGCACGCCTCCATCAGATTCTCGGATTGAATGTTTTGAAGGTTCAAGTAGACTATACGTTGGTCAGAGTGCACGTATTTTTAGATAATGGGACCCACCAGACAAAACCCATCAGGGTCAGTCGCAGGTAGACCCACAGCTGATCGGGTCTATATATACCACCTCCCCCCATCTCATTTAAAAAAATAAAAGAGAAAGAAAGAATCAGGCCATTTGAGAGCGAAAGGCAGCTTTTCTTCCGTTCAATCTTTGTAAATCTCTTATACAAACACTTCTATACATTTATATAGAAACATATCAAGTTCTAACAGGTGGAAAATCAAGTTTTAAGGTGCTTAAAGTCGTTTAATAGCTATTCTCATGCCTAACTATAAGACTTTGTCAGATATGGCTTCTTCACTTGCTCTAATACGTATATAAGCATTATATATACTATTTTAATGGTTAATATTCGTCAGATCTAAAGTTTTAACCGTTCATTTCTTGTAAATAGTCAATATTTAGGCTTTGTTAACTAGTTCTATACTAGATCTAGCCAGATCTAGCTTTTGACCGGCTCTAAAGTTGTAAATTTTGAACCTGGAAGCTAGAATGGCTAAGATCTATACAGATCTAGTTTTCTTTCTAGTTTTTGTAATAATTTAGCAACCACACACCCCTAGATCTGTATCTAGAGGACGCTGGAAGCGTTGGCTACGCGCATGCAAGAATTTTACTGATGAATCCTTTATTTTGCGACGTTTAGAGTTAATATATCTATTTTATTACATTATATATGCAGTTTTTTTTATATGATATTATGTGAGCCTACGAGCCATGTGATCTAAGATCCAGCTGACTGATCTAGATCTGGTTCCCATAATGGACCCTTTATAGTTGTACAACTAGCTTGCAATTTCTGTACTTTTAAATATAGGACCTTAAAACGATTATCCAGATTTAAGGTCCCGGCGATAATGAAAATTCTATATGTGGTGCTCGGGCATACTTTGATGGCTTTCATGCCCATAAGGAGCCCGACACTTATATATATAAATTATTTTGTCGAAGATGCTTCGCATCTCGAGAATAAAATCAAAATAAGCCGAATACGAAATAAAATAGAAGTATCAAAGGCCTCATTTCCTATTTGAACATAAGGGTTTCAAAGCCTGGATTTCAAAACATCACTTTATATGCCTTGTATTAAAATTAAACTTTTATACAAGTCAAACCCTTTGTATATAGGCGCAGAAGAGGCATAACACTACTTTCAAATAAAGCACTTAGGCCCAATTAACTGCAATGCACACACACACATACACATAAACTAGGGAACAAAAAGTGCGGTAACCGTGTTTCATGGAAGCCGGGGGGTGCCTGACATCTTCCCTCGCTTAATCAAGCCCCTGAACCCTATGAATCTCGGTTTCCAAGACCAATTAAACAGAGTCCAATATTGGGCCATATTGCAAGACCTTTGAAAACTCGGTTGAGTTGATATAACCATTTAACTCATATCAACTGGCGGCTCTGTCTAATTCAAACCAATAAAAATCAAATCTTTTCAAATCGTCGACATTATATGTCGGTCTTTTTCCTGAAAATTTCTCCCTTCAGATCAAACAAATTCACATAGAAAATATAAAGGGTAAGAAACACATAGGAAGAGGGATAAAAAAAATTTCGACGTCAATAGGTGGCGACTCTGTTGGGGACAGTAGAGGGCTTAAGCCGTATTTCAATCTTTTTTATTCCCTTCTTTGTGCTTGAATGGAGGTGAATTTTAATCTATTTTCCACGCTTTATATTAGTGTTTTGCATAATGTCATCATGTATGTTATGTGATTCCTCCACCAGAAGGCGAACTCGTTGGTCACTGATTACTGGACTCCAGTGGCGATTAAGTCCAAGTGAGGATCGGGAAAGGTACCACTCAAATCTGCTCCAGTTGAAAGATCAAATTAACTTCCCATCTAGTAGATTGTGATGATCTGGGAACCTCAATGCTGAAAAGCTCGTGAGTGTAACCTAAGATAGGTCAGCCTCTGATAAACCAAATTTGATGGGAAGGCTCTTCATAACTTTCCCTTTCAATTCTATGTCAAATATTAAATGTTAAAAATGTCAATTCTTGTAAGATATTAAATATCAATTATTTCAGATTCATTGTCAAATATAAAATCCTGTCATGCTATCTTGTCATCAAAACAACTGACATCTATTTTGCAAGAAAATATTAAAAAAAATCCCTAAAATTGACACATTGTATAAGCATGCATATTGTTCGAGTTTATCAAGACTAAACTACCTATTATTATTATAGGCAAGAGTGACCCCATTACCATATCCAAATCTAAGAAGGCAAAAAGCATATCTATTAACATGGAAGAAAGTACCCAACAGGGGTCAGGTTTCGTGTCTCAAGAAGAATTAAAGGGACTCATAAATCAAATAGTAGAATTAGATTTCTTCTTAAAAGAACAAAGCAAAAGTACTCAAGGTAAACAACCGGTCAACCAGAGTCCTCCGAACAAGGTGGAAGTCAGGGTACTGACAAGAAAAAGGAAGCTCAGATTCCAGAACTTTAAAATAATGAAAAAACTAACAAAACCCTTGAAATCATCAATCTCAAAGAAGATCGAGATACTGGTGATATCCGAAAGAATGTCCAGCAAATGGATAAAACAATCTGGTCAATCAAATGGACTAGAGCATATGGGAGTGTTAACTACTTAGACCTCAACATCTTTCTAGGGGCCCGTTATCCAAACAAGTTTCAGATATTTGAGTTTAAAAAATATGACGGATTGGGAGATCCTTATACTCATTTGAAAGTATTCATTGGAGAACTCGGATCCTATGCAGAGGATGAAAAGTTAAGAATGCAGGTATTTCAAAAAAGTCTGATCGGAGAAGCTAGAGTCTGGTATGCCTGACTGGATAATTCTAAAATCTAACACTGTGAAGAGCTAGCTCATGCCTTCCTAAATCAATATAGGTCCCAGTCACAAATGGCTCCAGACAGATATCAAATTACCAAAGTTAAAAAAAATAGTGATATATTTAGAGAATATGCCCAAAGATGGAGACGTCTAGCTGCTCAAGTCATTCCATCAATAACAGAAATTGAGATGGTAATGACATTCATCGACATACAAGAAGCTCCGTTCTATGAGAGAGTCCTAGCAGGCATAGGAAAACTATTCTCAGAAATGATTAAACACGGAGAAATGGCTGAGATGGGGTTGAAGTCTGGAAAGATTAAAGACGCTACTGCTTTAGAAGTCGTGGCTGAGCACATTCAGGCTGGAAATTATGGGAATAATCCTTGAAGAGTTCATAAGAAGAAATAAGAGAATGTATCCTTGGTACTTCAAGGTCAAACTCAGAGAGGCAACCAAAACTTACCCGTTCAAAGAAAGAATTATTCCCCTTTCCAAACATTTGTACAACCCTCAAATCCTACGTTCCAAAGAACTAGAGAGGCCAAACGTCGAAGGACATTAACACCCTTAGGGGACTCACTTAAGAATATCCTCAAGCTTCTTGCAGCACAGAAGAAAATCGCTCAGCTTCTTCCACCAGCTAATCCAAGTGGGAAGAATTTTGACCCAAGCAAGAAATGTGCTTATCATTCTGGGGCTCCAGACCATGATACCCAATAATGTTTGTCTTTAAAGCACAAGATCCAAGATATGATAGACAATGGTGAGATCATGGTAACACCAGAGTAACCACATGTTTAAGATAACCCTCTGCCTCAACATAATGAGGATGTAGTAAACATGATCGGTATTGGAGGGGGGTAAACTTCTAAATACCTTCAATACATTGGAGAAACATTACAAGAAAATGAAGGTTTCCCAACAGAGTTGGGTTATCTTCAATCAAGCATGAAATGAAGTCTATCAAAGAATATATTGGTCAACTGGCAGAATTGATGGTACATCAGCACCAAGTAACTCGACAGATCAGTCAGGGGAAAGCAAATTTCCTCTTCATTGTAACAAGGGATCAACAACGATTCCAAGAAAATAAAACTCGGGAAGAAAAACTTGTAAGAAAAGCTAGATCCCAGGCTCGTCAAGAGTATGTGGATAAAAGAAAGTTCACTCCTTTGGGTCAGCCGATGGAGGAGATCCTACAGATGTTGATGAATGAAATGAAGATCACAGAATTGTTACCCCCAATCAATCCCCATTCAAAGAGTTTCGATGCTATCGGTGTGACGCCCCCAAATCCAGGTTACCTGACCCCCGAGTTTGGTGCTCACAATCCACAATATAAATAACATCTAACTACCCATTTATTTATGAATAGAAATACACACCTCATTAATTGATATTGTTAATACATTATCCCAGGTTATCTAACCATAACTTTATATACATACCCCTTAGATATATAAAAAGGGTTTACAAATACAACATAATAATAATGTTCATTACAACTAATCCAGCAAAAATACATTTGCCCTTGTTCTTCCCTCCGGCTTCTTCGTTTTTAGCTGAAATATTTTATTTAGCAAGGGTGAGTAACAAATTTGTCCCGCAAGTTAAGACATACACTGAATGTATTAGAATCAAGAATAATAGACTAACTATTTTGATAGAATGACACCAAAGTTCAGAGAACTTTCAAATAGCTAAATAAATCTTTAATCACTAACAAGTCTTCTCGCATTCTATGTAACACAATAATCTAATAATGAAAGAGTACAACGCTTTCACATTTTTTATGATATTCTATTAAAAAATCAAGAATCAATTCTATGTAATAATAAAGTGGAATATTTTCCAGATTTATGTTGAGCGGTCCATTGGATCTTGAACTTCTCTTCTCGAGTAACTATCAAAGATTTACTTTGATATACCCAGGTGTATTAGATAACTATAAAGATTAAATCATACCCCCTAGCATGTATATAAAGTGATCAGCTTTATTATACCCTATATTATGCATAATACTTACACACACGCAACGGCCGAATATACGACCACAAGGTTCCCTTTATATAAAAGGTTGTTCTTCTCAGTCTTATAACAAGAATACAATAACAAAATACTATGATTTCAACACCTATTCTCTTTCTCGATCTAGCAAGAACAATTTGCATTGATCTGTCAATAATAATTGAGTTCTCTTCTCGAACCTATCAAGTTCCAACGAAAGTTCGTCTAGCCAGAACAATTAACTAAGACATTTCTCAAAACGATTTAACAATAGACAAAATTTGACTGTACTATTTACAATCAATAATAACTTCTACAGATATAAATATCCAACAACAGTTATTCTCCAAGTATATTCTCATAATCACTAATTCAGTTTGAATTAATAAACATGCACTAACTGCAAATAATCAACAATAATTCTCAGACATGGTCTAATCAACAATAATTAACCACCATAATATTTGAAAGATATAACTTAAGGTTGAGTTAAGAAAACTTGCCTTCTGCGTTGATTACTACTACACAATATACTTATCTGTGTTTGAAAGACCTATAATCAACAATATCAGTATCATAATTAGCATTATATATCACAACACATAACACTATAATTATAGTTAATATTTCTCCTAGACACATCATCACATAGTCACATCAGTGTTTATAACCAATATAAACACTCATCAAGTCTAACTAGTTCGGTCTAATTGGACTTCGGTCTCAATTCAGTGTCGTAGTCACCCTATCCAACAATTAATACCTTTATTATCGGTCTCAAAGCTTCATTATTATTTTAGATAAGTCAGATATTGTTCATAATATTTTTTGGAAGCTTTTAATAATTTTCTAACAATTATTATAATTTATAATAATTTTTCAAGCACCGGAATAATTTTTAAATGATTTAAATACCAAATAAACCCATTATTATTAATATTTAATAATATTAAAATATTAATAACATACTAATCAAAATATTAAAGTTATTAATAACAATTAAAAATATTTTTAAATCATCAATTTTCTCCTTAAAAGATTTTTAAAATAATTAAAACTATTTTTAAACCATTAAAATTAATATTTAAATATTAATGAATTTATCATCAAAATATTAAAAGTCAGTAATTACAACTTCAAATATTTTTAAATCTCTTTTCTCATTTTAAATGATTTTTAAATCAATAAAATCATTTTAAACTCATTTATTTAATATAATAATTAAATAAATCTAATATCATTAATATTAAATTATTAATGAAAATTACTCAAAAATATTAAAAGTTACATTTTATAACTCAAAATATTTTTAAACACTTTATTCTTATTTAAAATAATTTTTATAATATTACAATCATTTTTCTCTAATTTATTTAATATACTAATTAAATAAATTAAATACCATTAATATTCAAATAAATATAAATATTAATGAAAAATATCCCAAATTATCAAAAGTTATTTTTCATAACTTAAAATAATTTTTAAAACCATTTTTTATAATTTTTAAAAATTTATTTCTATTTTTAAACATTTTCTGGAAATTAAAATAATTAAATTCTTTAAAACTGTCGCTATAGGTTATAGTGACATAATTTGTCGCTGTTGGTGTTCTTGAGCTCAAGAACACTGACAGTCAGTGCACAAGAGGCTTACTTTGACCACTTGTAATTCTCTTCTCAATGTGTTTCTGGGCTAAGTTGAATATTGATCTTGTAGTAGGTACGTAGTACTACTAGTATCAATCATCATATCGGTCATACAACATCATAGCTGCAAGATCCAGAGCTTCAAAGTCATTGTCAGACGGTTCCTAGGTTTTCTGGGTAATCCAGAAACCCAAGCAGTTTCGAGTGCCTACTTTCTAGCCCAAATTTCTTTAAGTTCTGGTTAACAATATGTTGATCTCACGGTTCAAGCATGTAGTACACATGATAAGGAATACATATGCATCAACAGATCAGTCCAATAGTATCTAAATCACAAGATGTGATCCAGTCAAACCCTGTCAGAGGGCTAGTTCTTAAGATTTCTGGAATTTCCAGAAACTCAAGATCATGGCCGATTGACCTACTTTGACCATCCACTCCATTTGATCTGTTGATGGTTTGAGTGATATAAAGGCATAGATCTAAAGTCCATATAGTAGGCTACAACCTAGATACAAACACATCATCAAATCTTCTAACATCTGACAGATCTTGGCCTTTGAAGATTTTGTCACACATTGCTTAAGGATTTCTAGGATACCAAGAAATCAATTGGACATGGTCGATCAACCGACTTTGACCATTAATAACTTCTAATCTAGACATGGAATAGCCATGATTCCACTTCCAGATCACAGTACTCATGACATACTACAGATCTAAAACTTAAAACAACACAAACCAAAAACAGATAAGGATCTAGGGCCACTAACATATGCTTGTCAGGCTATTTTTTAGGGTTTATAGACAGTTTTGAAAAACTTCATTTTAGGGCACTTTGATGCTATAGATCTATGATATAACATCTTAGATCACCATATAACATCTTTTAACATGCAGACAAACACATAAACACATACTTGGTCTTAGCATGTAAGATCAAAAGTCAAGTTGGGGTGTATTCCTTCTAGTTCCAAGCTTTGATCATATCCTTTCTCCACTGATCTTGGTGTTCTAGGAGGTTATTTGGTGACTGATACACTTAAGAGTTTCAGAGGTTTGGAGAGATAAGAGGTTGGTTGAGAGTTGGAGAGCAAATGTGAAATTTTTGTACACTTTTTCTCTCTTTATCTCTTTTAATTTGATTCAATGTATCAAAGCAATGCTAGGTGGCAAGTTAGATAAGATTTTACTGAGATTTTCAAGCACATGTGATATACACAAGTGATGAGTCCTGCAATTCTAGAACAATCTCTTAACTTAAGTTTTAAGAAAAGGGTATTTTGGACTGTTTGCCCCTAAAAGGGTATTTTTCATAATTTTCCTCACAAATTTAAGGGTATTCTAGTAAATTAACATAACTTCTCTTAATTCTCACCATTAGGGTTTGATAATCTCAAATAGGCTTTCCTAATTAGTGTTTAGGGTTCTCGAAATTAAAATTAAGGTTTCCCGGCAATTGATTGGGGTTCCTAACTGTGCGTTAGGGTTTCTTACTTTGAGATTAGGGTTTCTAATCCTATATTAGGGTTTACTAAATTTGTACCCTATCCGATCAATCACTGATCACAAATTCTATATAGTACAAATACGTACTCATCAATACAATTATTATAACTGTATTTTCTACCGAATCCCTATCTGTACCTAGGATTAGGGTTTTTATTCACTATTAAGCACAACTCTACTCTTATTTCTTAGTCAATGCACAAATTGACCACTTCTCTTAGACTCGTATCACAAATTCTCAACTCAATATTGATAATCAATATCAATATTAAATTAAAAAATTTATTCGCAAAATTTTGAATTATTAAAAATCCTGGGTTATCACATTCTCCACTCCTTATAAGGATTTCGTCCTCGGAATTACCTCTTCCTTAGTTCCTACAATCTTTTAAAGTTATATCATCAATTCATTCTTATCAACATAATATTAATTTGTGTCCTATATTCTAACCTGTGACTTGGATCTATAAAAGAAAATAATTTATAGCAATATATGTATTCCAATATCACTCGCGTAATTAAATTTCTAAACGAAATCATTACCTGTCGCCTCCTTCTAGGCAGTCACCACATCATGCGTCGTCATATTGAATGTACGGGCTGTTGGTCTTCCTGGCTGCGCAGGTCCTCTAATCGCTAGGGTTCCACTATCGGGTCCCTTGTTAACACTTCCCTTCTCCGTATTCCTCTTCGGACAATTTCGAACCAGATGATCTATCAATCCATAGGCGTAACAACCTTGTATCTTCTTCAGACTAGGGTAATTGGGTGATATAAGTCCCTCTTGACCAAAATTGTAACAAACTCCTTTCCTCCTCAAGCAAACTCTGGGATGATTCTTCCCACAACTCGCGCATGGCTCACTTCCCTTCCTATTCTCTTCTAACTTATTCCCTGGTTGGGTATTCTCACTCCACTTTCTCTTGTTCGAATTACTACCACCACTACTACCTCCGCCATTTGTCTTCTTCTTCTTCTCCTGATGAAATCGAGATGCTGCTTCGCTCCCTCCTTTAGCAATTATCGCTTTTTCCATTAAAGCCGCAAACGTATTAATTTGTAATACCGCTACCTTATTGAATATCTCGGACTTCAACTCATTCTCAAACCTTCTCTCTTTTCTTGCCTCCGTGTCCACCTGATGAGGTGCTAACCTTGCTAACTCATTGAATTTAGCAGCGCATTCTGATACCGACATGTTCTCCTACTTCAGTTCTAAAAACTTGACTTCCATCCGAGCTTGCATACTCGGTGAAAAGTAGTTCTCAAAGAACAACTCCTTGAATCTTGTCCAAGTTACTACAGCTGTTCCAGCTCTCGCTTGATTAGTCTCCCACCAGTAATTGGCTTCTCCCTTCATCAGATATATTACAAAAGCTATCTTTTGCACTTCGACTACTCTGGCAATGATAAATGCCTTCTCCATCTCTTTCACCCAAGTTTGGGCTTCAATGGGATCCGTCGTTCCCTTAAACTCTGGCGGTCCTATCGCTTTAAAGTCTTTGAAGTTCATCAATCTATTGGCTGGCTGTTCTCTCGCTCTATTTCCCATAGCTTGGGCTATCATATTCGCAAAGTATTTCATCGGGTCTGCTTGACCTCCTTCATTATTCACTGACTGCTCTTCTCTCTAGTTTCGATTCTGTCGTCTAGGCGGCATTATTTGATTTAAATAAAAATCTTACATTAATTCTCTTTCTCTATACAAATTCTTATTAATAACACAATAAGAATTTAACAAAATTTTCTCACATAATTGCATATTTATTCAAATAGCACCTAGTACATTTAGTACTTAATACATACAACTATCCCTTTTTAATAAATATCAGGATTAACAACACAACTTTACACAAAAAGTTGTAACTCTCCACAACTTTACACAAAAAGTTGCAATTCTCCATTCACACATAGCTATTCCCAATTCGTCAAACTTACCACACTTATGAGTTCAGGAACTTGCCACAACTATATGAGTTTATGAACTTATTCTAGTCAGAACATTGGCATCCATTCGCTGAGGGGTTCAAAAATATTTCATATAATTATGAGTCACGAACTTACCATAAGCATGAGTTTTAAGAACTCGCAACTTAGTCTTATATTCATATAGAAAATAAAGATTTATACAAACATATATATATTTACATATGTTCTCACATCATTCTCGATATTACAATCTTTAATATCACACACTATCAAAAGATACTATCGCTTATACTTAAGATGTCTACAGTCCACACCTTTCACCAATCTTCTTCTTACTGGTACACTTGTTGAATCCGTGACTCATTCTTCCACATAAAAAACACTTTCTCATATTCATCTTAGGACAATGTAGAGAAATATGTCCTTCCTATTTACAGTTGAAACACACGTTCTTCCACATCATACACTCTCCCACGTGAGTCTTGCCACACTTTCCACAGACTTGCTTCTTCTTCGGGTTTGAATTTTTAGAGTTATTATCGCTGTCATTATCCCTCTTTCTCTTATTGCTTCCCTTCTGTTTCTTGACTGTTCCCTCAGACGATCCACCACCTTCAGCCTTCATCCTTTCCACCCGCACCTTCAAATTGTTTCGTTCTTCAGTCATCTCACGTAACGCTCTTTCGGTCTTCCACAACTCCTTCAAGCGAAATACTTTACTCCGGAGTTCTTAAACTTCTATAGATACTTGATCTTTCTCTCCAACTTTGGTCTTATTCTCTAACTCCACCTTAGCTTCTTCGGACTCCGCCTCCTCATCTTTATTCAGATACATCTCGGGATAATCATCATGATCACTCCCCAAATTCATCATAGGTTCATCTTTTCCCACTTCTTCAACTGAATCGCTTTGCGTTGGCACCTCAACTACTGGCACTGGTGTAACAGCTGCTAGCATCTCTGTACTCATTTCTTCTTCTCCTGACTTCCTACAATCAGTTTAAATAACTTGATTAGCACTTCACCAGTACAAACTTAATACACACGATGTGTCCCCACATCTCACTATTGATAGACTTCGGCAATCCCTCACTTAGTACTCTAAATGACTATTCTGTATCTCGCTTATGGTTATAAGCTTAGGGTTTTCCCTACCCCACTTAAGTTTTATAATCTATAGCTTTGATAACAACCTGTGACGCCCCCAAATTCGGGTTACCTGACCCCTGAGTTTGGTGCTCACGATCCACAATATGAACAACATCTAACTACCAATTTATTTATGAATAGAAATACACACCTCATTAACTAATATTGTTAATACATTGTCCCAGGTTATCTAACCATAACTTTACAAATATACCCCCTAGATATACAAAAAGGGTTTACGAATACAACATAATAATAATATTCATTACAACTAACCCAGCAAAACACCTTTTCCCTTGTTCTTCTCTACCCCCTCCGGCTTCTTTGTTTCTAGCTGAATTATTTTATTTAGCAAGGGTGAGCAACAAATTTACCCCACAAGTTGAGATATATAATGAATGTATAAGAATCAAGAATAATAGACTATCTATTTCGATAGAATGACACCAAAGTTCAGAGAACTTTGAAATAGTTGAACAAATCTTTAATCACTAACAAGTCTTCTCGCATTCTATGCAACACAATAATCTAATAATGAAATAGTACAACGCTTTAACAGTTTCTACGATATTCTATTGAATAATCAAGAATTAATTCTACGTAATAACAAAGTGAAATATTTTCCAGATTTATGTTGAGTGATCCATTGGATCTTGAACTTCACTTCTCGAGTAACTATCAAAGATTTACTTTAATATACTCAGGTGTATCAGATAATCATAAAGATTAAATCATACCCCCCAGCAAGTATATAAAGTGATCAACTTTATTATACTCTATATTATGGATAATACTTACACGCGCGCAACGGCCGAATATATGACCACAAGGTTCCCTTTATATAAAAGGTTATTCTTTTCAGTCTTACAACAAGAATACAACAACGAAATACTATGATTTTAACACCTATTCTCTTTCTTGATCTAGCCAGAACAATTGGCATTGATCTATCAATAATAATTAAGTTGTCTTCTCGAACCTATCAAGTTTCCAATAAAATTCGTCTAGCTAGAACAATTAGCTAAGACATTTCTCAACATGATTTAACAATAGGCAAAATTTGACTGTACTATTTGTAGTCAATAATAACTTCTACAGATGTAAATATCCAACAACAGTTATTCTCCAAGTATATTCTCATAATCACTAATTCAGTTTGAATTAATAAACATGCACTAACTGCGAATAATCAACAATAATTCTCAGACGTGGTCTAATCAAAAATAACTAACCACCATAATATTTGAAAGATATAACTCAAGGTTGAGTTAAGAAAACTTGCCTTCTGTGTTGATTACTGCTACACAATATATTTATCTGCGTTTGAAAGACCTATAATCAATAATATCGGTCTTACAATTAGCATAATATATCACAACACATAACACTGTAATTTACAGTTAATATTTCTCCTAGACACATCATCACATAGTCACATCAGTATTTATAACCTATATAAACACTCATCAAGTCTAACTAGTTCGGTCTAGTTGGACTTCGGTCTTAATTCGGTGTCCTAGTCACCCTATCTGACAATTAATACCTTTATTATCAATTAAACTCGGTCTCAAAGCTTCAATATTATTTTAGATATGTCAGATATCATTCATAATATTTTTCGGAAGCTTTTAATAATTTTCTAACAATTATTAGAATTTATAATAATTTTTCAAGCGCCGGAATCATTTTTAAATGATTTAAATACCAAATAAACCCATCAGTATTAATATTTAATAATAATAAAATATTAATAACATACTTGTCAAAATATTAAAGTTATTAATAATAACTAAAAATATTTTTAAATCACTAATATTCTCCTTAAATGATTTTTAAAACAATTTAAATCATTACCATTAATATTTAAATATTAATGAATTTATCATCAAAATATTAAAAGTCATTAATTACAACTTAAAATATTTTTAAATCACTTTTCTCATTTTTAAATGATTTTTAAATTAATAAAACCATTTTTAACTCATTTATTTAATATAATAATTAAATAAATCATTAAAATTTAATATTAAATTATTACAATTTAAAAATGATTTTTTTAATATTACAATCATATTTCTCTAATTTATTTAATATACTAATTAAATAAATTAAATACCATTAATATTCAAATAAATATAAATATTAATGAAAAATATTCCAAATTATCTAAAGTTATTTTTCATAACTTAAAATAATTTATAAAACCATTTTTGTAACTTTTAGAAATTTATTTCTATTTTTAAACATTTCTGGAAATTAAAATAATTAAATTCTTTAAAATTGTCGCTATAGGCTATAGTGACACAATCCGTCGCTGTTGGTGTTCTTGAGCTCAAGAACACTGACAGTCAGTGCACACGAGGCTTACTTTGACCACTTGTAATTCTCTTCTCAATGTGTTTCTGGGCTAACTTGAACATTGATCTTATAGTAGGTATGTAGTACTACAAGTATCAATCACCATCTCGGTCATACAACATCATAGCTGCAAGATCCAGAGCTTCAAAGTCATAGTCAGACGGTTCCTGGGTTTTTTGGGTAACCCATAAACCCAAGCAGTTTCGAGTGCCTACTTTCTAGCCCAAATTTCTCTAAGTTCTGGTTAACAATATGTTGCTCTCACGATTCAAGCATGCAGTACACATGATAAGGAACACATATGCATCAACAGATCAGTCCAACAATATCTAAATCACAAGATGTGATCCAGTCAAACCCTGTCAGAGGGCTAGTTCTTACGATTTCTGGAATTTCCAGAAACTCAAGATCACGGCCGACTGGCCTACTTTGACCATCCACTCCATTTGATCTGTTGATGGTTTGAGTGATATAAAGGCATGGATCTAAAGTTTATATAGTAGGCTACAACCTAGATACAAACACATCATCAAATCTTCTAACATCTAACAGATCTTGGCCTTTAAAGATCTTGTCACACACTACTTAAGGATTTCTGGGTTACCCAAAATTCACTTGGTCACGGTTGATCAACCGACTTTGACCATTAATAACTTCTATAATCTAGACATGGTATAGCCATGATTCCACTTCCAAATCACAGTACTCATAACATACTACAGATCTAAAACTTAAAACAACACAAAGCAAAAACAGATAAGGATCTAGGGCCACTAACATATGCTTGTCAGACCATTTTCTAGGGTTCATAGACAGTTTTAAAAAATTTCATTTTACGGAACTTTGATGCTATAGAGCTATGATTTAACATCATAGATCGTCATATAACATCTTCTAACATGCAGATAAACACATAAACACATACTTGGTCTTAGCATGTAAGATCAAAAGTCAAGTTAGGGTGTATACCATCTAGTTCCAAGCTTTGATCATATCCTTTCTCCACTGATCTTGGTGTTCAGAGGTTTGGAGAGAGAAGAGGTTGGTTGAGAGTTAGAGAGTAAATGTGCAATTTTTGTACACTTTCTCTCTCTTTATCTCTTTTAATTTGAATCAATGTATCCAAGCAATGCTAGGTGGCAAGTTAGATAAGATTTTGCTGATATTTTCAAGCACATGTGATATACACAAGTGATGAGTCCTACAATTCTAGAACAATCTCTTAACTTAAGTTTTAAGAAAAGGGTATTTTGGACTTTTTGCCCCTAAAAGGGTATTTTTCATAATTTCCCTCACAAATTTAAGGGTATTCTAGTCAATTAACATAACTTCTCTTAATTCTCACCATTAGGGTTTGGTAATCTCAAATAGGGTTTCCTAATTAGGGTTTAAGGTTCTCAAAATTAAAATTAGGGTTTCCCGACATTCGATTAAGGTTCCTAACTGTGTGTTAGGGTTTCTTAGTCTGAGATTAGGGTTTCTAATCCCTTATTAGGGTTTATTAAATCTGTGCCCTAATCGATCAATCACTGATGTGGTGCTCCCAAAATAGGTATACATCACCCATTCTGAGTCGCCAAATACATGGTACAGAAACAAATACAACTTCATTACTACAATTGTCGTGCAAAATACGACAACACATAAACTGTGAGTTTAAATACAAATATTGTCTAATAGACAGTATTAAAACTCAAAAGGAGTCCTCATTACAATTATTGATACACTATTTTACAAAAATAGTGATGACTGCTAAAATAACTTTCTAGAACCATCACTCCATAACCCGGCTAGTTCCTGCTATATTCTCACCTCCTAAGAAGAAAAATGGAACAAAAAGGAAAAGAGTGAGCTCAACTAGCCCAATAAAGAATATTATGACTAGGATAATATACAACAAATTAGCAATAGTCTTCAACAGGAAAAAATTTGATAGTATATAATAGACAACAAGTTTAAGATCAACAACTGCAGCGGAAATAATAATTCATTAGAAGGCTTAAGTAGAGAATGAAGTCTACTATCATCTATAAATTTAAAAGTCCATCTCAATATTTTATCTCTGTAACATCAATCAATATACATCTTGAATCAAATATTCATCTTTGCACTACGGGCCAAAGATATTCATTTGTATCACCAGTTGGTCATGTTCATCTCAACTCCTGTTCATCTTTGCACTACGGGCCAAAGATATTCATCAGGTAATCATTCATCTTTGCACTACAGGTCAAAGATATTCATCAAGTATCACCATTAATGACTGAGGATGATGAAAAATATTTTAGAGAACGAATCCCGTACGATAAAAGGACAAAGTTTAGAGATTCGTACTTTAGATACTTCAAGTTTAAAAATACTCCATAATAAAACATAATGGAGAAAAATTCAAGAATGACGATCAAAACATGGATACAATAAAAGACAGTAACCATAAAAAACATCTGGGACAAAGAAGAGAAAAGTGTCGTATACGTGAATAGTCCCGTATACGTGAATAGAAACCCCGACACAAAAAGTTTCAAATTTGATAAAAAGTTCAAACCAAAATTTCGGCATAATGATATTGAAAGAAATAATATCATTTACGAAAAATAACATCCCTTACCTCAAATAAACAGTGCTTCGGAATGAAATATCGGATATGATGCTGAATCAAATTTGTACTGAATAGCAATTCTGAAAGTATCTAAATACTCACAAAATACGCTCGATAATATAAAGAGAGAAAGAGATAAAGCTTATGTTTCTGGTGTGATTTTCAATTCTAACTCAGCACCCTATTTATAGGAAAATGCTAGCACGCCGCAGTATACCTGACCTGTAACCTGATGGCTTTACCTGCTACTATTACCACCCACCACATTTGAATAAAATTTGAGCACATTTCTCACCAATTAAAAGTGGGGCCCACCAATTCTAGAATTTTCCACCAAAATAATAAATTTAGAAACTTCAACGATTTCTGAATTAGTCACCTCCTAAAATTCATAACAAATCATGCGTTATTTTTTAACGGTTCAAAATTTGTGGACATATAATCTACTTATATATGTATAAAATATCCAAAAATCACAACAATCCAACGGTCGGATTAAAATTATAACTCACGCAATAGAGCTTTAAGAACACTATTTTGATTTTTAAAACCTCCATTCCGACAAAATACTGATAAAACCCCTCAACACTAATTCCTTCATTTATAACCACATAAATAAATATTTCCATATTATATAAATTAATAATTAATTATTCCCAAATAATATTACAAAATCACAATTATGACAACCAGACCGTTCTCAGGAAAGAGGGGGCTTTCCAATAAGGATTTCTCCATACTGGCGCGCAATTAGGTGACCAAACCTCTCCTTAGACATAACTTTCTAGACATTTCCAATAATGCTATCTAATAATATTATTCAAATAATATAAATTTTTGATCTGATAATGGGAAATATTATGCAATGACAATTATTGGAACAACAATAATATAAAATATCAACGCAATAATTATTGAATCAATAAAATAAAATATTGAACAGTAATTACTGTAACAATTATTGAGCTTCTTACGTAAGGATCAATAATTCAACAATACTATGCAATACCGTGTGCTACTGTGCACCCATGCGTATTACTGTATTTTAACCACTCGGTATTCTAACAGTGTTAACGGTAACTACTACGTCGTTATTTATAAAAACTCAAACTTGTCATTTTCTTCATCCGACCGTTTTCCGTTATGGGGCACACAAATGACTGCGCCGTCGTACGAATATTCCCCGACAGCAAGAATATTCCACGACCAAACTAATATTCCCCGACAAAATGAATATTTTATAACCACTTGCTTATTTTGCAAAATTTGCACATTTCACCCATAACCAAAGCATTATATCAAATTAACACCCTATTATTCAAAATAATAATTAGAGAAAATTTGATTTTATTTATAATAGGTTGGGGTCTTACAACTGATCACAAATTCTATACAATACAAATACGAACTAATCAATACAATTATTATAACTGTATTTTCTACCGAATCCCTATCCGTATCTAGGGTTAAGGTTTCTACTCTCTATTAAGCACAACTCTACTCTTATTTCTCAGTTAATACACAAATTGACCACTTCTCTTAGACTCGTATAACAAATTCTCAGCTCAATATTGATAATCAATATTAAATAAAAAACATTTATTCGCAAAAATTTGAATTATTGAAAATCTTGGGTTATCACAACCGGGATATATCAATACCACTCCAACACTCCTGTTCAGGACACAGAAAGTTGTTGGGTACTTCGTCACCTGATCTAGAATATGATTGATAGTGGTGGCCTACAAATGGTAAATAGCGGTAATACTTTACCTGCAGAAGAGGAGATATTTCCTCCTGGAACATAGAGATGGAGGGAAGTTATAGCAATCATATCCTCTGAAGGAGACTTGCCTGTAACACCTCTGACAATTCAGGGAAAGGGGGACAAGGAGGAAAGAATCCTTTGAAAGTTGTTGCACCCGAACCCTTGATGTTTCCATTCAGGCCGCAGTATCCCTTCATCGGCCTGAAAAGAGTCCCATGGAACTATGGGGGATCAACCTCAAATCATACGAATGCTATACTAAAGGAAAACCTGGTGTATCTACCTCAGTGAATGATAAAGCCAATCACTATAATGAAGGGGAGAGTGCCCGAGTAGAAAATTAAAGAATTCCTCAGCAAAATAGGGCATAATGAGGCCAAGATAGTGTAGAGATTAAAGGAGGCACCTCAATAGATATCCATTCTAGACTTTATATCTTCTGAAGATCATCGTAAAATCTTAACACAAGTGCTAGAAGAAGTGCATCTTCCTAAAGTTCTGGATATAGAAAAGTTCCGTCACTTGATATATCATATTTTCAACAGCAATGTGATATCTTTCACTAATGACGACATACCAGTGGAAGGAACTGGTCATTGCAAGTCATTGCATATTACAGTAATATCCTCTAGGTATGTGAAAGGAGGAGTATTGGTAGATGGATGATATTCCTTAAACATTTATCCCTACGACACTTTGGAAAGAATGAAGTCTAAAACAAATCCAAAGCAGCCATATAGTCATAAGAGCCTTCGACTTGTCTCGACGAAATGCTGTATGAGAAATTGAACTTCCAGTGGAGATCGATCCACATACCTTTTGCATATCCTTTCAAGTGTTGAACATCACCACAGGATATAATCTACTGTTGGGAAGACCGTGGATTCATATGGCAGGAGCAGTCCCATCCACTCTTTATCAACAAATCAAATACATCATCAATGGCAATCTGGTCATCGTTAATGCCGAACCAAAATACCCAATCTATGTACAAGTTAATATGTCTTTGATCAACCTCAACGAAAGAGTTGAGCCAGCCAGTTTTCAAGCCTTTGAAGTGAGCAACACTCATTATCAACCTATCTGGGTCCTAGCCTTGAAGCCAAAGATTTCTTTCGAAATGATGTCCATTAGTAAAGAAATGATGTCTTTGGAAATATGTCTTGGCAAAGGGTTAGGGAAAAATCATCAAGGGATCAAACATCCAATCCAAATATCTAGCCAGATAGGAAAGGCTGGATTAGGTTATGGATCCAATCACAAGAACCTATAGAACCATCAGTCGGTTCAGATATCCACCATTTTACTACCAGATCTCACGGATGTAGGATTTATGAAACCAACAAGGAAAATCCCTGTGACTGTATCAGGTATGCTGATTCCTAAGGTTAATTCGGTCAATGAAAAGGAAATCCAGACTCCTGTTAAAGAAAACAAGGAAAGGAATGAAAGGTTTCTACAAGAAGTGTAAGATCAATTTACAAAGATGTATTTTCTAGCACCAACTGAGGGTATGATGACTATTCTGAAGATCAAATCCTTATCCCTCGCATAAATAAGGCTAAAGACAACCGATCAAAAAAAAGTACAGACCCTGATGTGAGTTCAGTCATGGTCATCATCAAAGAGGAGGAGGATATCAATCACCCCTTTATCACAACTGTTAACAAAGACCTGACCATGGACAACTGGAGCAGCACTCCTTGCATCTGTTGAAAAGGGTAAAAGGGTAAAAAGTTCATACGCCCTGAAGTGTAGATATTATATACTGCTTACTTTTGTTGCATAGTACTAGCAGTTACTTTTGTTATGCTTGCATTAATGCTTTGTATTATTGAGCAGTTTCATATAATAAGTGAAAGCATTTTTTTTCAGAACTCCGAGTCTGGATTTGTTTAGCCTTGCTGATGAAATGCCAAGTCTCAGTAGTTACCACAACTTTGATGTAGAGTTGGACTCTGACTTAATGGGGATCAATCAAGAAGATATAGATGACTCTGAGGTGCTTAAGGAGATCAATGAATGGGTCGAAGACAACCCCAAACCAAACCTTGATAAAACCATCACCATCAATATCGAAACCTCAGAAAATCCTAAAGAAATCTAAATAGGCAACAACCTTACCCCAAACCAAAGAATCGACCTGATTAAACTCCTAACTCAATTCCAAGATGTATTTTCTTGGTCACATAAAGACATGGTCAGCCTGTTTACTAACATTGTCATTCACCAACTGCCCATAAAAGAGGGATTCAAGCCTATCAAATAGAAACTTAGGAGACTAAAACCTTAATGGAGTATAAAGCTCAAAGAAGAAGTTGTCAAGCAACTCAAAGCGGACATTATCATGGTATCAACCTACCCTGAATGGATGACCAATATAGTTCATATGCCTAAGCCCAGAGGGAAGGTATGAGTGTGCATAGACTACCAAGATTTAAACAAAGCTTGTCTCAAAGATAACTTCCCAATACCTTTCATCCACATACTGATAGACAACACGACACAGTATGGCATGCACTCTTTTATCAATTATTTCGTTGGGTATCACCAAATCATGGTTACCGAAGAAGATAGAGAGAAAACAACCTTTATCACCACCTGGGGAACATTCTGCTATAGGCATTTATCTTTCGGTGTTATCAATGCTGGTGCCACCTATCAATGAGCCATGATGGCCAGTTTTCATGACATGATGCACAATGAGATAGAGGTTTATGTGGATGATATCATCATTAAATCCAGAAAGGAAGATGACCACGCCGACCATCTCCAAAAAGCTATTCAATCGGCTTCGCAAATACAACTTGAAGCTAAATCTAGCCAAGTGTGCCTTGTTAGGTAAAATCTAGTTACGTACAACACGCAAGTATATGTGGTTAACAAGTAATAAAGTGATGAGTTGAGTATCTATCGTTCCCATGAGGAATTTTTAATACAAATTACCAAATACTAACTCTTAACCAAACTAATTTTATTTAAATAATCAATTTAAGATTATGAACTAAATTATTTAATTAAACTAATTCTAATTACCACTAGTTAAAAATTAGATTATGGAGATTTAAGATTACAACTTCATTTATTGCTTCATTTAAATTAATACACTTCTTATCAATTAAGCTCACTATTCTGAATTGTTAATCAAGAACACATAAGTAAACATGACCATCTCTCAATGTATTATACTCAAATCAACTTAAATCCACAGCTGTTAGAATTAAGAAGAACACCCTAATTAACTAATTCACTATATCTCTATGTGAATTACAATTAAAGAGGCAGTAAAAGAACAAGTTCCCTATTAGATTACATGTGATGTATAGGTATATCTCTATTCTATACATAAATTATGAATTCCAACGCCATATAGAAAACATAATCATATACTATTATGATCAGATCTAAATCTATAATTCATCTTTCGAGTTCATATAGATTATCACAGTAATTCTTAGTTAGGCAATTAAGCAATTCATCACAAACCATAATAGACAATCCCAGAATAATCACAATAATTAATAGAGAAGCATACTAAAAATAAACTATGCAATAAGCTTCATTATAATCTTAAACAAAAGATTTAGTTCATAATTAATGAATTAAAACCAAGAATTCACAATTGAATAAACATTGAAAGACAAAGATAGAAGTAGAGAAGAAGATAAAATATGTTGTCTACAGATTTGATGATCCCTCTTGCTCCTGCTTTGAATCTTCAATGATCTCCAAGTTGTTTCAATCTCTAAATCTAATAAAAACTAGGGTTTTGTCCTAATCCACTCTAATCTAATCTAATGGAAATCCCCTCTTAATCCTTGTAATTCTCCTCCTTTTATATGCCTCTTCCAGAGTCTTTTAGAGTCCTTAAAGTCATTGAAACAAGTAGCTCAAACCAATCCTCCTCGAACTTAAATTCTGAAAACTCCTTTTTCTTCCCAACACCCCCGCCCTGGCAGGCTTTTTGTACTAGGAAACTCCCGCCCCAGCGAGGATACAATTTCAAAAATTACAAAAATTTCACTAAACTCCCTTTTTCATGTTTTGACCTTCCGAAGTCGTTTTCTACAACACAAACACAAACACAAACACAAAAATAAGTAACAAAACATTAAAAATACTTAAAGTTAACAAAGAATTAAGCCCTAAAGACATCCAAATCATAAGCATAAAACCCACTCATCATGCCTTCGGTGTCAAATCTGGCAAATTATTGGGATTCTTAGTAAGCAACATGGGCATTGAGCTGGATCCTACCAAGATTAAAGTCATCACTGAGATGCATGTACCCCAAACAGAAAATGAGATACAGAGATTCCATGGGAGAATCAACTTCATAAGTAGATTTATCTCCCAACTCATTACAACTTGTGAGCCCATCTTCAAGTTATTAAGGAAAAATTCTTCCAAAAAATGGAATGAAGACTATCAAAAAGTCTTCCTCTCCATCAAGAAGCAACTGGTGGAAGCTCCTATTTTGGTACCACCAAGAGACAAGGTTCCCTTGTTCATATATATATATATCAGACGATGTCAATGCCATGGGTTGTATACTGGGGATAGAAATATGATAGAGACAAGGAAAGAGTTGTCTATTATCTCAGTAAGAGATTCAACAGCGCTAAACAAAAGTATACCTTTATTCAAAAGACTTGTTGTACTTTAGCGTGGGCTGCCATGAGGTTACAACATTATCTCTATGTTCACACAACCTATCTCATATCCCGCATGGATCCTCTGAAATACATATTCAGCAAGCCCATGTTAAATTATCGATTATCCAAATGGCAATTAATCCTCCAACAATTCGACATCATCTACGTGACTTAAAATTCCATCAAATGCCAAGGAATTGCATATCAATTGGCTGAAGCAGCATTAGGGAATTTTAAACCCTTGGAAACTTATTTCCCAGATGATGGGATAATGAAAATTCAGCAAAACCATCGAGAAGATACAAGCTAATTCTAGAAACTGTACTTCAACGGGGCTGTAAACATGGAAGGTGCGGAAGCAGGAGCAAGGGCATTTCTTGTATCTATCACGGGAGAATAGTATCCCATGTCCATCAAACTACAGTTTGTCAGCACCAACAACACAGCCGAGTATAAAGGATGTATGATAGGATTGAAACTAGCCCAATCCATGGGTATCCAACAGTTAGTAGTTTTTGGAGATTCTGAGTTTGTCATCAAGCAAACCACTGGGGCTTATCACACCAAAGAATTGCATTTGTTTCCCTACCATCGGCAGGTCATCAAGGTGGCTATGGAGTTCGAAGAAATTGCCTTCATTCACATCCCTCGAAATAGGAATGAATTCACGGATGCATTAGCTGTGACACCCCCGTACTTGGTGCTCCATGATAACATTCATTTAAACTACTTAATATTGTAATTAACTAAAAATGTTATATTAAAGTTGTCTACTTCCCAGTTACGGTAACCTTTAAGTCATTTATTACATGATAAATAGTAAATTATCATAATACATAACTCTAGTTATTACAAATAACACCTTATAACTTATCCCTTCAGCTTTCCCTTTCCTTTATCCTTGCCAGAACCTTCTACTAAATATCGCTTAGCTAAAAATATTTAAGTTTAAAGTAAGAATGAGCATTTAATTACCCAACAAGTAATATCAAATAATAAACATTAGCTAAAAAAAATATTTTCTTTGAATTATATTTCCACAACGAATCAATAGTTGTGAAGTAAACTGAAACAATACTGGATAACATATCCAATCATTTACATTTTTAAAACTACGTACTGACTATAAATGTTGAGTGGTCAATAGACCATGAACTTTCATTTTTAATTTTGAAAAGGTATGTACAGAAATTTATCTATAAACCGTCATGACTTACGGACACGTTGGGTGATCAGCATGTATGCCATGTATTGATTAACACTACATGCTAGAACGACGTATGCGTTCATCATAACCGCCTTTGGCACATAAAAATTTCCAAATTTTGGGATGTTCATACTTAGTTTGGAGTCTGAACCAAAACAATTCAATTGAATGGCAATAATATTCAATCATGTTTAATGATATATTTCAAACTATGTCTAAACCGGGTCAAATAGCTTAGACAGCTTTTAATCATGTATACATACTAAAATTCAATAGTATGTATCAAAACTTGTTCAAATATAACAATTTATCCAAGTGAGGACACTTGTATAACCAAACTTAGCTCACAAAGAACAAAATAAATCTTGATCATATATAGATCAAATGAAAACAATAATAAGATACTTGTAAACAATGAACGAATAACAAAGATTATTACGAATGTGAATATTCAACAATAATTATTCACGAATATGCTTTGAAATTAATAATTCAAGTTGAGTTAGTGAACTTGCAATAAATGCGAATGTTCATTAATAATCTTAGGTGTGGAATAATCAGCAATAATTATCCACTTAACATGCTTGAAAAATAATAACTCGAGTTTGAGTTAAGCAAACTTGCATAAACATATACATGTTTGCACAAAATAAAAATAGTGCGTAAGGTTTAGATACTTGCCTTGATTACTTCTTACTGCTACACAATCTAGTTTTAGCTTTTACACAAAGACCTATCATTAATAAAATTATTCTTTCCATTAGAATAATACATCATAACTTATAATACTAGTATTTACAGTCATCACATAGCTTAATCACATTGTCACGTATTCATAACTGTCATTTGAGCATATACAAACACTTATTAGGTCAAACTATGTAAGTCTAGATTGATTTCGGTATCAATTCAGTGTCTCGATTGCTTTATCGGATAATTATCGAGTTTATTTTCAATTAAACTCTATTTAAAAGCTTTAATATTATTTTAAAAAATTTAATTATCATTCATAATATTTTTTTAAAAGCTCAGAATAATTTTTAAATAATTATTATCATTTATCATGATTTTTCAACCCTTGATATCATTTTTAAATGATTTAATTATTACCTAATTATATTATCATTAATATTTAAATAATTTAAAACATTAATGACATCCATGTCAAAATATTAAAAGTTATTTATTATAACTTAAAATATTTTTAAAACATTAATATCACCTTCAAATCATTTTTAAATAATTATCATTAATATTAAAATATTAATGTAATTCATGTCAAAATTTAAAAGTTATTTATTATAACTTAAAATATTTTTTAAAACCTTTATATCATTTTTAAATGACTTTTAAACATAAAAATCATTTTCAAATAATTTATTTAATATAATCATTAAATAAATTTATTATCATTAACGAAAGTTATTAATGAAAGTTATCTCAAATTATTAAAAGTTATTTATTATAACTTCAAATATTTTTAACACTTTAATATCATTTTGAAATGATTTTTAAATATTAAAATTATTTTTAACTAATTTATTTAATATAATTATTAAATAAATTTAATATCATTAATATTTAAATAAATTAAATTATTAATGAAATTTATGTCAAAATATTAAAAGTTAATTTTTATAACTTAAAATAATTTTTAAAACTAATTTATGAATTTTTAATAATTATTTTCTATTTTTTCTATTTATTTAAATTAATTAATAAATTTTCATTAAAAGTGTCGCTAAAGTGCTTTAATGACAAAATTTGTCGCAATAGGTGTTCTTCATCAACGAAGAACAACCTTGGTCAATGCCCTGGGGGCTACTTTGACCATTAATAATTTCCATTTGATGATGTTTCTGTGCATGAGAGTGTATCAATGGTATTCTGCTAGTGTAATACTACAAGTGTATAACAATTTCTAGGTCTAACTATATCATATCAAGAAGTTACAAGGGGTCAAACTAGCTATTAGAGTTGTTCTTCGTTTTCTGGAATTTCCAAAAAATGCAGACAGTGTTAGCTGTCATATTGAGGCTTTCATAACTTGGATTCTAGGCTTAGTTTAAGTGATCCAGTGTCACACTTTTGTAGTATACATGTCAATGTTCAAAAGTGTTACACTTATCAAGCTTAACAACATTACATAAGCAAGATCTGGCTTGGTCAAAGTACTTGCCAGAACTTGTTCTTGAATTTTCTGGAATTTCCAGAAATTCATAATTCCAGTCTGTTCAGCCCATATTTGACCATCAATAACTTGGATTTTAGTTATAATTTAGGTGTTCAAGTGTCATGATTGGGTAATCCATATGTCAGAGTATAAAAGTTATACACTTTCATGTCTTAACAACTTAACAAATGAGAGATCTAGGCTCTGCAAAAGCTTGTCAGACATTCTGGTCAGTTTGTGGGTTTTCCAGAATTGCTTTTTTGTGACTGGTCAACCATGTTCGACAATTAATAACTTCAGTTCTGTACATGCTATGGACAAGATTTCACTTTCAGTCTACTCTCCTAATGGCATATTATATCAATGATACACTTAGTCAGTCTAACAGTTAACATATTTGGATCTAGAGGCTCTAACATTTGACTGCCAGACCTCATTTTTAGGGTTCTTGACAAATTCTTAAATCTTCATTTTCTTGCATTTAAATGTTATAGATCCATGGTTTATCATCAAATAACATATCATAGCACATATATAAACATAAAAACAGAAAATCTACCTAAGCATACAAGATCTAGACTAGGGTTAGGGTTTATACCTTCTTAAGCAATCTTTTGATTTCTGCCCTTTGATCTGTTCTTGTGACGCCCCCAAATTCAGGTACTTGAAACCCTAATTCAGTTCTTCACGATACCATTTCTTTGAGCGGAATAATAATAATAATGTCATAAATATCAAACTTAATTTACATATCAGAGTTTTCTAAATCCCAGGTATGTGACCTTAAATCATTCATTACATGATATTTAATAAATATCATCTTATTTAAGTCTAGCTATTACATATGCTAACACAATCTTATTCTGACAGTTTTCCCTTCCCTTTGTTCCTGGCAGAGCTCTCTGGTTGATCATACTTAACTGAAAACATTTAAATTAAGCAAGGATGATCATTTGAGTGCCCAGCAAGTAACAACAATTATAAACAATAGCTGAAAGGATTAAATGTTTTCTTTTTACTACCCTTCTACAACGAATCAATAGTTGTGAAGTAATCTGAACCGATAATAATAACATAACAACTCTCTATCAGATTTTTGAAACTACGTACTGACTATAAATAGGGTTAAGGTGACATACTATGAACATTGTTTTCAATTTTCGAATAGGTTTAGCAGAACTTCATCCGCAAACCGCCATAACTTACGGGCACGGGGGTGATCAGCCCGTTATGCCCTGTATTGATCAATACTACATACCAGAACGATATTCTCGTTCATCATATCCGCCTCAGGCGCACAAAAGTTTTTCCATGTTCGGGATGTTCATACTTAGTCGGGAATCCGAACCAAAGTAATTTGATTGGATACAAAAAGGTTTTATCATATTCAACGATATTTCTAAATCTGTGTCTAGCTGATTAATTAGCTTAGATGACTTTTACTTAATGTATACATACTGGCTAACAATAGGTATATATATATATATATATACCATTGAAGGCGGAGGTGCAAATAATATAACAGTTTAATTACTAAAACATATAGTTTTATTGATTGGAAATAAAACGGTTTACAAATGTACAAACTGATTATAAATTACAAAATTACAAATTGGATTAACTTGACTTACTTAGAACATTTAAGAAAGGTAGAGTAGCAGAAGGAGGGGCTAAGAAAGGCTTAACAGCGGTAGAGGCTAAAGATTCATCTGAGAAGGATCCCAGAGTCTTTCGAAGTCTGCCTCAATAACTAAGTTCGGTTTCCTTTTATAGAATAAGGAAAGAACTATTACAAAGTTACTATTACAAAATAAATGATTACAGACAAAAGTTACTATTCATGAACAGTGCTGACTTTTTTTACTATTCATCGACGCGTCTGGCAACTTTTGACAAAGTGGCCATAACTTTTGACTTGAAAGATGCTTTCGGTGGAAAGGAGATGCTTTCGGTGGAAAAGACGAATCTGCTTTCGGCTGAGGGCATCTTTTGACTGGCTGCAGGGAGCAGGTGCATGTGACTGAGAAGAAATGTCAGGCAAATGGGTCCTGAGCATCCTGTAGATTGATGGTGCCGTAAGGGTCATCATCTTCATCATACTGACTGTGGGAAGCTGATGAAGAACCTGTAGAGGCATCCTCATGAAGCTCATCAATTCTTTTATTTAATGCCTGGGCAATTAATTTTAACTCTTTTCCAGAACAATCTTTAAAATCAGAAATGCTATGGGAACAAGTCGAACCAGTGGGACTGACTCTAGACTCTTTTGATTTTTTACTGACACTTGACTCTTTTGATTTTTGACTTGAAGGTTCTGCTGTAGAGACTGGGAGAACCTTGAGAGAAGCAGGGAATTCTAACTGGACTTGACCTACAATTCTATTGACGTCAAATTTATCCCACCATTTGACAAACCATTGGCGAGTGACTAGGGGAAAAGGATCTGCCATTGGAGATGTAGGGGAAGCATTGTGACTGATTTCACTGGTGGAGTTTTGAATGTTGTATTCCCATCGGAGAATCCAGGGAATCTTATATTTACTTACAAACTGAAGAAGGACTGGGACACCTTCATATGCTGAATCTAATTTTTTGTGATTGCAAAAATGATTGAGTTGGACTTTCAGAGGATCGGGAAGAAGGTCATAGGTAGAACCAAATCTCGACCACCAATGGGAAAACCAATATGGGAAATGACTTTTGAATTTATGGTCAAATTGAACAAACCAAGAATGACTGTGTGACTCATTTTGATGGAGGAAAACCTTATACCAAGCTTCCATATAATCATAATAACAAAAAGAGTTATCCTGATTCGAAAGCTGCATAAGATCAGAGGGATGTTTTCCCCATTCGGACATCTGAATAAACTGTTTAATATACAACGAATGGTAAAGAACTTTGGCTTTATCATTATTGGCATAACTGGGTTTAATAAAAATTGACTCTGTTTCGACAAGAATGTCCTTATAATACACAAGGGATTTATAAGGAGCAAAGGGCATGAAATGCCAACCAGAAGGGAAAAACTGGGAGGTCAATTTTACTGGGTCATTTCTGGGTTTCATGTGAGGCTCAATATGAAATAAGAGATTGGTCCATCTAAGCATATACTCAGAGGGAGGATTACTGGGATTTGAACTAGAGGCTTTTGGCTGAAAGGGGTCGACGGGAATTGGGTTACTAGCCAAAGCTGAACTATAGGGCTTGGGCATTGTCCCAAGGACAGTGAACTTGTTACTGGTTTGATAAATTGGGTTAACTGGATGAGGAACCAAGGTTCCTCTTGGCTGATTACTAGGGCCAGTAGGGCGACCCGGACCACGAGAGGTTGATGCACTGCGGATACTCATGAAGGATGCACGGTACCTGTGTTAATAAATTCCCGAGTGAGAAAATCAGGAATAGAATTGTTACTACCTTTAATGTATTCAATATCAAAATCAAAGATACTCAAAAGGGCTTGCCATCTAGCAAAGGAGTGTTTAGAAGCTAAGTTTTCAACATCTTTTTCTAACACATATTTTGCCGATTTGCAGTCAATTCGAACTAAAAATTTTTGATTTAATAAATCAATTTGAAATTTATTAATACATAACACAAGAGAAAGTATTTCTTTTTTAATAGTACTGTAATTTAACTGTGTACTATTCCATGCACCGGAATGAAAACGGACGATCTATTCTGGGGAATCTGGAGTTAACTTTTGTTTGAGAATACCTCCGAATCCAATATCAGAAGCGTCAGTTTCTACAATTTTAAATGCAGAATCATTGGAAACACCAAGGCAGGGCAATTCCTTGATGTATTTTTTAACTTGTTGGACGACAGAAGTATGAATGTCAGTCCAGGGAGGAGGATTGTCTTGCAAACGCTGAAAGAGAGGTTTGCAAATTTTCCTGAGGTTTTTATAGAACTTGCCAATATAATTGAGCGAGCCCAAAAACCTCTGCAGTTGGGTTTTATGGGTAATTTTATCTGGGAATCTGTCGGCGAATTGAATAGCTCTATCAATTGGCCGTATGAGTCCGCGATATATAATTAATCCAAGAAACCGAACTTTAGCTTGAAACAAGCTGCATTTGGAAAGCGAAAGAACAAGTCCATTGTCTTTGACCGTTTTGAAAAACGATTTCAAATGTTTGACATGTTCTTCAATGGAATTGGAAAAAATAAGAATATCATCGATATACACAACAATAAAATGACTAAAAGGATTCAAAATGTCATTGAGGATATTCTGGAATTCACTGGGAGCATTTTTTAAGCCAAATGCTTGGACATTCCATTCGTAATGACCGAATGGAGTGGTGAATGCAGTTTTGTATCTGTCATCTGGGTGAATAGCAATTTGCCAGAAACCAGATTTGAGGTCGAATTTACTAAAAATGGTGGCATTACTTAGTCGGTTAATGAGGTCATCCTTATTAGGTAGGGGATATCTAATCCATTCTAGGACTTTGTTTAATGGCTTGTAATTGATTACTAACCTGGGAACACCTCTTTCCTTTTCTGCTTCATTGTTAACATAAAAGGCAGGACATGACCATGGGGATTTACTAGGTCTAATTAATTTTTTACTAAGGAGATCATTATTTTCCTTTTTACATAACTCCATCTGTTCGTGATTCATTTGAATAGGCCTGGCCTTAGTAGGAATCAAATGTTCTTTGAATTCCTTAGCGTAAGGGAGCCTTACAACATGTTTTTTCCGATGCCAAAAGGCATTAGGAGAATCAGAACAAAGGTGGTCTTTTAAATAAGATTTTAATTCTTCAATTTTTTCAAGGACATCTTTATTTTGAAGTTGTTCTTCAATTCTTTTGTATTTAATTTCTTCTTTTAAAAAATTTAAATGGGTGGATTTACAATTTAATAAATTTAATGATTTAGAAATGGACTCTTCTTGAATAAATTTTAAATCTCTCTCTTTTGGTTTAATAAGAAATTTAAATGTAATTCTTTTACCTAAATGTTTACAGCTTAATCCTTCATTACTGGTAGTAAATGGATATAATAAATATATAAATGGTAACCCTAAAATGATTTTATCAGTAAGATTGCGAATTAAAACAAATGATATTTTAAAACACATATCATCTTGACAGATATGCACATTAGGCAATTTATATTTTATTTCCATCTGACTACCATTAGCTGAATTTAATTTTTCATTAGTCTTCTTATAGTACTTGGTTGGAATAAGACCTTCCTGGATACAATTTAAATCCGCACCAGTATCAACTAAGGCGGGAAGTTTTATTGAAAATGTTTTATCAACAACCAAATTAATGAAGATATACCACTTTTGAATGATAATATCTTTTACTCTTTTAAGAGAAAGACCTTGAACGAATAGATCTGGCTCATCTTTGATTCCTGAAGATTCTGGCTCATCGTGATCTTCATCACTAGAGGAGGAATCATGAACTTGAAGATCAGATTTCTGACTCTCTAAGTCTTTTCTTAAATTAGAGACTTCAAATTTTAAATTAGAGATTTCCTTTTTAAGTTTATTAACTTCTTGATTTAACTCTGGAAGGGTAACTTCTTTAACTGGGGTTTTAAATCTTTCTAGAGTTTTATTAAGGCTGAATATCGGTTTATCTTTAGCTTTAAAAATCTTATCTTTAACTCTAGTATCTTTGGTTAATAAATCTTTTAATTGCTTAGTATATTGAACTTTAAGTTCAGGGTCAGAAATTTTACTAATTAAGTCGATTAACAAAGAACTTTCTTCATCTTATTTGGTAATAACACTTAATCTTTTAGTGCAACAATTTTCATTGCAGTTATTAGCACAAATAGTGACTTCCTCTTCGTTACTATCAGACTCATTGTTGCTGGTACTGCTATTAAAAGAATAGGGGATGTCAGATCCTTCATCATTATCTTCATTGTTTTCTATTCTCATTAACTCTAATAATTGTTCTGTATCTTCAATAGAGATATTTAACTGAGATAATTTTTGTTTTACTTTACATTCACTTTTGTAGTGGCCTTTTTGCCCACAATTGTGGCAAACGATTTTACTCTTATCATATTTTTTAGTACCTTTATTATATTTTTTATTAATTGGTTTAGGTTTATTATAATAATCGTTTTGATTATTATTCTTTTTATGAGCATGTTTACGTTTGTAACGTTTATGTGTTTTAGGATGATCAATATGCCGGTGTTTATGCTTTCTTCTAGAGGGAGCAATTGGAGGCAGACCATATTGTTCACAAAATGTTCCTAACTCATATTTTGCTTTTTTCTTATCTTTACTAGCTTGTTTAGCTAATTTAAAATCAATGCACACTTTTAAACCTATTTTTTGAATATAACTGATTATGTCACCATAAGTGAGATTATCATAATCAATATATCCTAAGTTTTTACTCAACTCTTCTCTAACTTTATTTGTGAATAATGAAGGCAAACCATTTACAAATTTTTCTTTCCAGAAAGGCTTGTTGCTATCATTTCGCAGCATGACTCTAGAGGTAAACACATCCTTGTTCCACCTGAAGCCACTGAGAGTGGGACAAGTGAGATTACTGAGTTGATCATGAATTCTTTCTGTTATGTTACTAGGGGTTCCTACAAAATGTTTTATTATGGTAAAAATTAGAGTATTTACTCCATCTGGCGGACCAACACCGACATCTTCATCAAAGATGGGGTTACCATCATCGTCTAACTGAATAGCATGAATAATAGATAATCTAGTATCTTCCGTGAGATGTCTTTCCCACCAAGATCTGAGAATACCCGTGAAT